>BTHU01000001.1:66788696-67388696 GCA_036184795.1 Tokudaia tokunoshimensis | reverse complement strand
TAAAGAACTCAAGAAGTTAAACTCCAGAGAGGCAAGTAACCTTATTAAAAAATGGGGTACAGAGCTAAACAAAGAGTTCTCACCTGAAGAATATCTAATGGCTGAGGAGCACCTAAAGAGATGTTCATCATCCTTAGTCATTAGGGAAATGCAAATCAAAACAACCCTGAGATTCCATCTCACACCAGTCAGGATGGCTAAGATCAAAAACACAGGAGACAGCAATTGTTGGTGAGGATGTGGAGAAAGAGGAACACTCCTCCACTGCTGGTGGAATTGCAAGCTGGTACAACCACTCTGGAAAGCAGTCTGGCGGTTCCTCAGAAAACTGGGCATGACACTCCCGGAGGATCCGGCTATACCACTCCTGGGCATATACCCAGAGGCTTTACCTGCATGCAATAAGGACACATGCTCTTTTATGTTCATAGCAGCCTTATTTATAATAGCCAGAAGCTGGAAAGAACCCAGATGCCCCTCAACGGAGGAATGGATTCAGAAGATGTGGTATATCTACACAATGGAATACTACTCTGCAATTAAAAACAATTAATTCATGAAATTCTTTGGCAAATGGTCAGAACTTGAAAATATCATCCTTAGTGAGGTAACCCAATCACAAAAGAACACACATGGTATGCAGTCACTGATAAGGGGATATTAACCCAGAATCTCGGAATACCCTAGACACAATTCGCATATCAATAGATTTCTAAGAAGATGTAAGGAGAGACCCCTGGTCCTGGAAAGACTGGATGTAGGGGAACGCCAGGACAGAGAAACGAGAGGGGGTTGAATATAGAAAAGAGGGAGGGAAGGGGGCTTATGGGACTTTCGGGGAGGGAGGAAACGGGAAAGGGGAAATGATTTGGAATGTAAATAAAAAAAAACCTTAGAAAATAAAATAAAAAAAAAAAGAAAAAAAAAGGAAACTTGTACATGTGTAAAAGCTAAAGGGAAATAAAACCAGAACAGGGCACTAGAGGGGAATAACTTCACTTTTTAGCAAAGTAGAGAACTATTATCCTAAAGTGGGAGGGGCAGGAGGAAGAGTAAGCACTAGATTTTACAGAGGCATTTTAAAAGTATATTAGTAAGAAGAGCCTTCACAAATAACAAATCATTTGAATAATGCCTCACTTTAATAAAACACAATCTGCCAGCAATTTCACAGGGGATAATAACAATAATGATAAAAATTAATTAACAGATTTTAGAATCCTGTCACATGTATCAATAGTCACAATTGACAAGCCATTCTTTTTTATGCTTTTAAGTCAAACTTTGCTTACATTTTTTACTTTCTAATTATTACTATCAAGTCAAACTTTGAAAAAGTATGTCACAACTGTGTACTTCAAAGGAGAGCTTCTAACATTGCACTGGGAAAGCAAAGCTGAGCTAGCTGCATAGCTCTTGCTGCTGTGTTAGCTCCATTTATCTAGCTAACTCCCTTTGTCCATGGAATAACAGCCGTAACCCTGGTGGCCTAGAATAACACGAAGACTACATTTTCCTACCAGAAAGAAACTCTATAAATCATTCTCCATAACCTGGGACTAAGACCTCAGATTAATTCAGTCATCCTTAGCCCTTAAGAGCAGGGCACTGATAATAAAGTACAAATACTACTAACAATTGTAAAGATAAAATTTAAATAGTGTTCTTTTCTAGCCCTATGTGCCATTGTTCATCAATCTAGGAATTGCAACTTTCAAAGAAATTTTAACCCCTTTATAAACGTCAACTTGCTGGTCTTTGGCACACTGTTACAGAGAAACCAGTACTTACAGTTATATATTCTGTATGTAAGGTGTGTTTCCTTTCATTACTTTCACTCCTTGGTGTTGTTTGTGGTGTCTGTGTATCTCTGTGTTCTGTTGTAGTAGTTTTCTTTATGGGTATTAATCTTGGAAGTTTAATGAGTTTCTTAGATCTCTGTCTTGATTATTTTTATTTTTTTAAAGACAAGATTTTAGTATGAAGCCTAAGTTGGCCTCAAAGTTCCAGTCTTTCTGCCTGTGCCCCTTTTGTGCTAGGATTCTAGTCATGCACTATTATATCTGGCACATTTGTGTTTTTTAACTTTGAGAAAAGTTTGGCCAGTGCTTTTTCTTTACTTACTAGTATTCTTTTCCCTTGTGAAACTGTAGTAATATATATTTAAATAAATTGGAATATTCTTACCAGCTATTAGACTTTGTTCAATTTCCTTTTATCTTTTTGGTTTCATTTTTTAACCTAAATATTATTAACAGAGATAATAGTATGATTAGTTTCATCTTTTGTGGTAGACAAGAAACCAACTTGTTATTTTGAAAGCTGAGCAATGAGCAAGTGATCCCTTCTACCTTTCTCATTTCAAATCAGTAACTGTAAATCAATAAAAATCAATGACTCTTTATTAAATTGTTATAAATAATTGAAATCAAATTAGTATATTTCATCACTTTTCTTTCAATTAAATGACAGATCCATAAACTGATAACCAGTAGATAAAAGTGAAAACTGGTAGGGAACCCTAGTATCCTCTGTTGCTTTAGTCCACTGACATCATCTTGGAATCTCCTGTACTAGCTGAAAAACTGGGGCTTCCACCACTTCGGTCCACCTATCAACTACTCCAAGTACCAGCCCTACTTAAAACTTTTAGGAGTTTTGCTCTAGAGGTTCAGCTTTAGTGGGCTCTTGCCATAAGTAGGGGACATTGACTTCCCTTGATTAGACTCACCTGTGCTACACAGGAACTTGTCCTATTAGGAGCCAAGACTTCTGGCTTCCTTTACCTCACTTCCACTGATTAAGCATACCTATCTGACATTGGATCATTCTTCAGATTCTGGCCGCCAGTCTGCCTATAACTTCCAGGAATTTCATTCCAGGATCCCAGTCCAGAGAGCCTCCTGAAGCAATCTTACTTATGTACATGCATACAAGCCCTAGTCTAGAAACAGAAACAACATGAAAAACCAAGGCAATATATCTCCTCCACAAATTACTCATCCTATGATAATGGTACCAATAAAATGATCTTGAAGAACTTCCAGCAAAGAATTTTGAAGCAATGATTATAACAATGATCAGATACCCAGATAAGACACAAATATATTCTAAGAGAACAAAATCAAAGTGATGGACAAAATAAGGAAGTCAATCCAGCATATGAAAATAAAATTCAACAAAGGGCTGATTGGTTGAAGAAAATCTAAAATTGAAATGATTCCAGAAATAACATCTCTACAAGTCAAACAGAAACCTTAGTGGAAAGTCTCACCAATAGAATGGAATAGGCAGAAGAACACAAGAATACAAAACAGAAGAACTTGATAATTCAATAAAGACCAATGATAACTTCTTTTAAAAATATGAATACAATATCAGAAAGCTCTGGGGCAACATAATAGAGATCAAGTCTTCAAATTACCAGTATAGAAGGAAAAGAATATTATAGTGAATATACAGAGAACATTTTCAGTAAGATTATGTATGAAAAGTTGTCAAATTTAAAGAGATCCAAGTAAGCAGAACACTAAATAAATAGACCTGGTAAAGAAGTTCCCTATGACATATTATAGTTAAAATATTAAAAAGATGTAAAAAAGAAAGTATTTTAAAAGCTTCAAGAGAGAAAGGTTAAGCCACTTATAAATGAAGAATCATTAGAATAACAGTTGATTTTTCAACAGAAATTTCCAAAGCCAGAAGGCCCTGAAAATACATATTGCAAGTTCTGTAACCCAGATTATTATACCCAGCCAAACTACCTATTAAAATTGAAAGAGAAATAAAACATTCCCATGATAAAAGCAAATTAAAGGAATTTATGGACATTCTACAGAGAATAATGGATAAAATATTTTGGTCTGAAGACAAGGATGAATGCCTCTAAGAGGTCACAAGGAGTAAACAGTTCCAGAACAGCTCATCAAAAGAAGTCTAAGAAAACATCATTAGCATCAAATGACAGGGATTAATATGTACTTCTCAATAGTAATGCTTGAAATAATGGTCTCAGTTCCCCAACAAAAAGAGATAGACTAGTAGACTATGTTACAAAACAGAATCCATTTTTCCCCCTTGGCTGTCTTCAAGTAATATGTGTCAAGATCAACAATAGACTCCTTCTTATATCAAAAAGGGATTCTAAGCAAATGAAACCAAGAAACAACTCAGAAGAGATATGGAGAGGCACTTTACATAATTAAAGCAAAACACCAAGAGGAGATTTTAATTTTAAACATTTACATACCAAACACAGGGATCCCCAGTTTAATGAAAGAAAGAAAGAAAGAAAGAAAGAAAGAAAGAAAGAAAGAAAGAAAGAAAGAAAGAAGGAAACACTATCAGACCTACAATCACAGATTGACCTCAAATTATTGATAGTGGGTTACTTCAATACCTGACATTCACCAGTAGACAAGTTATTTGTACACAAACAAAATAGAACAGAAGAAAATGGTAGGTAAAGGATATTATGAATCAAATGGGCTTAAAAGACATCTGCAGAACATTCCTTCAATGTATAAAAGAGTACATATTCTTGTTGGCAGTCCACAGAACTTTCTCCATAACTAACCACATCACAAAGCATATCTCAGTAAATATAGCAAAACTGAAATAACATTCTGCATTTTATTTGACCACAAAAGAATAAAGCTGGATGTAACAGAAATGGTAGAAAGTTAAAACAAACTCATGGGAACTAAAGGACACACACACAACTGAATGATAATTGGCTCAAGAAAAAAAAATCAAAAAGAAACTTAAAATATTCCTAGAATTGGATGAAATAGGAAATCTGTGGACCACAGTGAAAGCTATTAACCTATTAAGACCATGGGTTCTGGGAAATTAGAATTCCATACTGGGAAAAGGAAAATGCAGATGGCTGGTGCCAACTAAGAGGAAACTATCTCCCTAAAAGAGGTTTACACAGTTCTAACAACTTTCTAGATAATCTTGCAGGAGAGACTAGTGCAAAGACAATGATAGCTTAATAATGGGTGTGCCTTCCTTGACTAGAACTGCTTAGCTATATGGGTCTCTTGTCTTCTGTTTCAATGTAAACATTATATCTAGACCCTGAAGAAGGTTGTAGCGGGTGGCCAATAAACTTCTTTGTTGTTGTTCTGAATGTGGGCACAATGAGTAAATCTCCTTTCTCTGCCTTCTCGGTATTTCTTGTCTGCCTAATTGGCTTACTGAGGCTGAGGATAGCTTATGATCCATACATTTTGTATGTTTTATTTTAGGATCTGACATGAACAACTCCTGTAACAGTATTTTGAGTTGCATATGACAAATATATCAAAGATGTGTGTGCATCTGGAAAGGTAAGCATAAAGCTACAAAGTAAGTAAAATGGTGGGGTATGATTATACAGACCAAAAGAGTCTCGAAAATCATTTGTCAATAATGAGAAATATGGAGAAGATTGAAACAGTGTCCAGAGTTGTGTGAAAGTATGAAGAAAAGACCAAATAAGAATATAAAGGAATATGAAGTCATGATAAGCGTGTAGAATCTGTTTGGTGGGTATCCAAGGCCTTTTCTTCCCCTAATGAGTAATTATGGAGCACTGCCTTTAATAATTGTATGAAATCATTCACTAAACTGGATTTATTTTATGTAGCTCCATATATTCATTTTATTTCCCACAATAAAAGAATAAGTACACACACAATATACTGTTTGCTGTTCTCCATGTGCACTAGTATTTCAGGAGATTAGAAAAGACAAACATTTGTTTTAAGAGCTGCTGAATTTACATTGAACTGGTTATTAAAGGAAAATCTCAAACTCCCCATAGTCTAATTAAAACTTTTGCATTAGAGAAAGTTCCTGATGAATTTTAAATTCTCACCAGGAATGAAAGGAGAAAATGGAACACATTTCTCTATATTTAAAAAGATCATAAATTTTAAAACTGTTTGTGTGGTAGGTCAACAAAGGAAAATAAATTTTGTGAGAGAGGAGTGTTAGTTAGTGGTTAGATTTTGCTCTTCCCAGGAAGTTCTAATACCTAGCATCTGTGACCTTATTTGGAAATGGGATCTTTAAAGATGATTGGGATAAAATGAGGTTATGGGGTAGGCCCTAATCCAATATTACTCTCTCCTTATAAAAAGAAAAAAGTGGAGAACAGTATGTGAAGATGAGGGGAGAGATTGAGATGATTCATCTTCCAACCAAAGAATGTCGAAGATCACCAACAACCTCACAAAAGATAGAAGCCTGGAACAGACTCTCCCTCACTGTCCTCACAAGGAAATACCCAACTTGAAACCCTGAATTTAGACCTTCAGAGCTATGACATGCATTTCCATTCTTTAAGTCTCTTATTATGGTACCCAGGTTTGTCAACTCCTGCTACCTTTCCACCAGAATAAAGCATGCTAGGATTATTGAACACATATTCAATGTTAATGGTACATTGAGAAATTCCCTTTGGGACAACTGTAAAAACTTGAGGACTAGAGACAGAACATAATCTAGAGAGACACTGAGGAGGTCCTGGGATTCCTACAGTATGGAGACTAGGGACCTGAATACTTAAAGAAATATTAAATAAGTTGTGATTCTAGAATCAAAGAGGTGTATTACATTATGGTTATATATTTGGATATGTGTTTTCAGTCATTATTAATATTTATAAATACATGCATGAAGAAGAAGTACATTTATGTAAATAGGAATGTATGAGCTTTATTAAGGATTATATATGTAGTTATAGATATGGATGTATATTCATATAAATTCAGATGCATGTATATATTTATATTTTTACTATGTTCATGCTTACATATGTACAAACAGCTATATATGAATTTACCATACATTAATGATACATGTTTGAATGTGGAAAAGGGAGTAAGTACTCTGCATTCTGTCCCTCATAGCTAGAAATAAAATCATCTGAAAGGCAGCTCAAAAGGATGAAATTACTCTCCAGGACAGGCATACAAGGAAATCAGTTTTATTTTTAATGTTTTGAAGTCATAAAAGTTATTTCTGCAACTGTACCACTTGGTTATTTTTCTTTATTCCATTTTCAGTGTTTGTCTTTGATGGCTTAGGGGCAAGGACATTTGTATTATATCCATACAACCCCTTCACAATAAGTCAGCTCTCTCGGGACAGCACACAAAGCCTGTCAACAACCACTGCCATTAAAAAGATCATGTGGGCTGCTCTGCTGGCTGTAACATTTTGAAAGCCTTAAAGTGCTACAGCCCACTACCTAGGCAATTATGTGGTGGCTTCTCACTGAGACTACTGTCTTGAGTTGCCCTAGTACCAAAAGAACTGGGCCTCCACACTTTTGCACTAAGCAGTTTGCTTTGGGGTAAATAGATGTCTTGAGTCAGTGAACATGTTTAAAGTTACATGACAAACAGAAGAAAGGACAATAAGAAATGATTACTCAACTCTAGGATACATGTAAGTGTCCCACCTTTAGGGTATCTATGTAATGTGTCAGGTATGTTTGTAGCCAATCACTTTAAAGGCTACCTTGTAATACTGGAAAACTCCACGTTACCTAAGCATAATTGTTCTCGCCCTATAGAAACATTAGCTGAGACTTAGGATTTCTTTGTGGACATCAATAAGTAATAATCATGCCCCATAATGAGGACCCATCTGACAGGATGTACTATTTTCAATCTGCCATGCTACGAATGAAAGAATTATAATTGCAATCTGTTGCGATAAGTCTTTTCTGTTCAGAAATTCATGCCTTCTCCTGTTCTCATGAAGCAGCTGACCCAGACTGTGCTACTGTCACAGTTCTTAAGAGAAAGGCACCAGGCATCCTTCAGCAACTGCTAACTATGGGGCTTTGCTCCGTGGACAAGTGAGTGTCCGTGACAGTACCTTTTTGTGGGATTACAGTCAGGAAAGAAATCAGTACTATTCAGATACCTTTCAAAATTAGGAAGCATCTATTTGTGTGTGTATGTGTGTGTGTGTGTGTGTGTGCGTGTGTGTGTGCGCGCGCGCGCGCGTGTGTGTGTGTGTGTGTGTGTGTGTGTGTGTGTGTGTGTGTGTGTATGTTGTACTTGAAATTGTATTAGTCACATCCCAAGATCAATCAATTTCATACTTGGGTGGAATATCTTCAAAACCTATAAATATATGATTTTACTTTTATGTAAATGTTACTTGTAGTACACACACACACACACACACACACACACACACACACCCCAAAGTTGACCTTGGATATAGGCAAAAGATGATAAACAGTATCATCTTAACATTATCATCTTAATATTGTCAAATTACAGACAATAGTCAGAGAACAGCAATAGTCACAGGTGAAGCTCATTAAAACTATTCCAAAGCAACCATTCTATAACCCCAAACAACCAAATCAAAAAAGCAAAAACAAATTTGACACATCCACTGAGCAGCAACAGTATTAAGTATCTGTTCATATAAAATGTGGAAGGAGAACAACATAATAAAATGCACCCTAACTCCTCAGCGCTTAGTCTGACTTTAAACCTGTAAAACATGCTTGGCGAGTAGAACCACAAGAAGGACCATTGTACACTAGAGTCTTTGGAAGATGTCAGGGCTTTCTCCTGGATAGAAACACCACTGGTCTAGCCAAACTAAAGGACTTAGCTGCTAATCTGAGTAACTGGGAGTGAAGTCTCATTTCCCTCTCTACTAGAACTAAAAGAATGTTAGTGAGGTGGATATCCTTTTGCTCTGTCTTCTGACTTCTGAGCATAATCAGAGTGCTTTTTAACATGGGAATGATCATCCATGTTCAAATAATGGCTTAGAAGATGAAAAATTAGAAAAAATTCAAATAAGAACTTAAGGCTAGGATGACTTTATTTTTTTAAGAGGGAGAAAGTGGGTGGCAGGAAGGAAGCAGGCTGCCCAATGTAATTTTTTAAAAATACATTTAAACTAAAGATAGTTTGTTGGACAAGCAAGTTTTCGAAGGCAGCAGCCAAATGTTAATGGAATTCTCCAAGAAATAATAAATAATCTGCTCTCTGGAATTCAAGATTTACTGCAGGGGGTGAGGGGTGGTGGCGGAATACTTGAAGCAGTGGTTTCTATGTGAACAGGCAGGTTCTTCATCTTTAAAATGAACTGCTTGAATGATATGTACAGTGGAGCAATTAAAATGTTGACTTTATCGTTTAATTTGTCAAATTTTAAAAATATAATCAATACCTATAGACTTTGAAGAGGGGGAGTAAAAATTAGAAGATCTAATGGGTTGCTTCCTCAGCATGGAAAGTATACAAAATATTGAAAATTAAGCAAGATGCTTTACAACAGCAGATAAGCAAGAAAAATGACAGCAGAGAGGGACTGTGGCTTATTGGTATAGTACATGACTAACATGTGCAAGTCTCCAGGTTCAATTCTTAATAGAGGCAAAAGTTAAGCAGATAGCTCCCTAACAACAATTTTTCTTGAATGTTTTTAAAAGGATACCAATTATATGATTTGCCTAGATGAAGCATTCAAAGATCCAAGTCATTGCTAAGAATCATACACAATACCAAGAGACACTGAGTAATAATGGTGTTGTTTTGTTTTGTTTTTTTAAACACCATCTCTTCCATTTTAATTTCTTGTAATGTTATTTATTTTTCACAACAAGTCTATGAATGATGTAGTTTCTGGTTTCTTTCTTAAAAACAAAGATGAGATTGAACAATTTACCTGTTTCATTAAACTACTAAACAGGAACGGCCAGGGTTTGAACCTAGGGTTATCTGCCTCTGCAACCTGTACTTTCATCTTTCACATGCATGCATTCCTCCTCCCCCAGAGAGGGAAGCTTAGCAATCTAAAAATAGTGATGCATCCACAACTCTTCCACTGCCCACCCCCCCATCAAAATTTCTGAACCAGGGTTAATAATTTCAGAAGCACAAATCAAATTAAAGGGTTTTTTTTTGTCTTTTTTTTTTGTTGTTTTTTGTTTTTTGTACCTTGAACACAGTCAAGGGCCAACAGAAAAGGCACAACCTGGCAGCCTAGCAACAAAGCCATCAACCAAATCGATGCTCAATGATCTGTTGCCATTTTATGACTCTTCAGTCGCACACTGGTCAATGAGTCAGCCTTTAGGCTTGTGGACAGGCAAAGTGCTCTAATTCTGAAAATGAGCAGAAGCTCAACCAATGGATTAAGGAAGTTATGAGAGGGAAACAAAATGAAGATACCTCTTCAAGAACATGGACATGTGGAGAATGATTTAGGACAATTTACATTCCCAGGGCATTTTTAAGAAAATGTTTTTATACTTGATTCTGCTTTTAAAAATGAAAATGAGTATGTACAGCAGACAATTGTAATCTAACAGTGAGAACATCCTGGCTACAGTAATTAAATTCTAAGTGAAAAATAAAACCTATGTATATCTTTCCGATTACTTTATGTTTCTGGGTCCAGACCTACATTCACTCTCCACTGTATTTCTGACAGAGTAAACCAGCTTAAAATTCCATTGCAAAACTGCATTGTAATGGCAATGCTAGCAGTAGGTATCACTGTGTGGTTTAGATCTGGGGAATCCTGCACACATTCCTCTGCTGATCCCCAGCAGGTTTTGCTATTAAGAGGTGAGCAGATCAAAACTTTCTTTCTTTCTTTCTTTTTTTATTTCTTTTTTTTTCTAAGTTTTTTTATTACATTCCAAATGATTTCCCCTTTCCCATTTCCTCCCTCCCCAAAAGTCCCATAAGCCCCCTTCCCTCCCTCTGTTCCCCATTCAGCCCCCTCTCCCTTCTCTGTCCTGGCATTCCCCTACATCCAGTCTTTCCAGGACCAGGGGTCTCTCCTTCCATCTTCTTGGAAATCTATTGATATGCAAATTGTGTCTTGGGTATTCCAAGATTCTGAGTTAATATCCTCTTATCAGTGACAGCATACCATGTGTGTTCTTTTGTGATTGGGTTACCTCACTCAGGATGATATTTTCCAGTTCTGACCATTTGCCAAAGAATTTCATGAATTAATTGTTTTTAATTGCAGAGTAGTATTCCATTGTGTAAATATACCACATCTTCTGAATCCACTCCTCCGTTGAGGGACATCTGGGTTCTTTCCAGCTTCTGGCTATTATAAATAAGGCTGCTATGAACATAAAGGAGCATGTGTCCTTATTGCATGCAGGGGAAGCCTCTGGGTATATGCCCAGGAGTGGTACAGCAGGATCCTCTGGGAGTGTCATGCCCAGTTTTCTGAGGAACCGCCAGATTGCTTTCCAGAGTGGTTGTACCAGCTTGCAATCCCACCAGCAGTGGAGGAGTGTTCCTCTTTCTCCACATCCTTGCCAACAGCTGCTGTCTCCTATGGTTTTGATCTTAGCCATTCTGACTGGCGTGAGATGGAATCTCAGGGTTGTTTTGATTTGCATTTCCCTAATGACTAAGGATGATGAACATCTCTTTAGGTGCTTCTCAGCCATTAGATATTCTTCAGGTGAGAACTCTTTGTTTAGCTCTGTACCCCATTTTTTAATAGGGTTGCTTGCCTCTCTGGAGTTTAACTTCTTGAGTTCTTTGTATATATTGGATATTAGCCCTCTGTCGGATGTAGGGTTGGTAAAGATCATCTCCCAGTTAGTTGGTTGCCACTTGTCCTTTTGACAGTGTCCTTTGCCTTACAGAAACTTTGTAATTTTCTGAGGTCCCATTTGTCAATTCTTGATCTTAGAGCATAAGCTATTGGAGTTCTGTTCAGGAAATTCTCCCCTGTGCCCATATGTTCAAGGTTCTTCCCTAGTTTCCTTTCTATTAGTTTCTATTAGTTTCAGTGTGTCTGGTTTTATGTGGAGGTCCTTGATCCACTTGGAATTGAGCTTAGTGCAAGGAGATAAGAAAGGATCAATTTGCATTCTTCTGCATGTTGACCTCCAGTTGAAGCAGTAAGAGAAAAAGGCCAAGTAACATATAAATATCATCCTGATAATAAAGGAAGACATACCCGAATCACATCAGACAGATCAAAACTTTCAACCAAAAAATTATCCTGTCTACAAGAAATGGAGGTATGGCAGATGGAGCAGAGACTGAGTGAACAGTCAGCCAATAATTGGCCCAACTTGAGACACATCCCATGGGCAAGCACCAGTTCCTAATACTATTAATGATACACTGTTATGCTTGCATACAGGAGCAAGCTGCCCTCTAAGAGGCCCCACCCAGCAGCTGACTCAGATGGATATAGACACCCACAGCCAAACAGTGGATGTATCTTGGGAACTCTTATGAAAGAATAGGGAAGGATTGTGGACCCCTAGGGGGAATAGGAGCTCCACAGGAAAACCAACAGAGTCAACTAACCAGCTTGGTTTACATGTAGGTCCTGAACAACTGGAAGGGGAGGCTATCCCAAAAGCTGTTGCTTGTACTTGGAATATGTTCTTCTAGTTGAGCTCCCTTGTCTGACCTCAGTAGGAGACAAAATGCCTACCCTCACAGAGACTTGAAGTGCCAGGGGGGAGGGTACCCAGGGGGCGCCCATCTGCTCAGAGGAGAAGGGGATGGGGGAATGGTTGTAGGAGGGGTGGCCTGGAGGGGGCAGTGAGAGGAATATAAAGTGATTAAGTAAAATTAAGTTAAATTAAATTAAATTACAAAAGTAGAGGATCATGAATGGGATAACCTCATTATAAATGGATTAACCTATTAGGTGGTAGACCATAAGTGGAGGACATACATCTCACCTTTGAGGAGCATGTCTTATCCCAAGATATTCTCTCTTTTACTTCTCCAAGTCACCATGGGGTGAATAGCTTTGTGCCACTATCATTTCCTGGCTATGATACTTTGTCTCTCCAGAGACCCAAAGTAATGGAGCCAAGTAGACTTGGTATGAATCCTGGGAAACTGAGACCAAGCTAAATATATGTGCCATAATTTGATCTGCCTTGATTTTTCTTTCATGACAATGACAGATAAGAGACTAACACAATCACTTATCTTCATTTTAAGTTTGCTACAAAAAATTAATAACCTCAGATGAAATATTTATGTCAAAGAAGAGTTAAACAAGAATAGATTTGTGTTTTACTAAATATATTGATGTCTGTCCTTCACATGTTCCGATATTCAACATTAACACAGCTTCAAACTGGTCATAATTAATTAATATGAATTTTGAATTATAGACTTGCACACTGTAGATTGCAGGAATCAAAAAATAAAAACCTATTAAATCTGATCTCTCTGTTGCATTCATCTCTGAGGGAAATCATATTGACTTTTCCCACTGCTCACTGGGGTGAGCATTTCATAGTGAAAGAAGAAATTTAACTGACCAGAATATACAGTTAAAATATTTATGATGTATCTGAGGGGCAATAACGAAGCCACAAAATGCCAAGGGCTCTCACCTAAGTCTTCTGGCCCTCACTTAGCTGTTTAAGTATCCTTTTTACAACAGATCTCATTCTAAGGCAATGTGAATAACTCAGTTTATGATCACCTCCAGAAAGACATTCTGTGTCCTGATAATTTTTAGCATGCACCCTGCTCTGATTCTTCAAAAATCTCAATACAGAGACTCTTCATAGTTTTATGTATATAGACACATATATATCCATATTGACACACATAGATCAGTATAATACACACACACACACTCAAATACATACATGTATTTGTTTTTTGTACTGTTCATTTCTTTATATCTTTCCCAGTGTTATAAGTGCTATAAGAACTTAAATAATGCCCTTTGCACATGCCACCACAAGTTGTAGGATCCCAGAGGAAACTTTATGAGAAACATCTTCCTTATTACTAAATAGGGCTAAATATAATACTGCACAATTCTTTACAGTTTTGAAATAACTCCTCAAATTTTCTCTAATTCAAAATCAATGTATGGTAGTAATATTGTCTACAGGGCAAGGGGCTGGTACCATATAATAGTTTCATCCATGCTTGGTCAAAATGTCCAATGGATTGCCATAGTTAGTAAACACAAAATAAAGATGAAAAAGTTAATAAGAAAAACACTTTAACGAAAATTGAACTATATTTCTATTCTCATTTCCTTACAGGGAAAAGAGGGATAAATTTTCCCCAAGTTTAGTGGGTGAGATAGTATAACAACCTTCCAATGGGACTTTTACTTAACAAAGATCTTAATACAGAGACTCTTTCTTCAATTTAATTTAGACTGAAAGAGAAATAAGAATTGGGGAAACTTCCTGATTCCAAGCTGCTGGAAGACAAAGAATGCCTGTGTTTCCTTCTCTATGTGCATTATAAACTGGCAAACAGCACATAGAGAATATAGAAAGTAACAAGTGAGTCTGTGGATTGATACCATCCAGAAACCAAAGTCTCCTCATAGACACACATTCAACTCTGTCTGGCATCCTAGACTTGAAAATGGAATGTGGTGGCTATCAACTTGGTATCTTTGCATAGTGCTTTACAAATTTACCAGCCACGATGATATTTTCAGCACACCTTATTTGATCAAACTATTTCACACCGTGTTCGCTGACTAATTATACCATGTTTCTCTTTTTCTGCCTCCCACCATCCAACAGATACTCTTACCTGGGAACAAGGATTGAAAAACAACCAATCCTGAGCTTTCCTATAGGGAACTCACTGCATAGCACCATCAGTAGCTTCCTGTTTTACTAATGTCTGACACCTAGTAGTTCCTACTTCCTTGGTTCTGACTTCCACACCTCTGGGATTTTTTTTTTCTGTTACGATATTTGAGTTTTGTCATTTATCCAGCCAAACAGATGCCAAATGATTACTCTGTGACACTTGGTATTACAGGTGCTTGGGTACACTGATAAACAAAGTAAATATTCTACCTGCTTAGAGCTCGGGTTTAGGACAGACAAATGAGTTTTTGACTCAATTCATGGTAACATCACATGTAGTGAGGAAAATCAATGCCCCAAATAAATAAAAGAAAAAAATCATGTGATAAACAGGTATTGTAGGTAATAAAAATAGCAAGTACAAAAATTCTGGGCTGGATCATGCTTAATATTCAACAGCAATAGTAAAAGAGCCAAAATGGTGATGTGTCATGCATAAGGAGAAGCTGAAAAGTGATGAAGACAAGAAGGTAGCCAGAAGCATGTAGATTATAGTAAATTTGAGGAGTTTTATTAAGCAAAAGGGATACTAGTTATTGGCTCATACCAAGGGTTGATATAATCTGATTGGTATTTGAAAATGGCTGATATTGTATAATGCCCAGCAGAAGGGACAAAATGATCACAGAGACTTGTCTAAACATGAATGTGCTGGTGTGGGTGGGAGAGGATGGAGGTTTGAATTTTCAGCATGAACTAGGTTAGTAAACAGGACTGCCAACATTTGCTAGTGAACTAGATACAGGAGCAGAAGAAATCAGGGCTAGCATCTATCTTTGACCTGAGCAACTGGGATTTATTTAATGAGCTAGGAAAGCTTCTAGGAAGAGTTACTTTTAGAAAGTAAAATTGAAAGCTGTGTTCTCTATCTGTTAATATTAAAATATCTATTAATGCTATAGTGATCATATATCACACATAACTTATATGGTTTGACGGTGTCTAGAGAAGTGCATACACTGTAAACTGAGTCCATGGTGTGGTTATGCTGGACCTTTAAGACATGGAGCCTAGTGGAAGAGAATCTTGTCACAGAAGACATCATTCTATGGAGGGATTAATAGTTTTGGGATCAAGTTGTTTTTCTTGAAGATAGGTTATTAGAAGAGAATCTGGCTCCTTCCCAAACATTTCTTCTGATGAACCCCTTGTGGGTCCCTCATCCTCACACCATGATGCTATGTACATGATGCCTTAAATCGGAGCTGAGCAGATGCCAGTACATGCTCTTCACTCGCAGTATTTTGAACAGAATAAACCTCCTACCAAACCTTCATAGCCATTACTTCATAGAATATTCAGTCTTCAGAATTTTAATAAAGTAACAGGAAATAGACAAAGACAGGAGACAGCATAGGTATGGCATTTAAAGGTAGAAGACAAGAGGAAAATGTCTAGGAAGGGAGGAGAGTAGAGAAAATAGTAAGTCCTTGGGAACTCTGCACTTTAGAGGTTAAAAAAGAAAGTATTTGAAAACCTCTATAATTCTTTCTCATTTGCTCTCTCAACTTATTAACTCCCATGTCATCACAGATCAATCTTGAGAGCACATTCCTGGAAAAGCAAAATACCTTCTTCCTGGAAAAACAGGAACTATCCTTAATGAAAATGGATGGACTTTGCTAGGACTTGAGTATCAAGGTAGGACAAATAAACCAGATGCTCCAAATTGGGTTTTGAAAATTTGCCGGATAGATTTAATGTTCCACTAGGCATCAGGCACATATCTAAACCCATACTGATCTCTCTCTCTCTCTCTTTCTCTCTTTCTCTCCATCCATCTTCTTCTCTATTCATCTCTGGTACGTGTGTGTGTGTGTGTGTGTGTGTGTGTGTGTGTGTGTGTGCATGTGTGTGTATGCACATGAATATGCTTGAAATTGTTTATGAGGGCCGGAAACCATGCTTTAATGTCATTCCTCAGCTGTCATCATCATGATTTTTTGATCCAGGATTGATCACTGGAACCTGAGGTCCTTCACTAAGATAGGCTGGTTGGCCACCAGCTTCCAGGAGGATCTGAAGAATTTCCTTAAGAGTTTCAAGAGAAAGTTCCTGTTAAAAGTTTTAAAATTACAGTAAGTTGTAAATTACAGTAATAAGGGCCTGCACCAACTAAGTTAATCAGAGAAGTAGGCATGATTCCTCCTTGAGTAGAGTTCAGTGTCTTCGATGAATGAATAGAGACTAATTTCTAAGTGCTGGAGGGGAATTTTAGAAGGGAGAGATTCAGTTTCATGAACATATTGGTGGGCTGCCAAACACTCTACTATCATATTTTGCTTCTAAGGATTCATCCAAAATATACCCTCCTGAAGTCTCTTCTAATCGGGCCACTGGGAAATTATCACTGCCAGACTGGCTGAAACCATTTTGAACACTCTGTTCAGTAACAAGCTGGGGCAAAAGTATGGATAACACACAAGCAGAGGATTATACTGCTGAGTTTCAAGCAGTGGGAGGGCCCATGGAACAGGAGAAAATCTCTCATTAGCAAAGAAAAATACAGCACCTCAACATGCTAGCTTCCTATTAAGCAAATAAGAGAACTGTTAGTTTCAGTCTAAATCTGGGGAAAGATACTCTGAAAAGTCACGTGCATTTTATTGTAAAATAACTTTTCTACAATAGCTCTTTCTGCACACCACTGCATTAAATAATCACCAAATCAAAGAGGAAACACCTGTCAGAGGAAGCCATGCCAAAGAAGAAAATCAGTGAAAGTTTCTAAAGAGAATATTCATAATGGAAGACTTAGATTTGAATGCCTTGACGAATTGCAACATTGATCATCTTTAGTTAACACTTCAAGCTGTTTGTGTAGAATGCTGATTTAAATTTGAAAAATTATCACGGAAAAGTGTCACGGAAAGATTATACACTTAAATGCTCATAATTACAAAAGAGGGTGTTTCTTCTGTGTATTTACTGCCCTCAGTACATTTCCTGGCTGCTGATGGCATATATCTATATATTCCTAGATATAATCTAGCAAGTGTTTGTTGAGGGAAATAAGTTGAATTCATGTAGCACTTCTTTTGCTAAACATATACTATATATGTGTGTGTATGTGTGTATAGAAACATTTCAACTTTTTCAAAAAACGTTTTTAGTTTTTATAAGCATTAGTGCTCATTCACTTCATATGTTCATATGTTTTCATTGTTGACTGCAGTTTTCAAATTTTTTATCAGCAGAATATGACATTTTAATACTTTACTATAAATTCTGTTTTATTGGTATTACTATTATCAATCTTTTGTTTCCGTGACGTCTCATTTATCCTTAGGTATTGAAGCTTGAATATAGAGCTTCACCTGATGAATAATGGACAGCTGTTTTATTGGTCTTGTTTTAAATCCTTGTATATTTTCTTTAAGAATTAGCTTTGATAGTAAGTTATATGAACATGTATATGTGTATGTAATTAGAAAATCTCAAGGTATAAAGAATATGTAATAAAAATTAAAGTTTGCTTTGCACATTGTTCCCTCTCTTGAGCAATCAGTGCTAGCAACTACACTTCTAGGTACATTCTATGTATAAGCATTCATGTTGTTTACATTTATTTGCTTTTGCATAAGTCATTAAGCATTATGCAAACTGCTAACACAATGTACTGTATATAATTTAATGGCTTACATTGGTTCTGTTCCATTTCATTCACTTAGTTTTAAAGTATCCATTCAATACATTAATCTCAGACATTCCTTCTTAGAGCTAAACAGAATAATACACAGATAATTTGAAATTCTTTTAGCCATCCTTTTCTTCCTTAGGCTGCTTTTCCTACTACAAACACTGGTGAAATCTGCTGTCATCTTACATCTGGACACACCATGGGGAGATTCTTAGATGTAGATATAGTAAACCACAGGCTAGAGCATTAACGAAGCTGAAGATATTGTAGTATTGTTTTTCAAGGTGGTAGAATTTTCAATTCTACTACTGGCTTCTGTGGGGTCTCAGGAAGAGGCTTCACAAGGCATTGTGTGTCATTAATACAACTGGTTTTTATGGTGAGCAATCTGATTCATGAAAATAACATTTTACAATGTAACTGTTCAACTCCCTGATTTGTTTAATATTTAACATCATACGAATGTATGATAGGTTTATTGGGGTTATTTACTCTGTGGCTTTATTTTTCACTGTTAATGCTACTTTTAATAAAAGGACCTCATTTTAATATTCTCCAATTTATCAATTTCTGTTTTTAGTTTCTTGCTTTTCTTTCTAATACTGTAAATAGACTCTTTGCTCATACAATACAACACACACACACACACACACACACACACACACACACACACACTTCCATGATTCACCTAGAAAAACGTCCCTTGTTTCCAGTACCACTTTGTATTTTCTCTTCCTCCCTAGTTTTGTTTTGTTTAGTTTGAAACAAACAAATCTATATATGTAGTAGATTTGACTGGCCTAGATCTTGCAATTCTCCCCCAGCCTTCTCAGAAGAGCATTTTCTGCCATGGAACCACCTTTTCAGATCCCCCTCTCTCTCAATAGCTCCCCTTTCAGTATCTACTGATAATTTCCCCCCTTTGCCTAATGCAATCCTTTTTTTTTGTACAAGATTTTACCTTTCCTTAGACATTTTGTGGCATCTCTTAAGTAGATGACCAATAGTATTTTCTAAACAAAAAAGTTTAAATTCATTTTCCTCGCCTGTATTAAGAACAGTTACATTGCATATAGCTGGTTAAGCTTTCTGGATAAGATAAATTCTAAAGGCATTTAGCTACAATTGTCTTTATAAACAATATCTGTATTCTAATTGATTTAACATTTGGAACTTTATGGGCTAGTAAATGTAGCAGGTGTTTTTGAAATAAAATGTGTTGAGTGAATATCTGATTATTTTCTGTATATGAGTTTTAAATGAAGAGCATCTATCTTTTGGACATGGATACTCAGGCACAGATGTCCTAATATGTCCATTAGATAGTTATGTAACACACAAATTTAAACTGTAAATCTCTTCTATCTATGGTTGGCAACAAGCATATTAGTGAAAAGAACTTAGGACTGAAAAAATTTATAGTTGTAGTGTTTCACATGGTAACATCTTTTCTCTTAAAACATTAGAAATGCTCTAAGGGAAGCATTTGACATTGTTAATATTCATAGTCATCTAAAGAATTGATGTGTTAGTCACAAAACTTTAAATAATAAAACCCAAACTTTTTTGTGAACAGTGCATTTTAATATTTTGCATTTTAAATGTTAAAATAGCTATATTTAATGTTTTTTGTTCATGGAGTCAATGATCATATGGGCTTAGCTTTAAATAGCATATAAGTAAGGTGAGGGAAAGATGATGGTGGGATTATCCCCATGGGCAGAATGAGAGGAGTAACATAAACCCTTAATTTCTGAATGAAATTAGCAAGTGCAATCAAATCACTGTCTCACTCATAATGATCTAATGCATGGAACAGTGGGGAATATAACAGCAATATTAGTCCTTTAATCTTCACGTGAAAACCATTTGTTCTGAGTTCTCAGGAAAGAGCTTGTTTACAGATCTTTTAATGATATGAGATCAATTATTAGTTTAGAGAAAGTCTTTAGTCTTGTAGGCATATATCTTAGATTAACAGTACACATTCAGGAGAAATCCAATGGTTAAGCGTCAGCCAAATAGGTGAATTTATCACCTGTCCTCAATTTCTCAACTAGGAAGAAAATGTTTTGTGAGGGTGGAAAGTGGCAATTTAGCTATATTTATTTCTGAGAAGAATATTTTCCTTGCTTAACACATAGTTTGGCCTTTTGTTTCATAGTCTCTTTATTTAATCCCAGTAAAAGTTTTCATTGTATGTACACTTAAGCAGATCCCCTTATTATCAAGGGAATAATTTTAACTCAAAAGCATTGAAAGAAAAAACATTAAAGAAAAAATACAGTGCTTTGAGACCTCATGCCAAAGTTAAAATTGCCGATTGTACTTACTAACAGTCAAGCCATTGTTCAGAATGGCCCTTCACAGAAAAACAGGCCCACCTCCCACTTGGGACTCAGAGGCCAGAAAGCAATCTTGACAAGGTAAATGGGGTCCTGTAGTCAAAAACACATTCGCACATGCGTTAAAAGATCAATGTACCTTTTAATTTACCCCATGGTAAGAAATGGAAAGAATGTATGGTATCTTTTCATACAATAAATGGTTGGTCCCAGCAACCAAACCAGCACATAAACCCTGTGCTTGGTTTCTTTTGGTGATGTGGAAAACTGCTGAATCATGGAGAACTTCAAACTCTTTAAGCCTCAATATTCAAATTAAGTAGCGAGCAGTTTAGCTTGTTAGACAATGTTGCTAGAGGACCTACACAGAGATAGAGAAGGAGAATAATAATAGTGCATACGATCTTTCTACGAGGATTAATGATAATCCATTTACTTTTCAATTGCAATCTTTATTCATGGTACTTGTACGAGGTGCTCAAACCAGAACTGTTGGTCTCTACTTTAAAAAGAAAAAAAAAATCAAGCTATAAGGATAATCAATTTGCAAAATGAGAAATTTCTCCATGTTTCTGTGCTGGGATAGGTCATTTTAGTTATGTTGGCATCAGAGAGAAAGAAAGTAGAGGCAGAGAGAAGAGCCAGAATAGATAAGAGAAAACCAACAAAGAATTGTTATGTAAAATGGGAAAACTGGTAAAAAAATATTTCTGTTAAATATCCAGTACGTTCTGTGTCTGTTATACATGCTATGTTTGCATGCCCAGTTAATATTTAACTAAGCTGGATGGCAAATATTTTCTAAAAGAACACTATGAAAATTCTAACTAAATAAAATCCTGTTTAAGTGTAGAAATTAGTTTTGGACCCATTGCACTAGCAGACAACATGGTAGAGGTTTCGAATTTTGTTTTGAGTCAATCTGTTGTCCAGATAAATGTTGCTTGTGTAGCAAAGTGTCAGAAAGAAGAATCATTCCTCTTGAGGGGTTCCTTCAAAGCCTTGCATTTCAGGCTGTTCCTTTTGCCACAATTCAGTTCTAGTCTTGATTCCTTAATTTCTTTGTCTTGGTTCCTACCGTTTACAACCCCGATTTTGTGCAAAAACTCTAGTGATTTATTTTTAGTTAAAGGCTTTGCTAAATTCTTCTAATGAAGTCTAGGTTAGGGAAGAGATCATAAAACTATTATGCTAACTTTTTAATTGTTAGAGTTAGCAGCTTGATTAGCTCCTTAATTTCTATTGCCAAGACTTGTCTTTCTTATGTATTATGGACTCTTGGGAAACCTGGCAACAAAAAGATGGACAGAAAAGGAAAGAATGAAGTCCTTTTATAAGAATATTGCTCATGATTAGGAATATTATCTATGGCCTCTTGGAGAGACCACACAGAAGTTGCTTTTGGGGAGAGTATGCAGACAGTGGTCAAAATGGGAAAGGAAGGCATTCCAAAGGTATAGAGGGAAGAGTAAATGCTTAGAGGCAGAAGGTCAGATGCTACAAGAAGGGGATAATAACACAGAGAACAGTAAAACCAACATCTAAGGCTGAAGGACAGGGGGACCTCTGTTCCGGGATCTACCGCACTGAGGAGACAGGTACCCAGGTTACCCCCAATATAACATCACTTGGGACACGGCCTGTTGGGGCTTCCGCCTGCGCCCAAGAACGGGACAGCGCTGTGGGCGTCTGGGTGCCAGATCTGCAGGCCATCGCCTCTGCAGGGTGACCAGCGCCACGGAGAGAGTACAGAGTGCACTCCGCCATCTTTGCTCCAGTGGCCGGGAAGTTGGGACCGCCAGGCTCAGAGACAGACAGGCATAATATCACTTGGGCCTCAGGCAGCTTGTGTGTAACCTGCTCCAAGAGCTGGGCAGGTCTGCAGTAATCAACTCACCAGCCCTACTGTGGGACTTCTGACTTGCAGAGGGACGCCCCCTCGCCTCCCCCCCCGGAGAGATCACACACCCCTGCACAGGGTGGGAGCCTACCAGCCTCCCTTTGGTGATGTCTGCTCCGGGAATCCACTAAGCTGAGCCTTTGGATGTGCAGGGACTCCCCAATATAACATCACTTGGGGCAAGGCACATCAGGGCTCCAAAGTCACTCAAGAGCAGGGCAGGTACCAGAAATCGGTGCCAGGGGAATCCTGGTAATCCAGGGGGGCCAGAAATAGCTTTGCAGTCTCACAGGAGGTCCAACCAACAGCCAGTGACAGCAGGACCAACTAACACCAGAGGTAACCAGATGGCAAAAGGCAAACGTAGGAATGTTATTAACAGAAATCAAAGTAATATGGCACCATCTGAACCCATCTCTCCAACAGCATCAAGTCCTGGATACCCCACCACACCCGAAAGACAAGATCTGGATTTAAAATCACTTCTCATGATGCTATTAGAGGATCACAAGAAGGACACAAATAAATCTAATAGAGAATTATAGGAGATCATGAATCAAGGGTTAGAAGCCCTTACAAAGGAAACACAAAAATCGCTTAGAGAAATGCAGGAGAACATGGATCAACAGATGGAGGCCCACAAGGAGACAACACAAAAATTGCTTAAAGAAATGAATTAACGCTTAGATGCACTTTCAAAGGAATCACAAAAATTGCATAAAGAAATGCAGAAGAATATGGGTCAACAGATGGATGCCCATAGGGAGGCAAGACAAAAAGTGCTTAAAGAAATGAATCAACGGATAGATGCCCTTACAAAGGAAACACGAGAACTGCTTAAAGAAATGCAGGAGGCGATGGATCAACAGATGGAATCCCATGAGGAGGAAACACAAAAATCGCCTAGAGAAATACAGGAGAACTTGGGTCAACAGGCAGAAATCCTGAAAGAGGAAATGCAAAAATACCTTAAAGAAATACAGGAAAATACAAACAAACAAGTGAAGAATCTCAGCAAATCCATCCAGGATCTAAAAAAGGAAGTAGAAACAACTAAGAAATCACAAAGGGAGACAACTTTGGAGATAGAAAACCTTGGGAAGAAATCAGGAGTCATAGATGCAAACATCAACAGTAGAATACAAGAAATGGAAGAAAGAATCTCAGGTGCTGAAGATTCCATAGAAAGCATCGACTCAACAGTCAAAGAAAATGCAAAATGCAAAAAACGTGTAACCCAAAACATCCAGGAAATCCAGGACACAATGAGAAGACCAAACCTAAGGATTATAGGTATAGATGAGAGTGAAGATTTGCAACTTAAAGGGCCAGTAAACATCTTCAACAAAATTATGGAGGAAAACTTCCCTAACCTAAAGAGAGAGATGCCGATGAACGTACAAGAAGCCTACAGAACTCCAAACAGACTGGACCAGAACAGATATATCTCCCGTCACATAATAATCAAAACATCAAATGTATTAAACAAAGAAAGAATACTAAAAGCAGTAAGAGAAAAGGGCCAAGTAACATACAAAGGAAGACCTATTCGAATCACATCAGACTTCTCTCCAGAG
Organism: Tokudaia tokunoshimensis; assembly: GCA_036184795.1. Classification (NCBI taxonomy): domain Eukaryota; kingdom Metazoa; phylum Chordata; class Mammalia; order Rodentia; family Muridae; genus Tokudaia; species Tokudaia tokunoshimensis. The sequence continues at coordinate 67,364,617 of BTHU01000001.1, read as the reverse complement.
ACTATGAAAGCCAGAAGATCCTGGGCAGATCTCATGCAGACACTAAGAGAGCACAAATGCCAGCCTAGACTACTCTACCCAGCAAAACTCTCAATCACCATAGATGGAGAGACCAAGATATTCCATGATAAAACCAAATTTTCACAATATCTTTCCACAAACCCAGCCCTGCAAGGATAATAGGTGGAAACCGCCAATACAAGGAGAGAAACAACACCCTGGAAAAAATGAGATAGTAACCTTCTTGCATCAAACCCAAAAGTAGATAATGACTCAAACATAAAGATAGCGTCAAGAATGGCAGGTGGCAATAATCATTATTCCTTAATCTCTCTTACTATCAATGGTCTCAATTCCCCAATAAAAAGACATAGACTAACAGACTGGCTACGTAAACAGGACCCAGCAATTTGCTGCATGCAGAAAATGCACCTTAGTGTCAAAGACAAACACTACCTCAGAGTAAAAGGCTGGAAAACAATTTTACAAGCAAATGGTCCCAAGAAACGAGCCGGAGTAGCCATCCTAATATCAGATAAAATTGACTACCAACCTAAAGTCATCAAAAAAGACACAGAAGGATACTACATACTGATCAAGGGAAAAATCCACCAAGAAGAACTCTCAATTCTGAATATCTATGCTCCAAATGCAAGAGTACCCTCATTCATAAAAGAAACTTTACTAAAGCTCAAAACACACATCGCACCTCACACAATAATAGTGGGTGACTTCAACACCCCGCTCTCTGAAATGGATCGTTCAGGAAAGCAGAAACTAAACAGGGACACAGTGAATCTAATTGAAGCCTTGGACCAAATGGAACTAACAGATATATATAGAACATTTCAACCTAGAGCAAAAGAATACACCTTCTTCTCAGCACCTCATGGTACCTTCTCCAAAATCGACCATATAATTGGTCACAAATCAGACCTCAACAGATACAAGAAGATAGAAATAATCCCATGCCTCCTATCAGATCACTATGGAATAAGGGTGGTCTTCAATGGCAACAAAAAGAACAGAAAACCCACATACATATGGAGGCTGAACAATGTTCTACTCAATGATAACTTGGTCAAGGTGGAAATAAAGAAAGAAATCAAAGACTTCTTGAAATTTAATGAAAATGAAGGCACAACATACCCTAATTTATGGGACACAATGAAAGCAGTGCTAAGAGGAAAATTCATAGCCCTGAGTGCCGCCAAAAAGAAACGGGAGACAGCATACACTAGCGGCTTAATGGCACACCTGAAAGCCCTGGAACAAAAAGAAGCAAATACACCCAAGAGGAGTAGAAGGCAGGAAATCATCAAACTCAGGGCTGAAATCAATCAAGTAGAAACAAATAAAACCATACAAAGAATCAACAAAACAAGGAGTTTGTTCTTTGAGAAAATCAACAGGATAGATAAGCCCTTAGCCAGACTAACCAGAGGGTACAGAGACAGTATCCAAATTAATAAAATCAGAAACAAAAAGGGAGAGATAACAACAGAAACTGAGGAAATTCAAAAAATCATCAGATTCTACTACAAAAGCCTGTATTCAACACAACTAGAAAATCTCGAGGAAATGGACAATTTCCTTGACAGATACCAAATACCAAAATTAAATCAGGATCAAATAGACCATATAAACCGTCTTATAACCCCTGAAGAAATAGAAGTCGTCATTGGAAGTCTTCCAACCAAAAAAAGCACAGGTCCAGATGGTTTTAGTGCAGAATTCTATCAGACCTTCAAAGAAGACCTAACACCAATACTCTTCAAACTGTTCCACAAAATAGAAACAGAAGGAACACTACCCAACTTGTTCTATGAAGCCACAATTACACTAATACCAAAAGCACACAAAGATCCGACAAAGAAAGAGAATCTCAGGCCAATCTCTCTTATGAATACCGATGCAAAAATACTCAATAAAATTCTTGCCAACCGAATACAAGAACACATCAAAACGATCATTCACCACGATCAAGTGGGCTTCATCCCAGGGATGCAGGGATGGTTCAATATAAGGAAATCCATCAATGTAATCCACTACATAAACAATCTCAAAGAAAAAAAAACACATGGTCATCTCATTAGATGCTGAGAAAGCATTTGACAAAATTCAGCATCCTTTCATGCTAAAGGTCTTGGAAAGATCAGGAATTCGAGGCCCATATCTAAACATAGTAAAGGCAATTTACAGCAAACCGGTAGCCAACATCAATCTGAATGGAGAGAAACTTGAAGCAATCCCACTAAAATCAGGGACTAGACAAGGCTGCCCTCTCTCTCCATATCTTTTCAATATAGTACTTGATGTTCTAGCTAGAGCAATTAGCCAACAAAAGGAGGTCAAAGGATACAAATTGGAAAGGAAGAATTCAAACTATCACTATTTGCAGACGATATGATAGTATATTTAAGCGACCCAAAGAACTCCACCAGAGAACTCCTACAGCTGATAAACAACTTCAGCAAAGTGGCTGAATATAAAATCAACTCAAGCAAGTCAGTAGCCTTCCTATACTCAAAGGATAAGCAGGCTGAGAAAGAAGTAAGAGAAATGATACCCTTCACGATAGCCACAAACCATATAAAGTGTCTTGGTGTGACTCTAACCAAACAAGTGAAAGCTCTGTATGACAAGAACTTCAAGTCTCTGAAGAAAGAAATTGAAGAAGACCTCAGAAGATGGAAAAATTTGCCATGCTCATGGATTGGCAGGATTAATATAGTAAAAATGACCATCTTGCCAAAAGCCACATACAGATTCAATGCAATCCCCATCAAAATCCCAACTCAATTCTTCATAGAGTTAGAAAGAGCAATTCAAAAATTCATCTGGAATAACAGAAAACCCAGGATAGCTAAAACTATTCTCAAGAGTAAAAGAACCTCTGGGGGAATCAGTATCCTGAACCTCAAGCTGTATTACAGAGCAATAGTGTTAAAAACCGCATGGTATTTGTACAGTGACAGGCATGTAGATCAATGGAACAGAATTGAAGACCCAGAAATGAATCCACACTCCTATGGTCACTTGATCTTTGACAAAGGAGCTAAAACCATCCAGTGGAAAAAAGATAGCCTTTTCAACAAATGGTGCTGGCTCAACTGGAGGTCAACATGCAGAAGAATGCAAATTGACCCATTCTTATCTCCTTGCACTAAGCTCAATTCCAAGTGGATTAAGGACCTCCACATAAAACCAGACACACTGAAACTAATAGAAAGGAAACTAGGGAACAACCTTGAACATATGGGTACAGGGGAGAATTTCCTGAATAGAACTCCAATAGCTTATGCTCTAAGATCAAGAATTGACAAATGGGAGCTCATTAAATTACAAAGTTTTTGCAAGGCAAAAGACACTGTCAAAAAGACAAAGCGGCAACCAACTAACTGGGAAATGATCTTTACCAACCCTACATCCGATAGAGGGCTAATATCCAATATATACAAAGAACTCAAGAAGTTAAACTCCAGAGAGGCAAGTAACCCTATTAGAAAATGGGATACAGAGCTAAACAAAGAGTTCTCACCTGAAGAATATCTAATGGCTGAGAAGCACCTAAAGAGATGTTCATCATCCTTAGTCATTAGGGAAATGCAAATCAAAACAACCCTGAGATTCCATCTCACACCAGTCAGAATGGCTAAGATCAAAAACACAGGAGACAGCAGTTGTTGGTGAGGATGTGGAGAAAGAGGAACACTCCTCCACTGCTGGTGGAATTGCAAGCTGGTACAACCACTCTGGAAAGCAGTCTGGTGGTTCCTCAGAAAACTGGGCATGACACTCCCGGGGGATCCGGCTATACCACTCCTGGGCATATACCCAGAGGCTTTACTTGCATGCAATAAGGACACATGCTCCACTATGTTCTTAGCAGCCTTATTTATAATAGCCAGAAGCTGGAAAGAACCCAGTTGTCCATCAGCGGAGGAATGGATTCAGAAGATGTGGTATATTTACACAATGGAATACTACTCTGCAATTAAAAACAATGAATTCATGAAATTTCTAGGCAAATGATCAGAACTTGAAAATATCATCCTTAGTGAGGTAATCCAATCACCAAAGAACACACATGGTTTGCAGTCACTGATAAGGGGATATTAACCCAGAATCTCGGAATACCCAAGACACAATTCGCATATCAATAGATTTCCAAGAAGATGGAAGGAGAAACCCCTGGTCTTGGAAAGACTGGATGTAGGGGAATGCCAGGACAGAGAAGCGAGAGGGGGTTGAATGGGGAAAAGAGGGAGGGAAGGGGGCTTATGGGACTTTCGGGGAGGGAGAAAACGGGAAAGGGGAAATGATTTTGAATGTAAATATAAAAAACTTAGAAAATAAAATAAAATTAAAAAAAAAAGGCTGAAGGAGAGGCAGATCACAGATGGCATGGGATATTTTAGTAAGAAATTAGATTCTTACTTAGAGACAAAATGAACCATTGGACATTTCTGAGCGAGAAGAAACCATTAATAAAGCAGTGGGTTTTCAGAAAGCTGGCCAAGGAGAAACATGCAGACATAACGGGATTTGCAGGAAGTCCATTCTAGTAGCAGGTCAGAGAAGATTTCCTAGAATCATGAACTTTATAATAATGGTGGCAGAGATTTTTAGAGTGGATAGGTTATGTAGTAAATTGCTTTCATATGGTGGTTAGTTTAATAAAGACAGCAAAGCAAAGTGAGCCAAAATAAATTGACTTTGAGTTTTTGACTTTGGAAGATAGAGGTAACCATTAATATAAATAGAAAATGGTATAAAGGAGGCTTCATGCTATTAGTTTTCAATATATTTAGGGATATATTTCCATATATTAAGTATATGGAAATACAAAACTAAAGGAAATATATATATATATATATATATATGTGTGTGTGTGTGTGTGTGTGTATGTGTGTGAGTGTGTATGTGTGTGTATGTGTGTGTGTGTGTGTAAACATTGCTGAACATGTTTTTAAGTCATAGAGTCACAAGGAAGTTTTTACCTCAGTGTTGATATAAATGACTGTATATAGTACTAGACAGAAAACATTGTTGCAAAAAACATTCATACCATATATATTATATATGGCACTACCCACACATATCACACATGTGGTTACTTGCAGAAGATAAATGTATAGGCTTTGTTTGAAACTGGGGAATATTAAACAAATAATCTTCAATTAACAAATATTATTACCAAAGGACTGAAAATGAGATTACGTGAAATACCATGGGGGCTAGTTCAGCAACACATAAGTGAGCTCACTTATGGTTTTATTTGTTGAACTTTCTGCCAATTATGGTTACAATTAACTATTACAAATATTGCTAAGAATTTTTAATTCTTATCCTGAAAAAATATTCAATTTTCTGACTAAGCCTTAAGAAATTCTCCCACAAGAGTAATTAACAAGAACCATTACATTCCTGGAAACCTGAAAACTGAACTGTCATGTTACCTAGCTTCAACATTCCTGACTCCTTAGTCAAAGTATTCCAAGTCAAGACATCAGAGATACATAAATATCTTATGACCATATATAAGTATTTCCTGAAACACTGTTCATAGTTACAACATAGGAAATCAATTAGGTGTTTATCAAAATAGAAATGGATAAAGGAAATTATGCATATATATATACATACACATATATGAACAAAATCATGTCATTTGCAGAAATATGGGTGAATCTGGAAATAATCATATTAAGTGATAAGTCTGTTACTGGAACGTGTAATTTTTCCATTTCTTTCAGTCATAAGCTTTATGCAGATACATAAAATCATATATGCTTATGTATGAAAGTAGAAACAAAACTGTCTAAAAGAGCAAAGAGGAAAAATGTAGGGGTAGTGAAGGACTGAGAAAGGGGAGGGGCTGCCCCTCCTTCACTTCCATTAGAACTGACACTTCTGAGCCATACAGACAGGAACATGTTGTCTTTTGAGAGGCTCCACCCAGCAGCTGACTCAGTCTTACACAGACAACCACAACCAAATAGTGGATGATAGAGTTTGGAACTCTTATGGAAGAATAGGAGGAAGGACTGTGGTCCTTGAAGGGAATAGGAACTCCATAGAAGACTAATAAAGTCAACTAATCTGGTCCTTTGGTGCTCTCAGTGTCTGAACCACCAACCAAAGAACATACATGGGCTGCACCTAAGCCTCCCTCTCATTTTTAGCAGATGTGTAGCTTGGTCTTCATGTGGGTCCCAAATAACTGGAATGGGGGTTGTTGCTTGTACTTGGGATATGTTATTCTAGCTGGGCTGCCTTGTCTGGTCTCAGTGGAAGAGGAAGTTCCAAGCCTCATAGAGACTTGAAGTGCCAGGGTGGGGGAGGATAGCCAGGGGGAACCCTACCTGCACAGAGGAAAGAGGGGAGGGATAGGGGAAGGTTTGTGGGAAGAGGTAAATGGGAGGGAGGCAGTGAGCTGGATGTCAAGTGAATATGTAAAAAAGTAAAATTAAATTAAAAGAATAAGAAGAAAGGGGAGGGTAGTGGACTATAGGGGCTAATGCTCAAAGTCTATTATTCATGTGCTTGGTAACCCAATATGACAAAACCGTGATACCTAACTTCTCATGGAGAAGTTTGCTCAAGTTGGGCCATAGTGATTAGTGATCTTGATGTGCATTTAATGACAGACTTCTTTGGTTGGTTTAGACTAAGAGGAGTTCTGGGAACTTTCTGGGAAATCCACTAGAGGGCTTTCATTACAAATTTCTTTCCTTGAAATACCTACCCCCTACACATTCAGATTCTTTCTTTAAATTTTGATTTCTTGGAAAACTTAAATAGATCTGATTAATTGCTACTTTCTAAATAGGATTACCTATATTTTTTTTCTCAACTGACTGACAATACAAAGATACCCTGGATGCCTTTAATGACTAAATTTCTAACCATAAGTTAAAGGGAAATTTACATGCTGAGAAAAGCATTTTTACTTTTCATTAGAAATATACAATGGGCTTCTAGGAAGTTCCCAAGTTAATTGCTAATCACATTTCCTCAGAACTTTCTCTGTAGCCTTCCTCATTTGACAGATGGGATCCCATCTTGAAAACTGGGCCTCATCTGCAGAACACACCACACATAAGTTAGCAATAAGGGCTAGGGGGGCACTGAGTGATGCATCTTAGTTAGAAGAGTCAAAATATTGCAAAGAACAAGTCACATACCATGTGCATGCAGTTTCTTCTCTGATCCTATTTGACCATATAGATGTCCAATGGCAAGCATTAGTATTCTAACCAATTAGCTATATTTGACTGTGTGTACTAAACATGTTTTCAACACAGAGCACAACTCCACGTTCACCATTCTCTACTCGGAGTTATGTTTAATTGAACTTGGCTTTCATTTTCAATTTGTCTTCTTTCTAGCAGCCAGAATGAGTTGATAAAGATGGTAGATCTTATCATATTTATTGTAGCTTTGAATTTTAATTCCCTCTGCATTTATATAACTCTAAACTTTTATATATTATAAAGTCAGCAAAGCATGATCCAGCCTCTACTTACCTCAGCGATATGGTCTCATGTCAATCTTGAATACTCTCATGCCTACTTGAATACTAGACAATATGAAGATCTTTCCTATACTTGGGCTGCCATGCTTTTATCTGTACCCAAAATGCTCTCCTAATCTTGCCATATGGCTATTTTAATTTATAATTCAGGAGTAGCCTTTGTCTCCTTTGGCATATTATCTAATCTCTTCTCTCTCAGTAGCTTACATTCCTTCTTACTTTTCCAAGTTTATATACTAGCATTTTCTCGGGAGCAAGATTCACCTTTTCTCTTTGTGAATCCCTGTCTACCAGTGTTATGTACACAGAAAATATTTAATAAGTATTTGTTGAAAGATTGAAGGACCAGGCTTCTGTATAACAAGATAGCCATATATTTAATAGACGTAGTTGACTGCATCTAACTGGTTAGAATACTGATGTATACCATTGGACAACTATGTGGTCAAAGAGGACCAGATCGGGAAGGGTGTGCACATAGAAGAGTGGAATGTTTCCAATTCTCTGAAGTGTTCTGATGCTTCTGGCTAAGATGAATCTCACAGCCACTCCACCCCCACTCCAACCTAATTCCCATTAAAATTATGACTCAGCTCCATCAATGTCATTTTGGGTTGCAAAACTATTAAATAGGTTGACTTTAGATTCATTTTTGATTAGAATTTAAGGAAAGAGATTTATTTATTTTCATCTTTCATAATGGATTAGAGTTTCCTTGATTCAAGCTTATCAGGGAAGAAATTTTTTTTTCAGGGATACTGTAATTCTAAATTTAAAAATTTTAGTATATGAGAGTGAAGAAAGCCATATTATTTTAAATTTAATATAGACTTTAATTACGTACGTAACTCTAATTCTGTACTGCAGGAGATTCAAGCAGAGGGAGAAGTATCCAGAGTTCACACAACAGGAACACTTTCTTTCCTTAAAAACCAATAAGCTTCTCAACTTTCTTAATACAGTTCCCCATTTTGTCGTGATAACAACCATAAAATCATTCCATTGCTACTTCACAACTATAATTTTGCTACCAGTATGAATCATAATGTTAAAATCTGATATGTGACCCCTGCAGATGTCATGACCCATGAGCTGAGAGCCAATGTTTGTATAGAGAAACAAATCAGACCTATACAAAAACATCCAGCATAAAAAATAAAACTGACTCAGCACATTTATCCACAGGCTATATAGAACAAGCTTTCATTGTGGAAATCTGTCTCTAGGATTCCCTCATTTCAGGAGATCATCCCCATATATGATGTAAGTTCTTTGGGTCACTGCCTGCATACTGGGTTGATCAGCTCTCACGTTTTAGTTCCCTCCTCCATGTCAAAAGACATTATTGCCCTACCTCAGGCTCAAAGAAGAGAATAGTTCAGCATGAAGTAAAAGAGCTGGAGAAAGTCTGATGTCAAAATAAAGAGCCAACAAATATGTTCCTGGTAAAATTCCGGAGGTTGGGTCGTCTGCTCCCTCCAGCCTTTCAGTGTTTTGTGGAGCAGCTGGAGGTCACCCAGTGACTCAGAGCAGGAAGCCAGCAAAAGAATGGCAATATTTTCCTGAGGGCTTAAATTAGCCTTTGCTTAGGGAAATGATGAATAATTGCTATAGCTGAGTTGTATAAATAGACACATATTATTTATATAGAGTATATATTTTAATAGAAAAAATCTATGTTTCATTTGTTTGGCTTTCAAAAGCAAACTGCCAGTGTGATTTAGCAAATGGATAGGGTAGACCTTTATTCACACTTGAATTCTAATGTACCTGCACTTAATTCATGAGAGACCTCTAAGCATTTTCATTACATTGCTCAAAACGCATTACCATGTTTAGTAAAAAAAAAAAAAATTACTTCGAATAGCCTACATGCATTGCTAATATTTCCTGAGTGGTCAGTTTGCACCAGGATTTAATTCAGATATGTGAACTGTCTCAATGAATCACCATAATATCTCACAGAACAAGCCTTGTTTTTACTTGTGGTCTGTAGGTAAGTAAATCAAGGCCAAGGGAGGGAAACTTTTCTAGCAGAGGTGGGGTTCAACCTACATGCTCTGACCTGTGGGGGAGGTGCACATAAACCTGGTAGAATGGAGAGCTAGGCGCCACGAGCTCCTGCAACTTCTTGAAGAGTCCTAATCTACTGCATACAGTGCATGATCTGACCTCTCTCCACACACAGGTGAGACAAGACAAAGGTCTCCCGAGGCTAGGGCGGGGGCTGTTTCCTCTGTCTTCACCGAAATCTCCCTGGGGATTGGACCCTCCCCTACAGGCTCATGGGCAGGTGAGTCATATTTGGCGAAACAACAAAGGCTGCACCTCGATTTGCCCTTGAACACATAAGCATACCCTAATTGGCTAAAATGCTATATATAACCTTATTTAATAAACAATAAAGTTAGGACTGCACTCTGATGCTGGTCTCCGGATTGTGAATCTTGGGCAACTTCGTGGGCTCCGTCTCCACTTTCCCCCTACTTCCTGGTCCATGTTCCCACACTGACTTTTAGTTTATGCTTCTCCCTACTATGTACAAGCTCTTTCAAACAGATTTGGTCTCATTAAGTCCATGAGTTTAATGAAGGTAATTCCACTAGTAAATGGCTGAACTAGTATTCTAATGAGTTTGTCTGGTTCTTATGTTGATGGCAAATGGCACTTAATACTGTCCTCCAGAGAAGGTGAAATGCTTTTCTTTTTTTTTTGTCAATCACATACTTAGCATTAGACATTAAATAGATTATAAAGAAAAGATACTATAAGAATATAATGATTACCCAGTCATAATTTAAAACATTTAATTGTGAGTCCAGGCGATAGTGGGCATGCCTTCAATCCCAGCACTTGGGAGGCAGATGCAAGAGGATCTCTGTGAGTTTGTGGCTAGCCTGGACTATACAGCTAGTTTGTGGAGACCAAAGCTGCACAAAGAAACTCTGTCTCAAAAAAAAAAAAAAGCATATAAACAAAAAACTTAATTGTGTGAAACTAATTTTTAAAGTTTTCTGAAGTATCTGAATACTATTTGAGTCATGATGTCAGTGTTGTGGATGGAATTACTATGAGGATTTTATCTCAGTGTTTGCCCAGGTCTTTGAGGCACACACGAGTCCCTAGATATCTGTGAACATGAAAAAAAAAGAAAAAGCTTAATTTATTTTGTCTGTGTTAAAAAACCAATGCAATACTTATTGGCTACAACAAATAATAGTGATACAAAAATCCAAAGAAATCATATCATGAAATATGATTTAGAACAAGTAAAGATTGTAGTATTTGAAGATTAAATTTTATTTATGTGCATGATTCTGTGTGAGGGTGTGCATGGAGGCCAAAGACGGTGTGAGATCCCTTGCAGCTGGAGTTCCATGTGGTTGTGAGTCATCTGAAACGTGTGCTGGGAACTGAACTCAGGTCCTCTGTAAGAGCAGCAAGCTCTCCTAACTATTGAGCAATCTTCCCAGCCCCAGGAAAGATTCTCTTTGTTACATATATTAATATGGGGTTTTATGAGAGGATTTATCATGCATATCTGAAACATTAGGAAGTGTTAATTTGCTGCTTAAGTTATAATGAGCCTTTCAGTTAAAAAAATCATGGAAAATGTTAAGTGATACTCCGTACATAAATATACACTCCCCATTTGAGAGTTTATATGTAGAGTATAAAACACTATCACGGACTGTCAAAGCTGCTAGGTAGCAAGGAAGGTTCAAGAATTAAAGGCCTTTATAGGCAGACTATGGAGTAAATTTTAGACAAATTTTGACATCTGTGTCTCAGTATAATTCTTTGGTTACCTTTTGGCCCTTTGAAAAGTTTGATTTCCACGACAGTCTCCAATATGGGTCGCCTTCTGCGCACATACAGCCTCACAATAGAGCCCGCTTCTTTGAGGGCCTCCACTGCTTTACTGTGGGAAACCTCTGACACATCAACGTCATTCACCCGCAAGATACAGTCGTTGACCCTGCAAGGGAGGAAGAGGCAAGGTTGAGCAGTAGACAGGAGCCTCAAGAGTGGAATTCATTCTAACTGTCCACATTAACAAGGGGGGGGGAGTGTGAGAGATTTGAAAATCTTCAAATTTTGAAGGTTCCTTATTTACAGTATGAGAAATTGTGTTAAGCCCATTCTCTTAGACTGCCCAACATTCCACACACTGATCACAAGGCTAGCCAGTTTCCATTTTAGACTCTACTATGGTAGTGCAATTAGGATTGAGTAGCATGTATATAGTTAGAAGGACATGCATTTTAAGATAGCTGTCAATGACAATCATTATTTTTACTGTCTTAGCTAGTTGGACTGAAGTTATGATCTAAAGGCTTCTCAGAACTTATTATGACAGACTATAAAGACACAACAGATGTAATTTTATGGCTTAACTTTCCAAAATTCTTAACTCACTAGATACAAGTGTTATGCAATAATTGTAGAAACTCTGAAAAATGTAGGAAGAAGAAAAACATGTAAAGTGTTAAGCTTATTGGCAAATTATCTTTAAATATCTTTTGCCTAGAATTCATCTCACAATATTATGAATATTGAAGCTTAGACTTAATGAAACTTGATGAGATTCTCAGATAATCTTGTCTAAGACATTTACTTTAAAAACTAAGAATTATGTAGTTCTTTGTTCCTGTATTCACACAGGAAGAACTAATTTGATCTCCTTTCTAGTTAGTTTATTTTTATGGTAATTATTAGTGATAACATGAATCATGGCTTGGAGCATGGGTTTCAGGCTAGAAGTATTTCTTCACTCTGCCCATTTATTTGAATATTACCCATCTCAGCTTATTTGTTGCTCCAAGTCAAAAATGAATGACAGTTCTTACCTGACCCTTTCTTCCCTCCATCACTGTATACTCAGATGACTCTATAGAGCACATGCAGTTTGCATCTTCTCTGCTACCTCCTGGTAGAAGTCAATGCCAACTCATCCCTAGATCAATTTTCTACCTATTAATCTTCTTTTTATATTTATTTATTTTTATATTACTGGGTGGATAAGCCTATACCTTCATGTATGCTTGGCAAGTACTCTAGTATGTAGATATATCTGGATCCCTCAAGCCTTCACATTAATATATGAATTATTTAATTAATAATAAATTTATATATGAATATATATACATACATATATAGCAATGTGCTATTTCATGTTACTATGCCTATTAAGTCAATTATAGGCTAAATGGTAGGTAGAAGCTTAATGGTGATGATCATGATGGTGATGATGAAGACAGATGGTAGATAGACAATAGATAAATTGATAGATAATTTATAGACTTGAGGACAAATCCAATCTCTTCAGAAACTACCAATATCTCTAATAAAAGGGCCTAACTACTTATATTATTACAAATTATACTATAATACATCATAGTATCATAGACATATTGTATAAATGTATAAATGCATGGGGATGGTTTTTAAGTCTATTTTTTCCAAAACTCTTTATATTTCTGTTTAAGAAGCTATTATTACAAAACCCTTGCCTTTGTAAGAATATACAGCAGGCTTAAATTCCTGAAATGGGAGGTTTCACTAAGAAACAGTGATGTCATTTTATCAGAACAGATGGAATGGCTTTAATAGGTTTCCACATACATTTCCTCTCTAACAATAACAACAACAAACATGCAGAAAACTACTAATTAAAATAGTTTTGAGAACGTAGGCATGTATCAGGGATGCCAGCTCCATAGAGCAGCTGGTCCTTTGAGAGTGGGTAATTTTGCCATCTCATGATTATAAAAAGGCATAGCTTGTCATCACCCCATGTTCAGAATACTAATCACAGCATGACCATTACTTTTCATAGAAGTGAGCAGTAGAAAAAAAAATTAGAGGCTACATCTATTCAAACTCTGCTAATTCTTTCCTTTTGTGCATAGTGGAATCTTTGTCAGTTACAAGTAAAAACAAACCCAGCCTAACTCATCTGGTGGTTCCTGAATACATAGGTGAAATAGGTAGCTTTAACATAGTACATAGAATGCAAGACTGACAAAGAGGAGGTCTGGGTTTGAGTCCAGTTGCACAGTAAAGACACCTTATTTCTTTGGATAGCGTACTCCCACAAGAAGAGAGGAAGCTTGGCTGTGGCTGGGGAGAGGAGTGAGTAGACAGTCAATGGGTGTAGATATGTATAACACTGGAGGTATGAAAGTTACTGATAAGTGATTTGTTTAAAAGTGAACATAGTAGAAATTTAAATTTTTCATTAAGGCATGCCAGAACCAAAGTTAAAATTTAATTTTTAATTTCTGTGCCTAAAAGATGAATAGAATATAAAGATCTCTAACCTATAAGCTCCTTGCCAAAGGACAGACACTTCCTGAAAAGCTTTTTTGCTGAAGACTGTTATTTATGGAAGATAAGAAGCCACATGTTTTTATCCCCCTAAACAAGTTTGTTTGACACAACTGCACCCAGTGTGTTTGAACACAAGTAAGTGGGATTTAAAAAATTATCTTTTATTTGTCAGATGTAATTGTCCTCTAGGATGCTTACTGCTTAGCAAGCTCAATTTTTCCAGCTCTTTCTGAACTCTGGCTGACTGGTTCAACTCAACTCTTGAGGCTCAAACTCCTCTCCAAGCTGACTGATTCAATCTGGTGTCTCTCAGGTGCTGATTTGCTTGGAAAGACTGCCTCTAAATTCTACAAACTGAAAGGCTCCACATTCAACTGCTCTGCTCTGAGCTCAACTGCATTCAACAGAACTGCACAGAACTGAACTCTCTGAACTTAAGTAAACTGAACTAAAATGAATTGCCTTTCTATTCTTCACTGGTCTTTAAGTAACCTCTCTTTCCTGTCTGTTCTCATGAGAATTCAGCATATCCTTTCTCTGACTCATTCTGTCAAATCTCTCTTTGATTGGTCACTTTGTCTGCCCCTCAATTAGATTTCATTTTTTTCTGGGATTTAAGGTGTGTACTAAGGGCATTTCTGTATTCTGACCAGATCATAAAATAATGCAGAATGTGTTTGCATTCCAGCTGGATAGCACACACTTTGAGGTCTTTAGATGTTATTCCTTTCCTGAGCAGCCATGTCCCTGGATTAAAATTCCTCTACAGCAGGAGGTACATAGGCAGGAAATACATCAGCAAGAAATAGGTGGGCAGAAAATATGTCAGGATGTATGTTTCCCCCTGATTGGACTTAGTGGGGAATAATTAGCCTTATGGGTCTATCTTTTTTTAAGCCTCAACAAAAGGTGGCTTATTGCCATTTTCTGAGAACCAGAAAATGAACCTGGCCACAGTCAACCATCCTGGTCAGTAGTTAATTAAAGCTTGCTTTAAATTTGGCTCAAAATTGTGGTAATGGTTTCATTCGTGCTTGGTGAGATTAACAGACATCAACTGTGTGCTCTATTAGTCTAGTCTCTTCACTCAAATTTCTCACTTTAGTTCATGAAGTATTGATCTCCATTTTATAAATAGAGGGATATCAATGGTAAGGTCACTCACTCTTGGTGAGGACAGAGACATGATTTCGAACTAGTTTTACCTTTCTCTATGCTGATACAAGAATTTAGAGCTGTTTGCATTGTGATAAAAAAAATGATGAAATTCTTTAAAAAATTTGAAATTCTTAGAGAGAATGTCAAGCCAGAGAACTAGGACATTCAACCCCACCTCCACCCCAGTTACTGGAAATAGAATCTGGCCAGAGGGCCACATCTATTTAAAATTAATTTGTTTACTCTAACTGAAGATAACCTTTGTGAGTAAAGTCATCCCTTCATTTTAAGGCACATAAATGTATCATTAGCTTGCAGCTGAAGTAATGCATCATCCTAGCATAAAGTCCATCATCTCTCATATCTCTGAGCCGTTGTGTAAAGAAGACATTTGCATATAGACTTTCTCATACTGTACTTCTGGAACTGACTGTTTCACTCAGTATTTTCCGTTTCAAATAAAAGTCTGTAGTTTTGCCTGGAGCAATTTCATCTTGTGGAACAGAATTGGCCACCCAGTTTTTTTAAAAAATGATTTTAATAGTTCCCTGGAATTTTCTTTTGCAATTCTGATATATTTCCTTCAAGTGAATATATCAGAAACAAAAATTCATATGATCACTATCAACTGTCCCCAGAAGCACATGTAATCTTTGTATTTATTAATGAAATAATCTTTCACATGATAAGAAATCATTCAACATTAAAATTTAAGAAATTATTGGTTCTCTGTTGAGAATATGTTTTAAAATAACATGTAAAATATAGTTTTTTTCTCCCATAAGTATCAACATATGCTTTACTTTTAAGATTTGTTATGTGAGAAATATTTATATATGCTATATAAATATTAAGAATATTAGTTTATATAATATGGTTCCTGAATCATAATACACATTAAAAGTTGCAAACATTGCTGTTTAGTATGCAAAGAAATACTACAAAGAAAGAATAATGCTAATCTGTGGTTCTTATTTTTCTTGAGTAAAGAGATTATGGATATTTTAAAACATCTTTTATGTTCCTTCCATAACTTATATGATAGGTGTCTTACTCAGGGTTTCTATTTCTGCACAAACATCAAGACCAAGAAGCAAATTGGGGAGGAAAGGGCTTATTTAGCTTACACTTCCACACTGTTGTTCATTGCCAAAGGAAGTCAGGGCTGGAAGCAGGCCAGGAAGTAGGAGCTGATGCAGAGGTCATGGAGGGATGTTTCTTACTGGCTTGCTTCCCCTGGTTGCTCAGCTTGGTTTCATATAGAACCCAAGACTACCAGCCCAGGGATGGCACCACTTAAAATGGACCCTCCCTCCTTTACCACTAATTGAGAAAATGCCTTACAGCTGGATCTCATAAAGGTATTTCCTCAACTGAAGCTTCTTTCTCTGTGATAATGCCAGCTTGTGTCAAGTTGACACACAAAACCAGCCAGTACAATGGGCATGTAATGTTCAGATAAATTACAAGCAAGGTCTGTGTGCCATGTATGTATGTATATATGTGTATGTACATATACATAAACATATACATATACATATGCATATACATATACACATAATCTGAGGTCTCCTCTGAACTCTAAAACTTAGGAGCTATTTCTTTAAGGAACTCATTCAACATCTCAAAGCTGAAATATCATCTGAAAATGAAGATATTAAGTTTGCTACATGGATCAAATGAGATAATGCAATAGGAATAATTAACATAGTGCCTGATAAGGGAAAACTCACTTTGTAGACAAGGCTGGCCTCAAACTCACAGAGATCCACCTGTCTGACTCCAGAGTGCTGGGATTAAAGGTATGTCCTACTATGATGGCCTGCTTTTAATTTTTATTTTAATGTTAATAGTATCTTCTGAGAAGCCAACTTTAACCCACTTAGTTTTGTTCAGTGTTTTTCTGTTAGGTAATCCCTACAAAATACAAATAGACTTACCAGACTTAGCAAATAAAAACAAAAAGCACTTAGCTAAATTTGAAATTTCACATAAATGAAAATGATTATTTAGATAAAAAATAACTTTTTTTATTCTGTACAGTTTGGGACATGCAGTAAATTTACTTGTGTTCACTTGATCTTAAAATTTAACCAAGATATTGGGTTTATAAACATACATTTTTGTGCACCGTAACATGAATTATATTCCCTGCCTCCTGAAGTTCCTTACTAAGTAGGTCTAGAACAAGAGAAGATTCAAATCCTCAAATTCTTAATGAACATGGCTGTCCTGTCCATACTCTAGGTTTTGAAGGGGCAATCTGCTTTGCTCATGCCAATTCCAAAATGAATAGAAGTTCTCAATCTAACAAAGACTAAACATTTATGATAAAATTCTTGAATTCTGATTATGGAACTGCTCAACTCATTGTGCAACTTTTCACTATTTGGAACAAGTCTCAAAGGGATCCTGAACCAGGAGACCACAATGACAAACCATGAGAAGCTGTGCAGATACAAACTACTTTCTGGCATGTCCTAGACTCCTTTTCACTCCTTTTCTTCGGTATTAGCCAGTTAAGCATTCACCAAGAGTTACTTTGTTCTCCATCTTCTAAGTAGGGCTCTGTTCTCCTCTCTAACTCTAAGTGAGAGTAACTGCATTTATTATGCACAGATACTATCTTCTACAGTGCTTGTACTGTTTCTCCCTCCCCATTTGCTACTTCACTTCCCTTATATAAAATGCTTGCAGGAGTCTCTGCAGCTGTCATCTGGGAAACATCACAGCTTTCCGCAATGGGGGAAGAAACTGCTATTTCAGCACAAGTGATTGGTCTTTTGGCTCATTCTTGGAGAAATGGAGCTGCCAGTAACAAATCTCAAGCCAGGCAGTTTAATGAGTATAACAAAGAGAAATGGGCATTGAGTGGGAATTTCAAAGGGAGCGAACCACAGGATTGGACACTGCTGATTCTGCCTACTATAGTATTCTGTCTGTGGACAGGAGGACAACACATCAACTGTCATGAGATGGGATGCTGTTCTTTTCACCTTGATTTAGCTATGCCACAACTTCCTACCTGGCTTTTCTGGTGCCGGGCTAACAAGCTGTTCTATACTCCACCCTGAGATAAAGGTAGGTCTCTTTCCAAAATCAAACTTAACAACAGTTCTGCTCACCCTGTCCCTGCAATTCCTCAAGACTTACTTAACACATATGAAATAAAGACTGATTTATTTTTATTTGATTATATTTATTTGTCTGACAAATAGCTTTTATTTAAGAAGTAAACATCATTCATGTTCAAATCTATATTTGAACTTATTCCTCTTCTACTGTTCTCTAACCATGCCACTATATCTTGTTTTCTTTCTTTCTTCCAAATATCTAGATACTTCCTGGCCTGAGGAAATGTTTCTGAATCACCGAAGTTCTTGTTGCTCACAATGGGTGGAGTAAAAATGAAGAAAGTCATGATGGGCTCTCATCCAGAGCTGGGTACTTTAGAAGACTTACCACACCATAGACTAATCACACTTTAGGAAATATGTCTTGGGACATTAGATTTATTCCTTCATTTCCCTCTATTCAAATATTTTCTGACTCTAGACATGGATGTTATGCCAGACATATAGGATTCATAATCACATACCTTTTCATTCACATTCACTTTTGCTTTATGATAAATGCTTTGGTAAGAAGCTGAAATACACCAGAAAAAAAGTAACATGGGAAGAACATTAGGTTTATAAATCATACAGGGATTCTAATTCCAAATTTTCCTCTATCCAGTTAGGTGATTTTCCTCTGACTTCAATCATTTTTAAAATTCTGTTTTACATCTGCCGTTTTATGAGTTAAAAACTTAAGGTCATCTCAGCCTTGCATTTATCTATATTGGAAGTGAACAGTACACATCAAATGGCCAACTTAGTGATTCACTTTTCATCTTAATACCAGAAATACATCACATGGGAGAAGTGGGTGTCTCCTTTTTTCTTTGACATACATCTAATCTGTAACACACACACATACTCAGAGAGAGAGAGAGAGAGAGAGAGAGAGAGAGAGAGAGAGAGAGAGAGAGAGTTTTAGATACTCTTACTATGTATTCCACCTAGATTATCAACAACCTAGATTTTAGAAAATCTTATCACAACCCATCTTGCCTCTATGATAGTCTCCTATAATCCATTGTTAGTTACATTTTCCCTTGCTATGATGAAACAGACACATCGCTACTAAAAACAAGTTGGGGAGGGTAGCTTTTACTTGGCTTACATTTACACCTTGAGGTCAGTCCATCATTGAAGGAAATCAGAACAAGAATTCAAGCAGGACAGGAACCTGGTGGCTGGAATTGATGACATGGAGGGGTGCTGCTTATTGGCTTGCTCTCCTGGGTTTGTTCAGCCTGTTTTGTTATAGAACCCAGAACAATCTGCACAGGGATATCTTCACCCACAATGACTGCCCCCTTCCAATCTATCACTAATTAAGAAAATGCCCTACAGGCTTGCCTATAGGCCTCAGTTGACCCCAACTTGTGTCAAGTTGGTATAAATTAGACAGCACATTCCTTTTCTGACCTATTGTCAGAATCATGTTCCTGAGATTAAACCTGATTGTTTTACTCAATATTGAATAGTCTTTGATTGTTTCCAACTGCCTATGGAAGATGTTCAGCATTTAACATTTTTAAGTCAAGCTCTATTTGCAAATTAAATCTTGCTCAGGAGCCACACAACATACATTTATAATTGCTTATAAGTTACAGTAAAGGCACAGTTTCCATGATTCCTGCATCAGAGAAGAAAGGGGAATAAGAACAAGCCTTACTGGAAGTGTTTATCTATTGCTTTCAGAGAGTTCTGAGTGAACCAGGGTCAGCATGCTGCAAACAAGCCAACAGAGCCCATGGCAAACAGAGGAGAATGTGTCCAATGCCCTTTCTTCTCAAGCTTTAGTGCCTCAGCTGAAAAGGGTCCTTTTCTAATCCACAGAACGGCTTTCTATAGTCTATTGGCAGCAGAGCTCTTAGGGATCTGTGGGATGAAGACTGAATCTGCCAGCATCGTTTCTGAAGCTTCTTAAGCACACAAATCTTTCAACAGTGTGATTGTTGTTTACCTCGCCAGTCCTGTCTCTTGTTATATGTAAGTTTTCTCAAACATCACACGCATTCATAGTAATAGCATCTCCTTTACTAGCTAGGCTACCCCTATGTCTCAATAGTGTGATGAATACATCACCACCTTTTCAACACTGATGCACACTCTAAGGGTGCTTTATAGTTTAACAGCAGAATTAGAAAATCAAGCTACTAAAATATCATATAAATGTTGCAGCACAGTGAGAACACACTGAGAAAAAAAACTGTTTGAAGAAGATTGAAGAAAACCTCTTAGAGTATCTAAGGAAGCAGAGATTGAGGGCCATGAGGTGAGCAGAGAGGGAACACAGCTCCTGGACTAGCTTAGCAGCTGATAAGATGGGCCACAGAATCAGATCTGGAAGGTCTGCAAGGCTTGATAAGAATTTGGACTTGAACCCAATGATGACTGAAGTGATGGCTATGCTTATCGCAAGATTGTTGTTTTGTAAGAGCCCCCCTTGCTAACCACATCCACACCCTAGTGAGGAGAGGAAGGAGGTATGAAGGGAGGATAGAAGAAAGCATGTGCTATCCTCAGAGTATATGGTGACCTGCCCCATGCCCAGTAGACCTCTCGCATTGACAGGGTAGGAAGAAGGGACAGAGAATGGTGCTTATTAAGATCTACTACATATGTCATTTGATGACATGTGGGAGGTGAGGAAAGGGAGTATGATTTATTTATTTATTTATTTACAATTTCTATTTATACACTGAGTCACTCAGAGGAAAATGTATCTTGTTTACTTTTGAATGTTTAGCACCCCCAGTGGTGCCTGGAACAGAGTCAGCACAGATTATAAGCTTGAAAATTGCATATATTTAAAAGTAAGGCAGTCAATGACAACTTTGCTACAGATATACACACCTTCTGAAGTTATGCTATGAGGATGCTATCTTCTCTTATCATTCTATCCTCTGCAGTGTAAAAAGACTGAACTCCAATTTATTCCCCCGAAGATACATGCTATCATTCATAGTCATGTTTTCATCCAGGAAAAACTTCAGTGAGAAGGCAAGATCTCAACAAAAGCAAAGAACCTCTAGCAATAAAATCTCAAATTTCTTTAATTTCCTGACCTTCTGTACCTCTCTCTCCCATTCTCTCCAGTACTTGATACTGCCCTCTTATTTCCCACCTCTTCTCTCCCTCCCAGGTCCCCCTCTCCCTCTGCCTCCCAAGATGATCCTGCCCACCCCCCAAGGTGAGGCAGCAGGATCCACACCCTGGTCTTCCTTTCTCCTAAGCTCTATATGCTCTGTGGGTTGAATCATGGGCATTGTGAGTTGGGGATAGCCACTGGAGGGTCCCAAACACCTGGGAAAAGAGAGGCTCCCAGGACCCAATGGGGACGACTCTAACTGAAATGCACAGAGAAGGGGCAGATAGAACCTGTAGAGACCACCTTCAGCAGATAGGCACAGCTCCCAGTCGGCAGATGGAGGCATCTAGAAATATTCTTGCCCAAAGGAAGAACAGGGACAAATTATGGAGCAGAGACTGAAGGAAGGGCCATCCGAGAATTGCCCCACCTGGGGATCTACCCTGCCTGCAGACACCAAACCTTTCACTCTTGGTGTAGTCAAGAGGCACTTGCTGAGAAGAACATGGTGAGGCTACTCCTTGGGAGGTCCCCCCAGCAACTGACCAATGCAGATGTGGATGCTTGGAGCCAACCATCAGACTGAGCTCTGGGACCCCATGAGGGAGCTGGTGGAAGGATTGTAGGAGCAGAGGGGGATTGCAACCCCATAGGAAGAACATCAGCTGGCCGAACCACTCAGTACTCCCAGAGAATTAGATCACCAACCAAGGAGTGTACAGGGAAGGATCTATGACTCCAGATACATATGTAGCAGAGGATAGCCTTGCCTGACAGCAATGGGAGGGGAGGCCCTTGGTCCTGTGGAGGTTTGATGCCCCAGCATTGGGGGATGCTGTAACAGTGAGGTGGGAGAGGGTGAGTGGGAGGTGGAGCACCCTCATGGAGGCAAAGGGGAGGAGAGAGAGGGTAGCTGTGTGATGAGGGGTTTGTGTAGGGGTAACCAGGAAGTGAGATATCATTTGAGATGTTAATGGATGGAATGATTAATAATTAAAAAGAAAGGGAAAAAATCTCAAATTTCACTGCAGACATTCATAATTAACCAAGTACTAAACATCTACTATATAGTGCAGGGTACATAGACACAGAGATAATAATGTTGGGCATAAGAATACTGGCCACTGACTCACAAAATAAAGAGGAGATACACATAAGGTCATATCATAGCTTTAGACTATATTTTCTTGCACATAAAACCAACTGAAGCTTAATAATGTCTTTTCATCATTAGAACTTAGATATTAATTTCAGAGTTTTGTTTCTTATTTTACAGGTTATTTTAATCTTTGACATTCTATTTGCATAGAAGTAAGAGACTAGAATAAGTGAGAATTCTAAAAAGCCATGCAAAAACTACTTGGAAAACATGCCCCCTTTTCTGATGTTCATTATTAACTAGGGGTTTAGGAGATGTTCACTAATATGTACCAACTTTGGAAGAATGCAAATCTCAAAAGCCAAAATTTTGCATTTATCAATACAAATACATATTTGATGATAAGTAATTTTAATGGTCTCTGAGATACAATATTTATGATGAATTTTAAAGTATCTTTAAGAATTCTTAAAATCACGTACTAAGTGCTATGGTGAGTAAATTAATTGGTTGTCATAGGAACATGCTTTGCATTGTTCAAGAATGCAGGTAATACTTGTATACTTATTTTGTGGCATATATCATGTTCCCAAATCCCTCACTCAAATGCTGGTGTTTGCAAATTGCTCTTTCTAACTCTATGAAAAATTGAGTTGGAATTTTGATAGGGATTGCATTGAATCTGTAGATTGCTTTCAGCAAGATGGCCATTTTTACTATATTAATCCTGCCAATTCATGATCATGGAAGATCTTTCCATCTTCTGAGATCTTCTTCAATTTCTTTCTTCAGAGACTTGAAGTTCTTGTCATACAGATTTTCACTTACTTGGTTAGAGTCACACCAAGGTATTTAATATTATTTGTGACTATCATGAAGGGTGTTGGTTCCCTAATTTCTTTCTCAGCCTGTTTAGCCTTTGAGTAGAAGGGTACTGA
This sequence comes from Tokudaia tokunoshimensis, assembly GCA_036184795.1. Taxonomy (NCBI): domain Eukaryota; kingdom Metazoa; phylum Chordata; class Mammalia; order Rodentia; family Muridae; genus Tokudaia; species Tokudaia tokunoshimensis. The sequence goes on along the minus strand of BTHU01000001.1, from coordinate 67,341,345 downwards.
TTTGTTGGAGGTAATTTTACATTCAGCCTCGTTGCTGAAGCTGTTTATCAGCTTTAGGAGTTCTCTGCTGGAAATTTTGGGGTCACTTAAGTGTACGATCATATCATCTGCAAATAGTGATACTTTGACTTCTTCCTTCTCAATTTGTATTCTTTTGACCTCCTTTTTTTTGTCTAATTGCTCTGGCTAGGACTTCAAATACTATATTGAATAGGTAGGGAGAGAGTGGACTACCTTGTCTAAGCTCTGATTTTAGTGGGATTGCTTCAAGTTTCTCTCCATTTAGTTTGATGTTGGCTACTTGTTTGCTGTATATTGCTTTTACTACTCAGCTATTAAAAACAATGAATTCATGAAATTCTTAGGTAAATGGATGGAACTAGAAAATATCATCCTGAGTGAGGAACCTAGTCACAAAAGAACACACATGGTATACACTCATTGATAAGTGGATATTAGCTTAAAAGCTTGGAATACCCAAGATACAATTCACAGATCATGTGACGATCAAGAAGAGGGAAGACCAAAGTATGGAGACAAAGTGTAGAACAGAGACTGAAGGAAAGGTCATCCAAAGACTGCCCCACCTGGTGACCCATCCCATATACAGACACCAAACCCAGGCACTATTGCAGATGCAAAGAAGTGCTTACTGACAAAAGCCTGATATAGCTGTCTCCTGAGAGACTCTTTCAGAGCCTGACAAATACAGAGGCAGATGTTTGCAGCCAACCATTGGACTGAGCATGGGGTCCCCAATGGAGGAGTTAAGAGAAAGGTATGAAGGAGCTGAAGGGGTTTGCAACCCATAGGAAGAACAACAATATCAACCAACCAGACCTCCCCAGAGCTCCCAGGAACTAAACCACCAACCAAAGAGCACACATAGAGGGACCCATGGCTCCAGCCACATATGTAGCAGAGGATGGCCTTGTCAAGTATCAATGGGAAGAGAGGCCCTTGGTCTGGGGAAGGCTCAATGCCCCAGTATAGGAGAATGACAGAGTGGGGAAGCAGGAGTGGGTGGGCAGGTAGGTGAGTACGCTCATAGAAGCACGGGGAGGGAGGATGGGATAGGGGGTTTCCAGAGGGGAAACCAACCGGGAAAGGGGATAACATTTGGAATGTAAATAATGAAATATCCAATTAAAAAAATAAGAAAAAGAAAAAAAATGCTGGTTTTATGAGAAAAAAGCCTTGTATCATTTTTGTAGCTCCTCAGGTAACAAGGTACTGTTATCCACCCACTTTCTCTTAGTTCATTCTTTGCTTTACTATTCATATCCACCAGTTGCATCGACTTCCAGCATTTATGCAGGGCTTCCTTTCTGTCTTCAGTACCTCTACTCTCTCTGAAGCCACCAACACTTCTGCATGTTCTCCCTAGAATCATTTACATGAAACCACTGGAAAGACTGGATGTAGGGGAATGCCAGGACAGAGAAGCGAGAGGGGCTTGAATGGGGGAAAGAGGGAGGGAAGGCGGCTTATGGGACTTTCGGGGAGGGAGGAACCGGGAAAGGGGAAATGATTTGGAATGTAAATAAAAAAAACTTAGAAAATAAAATAAAAAAAAATAAAACATGTGGTGTGGACATTAGTCTTTATTATCCATTAGAATGGAGTTAGGACCACTTAGGGGATTGAGGAATAGAGACTCCACTGCAGGAACAAGATCCGCTCTGAATATCATCTACATGTTACTATTCCTGGACTATTGGCTTAAATGGTTTAAGAGGAGGGCAAAAGACAAAGTAGCTGAGTTAGGCCTTCCTGGCTTGGATGGATTGAACCCTCTGAAGGCACAAGCCAAAATACATCCTTCCATCTTTATGTTTTTGTGTCAAGAATTTGGTCACATCAGCAGAAACCTAATGCACACAGTGTTACCCATCCCTAATGAAATCCCTTCATGCAAAGTAGCTACCAGGCATTCATCATGCTCTACTTTCCTCTTGGCTGTAGAGAATGTATGACTTGTGTATTTCCCTTACATCAAATATATTAGGAACAAAAAGTACATTTTGTCATTAATATCTATCCACAAAATAATCTAAATGTTTTATTTAACAATCACATATTCTCTAACATGATGTGCCATCACTCAATATCAAATAACTAATGAATTGTTACCTGATAATACTATAGGGAAAATCACATAATAATCATATAAGTATACAGTAATTTATAATGTATACATATTGTATACTTGTTCATTTTCTATACTACAGATAAAATTGTAATCATTTTAGAGAAGAAACATTATCTTGTTAGTTATTCAATCCATAGTATATAAGGCAAAGTCTATAGTAGTTGTTCAATCAAAAGTCAAATAACATAATTTTTGAATGAGAGCATGAATGAACTAACAGTTAGAAAATACTATATTAGACTTGACTGCAATGAAATGTGTATCATTTTGATGCCCAAATTTCAATTTTGATAGCTGTGACTCAAGACTTTCTTAACTTCAAACCTATAATTACTGGAATTATTTGATTTTGGCAAAGGTTGTGAGCAATTCCCTATACTGCAGATAATGCTAAATTGCCTGAAGCTACTAATTTTCAAGGGAACATGATTAGCAAGGCTGTTTTCTGACCTTTCCTGAGCTTTAAAAATCAGCTATTATTGTTTATGTGATTTTATAATTTCCAAAATCCCCATTTCTCCCTAAGCTCAATCACATTTCATAACATAAATTCAAATTAATTTTGTGATGAAAACTCATGACACACTTTAAAATTACTGGTGACATTTTGTGATTTCATAAAAGCAAGCTAGAGCTCCCCTTACTAATATATGCTTGGTCTTTTACATTATCCTTTAGCTACAGACAAAAATCCAGAGGGGCATGAGGATAATGCATGAGGAAGGACACCCTTGCTCACAAAGATCGTTACTTTCCAGGTACCCAGATCATTGAAATTCATAATTTTCTTTTCTGAAGTACAAAGCACCCCACGATTGTCAGTGACTCAGACTTTTTTTTTGTATGACCTTATAACTGTCCATGAAACTTCATTTTTGAGCATAAAAGAACAGAGGATTCTATAATGAGAAATTTTGTGGAATTACTTAGTAAAAGAGCCTGCCTACATAAGAGCAGTACTGCAGAAAAGCTTCCAGAAGATAAAAGAAATCTACAATTAAAGTGATAGATTTTTCTAGGACCCCTGTGACCCATATGGTGGTCTCTGATACTGACTTCTGAATACTTAGCATTTTTCCATTTATAAAACATGCCAAATACATCTTCTCTTGCATGCATAAAATATAGAAATATACTACTTAGATAAAGCAGAATTTTTAAGTAGAAAAGTTGGGTAGATGTGGTGTAGATGTGGTGTCTCATTGAAAACAAAAAACCCAACTGTACTTACATTTTTATTGTTTTAGAATTACAGGTATATGATTTAATATATCAAAGTAATTTGACAAATTGTATATTAGTAATAATCAGGATATTTTAGTCTTAAAGAAAAGTTTAAGTACTTAAAGTTTCATAATCAGAGAATCTGGGAAAACACAGCCCTTTATTTATATGTATAGTTGTATCTCACATAACTCCCTGGGCATGGACCATGGTCTAATATTAAAATAGATAAAGCTAAAACACTGAGAAAATTTCGGAGAGAACCATAAGTTCAAGGAGAAAAAAAAAATGAACAACTAGATCTTTTCATTTCAATTTCAAATCGTGAGCATTGCCTTGCAGCCTCAGTAGATAGTGAGATTCCACTGGAGTTATATGAAATACTAATGTAGTAGAGAAAATGGAGTTTCACAATTTACAGAAGGCCAGAAATTGAAATCCCATACTAATATTTAATTTATGATTTAAATGGTACCATTTGAAACATGCAAAATTGAGTATACTTGGGGATTTTTGTTTGCTTTTATTTTATTTTTTTAGGGGTAAAAACGAATAGGCTTGTGGAGATTAAAGTGGAGATGTAGAAAGGGATGATCAGATGGAGCAAAGCAAAACTAGGGCTCAGGAGTGATGTAATATTGACCAAGAAGAGAGAGAAACCGATTGATTATATCTGCTTTGGCAAAAACTACTGTACCGGTGATGGGGGGAGAAATGTATTCTATGGTATCAAGACCAAGTGCAAAACTATGGGCTAGATTTTTTTTTTCAAAAATGATGGAGGAAAGGAAGGTCTTGGAGATTGCCTAGTAATGAAACTGTTGCTTTTAAAGATAGGATGGGAGAAGGAGTGAAGGGACTCAAATTCTGTGATCTTTCTTTTTTTTTTTTCTTCATATGTTTTTAATTAAAGGTTCTTGTTTTTTTTTATTTATTTTATTTTATTTTTTTAATTTACTGTGATCTTTCTTAAAAATTATTTCAAAACTGTTAAGAGTTCTTTTTAACTTTATTAAAGGCAAAATTATAAATATGTATTTTAGTGGAAAGATTAATCATCAAGTCATTTGCTCATCAAAAGCAAACATATTGAGCTTTTTCTTTTATATCTAGGTAATAACCATCGTTTTCGGGGGGGCTGGCATTATGCACACTTTTCTTTGAAAAGCAGGAGAAGAACAGTCATACATGGGAAAGTGTGAATGAAGAAAAATGGGGTGATTGCAGGCTACCTATTGGTCAGGTGAACTATCAATCTGAAAATTCAGTACTAAATCCGTCCAAGCATTCACTGAAATATGAGTTACTCAAACTGGAAGCCTCAGCTCGAACTACCATCCAAAACTTGAAAATAATCCAGGATGTAATCCTGTGCCCCCTTTTTTTCAACTCTATTCTTTCACAAAGCAACATTGAATTTGTCTCAGTTTTAAAGATTTAGTTCTCTCCCAGCAAGATTTCTGACAGCTCTAAACTTTGTATCCAACTTCCGGCTAGACATCTGGTCTCAAATTTCTCACAGGCATTGGAAACCAAAAGTTGTCCAAAATGAAACCATTAACTTCTCTCCCAGCATTCCTTTCTCTCCAGGCTTCAGATTTGCCACACTTCCCACCTCAGAGTCATCTGCTGACAATGGGATGAGATGGGAAAGTCCACATAAACAGACATGACCATGTAACAAGCCCAAGGTATGGAATCCATGGAAGAGAGGAAACAGAGGGTTTATTGAAAAGAATAGTTTGTTCATAATATCAACAGCTACACACACGAAGTCCCACCCACATGACTGAGCTGAAAAAGGACCACACCAGTGAACACAGCAAAGCAGACAGGAAAAAGCCCATGAGGCTTCAACACTGCATAGAGAACTATAGACATATGAATATTATATAACAATAGGTTATATGCAAAAAGAGGCCATGAATTTGGAGAACAGAAAGGGGTGTATGGGAAGGTTTGGAGAGAGGAAAGGGAAGAGAGAAATATTGTAATTTTATTATAATTTCAAAAATAAAATAAAAATACTATCTCCCTTATATTCAACAATAATCAAAGCCTATAAAGTTTACCCTTTAAGCATATTTTAAGTTGAATTATTTCTCACAATGTTGTTATATTCTTATTTAAAGCTACTGCCCTTATTGTATGAATCTGGTCAATCAGTCCTTAAGCCTTTCTTTTATTTATGCCCTAGGTAGACTCTCGAACCTGTCAGATAACGTCTGTATAGGCAATGATTCATCTAAGTCACTTTTCCTGTGGTAACACTCAAGGTTTCAGCTTTAGAGAAAAACCACTACCACCACAACAACCATAACAACAACAAAAAAACCTACATTATAAAGTACACAAGGTTTCCCTGGCCTAGTTTCTTATGTCCTTCTGTTTGTTCTCATCGTGTGATTTTTGCCTTGTCTCTGGAGCTCCATTCTCATCGACATGTTCCCTTCTTTTGCAAGTCTTTGGCCACACTCTCTTGGCCTGCAGAACATTGACTAGGCCCAGTCACTCACTCTTTGTGTTTCAGCTTGAATAGCAACTCTCTACAGCCTTCCACTGAACACTGTGCTAGCTAGAAGATCCTACCAACCACAGCCTTTCAGAACACAACACACTTTCCCTACAGCACCCACTCTGTACTTTTATGCCTATTCCAACTTGAAAGAGACTGTCTTTAAAGGTGGAGATGCTGCTTTCTTGTTTCCTACTCAATTCCAGTCCATGTACCCTCAAACACATAGTAGAAAATCAGTCTCCACAGGACTAGTGCATAACAGAGGTTGAGGGGGAAAATGTAAGTTTCTGTCTATTTAATACTTTTTTGTTGTATATCTTAAGTTTTACACATCAAAAAATTTACCAACTTCACTGATGTCACTGCAACAGATGACAGTCACCTTCAAAATATCTTATTCTTCTTGCTGAATTTCCTGAGACCATCAACTCTCATTCCCCACATATCAAAAATTATTTGACCCATCTGCTTGACTAATTCATGTCTACATGTTGGATGCTATGACCCAAGTATCTGAGAAGTGGTGATACACAGGTGATGAGGATGTGATACAGAAACCATCTTTGATGACTCTTACAAGTGGCACAATAGATTAACCAACAGAAAGTTTTTCAATGAAGCTATCATCTAGATAGGTACTACTTAACAATACTGTGTATCTATTGATAACGACTTAACACAGGCCAGTCCTTATTCTACCTGGCCATGAAGCTGAGAATGTATTCTTTCATTCATTGTCTTCTATAATAAAACAATAGTGTTTTATTTTTTAAATTGTCCACCTTTCTCTTTAGTGATCTGTTACTAAAGTCGATTCTAATAATGAGGGGACGAATTGAAGGTAGAGGAAGAAACAGTAATACCAACATTTTAATTATTACTTATGTATTTCAGATTATAAATTATAGCTCTAATGTCTAAATTCAAATGATCACAGTAACTTTTATAACCACAGTGATGTGGACAAAATTAGTGTTTACAGACCAATTAATTCTAGGTCACTAGACTGTGGATGATTTTCGAGTTCTTACTCAAGTGTTGGAATCACATGGAGATTCTTACTTCTATTTTAGAAGCTGTTTTTATTTTTGGGAAAGCTGTTCTTTCTTTTTAAAATCTATTTTATTTATTATTTTTAATCTTCATCATCTATCCCCAGTACTGAGATGAGGGTACAGAGAGACCGGTGGGATCCTGAAGTTCAGTGTCCAGCCAGCCTTGCCTAATTTATGAAGTTTAGGCTCAGTGGGAGGCCTTGTTTCAAAAAGTAAAGGTTGTGATTGAGAAAGATAATGGATATTAACCTCTAGCTTACACACACACACATACACACACACACACACACACACACGTACACACAGACACATAGACACATGCACATTCATATATCTACAGTGATAAATATATATATATATATATATATACCCCACTCACAATATAACATACAAACACACCAAAAGAAAAGAAAAAGAAAGGAAATCATGTACTTAGATGTGAGAATTAAATAAATAGATTGGTGATGAGATTATTAATGATTTTAGCTTATCTTTCTTTCTTTCTTTCTTTCTTTCTTTCTTTCTTTCTTTCTTTCTTTCTTTCTTTCTTTCTTTCTTTCTTTCTTTCTTTCTTTCTTTCGGTGAGACAGGGTTTCTCTGTGTAGCCCTGACTGTCCTGGAACTCACTCTGTAAACCAGGCTGGCCTTGAACTCAGAAATCCACCTGCCTCTGCCTCCCAAGTGCTGGGATTAAAGGCGTGCGCCACCACTGCCGGCCAGTCATTTTCTCAAAAGATGATTTACATGCCACATTGGGATGCATATATATATATATATATATATATATATATATATATATATATATATATATATGTGTGTGTGTGTGTGTGTGTGTGTGTGTGTGTGTGTGTGTGTGTGTGATTTTAAATTTATTAAAGATTTTTTTTAGTTTGAATTGTGTGTGTTTCTACATGTGGGTACATATTTACATGAGTGTAGATGTCTCAGTAGGTTATAAGCTACCTGATGTACATGCTGCGAGCAAAGCTTGGGTACTCTACAAAAGTAGAACATGCTTTTGCTTCTGAGTCATCTCTCCAGCTCCAGTACTTTTAACTTTTAATGTTATGACTTGAATGTTGGTAGGTCTTTGTTTTTATAGATTCTTATGTGTATGCCCAGTTAATCCTCTTTAAATAATTGCAACCTCATGTTGTATTGAAAAAGATTTTGGAGTCTCTGCATTCATAAGTAAATGAACATAGTGACAAGTCTGTAATAAGCTGAGAAAAAGAGACTACTATGATTAGATTTAAGTTTCTATTATCATAAGCTGGATGTTATAATAAGTAGACTAATGATCAAACAAGAACACATTGGATACAGTGTGAATATTGCTCTGTTAAGGAGAATTAGTCTCAGTATCTTTCCCAAGATGCATATGCCAATACAATGGCAATCATGCAAAGCAAATAATTCAGGTATCATTAAGAGAAAAGAAAAACTTCTTCTATTTCAGATGACAGCAAGAGTTAACATTGTAAACTCAGTGTAAAAAGTTCTAAAAGCCAGTAACTCTATAGACAACATATGTACATATAAATTTTACTTGTATTGGGCCTGAAAAATATGATTGTATTTCCTTTATTATACTTCCCAGTAACAGTTAAGGTTAAGAGATTAGTATTAATGGTCATTGCAAGAAGAATCTGTAAGTCCAAGTTAAGGCAAATCCCTGGAATTTGTTCCTATCATGTTCAAGTAGATATAGTTGGGTATATTTGCCTAGCCAAAGGATTGCATTGTGCTTTTTGACTATGTGGATTTCTTCCCAAGTTCATGTGCACAGGGTAATGACAACAGCCTGGTGCACAATCCTAGGCTCAAACGTGGCCCCAAACAAACTATGCTAAGAAGTAGGTAGAGTTTGAGAATATAAATTGTAGCACTGTACACATGTTCTGAGGGCCTTCACAGGGAAGGAGGAAGCTGGTGCAAGGAAGGAAGGACTGTAAGGAGAGGCTGTGACCTGAGGTGCTTTCCAGGTGCTGAACATTTCTTTTGTTGAATTATGAGTCGTCTACATAAACTAATTTGAATCTGATTTTTAACTTCACTTCCTCAGGGAAACTAACATATAATTTGTTTTCCCTGATGAGGTGTTATCATGGGTAGTTAGGGAGTACCACATAGAGGATGTTATGGAGCATGCAGGGAACTGTGTACCGAAGATCATGTGAGACTTCTTTGAACTATTGCCTCACTTCTGCCAAAGAATGTGTCCTATAACCTGAGTGAAATCTAAGTTCTCTCTGTAAGTGACCTTTAGGCAGGCTCCTTCTCAATGAGGCTCTGACCTTGAGTTTCTGTGCCTCCCTTTGTTAGACTTGCATGGCTGTTTTTAGCAAGAATCCTGCCAAAGCAGCTTAAGAAGAACCCCTCACTCTGGTATCTGATCACCTAAGCCTTCAAAAATAATCCTGGAGGTCGATTTAGCAAGCATCTCTCTCTCCTTCTCCCCTCACCCGCCCCCCCACCCCCATGCTTTCTCCTATCTATTCTCTGTTAATAAACAGGACCCTGTTCCTTGTCTGTAAATCTCCATTTCTCTATGTGGGATTTAGAAATGACCTCATTTCTATAGTGAAGTCTCTCTTTCCCGACTGCAATTGTCCTCATATAAAATTTCTTCTTACCAGTTTAACTAGTGCCTTGCCCTGGATCTATTCCATTCCACCCCCGATGAAGGAAGGGATCCAGGAGCTTTAACACTTTTCTAATTTTACCACTTAACTGTTAAGTTTGTTTGCAGACTTGATCATTGCACAGACCTTACTTCATTATTAGGTCATTCTAAAAATAAGGTAGAGTATGTAATTCCATCGGAAAACCAATCCTGATAATAACCAGGACTACCTTTAAATTGGAAATCAGGAGGACATTTGAGAGCACCTCCTCTTCTCTCCCCTGCTTCTTTGTCCTGGGATTGCTCCCAATAACGCTATAAATTTACTGCAGTATGAATCAAATATGGTTTCAGAATATTAGGATGGCAACATGTCTTCTTGAGAGGATATTAGAAATGCATAAAAATTAGTGGCATGGTATATAAAGTTTAAACCAACTCTTGGCTATAAAAATGCTTTAAGGACTAGGTCTTCTGAGAACTGGAAATTCATTCTGAACAAAAACTTAATTTCCCGGCAACGATAATAATATTCTGAACTTCTCAGATTCTCAAAAATCATCAGGCAATTAGAATAAAATTTTGAAATGAAAAACTCCTCAAATTCTTCTGCAGTGCTCATTTTATGGCTAAAGATGCTGCAGTGAAGAAGGTCTCTAACCTTCCTAGGGCACCTTGTCTAGAAAAGGTCTCCAGGTCTCCGGGTCTCCCACTTCAGGAGAACAGTGTAGGGTTCTTGGTAGCTTTTATTCCAAGCTAGTTGCAGATCTAAAAACAATGCCAAAAGTTTCTCCCTATGTATACAGCAGGAGCTAGAGTTGAATTAGAAACTTTAGAGCACATGAAGTCAATTTAAGTGACATACACATTGAATCCATGTCTTAGCAATTCCATCATTAGTCAGTGAAGAGGCAATAAACTATTATGTTTTATATCACCCCCCAAAGTCTAATTGGCTAACTGGATATTATGAAACACTCTGAATCAATTCTCCAGACTGTTAAAGGAACCCTACAATTTATACAAATATTTCATAACAGAAAAGAATTGTAGAGTAGTTTTTATAAGTAAAACTTTAGTTGAGTATAAGTTACAAATTTTGCTTTATTTTTTAAAGAGAGATAATACAGTGCTTTTATTTAGCACCTTCACAGAGTAGAACAGGTCCAATGTAATCACAGGAGATTTTATCAAAAAGACGTGGTTGGTGGAGTTAGTGTCAGAGAAGGAAATGATAAAACAAGAGTTCAACCTTCCATCATGACATATTCATGAGGCAATGGATGCAAGTGCTTTTCAGAAACTAAGGGAAAACATAATTAAGCAAACAAACAAAACCCAAGAAAACAAATGATCTCATAAAGTCTTGAAGCTTCCCTATATCATGTTGAGTTTATATTAGGAAGATTGGTTTTTGGACTTTTGATATCCAGTATTATGAAAGAGTATATTTGTGTTACTTGAAGACACAAGATGTGATAACTTGTTACAGCAAGGGTAATAAATGAGTACAGACATGGTTTGACTACTCTCATATTGTATTGTTTTTCTATTTTAGAGTTATATCAGCTCTTATATATTCTGGCAACAATTAAATTATTAGATATGTTATTTGAAAATATTTTTTCTCCTGCTTTGAAAGATTGCTTTTAACCTTTAAAATGTATTTTGAAATCAAGAAAACGTTTTAGTAGGAGTTTGCAACCCTATAGGAAGAACAACAATATCAACCAACCAGACCCCCAAAGATCCCAAGGACTAAACCACCAACCAAAGTATACATGGGGAGACCCATGGCTCCAGCTGGATATGTAGCAGAGAATTGCCTTATGGGGCATCACTGGGAGGAGAGCCCCTTGGTCCTGTGGAGGCTTGATGACCCAGGGTAGGGGAAGGCTAGGGCACTGAGGCAGGAGTGGATGGGTAGGAGGGGGAGCACCCTCATAGAGGCAGGGGGAGGGGGAGGAGATTGGCGGCTTCTGGAGGGGAAACTGGGAAGGGGATAACATGTGAAATATAAATAAATAAAATCACTAATAAAAAAAGAAAAAATCGTTTTAGGTGAAATCTAAATTTATCTGTTTTTGTTTTTTACTTTGTTGCTTGACCTTTTGATATGGGGAAAACATTGCCTAGTTTAAGGTCTTAATGATTTATTCATATTCTTTTAAAGTTTCATAATTTTAGCTTATATGTTTAGCTTTGTGAATCATGTTGGGTTAATGTTTGTGTATGGTGTGAAATAAGGACCCAGATTCATTTTTTGGCATGTAGATATTCAGAACTCTCAAAACAATATTCTAAAAATAACAATAACAACAACCCAAGGCTTGCTTGCTGCAAAAATATTTCAAGTATCTTATATCCAAGTATTTAGCAAGAGTCCAAAAGGGAGGAGCTTGAGGGGCTTCATGAAGCTTTGAAAGATGGCAGGTGGGTGTCTGATATCCTTACAGAAGTGCAGCTGAAGTATCTAGAAATTTTCTCATGTAGTATTCAACTGTTGCAGACTTCCTGCTGACAGTCACTTCAAGATTACTTTCAGAAAGAGATTTCTTTCTCTTGTCCAAGTAGGTTATCCACACACTGTGGCTGATAATATGAGTAAGAGGAAACTAAAGAAAGGGCAGGACTGTCACTCCTTCCTCTATTTTATTTTATTTGGCTAGAGATGAAAGGGGACAATCTGAGTTAACTGGAATTCCAACCATCTGCAGTTCCATTGAGGCCACTGTTGCCATTTGCCTTGAACCTTGGTCAAGGCACTTCTCATGGAAATCTTCAGCTCAATGTTACAGCCAGGTTTGTTATGGGATTTGACACCATTAAAAAAAAAAGTTGACTTAACTCTGAAAGCACCAGAAGTCTCTACTTTTGAATGGAAAATTTAACATAGGCATAGTCACTAGATTACCATAATCAGTAGGGTTATGGTACAAATGGAAATGTACAGGCTGACTCATGAAGATTTGTTTGCAATCACAGACATTCATAGAGCTTTAAAATAGAGAGTACTCTAGTAGTGAAGTGATCTCTTATATTATTTCATTGCTGTGAATATTTTATTCCATTAGACTGCCTCAAAGTATGTTCTTCAATGTGAGGTTCCTGGAAACTATTCTCTGTGTTCAACTTGGTGCTTGTGATTTTCAGACAAAAATTTGACTCTAAGTTCATTTTCTCCACTTCCTAGTTCCATGATATTTTCATTTTCCACTTATTGCCAATCGGTATTTGTTAATCTTATCTTTTTTTTCTCTTTTTCCTCTTCTCTGTTTCTTTCCTCTTTCCTTTCCTTTTCTTTATTCACATGTTCTCATCTTAATTCATCTGTGACTTAATCAATATACATCAATAAAACCACATAAGGTATGACTGTTCAAGGACAGTAAAAAAGACAATGTTGTCATTTACACATGGAGAATGGATTCTAGTCAATGTCCAAATGGTAAGATCTCAGCATAATTAACATTACTGTTTGAAATACACATTGCCTTGGATTTTATAAGCACCATTACCTGGAAACTGTAATAGAGGTAATAAATGAAGCAATCGACCTAAAGAAAATAACACCTTTTTTCATTCTGTCAAGAAATAGAAATGATTGTGTCGAGAGCTAGGAGATTAAATTGTGTCACTTGTCAGGAGCTGGCAAGCAGCCCTCTTCTGTACTCTGCTTTTACGCTGTAGACAGGTTTAATAAATGCACCATTGTGTAAAATGTCATTGCTGCATGGCCAAGCAAAAGATGTCATGTGATAGCTCTTTCCCAGGAAGACATGTCAAAATTGGTCATTGGGAATCTAGGGACTTCAGGCTACACTGAAGGCATTTTATGACTCAGATACAAAGGCAGAAATAAAACATACTCTTTAGAAGATGGAAATGTATCTATTTTTCTTAGAAAAAAAAACTAGTGATCTTTCCATCACAGGCTAATCTTTAAAGCCAAGGGATGTTATCAAATCTTAACAACTGCTTCTAAAAGGCAAAGTACCAATGACTAGTATGTTCTTTAAAGTTCCACCATACTGCCAATTAAGTGAGTACCAAAGAAACAGAAATCTACCACTGCTTCCATGTGTATGTGTGATCATGGGGAATCATGACAACATTTTGAGAAATGTTTGTCTATTATTATTGGTCTAAGCAAGAGATTTCCACAAGACTGTCTATTTGGAGATTATTATATGATCTTCATAATGTGAACTAACTGGGGGTCTTCATATGACCCCTATTCCTAGCATTGAGTTTATTCTTAGCTTCTAAAGGCTTGGTGCACAAGTTCTGAGTGAGTCTCCTGGTCTCACAATTAATAGATCTACCCTTTCAGGTAATTGTCTGCATAAGCTTCTTGAGCTACATGGCCATATGTCAAATGTACTTGTAAGACAACTAGAAAGCAAAAGGTTTCAAAAGTGTTCAAGGCCAAATAGCTAGGAAGTAGACCATGAAACCCAGTGTCTTAGTCAGGGTTTCTATTCCTGCACAAACATTATGACCAAGAAGCAAGTTGGGGAGGAAAGGGTTTATTCAGCCTACACTTTTGTATTGCTGTTCATCACAAAAGGAAGTCAGGACTGGAACTCAAGCAGGTCAGGAAGCGGGAGTTGATGCAGAGGCCATGGAGGGACATTCCTTACTGGCTTGCTTCTCCTGGCTTGCTCAGCCTGCTCTCTTATAGAACCCAAGAATACCAGCCCAGAATGGTACCACCCACAAGGGGTCCTCCCCCCTTGATCACTAATTGAGAAAATGTTCCACAGTTGGATCTCATGGAGGCATTTCCCCAACTGAAGTTCCTTTCTCTGTGATAACTCCAGCCTGTGTCAAGTTGACAAACAAAACCAGCCAGTACACCCAGGTCCTCTTATTCTAAATATTGTACTGTTTTCTGGGAGAACGAATAAGACTGGACCTCAGCTTGGAGTCTAGTTTATGTGGGGAGAAGTCCATTTCTCACTTTACCTGTGCTTTAAGGCTGCATAAACACATTGTGTTGGGTATAGTTAGAGTGTACAAGAAAGTTTCTCATGTTTTTAAGATTTCTAGATAGAAACATATGCACGCAAGCACACGTGCATGCACACACATTTATATATTCCTAGTTCATTTCTGCCTAGATATTCACTAGACATTTAGCAACTTAAAGTGATACCATTTCCATTTTTAAAGTTACCTTTAATATCATGCCATAGTGTAACCAAGAAAAGGGGGAACTTGAAAACATATGAACAAGAAGCATGGGAAAGACAGAGAGGGAAAGGAGGCTGAAGACCATGGAGACAGGCAGATAAGGAGAAAAGGGGAATTCTGTCAGAATTTCTTATGTACTTATTATGTGCTTTGGACTTTGGTAATCTCAGTGTATTTTCAGAACCCCTTAGTGATTTGTCCAGTACTCTCACCATCTGACAGATGAGAAACACCCATGAGGGAAGTTTCACTCACTCAAGGTCAAGTCTGTTAGTAATAAGTTAGCATAACCCATGGATTCTGAGAGTCTGGACAGGACGCTTTTCTCTATGTCCTTGGGACAAGTGGCTGCACAAAAGTAGCCCTTGGATCTTGTCACTTCAGTTTTAAACGTTGCTCCCATTATACTGAGAAAATGTTTGTATGGGATTAGTTTGGGCCTATGTATTATTCTCTCCTGAAAATACTTCAGGCAACTCATTATTTGAGTCAAGATGCTTTGATGTTTTATGTCAAATGCTTTATATTTAAGGGTCTTTATCTTTCAGGATAAATGCTTTATCTTCTTGGTCTCAGTTTCCCCTCCATGGTCTTGGACATGATTACCTTCCCAATTTTAATAATCTATATTTAAGTCACAAGCCAGATTTTCAGCTGATAGCTATTTTTGAACTCTAGTTGTTTCTACATCAATCAGGAACATGGGAGGGTGTAACCTAAATAATATTTGAAGGTCCTACCAAAATAAAAGAGACTCAAGAACTTTCTTCGTACAGACAAAGGATGTACTTTAGGTTAGGGAGTAGATATATCTTATTGTTTCGGGGGGAGCATCGGACAGAATTTTTCAGGTTTTTCAGTGCACAACCACAGAGGTGATACACACACATAGCCTGGGAAGCTATAGCAAGGGATAAGAACCAAATCAGAATGAAGGAAATTGTGGACCAGCATATAAATAAGAACACTCCATGCATAATGAGAGTTCAACAAATGTTGCCTTTCAGGGTTATGTACAACTGTGGAATTAAGTTTCCAAGAGAAGAAGTTTCCCATTTCTACAGATATGAGATTTCCACTTATGATATGTAGGCAACAAAAGGTGGTAATCTCAGAAATGCTATTTTTTTTTATTCCTAACCTCAGAGCAAGCACATAACATAAGAACTGTTCTACCTCAAACCCAGAGCAAGAATTTACTAGGAAGGTGAAAGATCCTTCTGTTTCAGATAGCAAATAATTGAGGATGATGATCAAGGCCCTAAAATTTCTAAATATTCCTACAACCAATCTGATTTCTCTCTCTCTCTCTCTTTCTCTCTCTCTCTCTCTGTCTCTCTCTCTCTCTTTTCTTTCCTTTTTTTTTTTGGCCTGTCCCATCCCTCTTTGAGGCAGAGTCTCATTCTGTAGTCTATGTTGGATCAGAAATCAACTTTTAGCTGATGCTGGCCTTAAATTCATGATAATCCTCCTGCCTCAGCAAATGCTAGGATTATAGGCATCCTAATCCTATAATGTAAGTTAGCACACTTAACTAATGTCTAAACCCATATACTAGAGCTTGCCTAGGATTCAACACTAGCAAACACAATCCTTCCTTGACTTATAGAATTACACTTACATATGTGTTTTGAATCTCTCACTGTTCAACATACATAATTCTTCTTTGAAAATCAGTTAAACTTAGAAATTTGATTGTCACAAAGCATGCATTCCCTAGATGTATATTCAGGAGTCTTTTTATCTAAAATCATATGCAAATGAACCTGAAAAAAAATACAGCTCTTCTCAACAAGCTGCAAAGATGTGGCTGTCTAACATAATCACTGTATTAGAACAGTCTGATAGAGAATGGGTTTCTTTGACTATTTCAAAAGAAAAGTAGAAGACTAGGTTATTCATGTGAAATGGAGACACACTGAGCAAGGGTATGAGGCTTGTATTTTTGCTTCTCCAGTCACACTTCCCAATGGGAAGCCATGCTGACGAATGCCACCTTAATCTACAGGACATGCTTTAACTCTCTGGTAGACAAAATTTCGCAAACCACAGCATTTATTGAGCCCTTTATATCCATATGATAGGTAATATAAAGATATAACCAGCAAGAGTGGCATGCAATGTAACCCCAGGATTTGACATGTTGAAACAATAATACCACAAGTATGAGGGCATCCTTGCCTATATTGTGAGATTTTGTTTAAAAAGAAAAAAAAGGATCTATTGATACAATTGTATCTTCTTGACCTAGATGGATCTATAAACAGGTATGGTTATTTGTAATATATATATATATAAATAATTTATTATATATTATATACATATATGTGCTATTTATTATGTATTTGTTATATATTATGTATATTGGATGGCTTCAATAAGTTTTCTGAACCCTTAAGCTTTTGTGCCTTTTAGAGGTTGTTCCTAGTTCCTGGTTGTATTGTATATTACTTATTATTTGCTCCATGTGGGTGATTTTTATTTCTACCACTAATTTCTAGGTTCTAAAAGAGCAGGGCCAGGTTCCAACTGCTACTGCTTTGTCCCTAGGTGCTATCTTGGTTGTACTCCACCCATTTAACTCAGCACACAGTCTTTTTCCAAACAAAACAGCATTCACTCTAGTCTCCCAGACAATTTGCTTTCTCCATGTCTCAGTTCAGTTTTATAAAGAATCTTAATGCATTATTCAATTTTTTAAGGTCTAGAATCTTCCAATGAGGCAGTGTCTCTGATTCTCTCTAAACATCTATAGAAAACCCTGAGAAAGCTTCTATATCCATGCCTATAATAGTACCTGAGTTCCTAATGTTCAGTGTTGATTCTAGATACTCTATTGTTGACTTAATTCATATTATTGTTCTTTCCAAGTATACATAGGACCCCATGAGAATCAACGATATATTTATGATCCCTCCTCACAGTGTATGGCCCAATGTCAGATTTGTTAGCTATCAACATGCACAAATTAGATATGATTTGAAATTCAGCGAGTATGAAGAGATTTGTAGCATCATGACAGAAAGTCATGATCACCTTCCGAGTCCAGAAATTGTATAGAATTATTCTCCAAACGTGACTACCTGATGAAGTGGATCAACTGTTTGAGCCATTTTAATGCTTTTGATCTTTACCTGAGTCTTCCATCCTCTGCTGCAGCACCTCCTGGAATAATCTTCGTAATAAATATGCCAGGGTCATCTCCAATGTGGGGATTATCTGTCCCTCCAGCAATACTGAATCCCAGACCTGAATTTCCCTGTAGAAACAATAAGTGGATATTAAATGATGTGCTGTCATCTAAAACCTAGTCCCCTGGCTCTTTGTGTTATCATGTTACTACTCAAATGGAAACTTGGTGATAGCAGTCTTACATACAAAACCATAAAGCTTGCTGTCAGCAGACAGAGCAAGGTCAGAGGAACTCTCCTGTCTTTGCTTTGCAATAACTCAAGGAGTGGTGCAATTTTTACTTAAAAATGATTCCTTTATGCAGTAGTTAAAATAACCATTATCAGTAAGAAATGAAATCTTGAAAATAAAGAGCATGAGACATTCAAAGGATTTTTAGGCTATCAGCTATGAAAATATACATTCATATGAGAAATGGAAAGTAGTTATATAAAACCCAAGATGTGATAGAAGAGTTAAATTTATGTGCTGTCCTGTTGCCTCATCTTCTGTTGCTTTATAGATTATTCATCAACACACAGCTCCAATGTAACACACTTGGATATCAGAAGGCAGGGCCCCCTTTTAGAGCCAGGACATATGAGAGACTTCCAGCACTGAACAAAGTTCATTTGCAGTGGCCACAGACAAGCCATATGTTACTTCTTCAGCAAAGAAAAGTTTGAGCAGTACACTTTCTGAGAAACTTTTCATATTTTTTTAGATTACAGTAATTGACATCCAGTATGCATGTATCTTCTAAAAATAAGGCAGACTGAAAGATCCCTCAAAATTTACTTATCATCTCCAAACATTTCTTATTTCCATATTCTCTTTAATCCATATCACCATGGTTACTTTCTGCTTCCACAATTGTGTTCTGATGTTGTTCCAGTTCACATTTTATTTTTTTGTCCTTTCCCCACATGTAGGTACTTTTAAAATTAGCTATTTTAAGTGGCAAAGTAATGTCTCATTAAGATCATATGTCATCACTTATTTAACTCATCTGCTGCTAGATACTCAATTTTGTTCATGCTAGTACAAGTATAGCTTACTCAATTTATGATTGCTTGATTAAGTTCCACTCTGGGGTAAAAAAACGGATAAAGAGTAAATATTTAACACTTAAACCAGAGAAATTAATTAAGGCACTCAATTAGTCATAAAACCCCAATGTCAAGACAAAGTCAGATATAAGTTGATGGTTATGCTACAATAAATGTCAAGGTAATGTTCAGCAATATTTTTGGTGAGTGTGCTTGTGTGCACATGGGGTGGCAGTACACACAGCTGTGTGTGCACATGAAGAGACCAGAGAGAATGTTAGATGCCTTCCTCTATGGCTTTCTACTCTTCCCCTGAGACCAGGTCTCACTGAACCTGATGTTTACCATTTTTGACTGAGGCTGACTGCCTGGACAAGAAGCCCTTGACATCCTGTCTCTTTCCACATGACCACTGCTGAGGCTGTAGGTGGGAATGTCTATACTGATGTGTGCTGGGAAACCAAACTGAAGTCTTCTTCCTGGATAAGTACAATCAAATGTGAGCACCTAGGCATCTCTCCTGCCCTGGCTTAGCACTATTTTTAAAAAAAATATTATTTATAAATGTAAGAAAAGTGAATTTCTAGGATTCCTTCCACAGTTGGATATTTATATTAAAAGCTTAAAATTTAAAATTAGTCAAAAGCAAAATTCTGTATTTTATTGGACACCTGTAAATATATAATAGACAATACCATGTGTAGATGTTTGGAGACATGAACAATGGACACATACACACACACACACGCATACACACACACACACACACACACACACACACACAGAGAGAGAGAGAGAGAGAGAGAGAGAGAGAGAGAGAGAGAGAGCCCAACTCCAGGGATCCAATGACCTTTGCTGACTTCTGCTGTTTCTCATATACATATAGTAAATACACCCCCACACAAATGAATACATAAATAAACAAAGTAGAAAGCTTTAAAGCCCCTGTTTATACCTATGATATCTTTTCTAATAATGAGGTCCTTTGGAAAATCCCAGTGTTCATCAAGCAGACAGACTTATTATCATCCACATAATCATCATTTTATTTGCTAGTTATGAGACACCTGTTCCATGCTTTTCCCTAGGCTGAGTCCTGCAGTGACTATGTGAGTTTAGGGGGCACATAAAGAGAAGAGCTATAAAGTAGAGTGGCCAAAAAGAAAACTAAACCCTGTAACTTAGTGTGTGAAAGCTGTGGAAGGAAGAACAGTGTCAAGGGGGAATGGCCCATGTGACAGCATACATGGCTCTATCTTAGTCATGACAGTCAGGACAGCAGAGTGCATGCTGATCCTTTGGATCACACAGCATTCATGATACCAAGTGTCTACATCAAGACTCTTGGAGACACTGAAAGATATGAAAAGGAGATGATTTGTGTCTTCCTAGAATTCAAAGGACAAAAGGAAAGGTGACAGTAGTCTGTCTGGTGTCTGGTCATGATACAATTGTTCACAGTTTCTATGATACTGTTCAAATAGCATTGATATCAACTAATATTTTTCAAGCGCATATTGACAATTATAGCTATAGGACACATGGTCATAATATGATTTTAAATGCCATCCATAAAAATTAAATTATTTGCATAACTCTCCCTTCAGATATTTAACATTTTCTTATAATGGAAACATTAGAAATTTAGTTTCAGGCACATTTGAATATGCAGAATTCACTTATCAGCTGTAGATCTCACAGTGTATGATTGACCTAAAATCAAATTTATTTCTCTTGCTTGACCCATCATAGCATTTAATTATTATCCATCCCTTTGATCTTTGGTGTTTAGCAAGGACTATTCTATCTATTTTTATGAGTCAATAGCTTCAAATTCACATATGAGAAAATACAGTATTTATTTTTTGTATATTTTACTTAGCTTAGTACTCTCTAATTCTGTTATTACCAATGATAGGACCACTTCCTCTTTATAGGTTGAATTGCATTTCATACCAAATTCTCTTTATCCATCCATGCCAGGATGCACATTTACTAACCTCCAAAGTTGCCTGTTTATTTTAGGCAGAGTCCTACCGTGTTGGCCAATGTGGCCTAGAACTTAAGATCCACTTGACTCAGACTCTCCAGCTCTGGAATTTCAGGATTGTGCCCAGAGTTCTGGCTTGTTATTTTCCACAGCACAGTATGAGGATGTAGAAATCTCCACACACTGATGACAAGATGTCAGAGGAATAACAAAAAGTGGGAATACTAGGGTTTCCATTAGCTCTGCTTTTAGTCTCTTGAGGATGTTACTACTATTTCAGTGCTAATTTTACTAATTTACTTTCCCAACAATACTAAATAAGACTCCCTCTTTGCCACATTCTTTTAGCATTTCTTTTGTCTTCCTAACAGCCATTGAAGGACCATGTGCAGTGAAACTCTGGTTTTCATTAGCATATTTTTATATATTTTGGATTAATTCCATATCATCAACATGGCTTATAAGTATTTTCTTCAAATTCATATCTGTATCTTTATTTTAATTGCTTCCCTTGATACATAATGCAATACTTTTGCTGTCTATATTTTTGGGGTTAAATTAAAAAAAAAAAGAAAACAAAACAGTGTGCAATCAATGTAGTTGACACTGTTTCCTCAGTACATTTACACTTTCTGATCTTATGTTTGAAGTCTTAATCAATTTTGAGCTGATTTTATTAGTGGTGTAACGTAAGGGTCCATAAACTTTTGTTGTATATCCAGTTTTTCTCATAACATTTATTGAAAAGATTATTTCTCATTGTGTACTCTTGGAACTTTTTTCAAAGATTAACTGACTGTAAATGTGCTAACTCTTTTCTGAGCTCTCTAGTTTTTCCCAACAGTTGCTATGTATACTTTTTTTATCTGATATTATGTTGTTTTAATGCTTTTTCCCTTTGTAGGATAAATTGAAATCTAGAAGTATTATCTCCTAGCTTTTACCTTTCTCTTTTGACTGACTTGAGTACTTAGAGTTTTTCTTTGTCACTGTAGAGGTTTTCATGTTTCTATAAAAATTCTAGTTTTTCTCCATACATCTATGAAACATGGAATTTTAGAAACAACAGAATTGAATCTGTAGATTTATTCACTCAGGCAGGTTTTTATCACATAAGATACATTTTGTAACATCAAGTGAGGTTTCTGTTTACATTCTAATAATGTTATCTATTACAATTACTGATTTACATACGTTTATATATAGTCCTAGACTACAAAAGAGAAATCCCATTTGATCATGGGTTCTTTTATGATTTTGTTGAATTAAGTTTGCTCCACGTAATGTTAAATGATCACCCCAACTCTCAAAGTAGGTCACTTCATTTTGTGTTTTTATTAAAGATTTATTTCATGTGTATGTAAGTGCCTGCTTGTATGCATTTGCCCTGTGAACATGCTCATTGCCTGAGGAGGCCAGAAATAGGCATCAGCTTCCCTGGGACTGGAGTTACAGGTTGCTATGAGTTGCCATGTGGTTGTTAGGAACCAAACCCAGATCTTCTTCAAGGATCATGAATGTCTTAACCACTGAGCAATTTCTCTAGTTGTCTTAGTCAGGGTTTCTATTCCTGCACAACATCATGACTAAGAAGTAAGTTGGGGAGGAAAGGGTTTATTTAGCTTACACTTCCAAATTGCTGTTCATCACCAAAGGAGGTCAGGAATGGAACTCAAGTAGTTCAGGAAGCAGAAGCTGATGCAGAGGCCATGGAGGGATGTTACTTACTGGCTTGATTCCCCTGGCTTGCTCTGCCTGCTCTCTTATAGAAACCAAGGATACCAGCCCAAGGATGGCACCACCCACAAGGGACCATCCCCCATGATCACTAATTGAAAAAATGCCTTACAGCTGGATCTTATGGAAGCATTTCCTCAAGGGAGGCTGCTTTCTTATAGAACCCAAGACTACCAGCAAGTCCTCCCTCCTTGATCACTATTTGAGAAAATGTTCCACAGCTGGATCTCATGGAGACACTTCCCCAACTGAAGCTCCTTTCTCTGTGATAACTCCAGTCTGTGTCAAGTTGACACACAAAACCAGCCTGTACACTAGTCTTTGTTCATTTTATTTATAAATGTATTTAGACTTGACGATGTGTATATCTGTATCTTTACCTGGGTTCCTGCACATGAGCTTGGTGCACTTGTAGGCCTGAAAAGGTTTTTGATAGACCTGGGATTGGGGTTTCAGATGAACTAACTGACACTGATGCCTGAAACCAGACTCTGGAAGTTTGCAAGGATGGAATGGAGTCTCGGTAGCTAGTCATCTGCACTTCTCTCTTGTATTTTTAGAGATGTGTATGTTAACTTGGGTCACTATCATCATTTGCAATTGTCTATTTCTATGTTTAGTGTTCTCTATTTTTTGAGACTTATCTGGAATACAGTGTTATCAATGAATATTTTATGAATGACTGATTAGTTGAAACTCCTTCAGAAACTATACTTGAAGTGATACTTGAAGTCCAAACTCACATAGGTCACAATAGAAGTCTCTAATTCCTTGAGGAATGCATTGTGGAAGTAGAAGTCACTTTAATCTATATAAATATAAGAGTGAAAAAGGTAAAGCTGGAATATTCAACTTGTGGCTTAGCTCCAGAAGGAATTACAATGCAGGGACATCTAAATTGGGGACATGCTGGTTTTGAAGGAATGGGCAGAGCCTTTACTCAGAAAATAGCTTACTAATCAAAGAGTATGAGGACCCACGAATCTATCAAGAATGAAAATGGATGACTTTAAGGGATTCTTTAAGAATGCTGGCTAGAAAGATGCAGGAAGTCTACTTTCACAATAAAGAAAATGTTTGAAGAAATTTTAGAAGGGAAAGACCGTCACTATTGTGTTTTTCAAACATTCTGTGATTCAACAAATCTTGAAAATAGCTGCTTTGAGAACAACAAAGGAACATTTAACCACTGTTTAAAGAACTGACTACAACACAGAGCATGTGGTGGTTCTTCTATTCCCTACTCTACATTTCCCTGACCGGAATCCCACACCCAGGAAAAGGATGAATGGATGGGGACTCCACAATGGAAAGATGCAGATATAAACAGAATTAAACTTGCTTTGTGTTTCTGATCTCAAGAATTCTTGAAAGATTTTGTAGTCCTACTAAAATCAGTCTTCCAGATGGGTGTGATTAGTCTCTGCATTTTTTTAAGGAGATGTTTGTCTGAACTTAGGTAAAAACTGATTTGAAGTGCTTTTTATTGCCTTCACTTCCTGTCTCTTCTAGCTGTTGCCACCAGCTTACAATGCACAGTGGATCTCAGGGAAAGGAGGAGCTGCTTGCCTCTCTCCATGGCTTAGTCATTTCAAACCCCTGACATTTGTCTCAGAGCTTCTGGCTGTGAGGTTAGGTCTCAGCTCTTTCTTCTGGGAGGCATCTCTTCATGGGAACCAGCTGACCTCTGGCTGATACTCTCAGATCCAGAAATTGTGGCTAATAAACTGAGTGTTGAAGTTCAACACCATCAATAGAGACTAGAGAATGATTCATGCTGGTGAGGGCAACACCTGTATGGGGTTCCAGATGGGCTTTTGTATACTTGCGGTTGGGTCTATTCCATGACTGTGATGTGACTGGCATGGAATATTTTTTTTTCTCCTGGTTACCAATTTTTCACATTTGCTGATTATCCTCAAAAACATAAGCCATTGACTAGATAAGTAGTGCTTCCTGCTGCATGTGCTCTGTGGCATCTCTTCTCACCAGAACAAGCAACAACTGATAGCTGCCAGTAGTATTACAAGCACAATGTTCCTAAGAAGACTCCTCTTTTAAAAGAACTTATTCCTCAAAAAAGTTGCCAAAAAGAGAAAGACAAGTCATAACAAAAGCTCATTCTTTTATATAATGTTTTATATATGTACATATATGTGGTATTTTAGAAGTTAAATTCTCATTTAAAATACTATTTTTTTTTTATAATCCTGTTCTGGGAATTTATCCCAGAGAAATAGCCATAGTTATGTGTGATGTTTTGTTGTGGCATTATTTTTCTAAAGTATAACAAACACACACACACACACACACACACACACACACACACACACACACCCTGACACACAGATACCCACAGATGCACTCTTGAAATCAAACATTCATACAGTAGAGACATGGGTCAGAATAGTTGTGGCATAAGCCTGAGTTCAAATTCCCTGCTCTCATCTACAATGTCTTGTGAAAGGTATTGAGGACTGAATCCAGGACCTTGCATAGGCTAGGCAAACAGTCTATCACTGAGGCACACTGCTGGCCTCTTTATTTTAAGACAAATGTCATCAAGTTACCCTGTATGGGCTTAATCTTGTCATATACTTGCTTCAGGCTCCCAAGTGGCTGAGATTAAAAGACTATGTCAGCATATTTGACTTAGAAGGAGAATTTAAAAAGCAACAAGCTACTAAATAACAAACTAAATATTCTTAAGGGAACAAATCATCTTATTACATGCTAAACACCAACATAAGTGTCTTGTGAACCCCAACCTGGGAAGTAGTGCTAGCCTCTTTCTGTATACTAAGAACCCAAACACAAGACTGATTGAGTTATCTAAATAAACATAGCAACTGCTCACTGGATTTAAAATTCAAAGACAGATTTTTCAGGCTCTAAATACTGTTTTCATCATGTTACCCAGCTCCTTCTAAGCTCAGGATTAATTTGTTATCAGTGGAATAATTAACATAGTAATAAGTACTCTTGTTTTTGTCTTTGAAAGGCTTTAAACCATGTGTATTCATATCATGAAAAAAAAATAAAAATTTCTGATTAGTAAATAAGCATGAAGTTGGACCATTCAGACCTGAAATTGATTAGTCTGTATTTTAGGCACTAAGTATTAACTTACTCCAGGAATGTAAAATGAAAAGGGTTATAGCAAAATATACCAGGAACAAGTACAACCTGTAATGCCATTATAAACAAACATATTTCTTACAAATTTCAACTAAGTATCTTAGTTTCTTGATCATTTCACAGTGTTAAGCTAGTAGCAATTGGACATTTGCTTATCTTCCCACCAAATCACCTACTTTCAATGGTACATCTGCTGCAGTTCACAGAAAATCATTTAAAAGGCATCTGTTTAGAGAAGTGTGCATATAGAATTAGGAGAGAAATGGGGGATCTCATGATGGTCATCCTTGACTTCTGCTTGCTTGTCAGTCCACACACATTATTCAACACATGAATCTCATTCATCTTAGCTATTCCTTAAAAACTGCCAACTTCTTTCAACTTCCACTGTCTCCTCCCTACTTTCTGACTTCATTGGCTCTCACTGCACTTCCTGATGTCAGTCTTTATTCCTTCCACTCCATCATCTCATGAGCACATTATCCCTGCCCTCTCACTGAGGTGTTTGCTCAAAGGATGACTGTCAAGCCTGAATGTTCTTGAAGGTTACAAAATTTAAAAATGATATAGAGGAGGAGCGATGGGCCTAGAAGACATAAAAACAGAAGAACAAGAATGAAGCTAAGTGGCAAATGGTCTTTGCATTGGAGATAGTCAAAAGCAGGGCATGTAGGGTGTGGCCATTCCTTCCATCCAAAGGAGAGCCTCCACTCAACCCTTTCATATTGTCACTACTCTGGCGCATGGACCTACTGTTGAATGATTATTTTTCTTCTTAAAGGAATCCAGGAATTATTCGTTGTTAAATGAAGTATCAAGATTTAAATGTTAGACTCTCTCACTCTCTTTTGCCCCTCTCTTTCTCCCACCCTCTATCTTTGTCTCTTTCCCTCCCTCCCTCCCTCCGTCCGTCCGTCCGTCTGTCTGTCTGTCTGTTTCTCTCTCATGCACATTCTTTCTCCTTTTCCCCCAACCCCCACTGAGAGGCATGTGCCAAGACAGGATTAAATGAGGAAATTTTATTAAGGTGTAAATGGCTGTGAAAGAAAAAGGGGGACTAGCCAGAAGGAGCTGAAGAGCTGTGGTCTGACCAGCACACAGTGGGACTCCCATGCCCCGCTAAGTGAAAGACTAGGAGGAAGTTAGTTTATAATCTCCCAGATTGCCACTGTAAAATACATTAGCTGAATCCTCCATCTCAAAGAATGCCTCCTACCTCCACAGCCCTGCGGCACTCAGTCATTGGCTGTTCAGAGCAGCTCTTGGGAAGCATGGCCTTGGGGCAAACTTCAGAATAAATTTCAGCTTTCAGAGCACTGCAGCTGGGCTCCTGTGAATTATGCTCCCTGTGGTTGGCAGTGTGCAAAGCACATTCTCATGGCTGCCACACAGCTCAACATTGTGTGGATGAAAGAAAACATGTGCAAACCAGAGACTGGGTCAACCTTTTGTAAACTGCTCACTGTTTGCCTTGATTCATTTATGTTTTCTCTGTGGAGCCTCATGGATCTCCTTGCCAGCTCATAGAGTGCCTGACTGTAGAGATCCACATTTCCCCTTCATTTACTTTACATACTTTTGTAACAGTTCTACAACTCATCTTTGCACATTGTACTGTACTCACATTCTTACCTGCCACATTCTATTGCCAGCATCCATTCAGAGCGTAACAATTCAGTTATGCATTTTCTGTGCCAGAATTATGTAGTACATGGATACGGAAGGAACTGACTAAGTTCTTGTATGCATTTAACTGAACAGACTGCTTTTCTGCCTAGCATACTTCTTCTCACTTCAGTACTCAGTTTATCTTCCAATAACAAACGCCCCTCATCTGTTACCTGTGACGTGTTCTTCAGCTGCTTCACAGAATCAAAGCTGCCTTTCCTTCCCTCTAGGCTTCTGCATAACTTTGTACATAACACAAGTTGAATACAAGGGTACTTGAATATTGTACTGGTTGGCTTTATGTCTACTTGACACAAGTTAAAGTCATCAGGGAGGAAGGAGCCTTAATTGAAGAAATGCCTCCATGAGATCCATCTGTAAGGAATTTTTAGAGATCAATGTAGGTAGGTCCAGCCCATTGTGAGTGGTGATATCCTCCAGCTGGTAGTCCTTTGTTCTATAGGAAAGCACGCTGAGCAAGCCTTACAAAGCAAGCCAGTAAGCAGCATCCCTCTATGGCTTCTATATCAGATCCTGCCTTCAAGTTCCAGCCTTGCTTAAGTCCCTGTCCTGACTACCTTTGGCGATGAACAGCTATGGTGGTTTGAATATGTTTGGCTTAGGGAGTGGCACTATTAGGAGGTGTTGCCTAGTTGGAGTAGGTGTGGCCTTATTGGAGGAAGTGTGTCCTTGTAGGGCTGGGCTTTGAGACCCTCCTCCTAGTCAGATGTCCAGTCTTCTGTTTGCTTTTGGAACAAGATGTAGAACTCTCAGCACCTGCTTTGCCATGTTTGCCTGGACGCTGCCATGCTCCCCAGCATAGTGCTAACAGACTGAACTGTAGAACCAGTAAGCCAGCCCCAAGAAAGTGTTGTTCTTTATGACAGTTGTCTTGGTCATTGTGTCTCTTCATAGCAATGGAAACCCTAACTGAGACAACAGTAATGTGGAAGTATAAACTCAGTACACCTTTTCTCCCCAACTTGTTTTTTGATCATGGTGTTTCATTGCAGCAATAGAAACCATAATAAGACATATATCTTCTCTTCCTCTAAATTCTCAGCAATTAGAAGATAGGTCCCCACTGTATTCCCAATGACATTTCTTGATTTCCATCCAATTCCTCTTGACAGCAAATGTTCGGTAAATGTTTGCTGAGTTAAACTAAACTGGGGGAAAAATCAAATGCATTTGGATGACTGAGCTAAGAAAGAAAGGTCAGGCGAAGGAGGTTACTTAATTTTACTGTAAAAAGGCTAATGGCTGAATCATCTTATTAGTCCCACATCTATCTGAGTAACCGCTATGGATTCAATATTGTGTCAGACCTGAAAACAAAAGAACATAAAGCATCCAATACTTTTTCTCTAAAACCAGAGCTCTATCCAGGTTCTAGGGTAGAGAACAGTGTGGATGTGGCTCAATATTCAAATGTGTACTGTGCATTCTCTGAGTCCAAGTATAAGGCATTTTTTTAAATAGTGGTCAATACAGCAGTGCCCAGTCCATTTTTGGGTGGGACCATCCCTGGGCTGGTGGTCTTGGGTTGTATAAGAAAGCAGACTGAACAAGCCATGTGTGTCAGGTCAGTAAGCAGCATCCCTCTGTTTATTTTAGGTGATTGTACTTCCCCTTCCTCTATCCTAACTAATTCCTTCATTTCCTACTCATCACTTTATACAACTAGAGAGTTATTGTGTTTCCAGAGCACACCTTCCTCACTCTCTCTAAACATCTATGTGTATGATCTTTCTTGTTTCCTCACTAGCAACTTTTGCAATCTGCTAACTGTTGAAAATGACATTTTAATTTATACTAAACTGTGAAAGTTGAACTTTTTTTCTGATACCAACTTACTTTGTCTTTCCTCTTGTGGAGGAAAATACTCACACAAAAAGCTACTTATGTCAGAATGCCTGTTCTAGGTCTAGGTTGTAGTCCATTACTTTGGGGGAAAGTCATCATAGAAGGACTCCAGAAAGCTGGTCACACTGGCCTCAGGAAGCAGGGAGCAATGAGTGCATGATGCATGCTCAATCACTTTCTAAGGATACTTTGGTCAGGGAAGGGTATCATTGGAATCTTTCTACCTCAGTCTTTCCATACCATACTCAGAGGCACATCTTCAGGTGACTCCACTTTGCCAAGTTGACAATTAGTGCTAAGGCTCCATTGTTCCATCTTTGGATATCTAAGCAGCACAGTAGAGCAACATTTTTGTAACAATAGCTTGATTCCGTTAACAGAACTCCACTTTAAAATGGCAATAAAGTAAGACCCACTGGCGACTCTGATTTAGTAGACTTTTTCTCACACTACCCTCACCCATCTTAGTTAGGTTAGTAGGAGTGGAAATGAAAAACAGGGTTCAGTGCAATGGCTCAGTGGGGAATGATGCCTGTTCCTGCTGATGACCTGAATTCCATCCTTTGGATCCTCATGGTGGTAGAAATTGACTCTCAGCCATTCTCTTCGGACCTCTACAAGTATGAATCCACATGTATGCATCCCAAAACCTCCAAAACACACACAAATAAGCAAATATAATTACAAAACAGCACTACCTGCAACCTGTTAAGTACAAGTCCTTTGGATGAATGCAAAGTGTGAGCACTGTAATTAACTACTCCTACCGTGTTTCATTCCAGCTCTACCTGGATGCCTTAGAGTCTGAACAGTCTTTACCTAAACAATACAAATGACAATGTTCAAGTTAAATGTAATTCACTAACACTCAAATATCTTTAAGCATCAGGAGATGTAAGGAAGAAAATGTCATAGTGAAAGCTATTCCTATGTATATTAACAAAAAATGTAAAGTCAAGCAAGAAGATGTGACTGATTTTTTGCACCATATGTGGAAGCTGAAAACAATAACACTTGGTAGTTTACTAAATCACCATTGCTGATGATTTAGTAAAAGACTTGGCAATAGCACCAACATGCACCAGAAGCTATTGGGCTTTTCACTGTCATACACTCAGAAAGATCAATCTCTCCTAATATGGCTTTAGTGATGTAGTAAAAATTGCTAACTTTAATAAACTTTGAGGGATATGTGTTATGCTTTGAATCTGAGATGCTCTCCAGGTCTAATTAGTTGAAGGCTTAGTCCTTAGTACAGCAATTTCAGATGTGAGGACTTTGGATGTGAGGTCTAACTTCAAGATTCAGTGGACCTGCTTCCTGGTCTATTGGGGTATTAGAGGGAAGAACTCTGTCAACGGCTACATGGCCTTTAACTCTCTCTCTCTTTCTCTCTCTCTCTCTCTCTCTCTCTCTCTCTCTCTCTCTCTCTCTCTCTCTCTCTCAGTTACCATGAGGTGAGACGTGCCCTCCATCAAATGTTTTCTGCCATAATGTTCTACCTCAATCCAGGCCCTGAAACAAGCACACCAAGGGACCATGCCTGACACTTCCAACTCTATAAGCCCAAATCTACCTTGCTTCTTTTACTTGATTTTCTTGGCTATTTTATCACAGTGCTGAATGTGTTGAATAATATAATAGACACCTTTTGTTGTTGTTATTGTTGTTGTTTACTGCATGTGAAATTTTTAAGTGAGAAATTGTTTGAATTGTAAACAAAATGAATGAAAACTTCATTGATCATTCTTGGAGGATTGACATGCAGGTAATGGTTTTGCAGAATTATGGCTCTGAATGAAACTATGAATGAATAGAGAAAGTTTGTGTTTTGACAAAAAAAAAACAACTCACAACATTTATGATCAGCTGTAAATTTTGAGTTTGAAAGACAGTATTTGGATTTGTGTATCTTGTCCTTACTATCATAATCATGATGAACAACTTCCCAACATTTAACTTTCTTTTCTGATAATATATATAGCATTGCAAACAATTATGAGTTATTTTGATATTGTATAGTGAAATATGCTAACATTTATATGATTGACTCAATGAACCTGTATTTTGCAGTTAGCCAGTATATAATATTCTGGAATTTATTTGAAAACTTTCATTTATAAGAGACATGAATAAATTTTATTTAAAATAGTACAGAATACTCACTGACACAGCATTGGGCTTCATGATGCAAAGAAATTTAAAATAAAAGTCCTTATCATTTGCCAGGTTTTAGTGATGTATCAAAAATTATCCAAAATTTTGCAAAAATGTTATAGAAACATAGAGTGTCTTTTTCCCTTTAAACACTTTACCTTCCAAATTTGCTCCATCCAAAATAACTAATATTTCTTGTTTTGAAAACCTAAGAGAATAGGGAAGAAGTGAAGACTGCAAATTGCATTAAACATGTACACACATTAAACATATGCATGCTGCTTCAATCTCTGTGAGTTCATGTGCGTGTAGACTATATTGACTGAGAGCTCCTTGTTTTCTTGATTTCTCCTCTGGTTCTTACACTCTTTCCCTCTTCTCTTCTGGGAAGTTTCCTGAGGCATAGGAGAGGGATTTGATAAAGGCATCCTGTTTGGGACTAAGTATTCCAAGGTCTCTCACCTGAGGCATAATGTATGGGTCTGGGTCTCTGTATTTGTTCCCATCTGTTAAGGGAGAAAGTTTCTCTGATGATGGCTGAGCAAGGCACTGGCTTGTGAGTATAGCAGACTGTCCAGACTGTCATTAAATCAGATATCAATTGGTTTCTCCCACAAGCTTAGAACTACCCTTGTATATGTAAGCAGGATAACATTCGTGGCTGGGTTAGTATTCACGTTTCTCCTTTGGTAATGTACAGAGTAGCAAAATGATAGTATATAGGGGTGGAAGTTATATGCACGCCATCGGCTCAACCTCTCAATGTTCACTGAGTTTTATAGGTGTTGTTATCAGTAATGGGGCCATGCTGTGAGTTTGTAAAGAGCAACCCATATTGTCTTGGCAACAGTCTGGGCTGTTCTGGGTTTCCATTGGACCTCTTTGGCCAACAACTCAATTAGATGTAACAGTTTTAATTTATAATATAATGAATAGTTGAATACATATATAGAATGAAATTTGGACATAAAAAGTGTCCTCAGACTAAAATGTTTAAGGATGTTTTGTTGTAAATGATACTCAGACCATTTGACATGGTATGCTGATGGACTCAGCAACTGCCCCTATGACTGCTTATAGCTAGTTCTTAAAGTATTAGTAAATAGAATCAGTTCCTGAAGTCAACCTCAATTCTTATCACTTTTTCTTAGGCTGTAAAGAGAATCCAAGGAGCTGAGGCAGCAGAATACTTGGGGGGCAGCCAGCAGGTGAATCCATTGCAGTTTATTTCTTATCCAATTAATAGTATTAGCATCTCAGGACCTGGTAGAAGGTACCAACTACAGAGGCACAAGGACTTCCCATATGATTTACTTTTCTGCAGGTGTGCTAAGATTTTAAAAGTATTCACAGATGACCCAATTGAAATTTGCCAAATCAGTTCTTCCATTCTTGCTACGACTTAACATTCTGCGGACCATGTGTATCACCCACCCACAGCTGTTACGTATCTTCAACTTTGTATTATTTGAAAAATGCAAGGACCATTGGTAGTGGCACAAGTTTCAAAATCCCAGGATTGTGTCATAGCGAAAATTATTTGCAGAGCTTGTTCCTTTTGCTAAAAGGCATCATTTGTAAGCTTTAAAGTTATTTTGGGAGCATCACTCCTTTGGCATAGGCCTCCCAGTGCTCTCAGTCCACCACTCTCAGTGGCCTCCCAGTGAGTCCTCCTATATTCAGGGAATCCCTTATTGAATAATGCCTTCCATAAAACCTGTATGTTCCAAATATAGTATCTCCTGGGAGCAAGTGATCACAATTTCCATTTCAGAAACAAAAAAGTAGATGAACGATTTCTGATATCTCTCTTCACTTTCAGAATAGTAGCTGTTTTTCAAAGGTCAAGATTTGGGTTATAAGTAAATACTTGCACTTCTATTGGGGTTGGAAGAATTTTAAGACATAAAGCCTGCTACCCCTTGAATTATTCTTGTGCTTCTCTCCTTACTTCTGGCTAGGCTTGAGCCACAATATCCACTTTATTGTCCTCTGATACATCAGTGTTCTCTTTTCTTTGGGATTTTGTATTTACTGCTGTATCTACTTCTAGATTTGTTGATACGTATATTCTTCTATTCTTAGCTACTGTGTTAGTCCTCCAAGGAACCCTGCTTGTCCCTGTCACTCTTCACTACTCCCTGTTTTTTACACTACCATTCTCTTTCTGCCATTTATCACGATTTGGGCTTGTCTTGTTAATTGATTATTCCTGTCTGTCTACCTCACTAGAATGTAAGTTTCAGTAGACAGAGACTTTTCATGTTTCCACATCCCATGCTGATGGTTTTGATTCCAGAAAAGTTGCAGGCTTACAGTAAACATTATAAAATAAAATTTATAGGCATAATGACTGTCTCAGTGAGACCTTCAAATGGCCTATAAATATATCAAGTCTTGGAGTATTATAACTCTTTAATCTCACCTGGTCTCCAAACGTATCCCTCAGAATTCACATATTGTACATTCAATCTCCAATGTAATAATATTGGGTGGAGCAATCTTTCAGGGTTGCCTGGGTTCCATGGATATCACCATCATAAGTGACTTGCTACATGTACAAGATGACTGCTTATGAAGACTCTCGGTCTCCTCAGATTCTGCCTCTGCTGTGAGGACACAGTGTGCCCTCATAAGTAGTCACAGGTCTTTGAAAAAATATCTTGGAAGCACAGAGTAGCCCTTATCAGAGACTGTCATGCTAATGCCTTGATCTACACTAACCATCAAAATGATGATGATGATGATGATGATGATGATGATGTGTGTGTGTGTGTGTGTGTGTGTGTGTGTGTGTGTGTGTGTGTGTGTGCCTGCACATATATCATATGTCTGGAGGAAGAAAGTAGAAAGCAGAGGACAACTCTGTGGAGTTGGTTCTCTACTTTTATCTTTATGGGGTTCTGGGGATCAAATTCAGGATATAAGGCTTGTGCAGTAAGTACATTTACCTACTGAACCATCTTACCAGCCCATTATTTTATGCTTTTCATAAAGACCATGATTGGCTCCCTATACTTACTCTGTTTGCTAGGCTCACATTATTTTTCAAAGCTTTTCAATTTTGGTTGAACAATGACTATTTCTGGAAAGTAAATAGCCTCTCCTTTCCCTGTCTGAGAATAAATGACATTCTTTAACTCACTGCTCCTCGGTGACTTCTGCCAAGGACCAGCGGTGGGTTCCAAAATGAATCCATTCAACCTCCATGTTTGTCCTTTTACTCCCCCAGACTGTGACTAGACAGTGGACTCTCTATATTCTTGTACATCTGTTACCTATATAAACCTGTTAGGTATTAAAATTGATCATTCCCTGCCTGTCTTTCCTCTTTTCCAATCTTATACCTGTCCCCTCCTATGCATACATACAAGTAAGTCTCTTAGCCTTGAAGCTTCCCTCTTGTAGTTTCCTGTTCTCTTTATTTGTAATTTACTCCCACAGCCCAAATTAATTGTTCTTTGTTCTAGAAACACTCACTTCATCTCATATCATTCCAGTCTTTACAACCAAAGGCAAGGTCTTCCACTAAGTCCCAGGAGTGCAGTATTATGCAGATTCCTCTCAGGCAATTTCTACTGTAACTTATGTTTGAAGGATTTATGTATTAGACTTATCTGTTAGCATGTTGTGGTGGTTTGTATGTGCTTGGTGCAGGGAGTAGCACTATTAGGAGGCATGGCCTGGTTGGAGTAGATGTGGTCTTGTTGGAGGAAGTGTGTCACTGTGGGGGTGGGCTTTGGGACCTTCCTCTTAGCCATGTGGGAGCCAGTTTTTTTCTGTCCGTCTTTGGATCAATATGTAGAACTTTCAACTCCTCCAGCCCCACCTAGATGATGCCACACTTCTGCCTTGATGATAATGGACCAAATTTCTGAACCTGTAAACCAGCCCCAATTAAATGTTGTCCTTTATAATATTTGCAATGGAAATCCTAACTAAGACACCCAGGTTTCAAGACTATTATGTCAGGAATGGTCTCTGGTCATAGATCTAAGTTTTTTTATTTACATTCCAAGTCATTTCCCCTTTCCCGTTTCCTCCATCCCTACTCTATACTATCAGAAAACAATGTTAATAGAAATTTGTAGTGCCCTGGGTTCATCCATAAGTAACACCATGTTTATAACACCCAGGATGAATGAATGAATTTAAAAAGAATGAAGAGAAACTACATAGGAGACTCGGTTCTCTACTTGGGTCTTCAGCTTAAATGTAGGTCCTCTCTCATTTGCCTTCATTCTCCTCTTTGCCTCTGTTTACAGTTCCCAAATATAACTAACATATTTCCATTTCTATAATCTTTTCTCACTTACCTAAGCTCAGCTCAAGCAATAGATCTAAATCAAAGCTCACAGGACTCATCAACTGGATTTAGATGTTTCTGTGTGCATTTGGCTTTATTGGACCTTTTCCTATATAACACAACTCACTAATTGTATTATAACTATTAGAAGCATGAAGAAGAATTTATAATTTATGGATACTTCTAAACATGGTGGGCACAAAAGGTACAAAAGTATTTGTTTCCTTAAATAAATACATTCTGTCTTATTTTTATTTGTATTTCTATGTTAAGGACTTCATGACCCTTATGTTGGGCATTTCTTAAAAGAGTATTTTTAAATACTTATTCCTTTCTGTTTATTCTTCCTTCTATAAGTTCCAAAAGATTAAGTAGTTCGCCTTTTGAAAAATAAAGAATTCTGTTGGCCTCCTGCTGTATGCAGAGGTGCAATAGAATAATAGGTTACTCAATGGAAGCCTGAGGAAGTAATTCACCTACACGGTTTCCTCAAAATTTCTAATCACACCCCAAATCCAATCACACTATAAAGGAAAATGAGGCTTGAAATCTACTCCATGCTGCTCTTAGAGTCTCCTTTCCTCTCCTGGAGTGAAGTTCTACCTCAATCATTTTTTTCTAAAGCACACAAATTTGACTAAGGATTTAAAGCACAACATAAAACATTCCATCTCTGCACCAACTTGAGTGTCCCTGTGTCTGAAGGTAAAATAAATAACTGGAACTGAAATGCAGGAGAAAGGCACAGAGTTACTTTAGTGGGCCATTGGCCAGAATATATATATAAACAAACAAAAAAACCTGTAACTGATTCTTTACTTCTCCTTTGACTAACAGAAGAAAACAATGTGATCTTTACTTTTCTCTATTTTGCAGTAGAAATAAAGTTTATTTTTATGAATGAGAAACCTGAGGAGGATTCTTCACGTTTTCTGTATCCCTTGGACACTACGTAACAAGGGTAGGGAGTGCTAACAAAATGCTTGTTTATCATTGTACTTGACTCAAGTTTATAACCCTCATTCAAGCAGAAATATGACTTGCCACATTCTGACACATCTAATCCACTGTAAACACACTTATGCATGTGTGGGTGCACGAGCGAATGCGCGCCTGTGCAGGCAAACACACACATGCCAAACACACACATGTGCGCACACACACCACTTCACACCACTCAGTGTAGTCTTAAAATCCTCTAATTATCTACATCAACATGAAAATTGATGAGCCAGCTTTCAGAACACTGCCTTTGACCTAAATCAAAGCACACAACAATGCTTTCTTGAAAGGGTTTCTGCACACAGCTTCTTCTCTCCCAGAAGAAATATCTACCAGATGGCAGAAGTGACAACCTTAGAAGAAAGAAATTAAAACTGAGTTTCAAACGTCAGCATTTCAGAAGGTCAAAGCACAGACATCTCTTAACAAAGCATAGCACAGGATTTTAGAGACAAAACCTTATTATCGAAATAATGTTATTTCACAGCACTTAATGATAAACGGTAATGTCTTTGCCTGAGGGTATAGTGCTTTCTCATCCTACAGTGAAATCGAAGGTTTTAAGTACTGTGGCAATGTCAGGATGTATAGGATTATTTGCTGATGAGGGTTTCAGGATGTTACAACCAAATTATTTATGAATTTCACATTTTAAATTTATAATATATACTCTATGTTCATATATGTACACATATATGTATGTATACATATCTGTATACATATATCACATACCATAATGATATAAAATTGCAGGAATATGTATATAGGGTTAACTCATTGTTCTGCTACTTACAAATAACTTAGAAGCACATTTCTAAATGTCTGAGTAGAATTCTACATAGCTGAAATATTTCCTATGTAAGTTGATGCCAGGGTAAAAATTTCAGTAACATATTTCAGAGTAGGCTAGAAAATATCCATTTTGTTTTTATTGGCACAGGGTTTCTTGTAAGCTAGAGTACTTTCAAAAATCACTGAGTATTTCAAGATGGCCGTAAACTCCTTGGCCTTACAGCTCCCTATCCTGAATGCTAGGATTACAGGACTGTCAGCAAAAGTGTTCAGATCACATTTAGAGGAAGAAGGTTTGAAAGATGGATAAGTACAACCATCCATTCTTCCATTTATTCAGTGTTTTGCTTATTTGGAGATACTGCATTTATACCATGACAAGGATCCCAGTCCTTTGTTATTCACATCAAGAATTAAAATGGCAGTTTTAAAAGATATTTGTAAAGAAAAGGCTAATTTTTACCTAGCTCACACAATTACCTTTGCCAAGAACAATACTCTTCTATGTCCTCCCTACTGTTCTTTCAGCAAAGTCTCTCAAGGCAGCAGAGGCTACCCTGGAAGTTACTCTATTGCCAAGTCTGACTTCACATTTGAAATCCTCTAGACATGCCTTCCAAAATACTGGTATTGTATGCATATACCACCATACTGTTATTTTAAAAGTTTACTTAAAATGTGTGTGTGTGTGTGTGTGTGTGTGTGTGTGTGTGTGTGTGTGTGTGTGTGTGTGCGTGTGTGTGTGTTATTGGGAATCAAAATTAGGGCCTTGTACAAGATAGACAAGAATTTTTGTTTATAAGTTCTATCTTTAGCCTTTAAAGTGGTCTTCAAAACTTGGTATACTTAGTACCCTAAACCACTCTAATGTCACATATCATCATCTTATTTATATCTTAGGGGACCTACCTCCTGGAACATGGCCAGTGTGCTTATGGACAAATGGAATCTAATGAAAAAAGTAATTCATCTGTTATGATATATATTTTACCAGCTCTAAACTGGAACAGATATTTCTGTCTTTGGGCATGACACAGAATTTGCACTGGCTGATTGGAGAGGGATGTTGGGAGACAGTGAGAAGACAATAGACTAAGTGCCAAATCAACTTCAATCCATCCAAAGAAGATGAGGACAATTCCAGTCTTGTTGAAAGGTTTGAACACTTTGTTATTCTTTGAAAAGCAAATTATTCTCCAATGTGTCCAAAACCTCCAGATTCATTTGACAACCTATCTCACATCTATAAATCTAATGCCTTGTCAAAATTGCTTGGATACTTGTTTTTTATGTTAAAATAATTTCATCTATCAGTATGGAATCTGAAAATGAATAAATTTAGTAGACTTTTATATAATAAAGTTAAGTGAGTCAATCATTTAGGAAAGCTGCTAATTTTCTCTATCCCATTAATTTAGCCCCAAGAACATTTAAAGTGAAGAAAGTTAGGAAATATATGACTAAGGGTATGCAGGTAGCAATTTAACATTCATTATTTTAAAGCAGGCCCACAAAATGCTTTTGAGAAGTTCTGTAACACTATCTTTGAATCAAAGATAAGGTTAAAGAAACAGGAGCCCAGATAAATTAAATGGTAGTCTAGACTGACTTGAATTATTATTTTACCACAGCAGTAGCTAATGGTACTGGATCAGACATAAACCATTTGTGTTACAAAGATATGTTCCCTCCATTAAATATTAATCAAAGAATCCAGGCTGAATAGTCTGTATAGCTTAGCAGTTTGAACACACTCAGCAATATCTTTTATCATGGCTCTTACTAAAACAGAAAAAAAAAAAGCATAAGCCAGAAGAAGCTAAGGTAGTCACTTTCTGTTGATAATATGTAAAAATTTGGAGCTGTGTTTAAAGTCCAATTCATGGGTATAATGGCTTGATGTTAGTATATGACAGCTCTCTTACCATATTCTATCCCTAAGTGTGTGTGGTTGCTGATCAGCTGGGGAATCCATATAGATAAACAGACACCAAACAATCGATTCCAAGTCATAGAAGCTGTGATGGTTTTCTTTAATTTTTCTTCTGCACACTCACAATCTTACTCATTCATACATTGACCTACTCATTTGATTAATACTCACTGTGCAATAGACAGCATGTAGGAAATACAGGGTTAACAAAGTAGGGACTTAGGAACACATGAAATCCTGACTTTATGAAGCTCTAATAAACCAAAGGATCTCTCTCTCTCTCACACACACACACACACACACACACACACAAAGGATTCATAAAGTCTGAAGATGGTACAGAGTCGATCTTGCAAAGGACACACACAGGTTTGTTTCTCAGTATCCACACGCTGACTCATAGCCACTTGTAATTCCAGTTTAAGGGGACATAATGTCATCTTGCCTCCATCAGCTTCTGCATGGACATGGTATACGTAAACTCACTCAGGCTCACAAACATGTACTAACTAATTTTTTAAAAAGTAAATTAAAAAAACATATTCACAGAATATTATGATATTACTTAAAGTATCAGCTTTCTCTTCTGTAAATTAGGGCTGGTAACATCTTACTCTGCCCTTCCTCATTCCTAGCAGCATATCCCAGTTATGTCCCATGCAGCAGGCACCCTTCATCTATTAGAAAGTCAATGGATTATCAATGAATTACTGATTAAATCACTTAAACAGTGGTGCACATTACATAGCAGCTTGTCTTAGAAAATAATCCTATACTGTAGCCAATGTAGTTGATAACAGAATAAGTTGATAACTAATATTTTTCAAGCCACTTACATATTTGTTTATTTTCACTTTATTTTAATCAAAGAATTTCTATTTCAATATTTTTTGTAGTTTTGGGGGATTGACTCAAAGACTTTGTATTAACCAGACAAGTGCTGTTCCAAGGATCAACAACCTCTAGCTCTTTTCTTACTTTTTAGCATGTAGAATATAAGTACATGATGTGCATGCATACATATGCATATGCATGTGTATGTGTATGCAGGCCCACATGGTGAAAGAACACATGCGTTTCTTATTTCACATACTAGTGTAGCTAGCTCATGATCTTCTGGGGTTTCTCTTGACTTCAGCAACCGTGTCACTGTAGGAGCATTAAAGTTATAGACGTGTGCTAACACACATGGATTTACTTGGATCCTAGGTATGAGAAGTCAAGATGTCACTTTTGCAGGGTAAACACTCAACACAGCACATCATTGCCCAGCCCTCCAAAAGAGTGCAACTGCACTTGTGGGTTGTGAGCATCAAAAGTAACTGAACTACACACAGCATGTGTAGGGCAGATATTTCACAGTGTGCGTGCAATATATTATTCCTGTTCAGTATGAATAATTTCCTAAGACAGTGAATGAATATTTCCTTGAGCTACAGGGATTATGGTATAAGGTGACAGTCTCTTCCCATAAAATACCAGGGCAAAATGACATTTGAAACTTTATCTGTTCTATATCTGCACTCGCATCCTCTTATTACAGAGAATTTCTCATCAGTCCTCAGTCCTATACAGCTAGCCCTTAGGATCATGCTATGTTTTCTCTTACAAAGGAGGGCATTTAAAATCTAGCCTTTTCAGTGGATATTGTCTCTGCGCTCTTTATTGGGGTGACAGTATGGACTTTGCTTATGTTCAACCAAATTCCAAAATAGATTGCTGTTGAATGATCTTTCTTTCTTTCTCTCTCCCTTCCCCTTCCCTTCTCACTCTCTCCCTCTCTCCTTCCTTCTCTCTCTCCCTCTACCTAGAAGAAACAAACTTTTGTTTTTTTATTGAATATAATCTCCATTTACATTTCAAATGCTAAAACCTTTCCTGGTTTTCCCCCCTCCCTGAAAACCCCCAACCCCTCCTCTCAACCCCTGCCTCCAAGTATATGCCCCTCCACCCGACCCACTCCCACCTCCTCGCCACCTTGATTTCCCTTTTCATCTTAGCCATTCTGACTGGTGTGAGGAGGAATCTCAGTGTTGTTTTGATTTGCATTTCCCTGATAACTAAGGATGCTGAACATTTCTTTAGGTGCTTCCCAGCCATTAGATATTCTTCAGGTGAGAATTTCCTGTTTAGCTCTGTACTCCGTTTTTTTTTTTAATAGGGTTATTTGACTCTCTGGAGTTTAACTTCTTGAGTTCTTTGTATACACTGGATATTAGCCCTCTATCAGATGTAGGATTGCTAAAGATCTTTTCCCACTCTGTTGGTTGCCGTTTTGTCCTATTGTCAGTGTCCTTTGTCTTACAGAAGCTTTACAGTTTTATGAGGTTCCGTTTGTCGATTCTTGTTCTTAGAGCATAAGCCATTGGTGTTCTATTCAGGAAATTTTTCCCTGGGCCCATGTGTTTTGGATTCTTCTCCACTTTCTCCTCTACAAGCTTCAGTGTGTCTGGTTTTATGTGTAGGTCCTTGATCCACTTGGACTTGAGATTTGTACAAGGAGATTAGAATGGGTCAATTTGCATTTTTCTGCATGCTGACCTCCAATTGATCTAACACCATTTGTTAAAAATGCTATCTTTTTTCCACTGGATAGAAACAAACTTTCTTTTCCTTTCTTATCCCTTCTCCCTCTTCCTCTCCATCTTCTTCTCCCTCTCTTTTCCCTCCTTCTCTCTCTCTCCATCTTTCCTTCCCTCCCTATCTAGAAGAAACAAAAGCAAATCAGGGCTCTAGTTTTGTTAACAATCCCTTAGCTGAAATAAAACCCCCTTCCAACAGTAAGTAGATAAACTCCTCCTCCATATCTTGGTATATCTGCATCTATCCTGATTGTCACTGTGGGCTTTCTACATGCAAGTTTTTACCATATCACCAGACATGAAGTATTTTCTGACTCTGAGGCATATGCTCTGATTAGTATGAAAATACATTTCACAAGATCACTCTGAATATATTCTACTGAATTAAAAGGAAGATACTGCCAGATTAAGGTTCTGATTCATGAATATGAAAAATAATCTTAGAACTATTTCACAACATTGCTGTCATTCAAGAAGCACTTATCCACCCACAGCCCCACCCTCAACATGGCAAAGGATATTTTGCTACTAATCTAAAGAGATCCACAGTATCTGGCAGAAAGCTTTTATTGGTGAGATGATTCAAGCCTGTACCTTCCACATATACTGACCACTCCCAACAAGTGGTATGTTCTTATGTTTAATCAGAAAATCTCCAATGATGGTCTCAGAAGGTGACATGAAATATGACCTCTGTGTTCTTTTATTAAACTTTTTGTTAGTTGCTATCTTTCCCTGACAAAGGAACAGAGAAGATTAAAGAAAGTCTTCCAGTATTATAGCCAAGAAGATAATAATACAAAATACTCCTTAATCAAAGGTTTTGAGACTGAGCAATAGTCTGAGACAGGCCAGAGACAGATTCTAACAGTACACATAGGACAGCCAGTCTCTGGATAGAATGATGCCACACCTTTACCAAGCAGGATTATGTCAGCCTGAAATGTTGATGCATGGGCCAACCTAAATGTTTAAGAGAAACTTAACTGATTCTATAGGGAACTGCTAACCTAGACCCTGGTTTCTAAATGGCCTGTTGGATACTGACTGGATTTCATTATTTCCTGGGTGAGGCTAAATTTTCACCTCTGTAATCTACCACATCCAGCCTATTTAGCTACCTCAAAGCACTGATAGCTTTTGAAACTGGACCCCTGGTGCTATAAAACTTGCT
The DNA here is from genome assembly GCA_036184795.1 of Tokudaia tokunoshimensis. Taxonomy (NCBI): domain Eukaryota; kingdom Metazoa; phylum Chordata; class Mammalia; order Rodentia; family Muridae; genus Tokudaia; species Tokudaia tokunoshimensis. The sequence continues at coordinate 67,298,009 of BTHU01000001.1, read as the reverse complement.
CAGGTCCTCTCCCGTCTGACAGGGAACTTTCATCTCTTTTCTTTAATAAAATCCTTACCAAAATCCTGTCTGTCCCTGTGGATCATTCTGTCAATCCTAGAGGCAGGAGCCTGGAGAACAGGGACATCTGCCACTGTATGACAGAAATGCATTCCTATTATTTTGCCATGTCAGGTATTTTGTGAAGCAAGACATTATATGCCCCATGCTTACCTCACCATGCAGAAGTGTTTTGGTTTAGATTTCAAATGTCTTCTGCAGAGTTCACAAGTGCCACCCTAGCTGGTGGCACTTAAGTGGTACAGATCTCAGGCCACTAATTTTACCTCACAAAAAGAGTCCACAGCTGAAAGGGTGGTTAGGAGGTTGAGCCTACTTTTGAGGAATTAGTTCACCAGGGGAGCCTGCCTTTGAAGGGAGCATCTTCTTCCTGGCTCTCATATACCATGACATAAGCACGATTTATTCCCTGTTATAGACAAAGACATCTGATATAGACCTCTGACTTCTAAATGTAATATGAACATATGTTCCTGCACATACACATGCATGCATGTACACATGTGTGCACATTCATACACACACAAGTATAAGTATGCACACAAAAGGCATATTTTTAATTGAATAAATTCCTTTTTAAAGCAATATCTTGGTGTAACAAGTTTTGTACAAGAAATTGAAAATGAAATGACTAAAAAAATGCATGCATTGTTAATAAAATTATTTCTCAACTTGCCAATTTGATTATGTGAGGTTTTCTTTGTTTTGTTTTGTTTTCACTGTCTTGTAAATTTTCCACAAGAATATGAGATGGTAGTTTTAAAATAGCTTGAAAATTTCTCTCAACATCATTCAAATGTATGAAATTTTCTGCCCATTTTGTCTGGAGGAAAAAACTGACAATATATTTTTATAAATCCAAAATTATTCCCAATTTCTGACCTTAATTTAAAAAAAATGTTTATAGTGCTTTGTCTGTATTTTGCCTATAGCTTTTAAATAATTATTTGTATTTTGAAATAATCTTTAAATAATTTCTATGACTAAGAACATATTTTATATCAAAACAGATGAGAACCTCCACAGAAAGGAGTTAGGGTCCATAGCAAATACTAATAATAACTTATACAACTATAGAATCCAGTAGCAGCCTAAGAATTCCACTGTGGCCTTTATTACTTGAAAGGGAAATTTTGGCTTTATGGCAACTCATTGGTGCTGTTTTCATTACAGTCAAGCCCACTTTTTTAGAACTTCCATTTTCAGAAGACTAAAAGGAGAAATATACCTCTTTTACTTGTTTTTTAGGTTTTCCACAAACAATTTCCCAAAGCCTATGTGCAGGATTACGTGTGGGAGATCGGACTCAACCCTGATCATGCTACTTAAGAGGCAACAACATTGAAAAAGAGGGGCTAGGAAATGCCCCGTTTAGACCGTCCTTCATCGGACTGTGGTTTTCATTCATACCGCCCACCTTTGTGTGATGATTCATTAGGACGGTGGGGCTAGCTCAGCTTGTTCTCTCATCCTCTGCCTAGGTATAACTGTGATAACAAAGAGAACATGCATAAAGTGTTCTGGAAGACAATGGAACAAATTAAGGTATGTTCACTGTGTACCTTGGTACACACAGACCCTTGTTTGAAGGAGTATTGAAGGAACTGTAGTAACAGACACGGCGGAATGAACAATTGTCTAAGCCCCTGCTAACATATAGCCCAGGTATGGACAGTAGTAAATGTGTGTTAAGCTCGTGGATCCATAAGCACAGAGAGGCGGCAGAGAAATAAGAGTGATGGGAAAGACTGAAAATCCTATAAGAGTCTCATTGTTTCCTCATGAGCCTCTGTGGGGCTGCATCGGGCTCCTGTGAGACAGCTTTGGATTTTCATAGCTTTTCACAACAGCTCGACGAAGTGGCCCGAGGCACAGAGATGATGAGTGAATGCTTTGGAATTTGAACCCAGACTTCCTGACTCCAGAGAATATTTGAAACCAGCACACTGATGGTTTTCAGAGGAATTTCTAGTGGCGAAGCCTGGTGTTTATCACCAGGACTGAGTGTAGCAGGGCACCCGGCTCTGAAACATTCCAATGCTCTTCAGTTATAAGGCTCCTATTTCCTTTGGTTTGGAGATAGGGTGAGTGCTTCACCCAGAGTTAATGTGTTAAAGACTTGGCTCCTACGTTGGCAGTACTAGAAGGTGGTGGTACCTTTAAGAGGTGGGGTTTGGTAGGAAGTATTTGGGTCACTGGGGCTATGGTCTTAAAAAGAGATTAAGGTAATTCTGAATGGCCTCTTAGTAGTTCTAAAGAAGGGATGATTTAACTAGATCAAGCTTGGTCTCTTTTCTGCTTCCCAGGAAAGTTGCTTTGCTTCCTTTCACTCTTGCTCCCCTGCCTGCCCCAAGTCCCTTATGAGAGCTTATGCTGTGCTATAGACATTAAGCCTCATAATCTGTAACCTTAAAGCCTTATAAAACTAGCCCATATCAGGTATTTAGTTATAGTAACAGTAACAGAAACGTGTCTACCATAGCATCCATATTTATCTCTGAATGAAGCACTCCAATCTAGCTTTTGTTAGATTGCCTTCTATTTTTTGCAAGATAGCCTTCTATCTTGCAGTGCTACAAATAACAAGTTTTCTCTTTGAGCACAAGGTGCTGACAGGATTGATTCCTTGTATGTATTGAGAGGAGAAGCTGCCTCATGCTTCTCTCCTACAGTCTGTGGTTATTGGCAATGTTTGGGGGAGGTGTTTCTTAGCATGATAAATGCACCATCTGATATGCCTTCCCTTTGTATGCAGTCTTCCTTGTGCACATGCCTGTCTTTGTTCCTAATCCCCACCTATGTAAAGTATCAACCACACTGGGCTGTAGTTCCACTAACCACCTCATCCTAACTATATATTATTTTCACATAGTTGCACTTAGAGATAGGAGAAAGAGATTAGGACCTCATCATTTCCAGAGGGCAGTGAAATATAAACCTTGGCAAACACTAACTTGTATGCTTTTTTAAAAAGCATCATATCTTTCTCCTTTAGAATATAGGCTCAGGAGGGAAAAGAATATTTTGTGTATTCATTGTTACTTACTGAGCTATAAATATGGGATAATATGGGGCTGGAGGGATGGTCCTGAGGTTGACTGAGAGCACTGCTGCTCTTGCAGGTGCAGTTCTCTGTACCTACCTGGATGCTAATGACTATCTGTAACTCCAATGCTAGAGAATCCAATACCTTTCTCTGGCCTCTGCCAGTATGCAGTGCTGGGTACATACTTGGTACACATACATACAAACAAAATATTCATACACATTAAATAAACAAACAAATACACAGACACATAAATAAATAAATTTAAAATGTGCCAACCACTAGTTTCTGTTAAATAAATATACTTGAAATGCAAGAAGTATAATTTATTTTGTGTAAAATGTTGCCATTTTAAACTATACTGAGAACAACAATATGAAACACCCAGTCCGTCCAGAGCTCCCAGGGACTAAACCACCAACCAAAAGTACACATGGAGGGAACCAAGACTCCAGCCACATGGGTAGTAGAGAATAGCCTGGTCAGTCATCAATGAAAGAAGAGGCCCTTGGACCTGTGAAGGCTCATTGTCCCAGGGTATGGGAATGCCAGGACAGGGAATCAGGGGTGAGTGGGTTAGTGAGCAAGGGGAAGGGGGTTGGGATAGGAGGTTTTCAGAGGGGAAATGAAGAAAGGGGATAGCATTTGAAATATAAATAAAGAAAATATCTAATAAAAATAATAAAAAAATAAAACGTCAACGGACTAAAAAAAGTTAGAAAATAAACTATACTGAGAGGCTTGTCATGTTAATTTTTTATATTTTAAAAAATTAAAAGGGGCAAGTATTTATAACATTGATTTCTTATACTATGTTGTTGTATTTTACAATCTATACCTTTAGTTTAATCTAGATATTCTCAAAATAGGTCTTTGAGAGCTTGCTTGTTATAAAATTGTTCATCCGGGTAATAATATGGATAGTACGACTGGAGAAGTCTAGCTTTTTATTTTCATTCTTAGATTGCGTCTTAATCTTGGCAGTCTGCACTGAAATCTACTGCACTGAAGTCTACTGAAATATATATTATGCCCCTCCTCACCCACAGTAGTCACACCATGTTGTAAAAAGTTTCAGTTTTAGACTAATTGGATCAATCAAGCATTGAGAGTACGAGACACACTTGGCTGTGTAATCAGCGAAGGCTATGCATCTGGTAGGCCTGGAACCATAGGGGCAAAACACAAGCAGTAGCAGCTTAAGTGGAACAAACGTGTGTGGGTTTTAAAAGCACATCTCCTAATTTCAGAGGGCAACACGTAATTCATAAAATACACCACCACTTTCTGGCATCTGCTTCCAGAAAGTTCTAAGCTGTCAATTAACTTTCTTAAAAGCAGCCTTTTATTTTAGCTTAATGACCCTGAACTCAACAGAAGTCATTCAGTCTTGCGGCAGATAAAAGGGAGGAGAAACTGCAACAAGTAGATCAGAGCAAAAGGATTTCAAGAATCTGAACAGGTTTTGTTTTAGCATCTCCACTATCCTCTGCCCATTCCTGAACACGGAAGATACAAGCATTTAGATGGAATAAAACAAGTTTAGCTCTTTAAATCCCAAAGACAAAAGTTTCACTTTGAGAAGTATAAGAAGTCATTTACTGAATGACTATACATTTATAGGCAGGAGAGACAGAGCCCCAAAGTGGTGAGTGTTTGGAACTCAGAACTCACTGGAAGAGATCTAAGTCTATCATCTCTATTCTCCAGGATAATTCCAATTTGGGTTATGCACTCTTCTCAATTACAAAATGTCTCCAAAGTTTCAACCCTCATGTATGTTATGCCATATATGACATGCCAATGACTGTGTGCTTGGAGACAGTCTGCCATCCTATGTCAGAAAGCTATGTATGCATAAGGAGGCATGCCTAGGGAAGAGTTGATAGCTGTCCTTCCCTTCTGAAAAGATTTGTAGCATTTTTTTTATATAGTCTACTAGAGAAAAACTGAGATGATCCTAACTGAAATCCTACAGCTTCCAGTAGGTAAGATAAACAGCTCCAACAACAGTCTTAAGTCTAAGTGTAAATGCATTTTCCTTGCTCTGCAATTTTTTTCTTAAAACCGAGTAATGATCTGTGAGTAATAAGCCTCCAATACAAGGGATTATATCTCCAGAAACCTACTCAATTCCATTCCTAAATTTAGAATTTTATTAACATACAGTACTTAGTATTATATTAAATATTTAATACATTTACAAACATTAATAAAATGTAATAAAATAGTATGTAGTGCTAGAGTATGCTCTTGGTAGACTCATAAAAGTTAAAATTCATTATGCATTTCCAGCATTATGAATTAAATAAAACATATTCTTAAAATAGCACATAGTTAAAATATTCTAAGCCATACAAGATGGCAGGCATAGATTGACAATTGACTTAGCTTAATTTTAGAAAGGGAGGTGTGACTCTGAAGTACTTGTCTGCATACAAATTAAAAACAAAAAAAAGATGTTTCAAAATAGGTCAATTTGTAATATTCTTTTAAAATATTCTGGGCTGGAGAGATGGCTCGTTAAAGGCACTGACTATTCTTCCAGAGGACCTGGGTTCAATTCCCTGCATCCACATGGCAGTTCAAAGCTGTATTTAACTCCAAGTTCTGATATCCTCACAAGAACATACATGCAAACAAAACACCAATGCATATAAAGTAAAAATAAATAAATGAATAAATAGATAATTTTTTAAATGTGAAAAAAATTTCCAACATTCTGGTTCTCTAAAGGGAGACAAACTAATCACTGTATAAGCAAGAGCAAAATAACACCAGATTCAGTACCTATAATGTGCAAAATTAATTTTAGGCACTGTATAACGTACAACAACATAGGTCATATGGATATATAGGAAAGCCAAAGTTTTGCCATACAAACTTATCCAACATATGTGAATGGAAATATGTGTTTGTGTGCATAAGCAAAACTGATTATTGTTAATTGAATACTAGCAAAAAAACAGACAAAATGCCATCTCTTCTTTAGTTCATTATTTGTGTCCAATTTTGGATCTAATAACCCAAACTCACAAGACATTACTACTTGTCCAAAATAGACTAAAACTTGAATTCAGGGTAACATGCATGAAACATGAGCTTCAACTACCTGTTTTGTGAAATGCACCTGCACAAAACATACAAACTAAATAGTTTTGTGATCACATTATTAAGAAGAAAAAACATCTTATAAAATATGGAGTCCTGATGATGTAATCCAGATGATCAAGTTAGAAAGTCAAACACACACACACATACTTGCAGAGACTAAATGTCTTCTTTGACATGAGCTAGAAGGTCATCATGAGGAAGATAACTTGTCAAGCTGGATAGAGAGAAAAAGATGGAGTTCACAAAAAGAGGAGAAGACAATTTCAGAAATTCAGATTTACTGAAAGAGGAAAAATCTTTAAGCCAAGAGAACAGAACAGATCAGTGAGCTGCAGGTGAGAAGGAACTGAACTTATATCCCTGAATTCTATGATATTTTCAAGACAGAAACTCCAGAGCATGACACAGCAAAGGTCTGAACCACTTTCCTGAACTGTAGGTATGTATGTGCTATCTTTAAACTTAGACAATTTAACTAACTCATTTATTATTTGAAAATAAATAGATAGATGATAGATAGATAGATAGATAGATAGATAGATAGATAGACAGATAGATAGATGATAGATAGAAAGATAGATAGAAACATAATAAATTTAGTCAAGTACTAGATAAACATGGCATGTGGAATTACTTACAATTTTATTATAACATTTCAAAGGTTCTGGGATCATGAGGAAGGCATGTGGAGAGGTGACTCAGGCTGGGTTCCAATGGACTTTATGGGTGAAAGTAGGAAGAGAGATTGGATGAATAACGAAATAGGAAATAGAGAAGACAGAGGTAATTAAGTTCACAAGATTAGCTCTGATTCTGTATAGTGTGTCAGATAGAGAGTGTTAGTCTGCTCTGTATTCTAGATTCTTGTGCATATCACAAAAAGGACATGAAGTATTTCTGTTCTGGCTTTAACTTTCACCTAGACTGTTAGTGAAATGGTAACTCTCATAGATGTTAGCAGAAGCATACCTTACTATGTACAGTTATTTTCAACAGAGTTGGGCTACACATTTGAGAGCCAAAGGAGTCACCCAGATGTACTAATTTGAAAGCAAGATAATCAGTACGTAGATATTTGATCTCATGGTCACAAGATTGTGCCATGTTATATGGTGGTAGTAGAGAAGTGCTTATAAAGAGACATAATAAATAAACCGACTCTCTAGAAGGTGCCTTCAATCTACTGACATTGTAATCTGCAAAATCTATGAGCCATGCATTTGAGTTGGAAAAAATTTAAAACACCTCAGAATGTTTTAAGGGGCTGTTCTTGGCTACGTGGGGCCCTGGTTGCAAGGCAGATACACTTGCATGCAATTTTACTTATATTCTGCATGGGGAATGCTTTCCAAAGCCATAAATTGCTTATAAAATGACCCTCAAAATAATAGCATAAAAGAGAGATTCTATCACTCAATACTTACAAAATCTGATTTCTCAAGAAGCTAATATGTGTCAATGACTTTTTGAAACCTTGTATGTACAGTGTTAAATAAAACAAAGTTGGTTGTCTGATTCCATAGGTATAATAGCCAAGGCAGACATGAAAAGGAGAAACAAGAAAACAGAAGTAAAATTACAAGCTCTACCAGCAAGGGTTACTTGGATTGGATGGCCAGTAAGAGTCTGATGGAATAATGCAAAAATTAAGATTTGAAAGGAGATTGAGAGGTCACAGGTAGAGGAAAAAGCATTTCAGCATAAGACTATGCTGTGCTTTAAGTCTCACATTTTCAAAGTCTGAAAGGCTCATAGAAACCTAAAATATGAAGCAAAGAAAATAAATAAAAATAATCATGGCAAAGCAAACAAGGATGTCAGTCACAGAGCACTGTACTTAAAGAGGTTAGTTACACCATGATTGCCCTTGACAAATGTCAGAGCAAACATCCTGAAAATTGGCTGAAAGGGCATAAATTAACAAGAAACCCATGTGAGGTTGCTCAGATAGAGACAGACAACTGGACAGAAGACTTGAAGGGACATTTTTACCTGGAATGTTTTCCCCCTGACAGGGATACTGGGAGGTCATAAGAGCCAAAATATTATTTTATTGAATGTTTTTCAAAAGGAAGAGAAAAATTTAAAAGTCTAATTTCTTCAAGGGAATAGAATGAGCATTACTGTCAACTCAGGAAGAAATACATATTTTTGATGTCTTTGGCTCTGCAGGCATACCCCAGGATATGCAATTTCCTTGGGTAGGGATAAAGGTAACTAATAGAAAGTCTGCCTCAGAAATGACCAGTTTTGGCTTCAGGAAACTGAACCTGCTAATTTACTTATGGATATTTATTGCTAATTTTGAGGATTCTGTATTAGGTTGACATCGGATCCAAATCACTTATGAGAAGTACTGTGTCACAGAATGGATATAGCTAAACCAGAAGTTTCTCACTTTTCTTAAAAATACTTTTACAATGCAAGTGACTGTTTTATTTTTGATCAATGGAAGATATCCTTTCTTGATATATTTCATAATTAGAAATGTTCATCCTGACAGATAATACAATTAGGTAGGGTCTGTATTAATCGGGTGTTATATTAACCCTTAGTAAGGACCTCACACCTCTGTGAAATTCCATTACCCTAATCTGCCCAAATCTGTAACTACTACACAATTGAACTAGCTGTCAGCTTCTCCAGCTCTAGTATTTTCTGAGTTTTATGATGCAGTTGGCTTTTGGGGAGGAACCAATTTTTCTACCTTGCTTTATATATTTTTCACTATGTGCCTGTACTTGACTAATGCTGGGAATTCAGAATGAACTGCTCTCACTGAGCTCAGTTTTGGCAGAGGGATGGTACAGAATGATTGGGAAGATGCAGGCTATGATGATATAGGATGGCACATGTTTCTTTGTTACAGTATCATCTGGAAAGATGAAACATTTTCCTAAGGAAGAAGATATGACTACTTCTAGTAACTACATGTCCTAGTAGACGTGTTTTATACTGTTTTCTAAGTTTCAGATAAAAGGGGGGGAAAAAGAGAATCTCAATGATTTCAGATGTGTTATTCTGAAAGATTAAGAAGTTGTGGAGTCTCAGAGGGCCAGAACAGCAGTGCCCAGCATCTTAAGGGTTAACAAACCTCAGAAGCACATTCATACCCAGTGCTTATCTTACTCATTAGGGCTCATAGCTATTTTCCCTTCGTTTTTGTTCTTCCCCAGTTACTCAGCTGCTGGTAACAAGGTTAGGTTCCTCACACCATATCAGAAGGGCAATCCTTGCTATATAAATAGTTTCACCACTTGTAGGGTAGTAGTGTAATGAAAATCCTCCTTAGCACCTGTGATGGGGGAGACCCCAGGGTGTCTATGGGAGTGGTTCTAGCTGAGACTCATAGCAGTGGCAGGTATGGATCCTGTAGCCAAGTAGGACTCCCAGTGGAGGGATAAGGATGCCAACAGATCCACAAAACCTTCGACCCAAAATGTGTCCTGCCTATAAGATATCTAGGGAAAAAGAGCAGAGATTGAGGGAATGGCCAACCAATGACTCCCCCAAACCGAGACCTATTCTATGGGCAAAAACCAATCCCTGACACTATTAATGAGCCTCTGTTATGCTTGCAGACAGGATCCTAGCATAATTGTCCTTTGAGAGGCTCCAGCCAATGGAAAGAGATGCAAAGACTCACATTCAAACACTAGATGGAGTTCAGAAGTCTTATGGAAGATTTGGGGGAAGGATTAAGCTGAAGAAGACAGCTACTCCACAGGAAGACCAACAGAGTCAACTAACCTGGACCCTTGGGGGTTCCCAGAAACTGAACCATCAACAAAAGAGCTAGCATGGGCTGGACCTAGGCTTCCTGCACATATGTAGCAAATGTGCAGCTTGGTTTTCATGGAGGTTCCCCAACAATTGGAGTTGTGGCTGTCTGGGAATCTGTTGTCTGCCTGCCTGTGGATCCTATTCCTCTAATTAGCCTGACTTCTCTGGCCTCAGTGGGAGATGATGTGCCTAGTCTGCTGTGACTTGATGTGCCAGGGATTGGAGGGTGGGTGGTGGGGTTGGGGGTGGGGTTCTAGTATCAGGGATGATACCCAGAGAAGGATCCGCCTTCTTAAAGGAGAAGGGGATGGAGAAATGGAGGGAGGATTTGCTTGAGGGGTACTGAGAGGAGAGGGGAGCTGATATTGGAATGTAAAGAGAATAAATGAATAAATAGAAAAAAACTATGTTTTTATTTATACACACACCACCAACAAAAGAAAATCCTCCTTAGCTCCCCCTCCCTACCTCCATGTAATAACCAATTTGACATCGGGACTGAGTTGTAATTTATATTCCTGCCTTATTCTGGGGAATACTTTGATGCCTTTCCCAAGATGACACTCACAAATTTCATTCTTTCTCAATTCCCAATGGATCCCCAAGTCTGACTGATACAGGGTAGTTATTATAGCAACTCCCATATTAACGAAAGGGTAGAGGACAACGACCAGTTTGAATGACATATCAAAGGAAAATAGAGTCTTAAAAAAATCCATTGAGTACTAAAGCCAGTCTAAATCTACTCTAGTTTTCCCCAAAACATTTACCACATGTAATGTACTATTCATCTGATTTATTCAGTTCATTTAGTACTTTCTGTACTAGAATTCAAGATCTCTAAAGCTAAGAATTTTTTTAATTTAATGATATATACATTAAGCTTAGAAAAGAACAGAATTCCATGGCAGTTGATGAACAAATAATTAGTGCCTGACTGAATAAAAGTCTATCAGTGGTCAGATAACTTATTTCCTGACTAAGTGAGCTAATGTGGAAGAGACAATGAGTAGAACAGTTCATTATATTTTTCTGCTTTAACAATTATACTTGCCGGGCAGTGGTGGCACACGCCTTTAATTCCAGCACTTGGGAGGCAGAGGCAGGAGGATTTCTGAGTTCAAGGCCAGCCTGGTCTACAAAGTGAGTTCCAGGACAGCAGGGCTACACAGAGAAACCCTGTCTCAAAAAACAAAAAACAAAAAACAAACAAACAAACAAAAATTATACTTACTCTTCCATTTATTTGTCTGTATTTATCTGTCTGTTTATTTTGCTTTTGCAATTTTTTTTTCAAGAAAAGGTTTCATGAATCCTGGGCAGCCTTAAATTTGCTAGGTAGCTATAGCTGGGTTTGGATCCCTGATTCCCCTGCCTCCACTTTCAAAGTTCTAGGATTGCAGGTGTGTGCCACCATGTCCAGCCATGCCTCTTCTTTAATGGATAAGAAATTGAGGCTGCTTATTTTATATTGGATAGTTATCAAGGGAAGTGAATATATTAGATTTTGACAAGAACCAGTAAGACGTCATGGAAGGCCTTTCGAGGGTCTGTAGCAAAGAGGAACTTGAAGGCTAAAGGGTGACCAGGGAAATCCCTCAAGAGAACAGAACTCCTGAATCCATGTGTGACACACAAAAAGGCATCAGTGAAACAGAAGGCTAGGGACACAGGAAGAGCAATCACAGAGTAAGGCAAAAGTGGGATAAGGACTACATGACACAGTGAAATTCCAAATGATGTCATGCTCTGGAAGCACAGATGAAAGAGAGTGGTAAGAAACCAATTGGAAACATCAATGAGAACTGACCACACAAAATGTCATGATGGGCCAAGTAGATTCAGTTTTTAGTGGGAAGTAATGATGACTAGTCAGGGTTTATTTCGAGGACAGCCATTCTAGCTACAGTATAGACAAAGCAATGGGGAGGACCTCTAGTCAGGTAGTTAGTGGAATCTTGAAATGATGCTGGATGTGGAACTGGCAGTCTGGAAAAGGTAGGTGAAATTTGAAATGGGTTAAAGATAGAATTGACAAGACTCAGTAGTTCAAATGGTATGGTAAGGAAGAGTGACTTTCATATTATACTGAAGGTCATGCCACAATGATAATGTAAGAGAGAAAACAATGGTCTAGCCTGACAGAATCCATGCTTATCTCTAAACCATATACACTGAATAAGGTATTTAACTTTCTAATTCCAGTTTCCTCAGATGTATAAAGTTTTTAGTAACTTTCTTCAATCATACTTATAGCAATGTATGTGGACAGATGTAATCAAAATAATTTACAATGAGTTCATTTAATGAAAATATGATTTTAAGATCTTTGGTTAAATATATCCCAATTCTGGGGGTCGGGGGAGGAATCTTGCTACAAGTTGGAGGCCATCTGGACTACAGTGAGTTCTGGAGTAGCCAGGACTACTTACTTGCTTAACTGTTACACTATTCAATTTTACTATTTTCAAAATCAGGACAATAAAGCTCTGCTTGTTGTAGAGATTAAATAAAATAGGGTGTTTTAGAATATTGCAAATAGTTGATAGCTGTCATTACTACTATCTTTATATCTGTAAGAAGGAAATTAAATCCTAAAAGCTATACAGGGCTAGGGAGACTTCTAAGTGGATAAATGTTTGCTGATCATGTATGAGGACCTGCGTTTGAACCCCTAGAAAGCTGGATGTGATGGTGCACATCTGATGTGCTTCAGTGGTAAGATAGAGGCTGGACATGGGAGAATCCTTACAAGCTCATAGTCACTCAGCATCACATAAGTAACATCAAGTAACAAAGAGACCCTGGTGAAAGGTAAAGCTTTCCTGAGTTTGTCCTCTGACCTCTACACGAGTACATATTCATGAATATACTCACTTATAACAACACACTTATGCACGCACACCACACTCACACGCACACATACACACATATATGTAAACACCCAAACACATACCAAAAATCTAGTCATTCACTAAATGATTTTTCAGAAGACAGGAAGGATATGGTTTTGAGAATTGGAAGGTAGAATGAGAAAACTCTCAACAGATGTGAAAAAGGTTAATAATGAGGAGGCAATGACTTACTCAAACTGAGACTTGCATCCAACGTCTGAGAGAAAGTACTGTGTCAGAAGATTGCAGTTGGCTCATGTGATAAGTTGCTAGTCTCTCTGTGACACTTGAGTGGGTGGGTACTCATGTATGCTAAAATGTAGTATATTTCCATTTAGGCTCAAGAAATCCTAGACTCAAAATTTCTAGGAGTTGACTATTTTTTCCACCTATTCCACTCATGCAAAGCAGAAGGTTGGAATATCTGAGAGTGTTTGTCCTGGGGAATTTCTACTGAGCACTCTGGGCTACCCAAAGAAGGAACATCATGTGAGTAGAGACTCAGAGTAAAGAGCCACAGAAAAATTGTAAACATGATGTAATATTCTACAGATTCACTCTAAGCAAACCAAGGTCACAGGACATGCAAGAAGCAGCTTGGCTTGACAGTCACTGGTTTTCCGGCATGGAGTGTTTCTAGGGCTGCTATTGTGAAGTTTGTGGCAGCTTCCCAGGTGGTCAGAAAACTCTGGGGTGGCTTGGGGCCTGGCAATCCCAAAGTGGCTTATAAAGGTTTAGGAGGTTTCACATGTTCCTGAGGTTTTGAAACTATGCAGCTTTGATATGCTTCATATGAAACCACCTAAGTATGGTTAGTTAATCTTTTCCTGTACTCTGAAAAACTCACAACCACTAAAAAGAAAGACTAAGCCATCAACCAAAGAGGACACATGGAGGGACCCATGGCTCCAGATGCATATGCAACAGAGGATGGCCTTTGTTGGACATCAAAGGGAAGAGAGGCCCTTGGTCCTGAGAAGGCTAGATGTCACAGTATAGGGGAATGCCAGGACAAGGAAGCAGGAGTGGGTGGATTGGTGAGCAGAGGGAGGGGGGATGGTTTAGGGAATTTTCCGAGGAGGGGGGAAACCAGAAAAAGGGACAACATTTGAAATGTAAATAAAGAATATGCCAAATAAAAAAAGAGAATTAGAAAAAAAAAGAAAGAGTAACATAGCCCATATATTGAATAAGAAGCTCAGTTTTCTGTACATGAGGTTTCAGATATGTTGGAGGGCATAGGTTCTCAGGTGACAGGACAAGATTATGGTGTGTGTAGAGTGCTGTCTGTATATCATGCACCTGTATTATAGTTGACACTATTTTCAAAACTAAAATACGCCCTGGAAGTACTAATTTGTTCACAAGGTAATTATCAACACGTCTTATTATTTTGATCACATAAGACATGTCACTTAGTCAACTTGTATATGTGTGGACACTTACTATAAAATTGGCTGAAATAATGAAAGTCTATTTCCACTATATGGCTCAGTCTACACAGGGCTATAAGTTATACATATAAATGTAAACTGGGTTAATATTTAATTTCCATGCTTGGGGTTCCAAGAATGATGCAAAGTATCTAAGAATAACTTATTAGTTAAGAACCCTGAGAATTAAAAGGCAGATTTTACAGCAAGTCCTGCCTTTATTTTAATGTAGGCATTAATTTAATTCCCCATTGAGCACAAATGCAGATTGTGTTCAGGTTGGGAAGCATTCTCTTGGAACTCAGAGCAATGAATCCCCATATTAGCTATTTGAGGGCCAAGTTTTCCATAGGAAGAGTTAGACTATTACATGAAATAGCCCACAGCATTGACAGTGAGCAGACAAACACCAAACCATAAGGCAGGCCAGTCCTTGAGAAATTTTAGTTTGAGCCAGTCTTAGTTCAAATGTCTGCTCTACAACTTCTGAGCTGTGTATGTTCTTCAAACCCAACCATTCACAGCCTCATTTTGGAAAGCGGATATGATAATAATAACTTCAGAAAATTGTAAGGAAGGTTCAAAAGGTAATAAAAGAAATGAATTAACAACAAACTTCAGATTTCCAGAAAACAGTCATCTTCTCTATTTATGGGTTTCCTGCTGACTATCCACCCAGTTCTAGATAAAAATCATTCAGAAAAGCGAATTATTTGTGCACTAAATGTATAAAGATGACTTCTTTCATTCTGTCTGAAATAAGTTGACAAAATGATTTACGTAATATTTATTGAATACTGGAAATGATAACTAATCAATGGAATTCCAGTTAACAATGGTTTCATAATGCCTCAATTGATGGAACAGAATCTGAAAGAGAGAACTTGAAAACAAGAAGAGACTGAGGGAAAGGAGGTCTAGTGACAGGCCCAACTTGGGATTTATCTCAAGAGGAGTCTCCAAGGCCTGACATAATTACTGATGCTATTGTATGCTTATAGACAGGAGCCTAGCAGGGCTGCACTTCGAGAGCCCCAACAAGCAGCTGACCAAGATAGATACAAATACTTATACCCAAAGAATGGACTGAAGTCGGGGACCTCTGTGGTTGAATTAGGGAAAAGCTGGAAGAAGTTGAGGAGGAGGGTGACCCTATAGGAAGACCAGCAGTCTCAACTAATCTGAATCCCAGAGATCTCTCAGACACTGAGCTACCAACCAGGCAGCATACACTGGCTGGTCTGAGGCCTGGGACACATATACAGCTGAGGATTCCCTGATCTGACCATAGTGAGAAAAGACACCTCACCCTCAAGAGACTTGAGACCCCAGGGAGTGAGGTTACCTGATGGTGTGGGAGGAATGGGGATATCCTCTTGGAGATGGGGGAGGAGGAATGGGATGAGGAACTGTAGAAGTGTAAATCAGGAGGGAGATAAAGACTGGACTGTTTAAAAAGATTAGAGATAATTTTAAAAAAATTAAATATATATACATATATATATCACTCCTGTATTATATATACATATACACAATTTCATTTTTTTAAAAACTCACTGAGTCCTATTTATGCCGCTCTGTGGTCATTGGACTACCCACTGGGGCATGTGCAACCTACCAGCAGTAGCCAGCCCTCAAAGAAAAGTGACTTTCCTTCCCCTAGAAACCTTCACTGCCAATGGCTTCTCAGCTAGGGGAGAGGGCCTTAAGTGTGCCACCCTGGCCATCATCCTGGTTGAACTTTTACAATTTTGGGGCACTAACCATATTAGCTGTAAGTTCAAGGATGTGAGACCAGATGTCATATCCAGAGGATAACATGCCATAATCTTCCCCTCCATCCTCCAGCTCTCATATTCCTTCTGCCTTCTCTTCTGCAACGGTCCTGAGCCTTCTCCAGGAAGAGGGAGGCTGACATAATGGTCCAGCTCTGACTATGCACTCACAGTCTTCACTGAGCTGCTGTGTGGTTTTTGTTGTTTTTGGTTGTTTTTAAATCACAAAGCCTAAACCACTTGGAGGCAATAGTGGAAAGAGAAATCATTTCCCCTTTAGTGCAACAAGCCTAGAGTGCTGTCTGTTCCACATAGTTGTGACAAGACTGCTGCTTTAGCCTCCTCTGTGTTTACCCCAATGATCTAGACCCTTTGGTTTCCTCTGAAGGAAAACAAACAAACAAACAAACAAAAAAACACCAGCAAAACAGAGGAGAGCAAGGAGCAGAGAGAGCTTCCAGAGCACATTCCTGGTTTTGTCTTAATAAGCTGGGTCTCCTTAATTTTTTTCATTTTTCTTTTTCTTAATGCTGCTGGAAAAACAAAGTTGGAAAGAACTGCACATGCATTGTATATTGAACCATTTTAAAGGAGTTGGTTTTGACTTGTTGGCTGTATTGTGTTTAGCTTTAAAAATCTTTATTTATAGGTGAAATGCTTAAATGTTTTAGGCCAGGAACAGCCCACAGCAAAACGTAAAATGTTGTGGCTAAGTGCAAGCAAGGCAGTTTTTTGCAGTGTCTAATTGGACATACATCAGCAAGTTTCATAATAATAATTTGTATATGGGAGGATGTCCACAGATTACATGCAAATACTAGACACTGTAAATGAAGGACTTGAGTACCTGAAGTTTTTTCAAATTATCAGAGCATATTTGTTGTACAAAGCATAATGACATTTAATGTTCAAGTATATCCTATATCTTGATTTTATTCAGCCCCAGAGTCCCTCTTCTTTTCCTTCTGTATCTCCCTGCCTGACTTTTTCCTTTTCTAAAACTGTCCTCTTATTGCCATGTCACATAGAAGTGACTGTTCTAGTTCTCACATGTGTATGAAAGCAAACAATATTTGTATAATTGATTTGCTTTATTTCATTGAATATGGTGATGTCTAATTTAATATATTTTCTTGCATAGTGAAAGATATGAAACGTGTAATTATGGGTGTATGGTTTTCTTTTGCATGTATGACTGTGCACTGTGTGTGTGTGTGTGTGTGTGTGTGTGTGTGTGTGTGTTCAGTGTCCTTGGAGGCCAGAAATGTTGGTAGATCACCTTGGACTGCAGTTCTAGATGGTTAGGAGCCATAAAGTAGGTCCTCAGACTCAAACTATATCTTCTAGAAGAGTAGCCACTGCTGTTAACCACTGAACCATCTTTCTAGGTTCCATTAGTTTCCTCCTTCCTTCCTTCCTTCTTTCCTTCCTTCCTTCCTTCCTTCCTTTCCTCCTTCCTTTTTGTCTGTCTTTTTCTACATGTGGATATCTAGTTTTTATTTTTTCCCAGCAAAATTGGCTCAAGAATCTGTCTTTTCTCCAATGTAGTAGTTTTGACACCTTTATTGACTATTAGGTGACTAGTTGCATAAGCTTTTTTTCTGGGTCCTTCGGTTCATAATCTTGTTTCTGTTTTTATTGTTTTGTTTTGTTTTGTGTTGGTACCATGATTTTTTTTCGCTGTGATTCTGTATTATTATAACTGTCTTTAAATTTTAGTTCCTGCAGGTTTTCTAGAACCAATATCCCTCATTAATCAAAGGTTAGCTACATTTTTCTACATATTGGAAAATCTTCCCTTTTTAGTCAGAAGCCAAATCAACACTTTATGGGTTGTCTAAGCAGGTCAGTGTGCTTAGACAACTGCAGCTGATGGTGTTGGTGAAGTAGATTTGCTCTCCTCTGAGTACTTCAGGCACTGCCAGATGTGACAGACTGCACTGCAAAGCTTGTACTAGAATTAGTATCTGAACATTCCAGGCTGAAGACAGCCAGTCTCTAAGTGTTGTGCATGAAGAGGAAGTGGGTAAGGATACCAGCATGAATGTAGTCTTAAAGCTGTAATGACACTTGTGAAATATATTGACTTTCATATATTTTATCATTGAAAGTAGACCCCAAGAAGCATACTATGGACCATGCTTCATTTTAACAATTGTCCGATGCAAATGCCTGGATTTTTATTTCACTGTAATAAAGAGTATAAAAAGATTGAGTCTCTCCTTGTTGTAGGCATTTGTCATGGAATCATTTTATAGATTAAGAAAATGGCAAAGACTGGCTGGCATTGTAGGGTAGATCCTGTTTGAGTGATGATACTATTTACACAGTAGCATCTAACTGTACACTTTCTAACTCTTAGACTCTTCAGGGAAGATCGAGTCACTACTCTATCATAGCATTTTATACACTTGTCACAGAGAAAGTAATCAACAAGCCAGCAACTGCAGGTACCATGATGGGCATTCAATACATGTCTGTACAATGAATTTGTTTTTGATGTTAGGGATTAAACCTGGCCTGAGCAATATCTTCTCTGCTAAACAAGATGGGAGGAAATATTAGGAGGAAGAATAACAATCATAAACATTTCCAAAGGGAGGAAACTATCCAGGGAACAATAGGAGGAGGAGGAGTCAGAAAGATGAGGCAAGAAGAGAGTGGGCATTGGTATCTCAAGGTCTTCAACGGACAAAAAGTAGCTAATATCAATGACAACATTGCTGGGCATTTTTGTAACACTCACTGGAACCAGACACTGTTTACAAATGCTACATTTCATACTCATGAGTTTATCTATACTTCAAAAGGTCCCTTGAAGTAGGTATTAGTATAATCTCACTTGAACAGGCATGAACACTGAGGCACAGAGAGTAACATGGTCACATTCACAAAGCTGTAACACGCTGAGATTATAATTTGACTTCTCACTATAAAGGCTACCCACAAAATATTTTGTTGTCTTGAGAAAAAAATTGAAATAAAAATGCTTGTTAGTTAATACAGAAAAAAAAAATCAAACCAAATCAATGCAATGAAAGTTTTTCAAGTAGGGATATTTAAAATCTCAGAGTCTTTATGGGAAGAAGAAAAAGAGATCATGGTAAATAAAAATATTTCATGGCCTTTACTGGTTATGACAGTTGCTTTTCAAACGGCAGGTAAAAATTATTTGGCAAGGTTTAACAGTGTAATTTGTTAGGAGAGAATGCCTGTCTCTGATTTCAGCTTAGTTTGAATGAGAAATCATCAATGGTATTTTGATGTTTGGACAGTGTTAGTGGGGAAAGCTAATGATTTGGAAGCTTTTAGTGTTCAAAGAAAGCCAAAAGCACAGCAAGAGATCATAGGAAGGAGCTGGGCTGGGGGTTCAAGATGTGGCCTTTGTTATGTATTCAGCGGCCTTGGGAAACCCAAGGAAATGTTCTTTGTGTTCTTTTGCTCTTTTGAAAAAGGAAAAACATCAGGGTTTTTTTCTTATTGCATAGAACACTTTGAAGGAGGAAATGAACTATCAGAAAATAATGTGAAAATAATGTAGTAATATTAAAATGTGAGATATACCAAAGATGCAGGTATTATATCAAGTAATCGAAATGACTGTGTCTGTCATATACTTGCTAATTTTCTGAAAGAAAATGTGGATCTACTTTTTCAGAAAATTTCCAATATATAATTGGAATAATACTTATGTTAGTTTTCATGCATTAGAAAGATGCTAAATGTACAAAAGCAATATCACTTTCTGTTATTTTTTCTTCTTCAAAGTTATTATGGTCTTATTGACAATTGAGCATAATCTAAGCAGATAGCCAGTGCATGGAGATCATGAAAGCATTAAGAAATACTGTTAAACAGAAAAAGTACGTGGCCATCTATCTCTGTCTTTGTCTTGAAATTGCATCTTGAATGCTAATAAAGGATGATATATCGTTTGACTTAATTTTCCTGATTATAAATTCAGTAAAACCTTGGAGGTCATCTAAATGTACATCACAACATGCCGGAAAAATAAGCATTTTACCCCTAAAAGGTTTTTCATATTTCCCACACCTGCAGGTGACACTAAGCAATGATCAGAGTAACTAACCGATAAGGAACTCTGCCACGCAATGCTTTGCTCATCATGGACAAATGCCTTGAATTCTTTCTTCAACAGTGTGTTTGTCTTTAAAATAGTGGCGCTGAGCTCATATGGCAAAGTTATTATTACAACAGGAGATAATCATTATAGATAATTAGCACATGAGGAATTTTCTAGTTTCAGAGTCTGCTGCTGTGGCAAATGTCATAACCATAAGGAACCTAAGAGAGAAAAAGGGTTATTCCAGCTAACAGACTATGGTTCATCACGGAGGGAAGTCAGGGAAGGAACTTAAAGCAGAAATGATGAAGGATAACTGAATGCTAACTCAGCATGCTCATACTTAGCTAGCTTTCTTATACAAAATAAGACAGCATGCTCAGAGAACAGTGTATTCCACACTGTAGAAATTCAAAGGAGACTATTCCCCACTAGGTCAGATATTTGAACACTTGACCCCAGATTGATGAAATTGATTGGGAAGGTAGTGGGAAAGTACAGACTGGCAGGATGAAGAACATCACTAGGGCTGGGGTATTGGGGATGGGTTGTTTGAGAGTGGGGTGTTAGGGGATGAGGCAGAGTGGAGGTGGGGGTAAAGGTTTCATGAATACTTAGATCAGTCCCTTCCAGCTCTCATTTTCTGCTTTGTGCTTCAGTTGAAGATGTAGTATCTCCGTTTCCTGATTCTTCAGCCATTCCTTCCACCAACTGCCCTGCCTCCCTAACCTGATGAACTTGGTGTCCTTATCCTCTAGGAACTACAGTCCAAAATAAAACCTTTCTTCCATAAGTTACTTTTGGTTATGATGTTTTGTCACAACAGCAGAATACACATGTCTATCATCAGTAAAGATAGTTCTTCACAGACATGTCCCCTGGTCAACATGATTCATATAATTATTCAACTGTTAAGTTCTTCAGATATTTCTAGGCTGTACTAACTAGGACTTCAACCTTTAATGAATGATATATGCCCTTCTATAAAGACACCTTTAATGAATGATATATGCCCTCCTATAAGAACAAAAGTGCATCCTTGTTGTAGCTGCTACCATCACGACCTATAGAAAAGAGGTACTGAGCATTGGCTCTAGCTTACAAAGAACATTTCCTCTTCCTGTCTATTTACTCATAGAGCTATCCATTCATTGATATATTATCTATGTGTACATATATAAATATAGAAAACTAAAATGCATATATATGCATATAGGTATATACATACACAATGCAATGAAATAATGTATTAAATTATGAAAAAATTTTTATGTATGAATATAGGTTCATAATATATTCAGACATGCATGTTTATGTATTATATGTCAAATATGTATACACATTATTTTGAGAGAAAAAATATCTTTATTCTGTACCTCTTGTTAGCATACTAGTGAATAAAAACAGCAAGATAAAACTATAAAGGGAAAAAGATTAAAGCATGAACTCTTTCAGCTCTTTAGAGACTTAAAAATTTAATCTCCCAATTTCCCTTTAGTTCTGGTAAAATCAAAGTGGATAGGAACCATGGTAGCAAATGCTCTATCAGTGATTGCAGGCATCTCCTCAAAAGACTTGTTTAAACAGTGACCACATGTAGAGTGACATAAACCCATTGGTTTTACTGGCTTTATGAAGTCATATTTTAGTTACCATAATTGAATATTAAGATACTAAGAGGCTCTTTCTCATTGCTAAGATCTTGAGGGTACTTGCTAGTTTTTGGCAGGGAACTTGTATCATATTCAAAAGAAAAAGGACTTCTGCTGTTCTCTTATGACCTTGAACTCATAACTAATCACCAGAAATCTTAGTTTCCTAGTGACAGTTCAATGACTGTAAGTAAAGTACAGTACTGGATCCTTGCTATTACCCTGTGTCTTGGGCACTTGACTTTTGTGTTGGTTGTTTTATCATGTCCAACAATATCTTGCTATTCAATTTGTGAACTCTGTATGTAATGGTGGCTTAATTTAACCAATTTGAAGCAAAGAAATGGTTGGCATCACTTCTGCTGAAAAGTTTCAATTCCAGATTATGAATTACAAATCAAAATATAGCAAAACAAAGTCTTGGTCAGTGTGATGGTTAGTTTTATATATAAGTATTCCAGGCTAAAGATAACCAGAATGCTGGTAAAACACTATTTCTGGGTGTATCTTTGAGGGTATTTCCAAAAGAGTTAACATGTGAATTAGCAATATAGGTAAAGAAAAGTACCCTCATCAACCAAGCCCAGACAGACAAAGAAAGCAGAGAGAATTCTCTCTGTATAAAGAAGATAGATATTTTATTGCCTGAGATAGTGGCCCCAAAGCCAAACCCATGGTTTCTGCCATGGGATCTTAAACTTACTTCTCATTTCCCACTTTATTTTTTGTAGGACATTGGCCCTAGACTCAGATGGAATCATTGTTTGACTTTTCTGGCTCTCCAGCTCTTGGCATCCGTGCATAACTCGTACCATTTCTTACTAAACGTTCCCTTATCTCTTACTGTACATCAATTCAGTCTCTTTGGAGAACTCATAGTAAGACAATAAGCTTCCATCTCCAAAAACTAAAATGGCAGCAAGATACAAACTTGTGAGATGGTAGGACATTAATTTGTGAGTGGTTCATCCTGGTTAGTTTAATGTCTTTGTAGAATTTCATCATAAACATTGAGCATCTCTCTATCTTACCCCACATGTTGGGGCTACAAAACAAATAAAACATGGACATAATTATTAGCATATAAAAGGTAACTATAATATACTCACTGACAAGTAGGAGGCCTAGAGGTGATAATGAGGATGGGCAAGCTTACTATGGTGGAGTGTGGACTTTTCAAGAGAGATATGAAAACTAGGTTTTGAACACTGTTGAAGTTGTTCAGGTAAAAATACAATAATGTGGTGAGGCAAAATTTTAAGATCATCAAAATTGATTGTCTGAAATTAAAGATGTCTTTTTCTTCACTATGACAGCATGGACATCATGTAAGTAGAATTTATACAGACCAATATCTAATTTTTGGAATCAAATAACTTAACATGGAAATTGTGATGCCTATGTATAGCTTCAGAATACATACATGCATTCATTTTCTCCAACAGATAATTTAAAATATTAAAAGTGTCAAGCTCACCAAAGTAAATGATAAAATAGAAACAGTTAAACCTACACATTCTAACAGTGTCTCAAACACTTAAAATAACTTTTGGGTTTTTCTACTACACATCTCTATATTTAGATAGCAGAACTTTTCTTTCTTCCTGTGCTTTTCCCCTCTTTCCATTCTCTCCAGTCAGGCAGGTGTTTGTTGTTCAGGGTCAGATGGGACAAAGCAACAATAAGCTCAGCAACAGAAAACTAAACCTTTTGGGAAAATAAGGAGATACGCAGAGAAGGGGCAGGGAGGAATCCTCTGAAAAGCCTCAAAGACTCTGGGAAGGAGGGCATCGGGATGGCATTTGCCACATGGGTGGCTGGAAGAGTGGAGAGAGGATCTCATTCCATGAAATGGGGTAGGAAAGAAGACAGCTCTCAGAGAGCAAGGTTTTGAGGCACGTTTTATGAGGGTCCTGAGCAAATTCCTTGGGGTTTTTATAATCACCTACAACACTTAGTTTGTTTTCCTTAAAGACAACACAAGGCTCCATTCAAACAGCAAAACACAATGATGGGCATGGATTATTTCCAGTAACAAAAGTTCAGACAGAGGTTGTCAGGACTGGTCTGTTCATGGTTACAAGATGTAGCCAAGGCTGTTTTCTCTCCCATTTATTTACTCTGCCATCTAAAATGCTGGGTTCATTTGGAAGCAGGGCATCTCTCCAGTCATAAAATGGCTTCCAGCTGTTCTCTTACATAGAAACCTCCTTGTTTTCTGGAAGGTGATAGACTTCTGTCTCAGAATTCTAAGAAGAGTTATAGACTTGCCCCCGATGAAACCAGAATAGGTTACATACTCTCCTTTCAAGATGTTCAGGAACATACTGATGTTAGCAGCAGAACAACCAGGGCTCACTCCTGGAGTTCACAGTCCTAGGTCATGTGGGGAAGTCAGCCATCTTTTGCAAATTCTAAGGACAGTTGAGAACATGGTAAGAAGAAATCAGCAGGCAGATAAGCAACAAACATCTGTCTGGTGGAAAGAATTAATGTACAAACTAGGGGGCTCGTAGGGTCAACTCAGAAAAAGGCGATGGATGTCAATGCAATTTCTCATGAGGAGAAATGACCAAGTAATACACAGATTTTTCTAGTCAACAAACAATATCATAAAATTATGAAATAGTTGTGGATATGTCTGAAAAGTGAAGAAGAAAAATACTAAGAATTTCTTATTTCTGCTAGCCTGATAGTTGTGGCAAGTACTAAATGTGGTAGTTTATTGTTCCTGCTAGCCTGGCAGTTGAGTTAGAGGAAAATATAGCCTGTTAGACTTCACTCAGTTGCCAATGACAAATCCCCAAACATTTGTCATTTTTCAAGATCTAAAATTTAGTAGGTCAGGTGTGCCTACTGGGCATCCTTCCATCCAGCTCCCTGGACCTTTGCTATTTCCAAGATTTTCCAGTTTCAGTACTTCTGTCGTAGTCCTGAAAACACAGGGCACACACACAGCCCAACCTCATGAGACATCTATGCATTATTGGGATAGGTCACAGAGATGTATTCCCTCAGATTACAAGGCTCATTTTGGTCATTACAGAGACTTATCCGTTCTATACATGTCTTTTGCTATGATTTTCATAGCATCCTTAAAACTCAGGTTGAAATTTAACTGGCATTTTCCTAGTACTGAGAGGGGAGACTTTTAAGCAGTGGCCGTTTATAAGGGCACTGTCGTCATGAGCGGATTGGCATCGTTGTCATAGGAGCAGAGCAGTTATTTAAGGAGTGGATATAGGGCATGCCTGGTTGCCCTTCTGTCATATTAGGAAGCAGACCTTAGGCTCTTGACAGACAATGACATTGTTCTCCTGGACTTTCCAGGCTCCAGAACTGAACCAAAGTAACCATGTCTTCATAAATTCCCAATCTATGGCACTCTGTTAGTTCAACAGTAAACAGACTAAGACAATTTTATGAATAGAGATATCTTTTTCCTAAAAGTTATTCATTTAGGAAGTATCATGGACAAACCAGTGAAAAGTTAAGATCCATATGAAAGAAGGATATCACAAGGCACTCCCCAAAGAAGCTCTATGGGTCAGTATAGATAAGACAAGGCTGCTAAGGCTCAGGTTCATGAACAGACAGACTGCTAGTTAATATTCTGGTAACAGGATTTTAAAGTTGGAAAGGGAAGATAACTCAGCTGGAAGCTTCTGGGTTAAAAAAAAAAAGAGGAAATTGTTGAAGTCAGCAGCTGAGTTTTTGCTTAAAGCTCTTGGTGCTGATTAATCTAAATATGCCCTTTGAGGTGTGTTTACCAGGTACATCTAGATCCTGAGACTTCGACGCTTACATCCAAAGAAAAGTTAGATTAATGACTCTGCAGATGCCTAGAAACTTTAGTTTTACCATTTTTTTCTTTGACATCTGCGTCCTATGGTTAATACAGTGAAAGGCTTTCTACACAAATGAAAGTCTGTTGGCTCTTAAATCAGAGGTTTTTTAGATAATAGAGACGTAAATTCATAGACCTGTCACTAGCCGTCATTCTGCCTGCCATTTTGAAAAATTGTTCTTTTATTGTTGAAAGAAGGAAAACAGTAACAGGTTGCCTTAATGGAGAATGTATTAAGTGGCTTATAGCCTGTCAAGAATATTTTTCTTCAAAAACTTGGTTTTTTTTACCATCTTTCCTCAGTAGTAAGAGGCCCGATTATCATTTAGAAAACAGGGAAGATTCTGTCAGGCAGTGTACCAGTCAGCTTTGTGTCACTATAATAAAATACCTTGTAGAACAAAGTTAGAAATAGAAAAGACCTATTTAACTCACAGTTTTTGAGGCAAAATTGAACACAATGGGTATGTGGCTTCTGGTGAGAGCCGTAGGCAGTGATGCTCAATGGTAGGAATGACATGAAAGCAATGATGCTATCTCTCACAGAGAAAATAGAGAAAAGGAATAGGTGCCCTCCATGTAAAGATTGCAACAAGAACTCTCAAGACATTACTTGTGAAGTACATTTGGAGAGCACACTCCAGTGACCTAAGGGATTTCCACTGGGCTCCACCTCCTGAATAGGTTCTACCACTTTCCCTTGGTGTCACCATGAGAACTAAGCATTTTGCATCTGGACATTGGGTGAGTACCTAGTGTTCAAATAATAGAAGTCTGTGGCCGCATAAGCCTAGGGCATGATCTACTTTATGAGTTCAGTATAGTAATAAGTGAAGTACAGCTTTAGCATACTTATATACAGCCACTGTGTGCAAGTTATAAATGACTGCTTTGAACCAGTCTGTATATAAGAATTAAAGAAAAGAATCACGGATGAGGGTTGGCACTTGGTTGAACCTAAAGAATGGCTGGCTCTCATGGGAAGTGAGTGTGTTCTGCTAGACTCTCTTGAGCCTTATGGTTCTTACTCTCTCAGCAGGAAGCTTTACTGTCCTGGACGGTAGTCTCAGGAACTTCAAGCAAGAAATCCAAAGGGCAGCTACTCTTCTGTTTCTAATCTCACACTTAAAGTACTTGGAATACTGTTCTTCCCTGCCCCATAGTCCAATGTAGAAACCACTGAGAGACATTTTGATGGACTTGTGTTACCCAGTTGTTACTCTTTAAATCATATATCAACTTTCCATACAGAATTTTAAAATGAAAAGTTTTCCATGATCTACCTGGTGGTCCTTATGCCTTAACCTCAGGTTGGGTGCATGTGTGATTATTTTTTCAGTATCTATACAGATAGTCCCTCATGGAGGTCTACACCAATCAACGGCACAAGCAGGGTGCTGAGATTGGCAGTCTTCCTCAGAGTCACATGTTGTCATGAGGAGACATGTCTTTCTATGAAGAAGGAGGGTGTTTCTCTAAGGGAAGGCTGGCTCTAATGCAGACAAAGCAGGAGCTGCTTCCTATGGCAAGACTGACGTCAGGGCCATTGAAATAAACCATTTTATAAAGACGTCAGGATCTGGAGTAAATGCTACAGTCTATTAGTATCTCAAGCTACTACAGAGTGGAAATGAAAGCATAACTGGTTGTCCAGCCTGGAACTCAAGTGCTTCATGTCTGAAGCTATGTCAACACTTCCACATCTCAAACATGCAAAGCATAGAAATTTGTGTGTGTGCTTTATAATAACAGATAATAACATCTTTAGTGTTCTAGAATTTCTTTTAGATCACACACACTCTCTCTCTCTCTCTCTCTCTCTCTCTCTCTCTCTCTCTCACACACACACATACACACACACACACACAGACATGTATCTGTAAACCATCTTCAGTGAAGAAACATGAGACCTTAATAGTTTGATTAATTTGCTTAAGGTCACACAGGAAGTGTGTGATTTTTGGATTCATAGGAATTCCAGACTCTTGTTCCTTACACTGCTTTTAGAGGCTTGCTTTATTTCTTAAGTCTTGTGATACTTTCATCCAAAGCTAATAAAACTTATTGAAATCCACTTTTTTGTTTATGTCTGAACAAACAGTATTTGAGTGATATACATGTAATTGAGTGATATAACACACATATTTGTTATATATGCATTTTATATATGTGTGTGTGTTTATGCACGTGAGCACACACATGCATCTGTTTCAAGCACACTGAAAAGATACACCATAATTAAATATACAATGGAATTTGTGTGCGGGAATAATCTATTATCCAAAATTACTTCACAAAACTGTAATAAGGCCTTGCTATGGTTGACTATATAATATAATATAATATAATATAATATAATATAATATAATATAATATAATATTGAAAACCCATCAGCAAGCTTTTTGGGCTCTGATTATCATTTTATTACTACTAACTGAAAAGAACTAAGGCAGTCTAGAAAAAAATGAGGTGCTCAGAAGCCCAGTTCTCTATATTACTTGATGGAATAGATACTTAATTCTATTTGAATTTAAGAATTTTCACAATGATCAATAATGTGGGATCAAACAATATGGCCTAAGCAAGTCAGACATTGAAGACACCAGGATGAAGCTAGCCAGGCCATTGGATACCTTTAATGTAACCCATTATCCCATACAAACTGTTTTCAAAATTCTCATGTAACTCACTTTGTACCCAAACTGGGCTTCATCTGTGAGAATTTTTGAGACAAAATATTTCAGTTATTTTTTTCTGCCTTATTTGTGAGTAAAATAACAACCAACAAAAGTCATGGATTTATACTTTAAGAAATGGCTACAGTCTTTGATTGTCTTACTGGTTGAAAAGAATATCCCTATCTTATTAAGGACAGAGGGGAGTTATGGGAGGCACCAGACATGTATTTGTCATCTTTGTTCAACCATAGTCATGCATTTTGGTCAAGGTTTCTCAGGCATGCTGAATCTATTATCCACGCAAGTGAAATAGCTTCTTATGGTGTAAATCTTACCAGGAATTCACAGTCTGTTAGCCTCCTATACAGAACACTGACAATCACTCAGAGGCATGGTAGTTACTCATCTAATGTGACAGATAACCCTGGGCATCAGTAAGGCTTGAGAGATAACAGGTGCCCCTGGCTGAGTATTTGTTAGGAACAGGAATTTGTTCTCTTAGACTGTAGGCGTCTTTGACTCCTCTCTTCCATCCTAAAAAATAATAGAGATCAGTTCTATAATTTTTTCCACCTTGGATAGGGTTTCTCTGTGTAGCCGTGGCTGTCTGTCCTGTGCCTCATTCTGTAGAACCAGCAGTCCGAGAACTAACAGTGATCCACCTCTTCTGCTTCCCAAGTTCTAGGATTCGAGACATGAGCCATCACCACCCAACTGGTTCTATAATTTCTAATACATTTAAGCAGCCTATTTTCATTTATTATTGGCCAATTTTACCCGTTAATTATGCATTAAGTGGCACACTTGTGCTTGCTTCTCAGTCCTATGACATGAAGATCCAGTGCTACAGCTAAAACAATGTTTTCACATCACAGATATGACTATGCCACTCTCATGACTGAAACTCTTCAAGCCTTCAGACCTAAATTAGCTTACTTGCTATATGCTTACTTTCTTCTCATTGCCCATAGTCTAGCTGGAGTGTGTCAGAGAACCACTCATTTTTTGGGCCAGATGTCCATAACACTCTCTTCTTCTTCATGGTTACTATTTACTATTCTAGTGCCCTGCAACATATGAAACTAATGGACTTTGGCCATTAGCCTCACATTTAGTAAAAGCTTGACAAACTGACGCAAGAAAGATCTTCATAGAGCTTACTATGCTTAGCCTATGACTAATGTACCCAACAGCTCTAGATTAGAGAATGAGTTATCAATTTGCCTTCAAATTGTCCATTGGTTTTGCTGTTTCATGTCTCATGACATGGTACCTAAAAACACTATTATAAAATACTCTCTGTGAGGCCATACCAACGGCAGTGAGAGAGACAGATTCTGTTCACTGTTTAGTTTAAGTTCAAGACCTGTGTTTGTGTAGAACTTTGGTCAAGAGGAAAAGCCAAGCTAAGCTTCTTGGGAAAGAGGATATTTAAGTGGTCCTTCAAAGGGACACTAACTCAGTGTAACAGAGTTGATCTTAATCAACTCTTTCCTAATATGTGACTCTCTGAAGATTCTAACAAGTTATTAATTCTCTGTGACACAGACTCTTAGTAAATAAAAACAGAGTTCACAGGATATACTTTATGAAGATATTATTAAATGTGACCAGTTTAGCATATAATTAATGTTATAGAGATTTGATGGAAATGTACAAACTGTAAGTTCAAGTAGAAGGGCTGTGATTTTTGTACCTTTGGATGACTGGCATCTACCAACAAAAACAGTAAGGCAAAGATAGGTTATAGAAGGTCTTCTTGTTCATCTCTTGTAAACTGCCCATTAAGACTTAGCAACTGTTTGTCTTTTTTCTTTTTTCCATATTCATATATATGATATGTATGTAGAAACCCAAGGTTGATTTCTGGGATGATCCTTAATCATTTTCTGCCTTAGTCATTGTGCCAATGTCTCCGATCATTGAGAGACTGAACTCACCTGATGTGGCTAGTTTGAAAGCAAGTTGGTTCCAGGGATTACCCATCTGCCTCATAAGGCTGGAAATACAGGTGGGCTGCCATGTTTACCTGGCATCTAAGTGGGATTTGGTGATCTAAAATCTCACACTAATGCATGTCTTGCAAGCACTTTAGCTAAATATCAGAAGTCTCCCTTGCTCTGGTTCCTTTTAAAAGTAAGGTTTCTCAATAGTATTAGTATACTTCTGAGAACTGGCATATTAATAAAATGAGATATTATGAAGATGTGTGCATAATATTATAAACCTTTACACTGATTGATTCCCTTTCAAGCACCATCTGAGATAAATACAAACACTTTAGATTCATCCCCTAATATGAAAACTGTGGTCCAGTGAAGGTACACATAGAGTTAAAGGTCATCTGAACATCAACTATTAGAGTGAGTATTTTAAAACTCCATGCAACTCCTTCACTGTCCTTCCAGTAGCAAGCAAAGGCACAAGCTATTCACATATCTTTTCTGATTACTACTACAGTGTACAGATTATTTTCGGCAAATGAGATACAGAAGTGACTGAGAATATAGGAAGCATATATATATACATATACATACATACATATATACATAAATACATACATATATAATTGAGGGATGCAAGCATGTAAAGGAAGATTCCTCCAAGCAGAAAGAATAGCTGTTAGTGAGGCCTTGAGGTGAGAAAAGCATGGATTTTTTGAGGAATCCCAAGAGTGTCAGTGCAGATGGAGCAAGATGTGTGAAGAGAAAGGAGCAGGGAAGTCTGATAATGCTTGATAAAGCTTTATGGATAACAATGTTTGGCGCAATTCTCATCCTGTGGGAGTTTTTTTGTTTTGTTTTGTTTTTAATAATAAAAGTGATGCAGCTTGGTTATATTTTGAAAACTACTACCCTAATTACTTGGAAAATAGTGAAGCAGGCTACCAGAGTGGTCCAGGTATGGGTGAACACACTTTCATAGGTAATAAAAACAGGTTGATTTTGATATATGTATTTTATGGAAGTATATGTGGTCCTGCTCATAGATCCTGAAGAATATAAATAAATGATACTTTAGAGATAATTTTGGCTATATAATAAGGGAAAGAACAGATCCATTGAGCTCAGACAAGGACTGTTAGAAGAGAAGCAGCTTTAGACAGGACAGAGGGAGTCCAGAGGAAGGGACCCCTTGGTATTTAAGCATATATGTGAGATTGAGAGTTAGCTGTGCACGATAGCTGAGGAACAAGGTCACAGCTTCAGATTCAGGAGAGGAGTCAACTGAGGAGTTTAAGTTTTAGATCTGGATGAGATATGGCACTCTAGAAGGAATGCTGGTGAAGAGGTATTTTCACTGGGAATCTGAAATAATACACCACTTTCAGGAACAATAGCAAGGAAACCACAATTAGGAAGCTTGCAAACTAAGGAGAGCACAGAAAAATTGTTTTCAAAAGAAGACATCTTTGATGACCTAGTGACAGCTAAGCAGCTGTACCAAATGATCCTGACAAATTAGTCAGGACTGAGAACAGATGCTCTGATTGGCAAGATGGAAACCTTCATAACTGTGACAGAGCTGACTTTAAATTGTCTCTGTGTGTGGAGAGTGAACCACAAATAGGTTAAAATGAAGTACGAGTTAGGCATTTTATTGTAGCACATACCTGCACTTCTGGCACTTGGGAAACAGGAGGATTGTTACAAGATTGAGCTCATCCTCTCTGTAATGCAAGTACTAGGCCAGAAAAGTGAGATGTTATCTCAAAAGAAAAGAAGAGAAAACAACAACAAATAAAAGGAAAAAGAAAACAGGCGAATAAAGTATACTAAATAAAACTATACATTTGTCCTACAAGCAAAATAGTCTAATGTGGCAAGAGATGGGTAATATGGCAGCGGTATATTTGGTCAAGTGATGTCCTCTCATTAATAAGAGATATTATGCAAAGTCTGTGTCAAAGGGAAAACACAGAGGAGTGGAAAACGCAGAAGAACAGATGATCACTGTAAACACAAAGTCTTCAAATGAATAAGAAGTTATGAAATTCAGCTCATGATCTAAGGGCTGTCCCAGAAAGGAAGCAGAAACATTCTTTCACTTTCCTGGCAAAAGTTCATTGCCACACGGTCATAGAAAAATACGGTAGAAGTGAAATCATGAAATCATTTCTTACTTTGTCTCGAGGATGCATGGAGGACAGATTTCAGTTGACAGTAACCATGAGGAAGAGAGGACTTTAGAGATGTGGAAATATCATGGATATGTGAAAGTTTTCTCAGAGAAGGAGGAAATGATTTTTCTAGTGAAGTATTTGAAAATTTTCAGGAGAGTTTTGAGTCATGGGTCAATGGTTAAGAACTTAACACAAACTGAGTGTTTCCTTAGCCTTGGCCAGCAGCTCAGGTGCTGATATAGAATGAATGAAAGGGGGTTTAACGACCGGTTAATAGAGCTGAGATTTTGATGCATGGGACAAATCTGATAAATGTGTGAAAAGAATACATGAGATGCATATTGAAAATGCTGGACTTAGCTACATTTATTATGTAAAGGAATGGCAGACATAAACGATGAAAACTAGGGGGAAACCATGAAATTAATGGAGATTGTGAAATTGTGGGAGAACTCTGCAGAAGACGATGAAAGGCACAGAGGATTTGGTGGTGTACAATTAATGGAAAGTGACAAGTTTAATGTATGATTGTAAGTCCCAGAACATGAAAGCAGAAAAAAGGCATGCATGCTTAGGAGTAGGAAATAAATACCTATGAGAATTCAGACTACAACCTGCCATTATTTGACTCCAAATGAATGAATGCTCTCTCTCTCTCTCTCTCTCTCTCTCTCTCTCTCTCTCTCTAGTTGATATTGGCCTCTAGTTATCTGCTGACCTATGAACCAAGCTAATAAAACAGAGATCTCTTAAAGATGTGTGTATACTTAGTAGGGAAGGGGAAAGAATTGAGCACATATTGAGCCCTGCTTAGTTGCATAGGCCCTGGGCTTAGATGGGCTATAAACTTATATCTTGCATGGTACTTCACTAGTCACATTGCCAGCTCAAAAGAGGAGGGTAGTGATTTCCAAATGTGTGTAGTTTTTCTTCTTTCTCTCTCTCATTTGAACTAATTTCCCCTAATTTCACTTTTTCTATTTAGCACGCTATTAAAATTTTATCAAAGTCCATAATGAATGTTTTAAAGACTCCATCTGGCAAACAATTAACTTCCTACGTAAATTTCTTTAAGACTACTCACACTCAATAAAAATTAAACTTAAATGAAAAATCTGTTGACTCATGAAAGTGAATAGCAGGAAATTAAAGAGGAAATGTAAATTTAAAAAGGTTCATAGTATTAACTCATACTTGAATGATAGTTCACAGGGCAATAATTATTTTTTTCATTTTACATTAATGTATTATAAAATTATTAAAGATATTTAGAAGAGATGCACAAAGAAACAACTAAAATCAACTTGAATCCTTAATAAGATGCCAGTATTTTTAACAGATTGATCTATATACTTTCAGGTCTCAAATATGTATTTAGGTATATATGTTATAAATGTATATATGTGTGTTTACATGCTGTTTTTATTTTAATATAACACAAAGAATAATTAGAATTTAATATAATTATTCTATATAGATTTTAAGTACAGAAATTAACAAATAGATATTTAGTGAAAGAAGAAGACACGTCTATGTAGGGGTGTGGGCTTCTCAAATGAGAGTCAAACATTACTATGTTCACAAGTTATTTAAAGGATTTTGTTAACTTCTTGTGGTATTATTCTCAAGAGTTACTAATAAATATAAATGGGTTCTCAGAATGATTCCCAAGGTGCACCCGACACTAATACAGTTGCTACAATAAAATCTTAGGTCATAGAGATACAGGGAGGTAAGAACAACTTCACTGCAAACAAAAGTTAAAAACCTTGTTTGAGATTCTAAAAAAAAGTCTTAGAGACAAACAAAGTCCTAACAAAAGTCATACACATTCAGGCCTTAAATCTGGTTCATTACTATTTTCATATAAAATATCTCCGAATAAGGACAACTCAGGGAGAAAAGAATCAAGTACACAGTGAGACCAGTTTAGTTGCATAGGTTCTGGGTTTAGAAGGCTCACCATTTTCATTTTGTATTGTACCTCACAAACCATATTGCCACCACACACCCGCCATTCCTAAATATTTCTTTCAAGTGTGAGCTTTTGATTATGATTTTACCAAAATGAAATGTGACACTACAAAAAATCAGCTGTAATTCCATCCCTCAGAGGGTTGTGATTTGCTTTTTGTATGAGAGGACCATACAAAATATGCATTTTGAGTTTATAAATAACAAATCATCTAAGGGTGATTCTCTCTTTACAAAGTAAATTGCTTGCTAATATCTGTCAGTAACCCTCACAAACAGTATTATAAATTGTGCTGGAATCCTTGATTCTCAGCTGGTGAGAAGCTTCAACCAGACTGTGGGGGCCTACCACTTTTTCCCCAATGTTTATTTTCCCTCGCTTTTATTTTTCAAAGAAAAGATCACTTCATAACCTTTTTAAATTTTATTAAGACTTTTGGAAATGCTTTCAATTTGATTTAATTAATATTTGAATCACAAAAGATCACACATGGTATGAAGTCACTGATAAGGGGATATTGACCCAGAATCTCAGAATACCCTAGACACAATCAGCATATCAATAGATTTCTAAAAAGATGGAAGGAGAGACCCCTGGTCCTGGAAAGACTGGATGTAGGGGAACGCCAGGACAGAGTAATGAGAGGGGGTTGAACGGAGAAAAGAGGGAGGGAAGGGGGCTTATGGGACTTTCGGGGAGGGAGGAAACGGGAAAGGGGAAGTGATTTGGAATGTAAATTAAAAAAATAAAATAAAATTAAATTAAAAAAAAAAAAGACTACAATAAAATGATTTTAAAATTGTTTAATACAGTTGAGATATGCTTTGTATTCTTGCAATTACAAAGTATTCTAAAATGATATTGAAATATAATTTAACATTTAATTGTATTTAAATTTGATATGATTAATATTATATGGGTATATTATAACATAGTAAACATAATTTTAAGCCTTCACTGTTTTAAACAGTGTAAATATGAGCAGTTGTGAGATTTGTCTAGTCTTATGAATGTAATTGTGCTAAAGCTACGCTTTTTTTAACTGAGGTTTTTGATCACTATTTCCAAATTAACTAATTTCAGGACTGGTTATTGTCACTGGATATTACAATTCCTTTGAAATATTTGCCAATTAGGTCCCTAACTATTCGCGCCTCTTGTCTTCATTTCCTAATGAGGGTAAGTAAGCAGTTTTATGCTCACCTTTAGAAAGATATAAATATCCTGTTAATGCTTTCTGACATTGTCTTTTCCTAGATGTCCTTTGACATTTCTTTTGTGTTCTGTAAAATATGCAAATTTATTAGGGCTGTGTGGCAGAGTTTCCTTTATTTGTCAGAAGTCATGGGCAAGGTCCTTTCCACATATTTTTCAGAGCTCTGCGGGGATGCTGTGCATCTGTCTTTGTGGATGGATTTTAAGTTTATTACTCCTCTTGTTAATGAATGAGAAGATGTGTGGTAGCTGTCCATCAGATTTCAACATCAGTATCACACAATTGAGAGCATTTTGTAGTATGTCATAAAAACACACCGCCAGATCATCATTAATAACAAAACATTCAGAATAGAATTTTACAAGCTCCTGGGCCTTTTCTGCCTTTCCCATTTTTTACCCCAAGTCCTGGCCACATAATTTACAAATTGAACATTCTGGTTATTCTATCTTTTATCCCAATGCTCTCTACTGCAATAATTTCCCTAATATTCTCCCTGTAAATCTGACATGGCGCTTTGGGTTAAGAAATACAATTTTGCATTTTCACAAGACAACAAATTGGCACCTAGAAGGTAGAATGCAAAGTTAAAGATTTTAAAAATTTCTTACCCTCTCCAATGTAATTTCTTCAAATTCATATTCAATTTCTGTTCCATTGACCTATTAACAGGGAGAAAAAAGAGTGAGAATTACTAATGCATTTTGAGTATGATATTCTCCAATTAAAAGTGATGGGGAACTCTAGGGGTGGTGATATGCACCTGTCTTTCCAGTAGATTTCCTTCATGGTATACTTTTGATTATATTTTTCCCAAATAAAATAAAGTGCTACAAAAACAATTAATGATGATTCCATCCCTTAAGGATGTTACTATTTCATTGTATTTTTATGTATGGAGACAATAGAAAATATTCATTTTAAGTTTATGAACAACAAATTATCTAGGAGTAATGATATAATTACAAAGAAAATTGCTTGCTAACATCAGTTTAAATCTTATCAATAAAAACTAAAGTATGACTTTTAAAAAGGCATTGCAAAACTACATGTGATTTGTCTCCTTCTCTCCCCATCACCTCCTCCTCCTCCTCCTCTATTCCTCTTCTGCCCATTCCTTTTTCTTCCTCCTTCTCTTCCTCCTCTTCTTCCTCCTCCTCTATTCCTCTTCTTCCCACTCCTTTTTCCTCATGTTCCTCCTCTTTCTCCTTTCTCTCAAGGAGCAAAACTACTTTAAATACTAACCAAGTCAGCTAAGAAATTCCATGTCTTTAGTGACTCAAGTCCAAGTAACATATTCCAGTTATTCTTCACTATGCTTGTTGGGAAGCCGTGGACCATGATATCATGTTCAAATACTTCAGAAGGAATAAATAAATAAAGCAGGATACATTTTGAAATTTCTCATTAGAAACTGTTTCAACAACCTAAACAATTCTTTAGTTGATTTGAATTTACAAGGAAAAATACATTTTGAATGTAGCTGGGCACCTACATTTCAACAGATGGGAGATAGAGAATTATGAGCAAATGCTGTAAAACGATCTGCCAAACATTCAATTCCCGTTTTTATCTACTATAGATTTCTTCTTACCCAACTAAAATTTCAGAGAAAAAAACCTCTCAAATTGTCTATTGCTTTTTTTCTTCCCTAAAATATATCTCAGCAGTGCCATTAGAGTTTAGGAATCATCCAGGGACACAATTTTCCAACCACGAAAGTGTGATTTCTTTGAGGTGCTAACATCAGTTTGGTTCCATTCTTATGAAATTTAAATATAGTGCATGAGACTAAGGACTCTATGGAGGCAAGGTCTAGATAGCCAGTCCCTTTACCTGATGTAGAACTTGGTCAAGAGGGAACTGGAGAAACAGCAAAGAGAAACCAATGAATAATAAAGCTAAGTACTCTACTGATGTATAACCACAAATATTTGTCGATTTTCTTTCATGAGAAACATCATTGATGGAAGATGTACCTGCAGTTGTAATCAGAAAAAAAATATAGAAGCACAAGGGTGATGGACTATGCCTCAGTGACTTACTAGGAGCATGTTTTTGATTATTCAATTACATGAGCTAATTGGTGAATCACATTTTACTGTGTTATTACATTATCAAACAGACCTAAACTAAATTAGATTCTCTGGGCTTCAGCAATTCAATGACTCACAGAAAAGGGCTTTGTGATGTCAGAAAGCCTCAGCAACTTTAGGAAGTTGTTTGGTTGAGCACATGTAAAACAAAAGGAAAAAAAAAAACTCTCCAAACTCCATGGATATGTATTCTTCTCTTTGAAGTTTTGCTTATTTTTTAATTTTCCATAGTTGATAGAAGGAGGGCACCAGGAGGAGACTGAGTTAATGTGATATGTTTTCATTCGCTCTGTATGGCTCCTTGAAGCTTCTCTTTGCTTCACTGGTTTTTCTGGAGGGAAACCCTTTGTGTTATTAGAGTGCTGCAAACTGGGGAAGGGAAATAAGCATCAGAGAGAGGAAAATAAACCTCCAATAGTAAATAGCCAAAGATTCACAGTGAAGGACATTCTTTCAAGGAGTAGTTAGACGACAAGAATATTTTACTGATTTGCATAACAGAGAATATATAGTAGCATTTATAAATTATGCTTCGCAGTTCTAAGGTTATGGATGCTGAATATTAGATCCAAGATTCATTCCAAATTCACATCATAATTATTATTCTGAAGTTCACTAGTAACCTTCATGAACAGGTGATACAAGCGGAGTCAGCTGGCTTCTTTGTACTCTAAGGATCTTTAGTTTTCAACTAAAGAATGCAATGTTATTTGTCTAGTTTAACAATATCTAGGCCCTTAAGAATAAGCAATGACATACAGGATATAATCTTGGTCTAAAAAGAAAATTTCATATCTGTACCAGAATCTATCAAAATTGAAGAGCAGTGAATGCTTTTAACCATAGGTGTATCAACATTTCAACCTTAACTTGTAAACAGTTTAAAATATGGAATCATGAAGCTAGTGTTGGAATTCAGGAATTTAGAGACTCTAAAGCTTATTCTCTTACTAGAAGAAGAGTGATGACTGTATTCTCTTGCTGAGTTCTAAGGGAAAAAAGTAAGATATAAACTCTCTTGGCAGAGATTTTGATAAAAAGAGCAAAACATAAGACCAAAGAATATCTATATTTTAATGAGAAGTTCCTAAGTCTTGACTGATTTTTGTGGATGATTAGAGCCCTTTCAATTAATTGGACTGCGAGACTATTCCACATACATTTAGAGTGTGGTAATTTACTGAGTGGTGATGAATCAAGGAGTGTCTACAGAGAATCACCTCACCCATCATCTTGAGCATCCTTTTATGAAAATCAAAGCTATGTTGAGTATGGCTCTCATTCTTTCATGGCAATGGACATACAAGAAACATCCACTGTTGTATGTTCTCCCCAAGGGCTCAATCTAATTCACATCAGTTCCTCAGCATGCAACTTTTTAAATTCTATTTGTGTGTGTGTGTGTGTGTGTGTTTGTATGTGTGTGCATATGTGTTTATGATGCATGTGCATGAATGCTCAAGGCATGTAAGTCACAGCATATGTGTGGAAGACATCAGAAAAACTCAGGTATTGGTCCTCACTTTCTATGTTGTTTGAAAGAGAGCCTTGTTGAATAGGTCAGGCTAGCAGGCCCATAAACCTCTGGGAGATATGCCAGACTGGGCCTTCCCTCTCAGTGTAGAGACACAGTTGCTCTAGACCTGTGCTAATTTTATGTATGTTTGAGGGATTTAAACTCATGTCTTCAGATTCCTACAGCAAGCACTTTATATGTTAGTACATCTCCCAAACTCTTCTGATATATAGCTTTCTATTCATAATATTCTCTTTCTGAAAATAATTCTAACAAATATATTTTCACTTGATCAGTTACATTTCCTGTGATCTTTAAGCATGCTAGTAATACAGTGTTTCTGATAGTACGGAGGACAGAAAGCTGCATAGTTGGAGTCAATGTTACCCTAGCCCCGGCCCTTTGCACCACTTCATAATCTCTTTCTATTGTGAAAAGTAGAAAACCAAGGCACTGGCATTTTGGAAAATCAAGAAGATATACAGAATTTCTCAGTTTTGAAAAATATGATTTTAGCACAATAGGTTAGTTCTATTGCCCTTGCTTATCATCCACCATAGCTACTTAACATGATGCTATAGGTAAAAACACAACATGGTTTGGTTCTACAACATAAAGAAATCACTCTCAAAGCAATTGGGAAACTTCCTCCCTCCCTTTATAGCACTAAGATGTGCTATGAAGGCTGCTGGTGGAAAAAAGACATTGATGGAATCATGCAGGTGGGACACATTATGCTGTACTACCTACCAGCTAGGCAGTGTATGCCCACTGGTTCACATTATGGTTATGGGGTAACAAACAGCTTGCTGATTGGATTT
The DNA here is from genome assembly GCA_036184795.1 of Tokudaia tokunoshimensis. NCBI lineage: Eukaryota > Metazoa > Chordata > Mammalia > Rodentia > Muridae > Tokudaia > Tokudaia tokunoshimensis. The sequence continues at coordinate 67,257,895 of BTHU01000001.1, read as the reverse complement.
AAGGCCTGTTCCACAAGAGGCAATTTCATGTTTGGTACTAGTAAGCTAGTCAGAGTCCCATGGCTGAGAGAACTGAGGTCATAGTTCTGGGATTGCAAGCTGGTACAACCAATCTGGAAATCAGTCTGGCAGGTCCTCAGAAAACTGTGCATGATACTACCAGAGGACCCTGTTATACCACTCCTGGGCATATACCCAGAGGATTCCCCAGCATGTAATAATGAAACATGCTCCACTATGTTCATAACAGCCCTATTTATAGTAGCCAGAAGCTGGAAAGAACCCAGATGTTCCTCAATGGAGGAATGGATACAGAAAATGTGGTATATTTACACAATGGAATTCTACTCAGCTATTAAAAACAATGAATTCATGAAATACTTAGGCAAATGAGTGGAACTAGAAAATATCATCCTAAGTCAGGTAACCTAATCACAAAAGAACACACATGGTATGCACTCACTGATAAGTGAATATTAGCCCAGAAGCTCGGAATAACCAAGACACAATTCACATATCAAATGATGCCCAAGAAGAAGGAAGGAGAGGCCCCTGGTCCTGGAAAGGCTCAATGCAGCAGTGTGCGGGAATACCAGGACAGGGAAGTGGGAGGGGTTGATTGGGAAACAGGGGGAAGGGAGAGGGCTTATGGGACTTTCGGGGAGGGGGGACCAGGAAAGGGGAAATCATTTGTGATGGTTATACTATGTTCAAATCTACAAAACTGGTTACATTAATTAAGTGTAGTTTGATGAGCAACAAGCATTAATCTGAAGCCTGCTCCAAGTTATTCCACATTGTGTAAAGCAGTTGTTTTCCAGTTTTTGCTTTGACCTGAGAGACTGTATCGTACAAGTAGAATCAGTAGAGATAGAATGTCTTGGTATGTTATTGTGCACAATGATCACCACCCATGTATAAAATACTGATATAGAACTTATTCTTAAAGGTAAAAAAAGAGAAAAATAAAGTATTTTTCATATAAAAAAGAAATTGCTATTGTTTTGCTAATGTTCATGTTGTCCAATTGTTTTCTAAGTGTTCATTTATTTATTTATTTATTTATGCACGTATCAATTTATTTTTTGTTGTCAGCAATCAATGCAGAGTCTGCCTGCTAAGAATAGCAAACTATGAGAACACAGCCCTAAAGGGGTCATGCTCATCAGCAAGCTTCTACCAAAGGCTTAGGAAACAGTATGGAAGAGGAAACAAAAAGAGCACAAGAACTTGAGGATGAAGAAGCACTCTGCGAGATGCTGTATCGTGACACAGCATGGCTATTTCACACATAAACTCACAACATCTCCCTGTACTGAGGAGCTACTCACAGTTGATAGTTGGTGGGAATAGAAAATAATTCTTCTTTGAGGGTACGACCATTGGTATGTACATATAGGCAACACTAATTGGGGAGAGAGAGAGAGAGAGAGAGAGAGAGAGACAGAGAGAGAGACAGAGAGAGAGACAGACAGACAGAGACAGACAGACAGAGAGAGAGAGGCAGAGAGACAGACAGACAGACAGACAGGCAGGCAGGCAGACAGAGACAGACAGAGACAGAGAGACAGAGACAGAGAGAGACAGGCAGAGACAGAGAGACAGAAATACAGAGACAGAGACAGACACAAAGAGAGGAGAGAACATAAGTTATAAGTTAGGAGAATAATGTATTACAAGGCTATGTGAAGAGTTGGAGGGTAAAATGGGAAATAGATATGACCATGTTTTAGTGTATATATGGAAGGAATTTTCAAAGATTAAAAATATTCTTTTATAGATAATTAATTTTTCTCTGTATTTGATGGCTATAGTTTCTCTGGTAGCCAAAAACCAATTTGATGCCACACATAGTCCAGCACTTTTCTGTGCAGGAAGCCTTCCTGACCTCATATGGCACTTAAATAAATAAAGAGAGAGCAAGACCCACAGCACACTGACATTCCAACTTTGGTACTTAACGTTATCATTTTATAAACTTGGAATACTTTATATATATTTTTCTTCCTCTGGAAATTTTTAGTCAATTTTGCTGCCTTTTTTCCTTCTTCACTGCTATAGTAACCACCTGCCTGGATGATAACATAATTTGATTTCAAGATTTATTTTTATCTCCTGAAAAGATACTTTTTTCATGAATAGCACAGGTGAAGTATTTCTTGCTTTAATCTTTTTAAATTGGAATCTTAATGATTTCCTTGATTTTAAAAAAATTTACCACCTTTTAAATTTCCCTAAAGCTAAGAACATACTGAACTTCAAGAAGAACAGATTCTTACATCTCCCAGTGCCACATATTTTAACAAGTGCTGAAACAGAAACATCAAAGCACAGGCTTCTTAAGACCAAACAAAATTCTGCCCAAAGAACAATTATTAGATATTTATAATGAACCATGTAGAGTGACAGATACTGAGAAAATAGACTTTAAGAGATACACATATTCTCATGAAATATATCCTTTAATGAGACAGGCATTTTAAGTCCTCATAATGGTGAAGCAGGAGTGGGTGAGTGGGTGGGTGGGAGAGCACCCTCTTAGAAGCAGGGGAAAGAGTGGGTGGGATAGGGAGTTTTTGTAGGGGAAACTGGGAAGGTGATAACTTTTGAAATGTAAATAAATAAAAAAACAAGAAAAAATTTTAAAAAGTGTGACTTACAATATACAAAATACAGAATCGAATAATGGCCACCACCCCACTATTTACCACAAATAAGGTTCTCGAATATCTAGTATTTGTAACATATACATACTCAGTCGCTTTTCTAAATAGAATGCAATAAAATCCATGGTGGTTGATTTTGACTAGCAGTTTCTGTGTCTAAGTAATGCTTAGTTAGTGGGAGGATGGTTCAGTAGGTAAAGTGCTTGCTATGCAAGCATGGGGACTTGAGTTAATATTACCAACACACACACACACACACACACACACACACACAAACACACACACACATTCAAGCACTCATGACAGAACACAACTGCACCTTCTCCTTTACCCAGAACATTAACTCATCCACATCTTCCCCAATCTCTGTCTATTAATTCTCTGTCTAAGCATTTTTCTCTTAGTACTGAATATTCTAGTGTCTAGTCCTGGCTATTTCATCTTTCATCTATCAGTGCTCACATTTTGAAAGCTCTTACCAATAGATTCTCCATTTGTAGCATCATTTGTTAAAACTTGTTCATAGTAGTTTAGAGTTACTTCACCTGGGTCACTCTTACATCTTCTTCATTCTTATGTGGGTAACTATCAATAATAGTTGTCCTTTCTTACAAAACATGGATTGAGATGAAGTAACAGGTGAGTCTAACCAGACAAATCAAGAAGGGATTCATGGCAGTGAGCAGAAGCGAATGGGTACATAGGCAGGTATTATCTACTGTCTTATGCTGGGCAGAATACTGGCCTAATATTCAGGAAACTTGTATTGATTCTGGAGTTATCATGGTAGGTAACCCTGATTGGGTAAAAATGCTTTCATATTCTTATGCATACTGATTAATTCTGAGATTTTTTTCCATCAGTTTTGACCTTTTTCCATCAAGGTCCTCCCCTATCTACTGACCTTAACATTCAGTATTAGCATTTTCTCTTTGCTCACTATTCCAAGGACCCTAACCTGGAAACCTATGATATTTCCAGATAGTAATTTTCCAACCTATGAGTATCGTCAGCCATGTCCCTTCACCATACTCTACAAGATTCCCCAGAATCTAGAGGAAAAGAGGCATCTAGGTGAAAGTGTGGTGCTCTCTCCTGTACTCTAACCAAGTATCTCAGTATCTTACCCACATTTGCACCAGAGAGCTTAGGTTTCTGACAGAAATAAAAAGTAGCTTCTTTTACTGTTAGAAGATAAAATAAACAGATAGACAGACAGACAAACTGATAGATAATAGATGATTGATAGATAAATAGATAGATAGACTCTATTTGTTCTACACCTACAGAAAAGAAATTACAAAGAACAGTAATGCTCCCTTTCACCATCTTTAAGTCTTATTTTTATTTTAACCATCCCTGTGGAACTTAGGCATTGTCAACTTTACTTTAGACACAATCTCTCACCAGCCTGGAATGCACCAAAAAGCCTAGACTGAGTAGTCAATCAGGCCCTGGGATCTGTCTGTCTCTGCTTTTTTGCCACCTTGCCTGGCTTTTAAAAGTGTGTTTTTGGGTTGGAATTTAAATCTTAATGACTGGGAAACAACCACACTACCAGCCAACCTATCTCCCAAATCACAGTTATTCTTGACTGAGATTTTAATTTTGGTGGAACAATGTTTCTATTTCTCACCTGAATGTCTTCCATCAGCAAACTTCTATCAGACTATAAGTTAAAAATCCTAATGTTAGTTAAACAAATTTTTGAACTCAATGAACTGCTAAATTACACTTTCAACCAAATTAAAAAAAACAAAACATAGTATCTCTATAGTATCTCATTCCTGAACAATTCTTTCCTTTTCAGCCTCTGTTATTTAAAGACTGCATAACAATAGAACTTTGGGTTTAAAGAAGTGATCATAAACATAATAATTACTATGCTTTATATTTTCAATTAAAATTGCAACATTTTTAATTAAGTAGGGTTTTTTTTTAACCTCTAGAAGTGTGATACAATATTGTTAGTATTTTCATTAAGTGAAGTAAAGAAAAATAGTTTAGGTGTGAGAAAAGAAGTCATTATATATTGGAAACTGTCTTGATTAAAGGCTTCACCAATGAAGTGGCAAGGTAGTCAGTGTGTCCGTAATTGGATTTGTCTCTGATTCAGGAATGGTTCTCCTTCTACCCACCTCTTTGCCTCTAGCTTTGTACAATGTGCAAATGGGAAAGGAACAGGTGGTTTTAATGTATTCATTTGACTGCAGCCTGGTGCAGGCTGTTTTAGTTTTTGGGTTTAAATATTTCATGAGCTTGAATATACTCTTTGACAACACTAAGTGTTGTAATGAGAACAATTTATCAGTACTAGTAAAGGTGTCATGACACACAGGGTTCTCATTCCATCAACTCCCTTCCTCCCCTTACCATCCACCTGTATAAATTGCTTAGTCAATAAAATTGTCCAAAAGAGCTAAGAACTAATCAAACAAAGAAACAGAATCACATACAAGCTAAACCAAATCACCACCATCATGGGCAAAAACAGCTAACACAAAACAAAACAACGTAAAGTTTGACTGCTAAATCCCAAGAGACATTTCACGTTCGATGTAAACCAAGAGCAAATGAGAATATTTTCATTTTATTCAAGTGTGAGATAATGTAACGTTTGGCAGTACATGGGCATCATCCGTTTCACCACCATTCTTCTTCGTTTTGTACATTAATAAATTCATTTGAAATTATTAACACATATTAATTTTATAAAGTAACATGGTCCAATGGACATTTCCACCCACGTATAAATGTGCCTTGCTCATCCTTGACCCTGCTCCTCTAGTTTAACCTCCTGTTCTATTATTTAATCTCTTGCAAGCTGGATTGTACTCCATCGGGATATAGGAGCTAGGCCTAAAGGACCAGAGCAGATCGTCCATACATATTTTCCACTAATCATTCATATTTCATACCAATAATTAATATCCTATTTTACATACAAGTTACCATTTTCTTTTCCTTTTTTTATTGAGTATATTCTTCAATTACACTTCAAATGTTATGCCATTTCCCAGTTTCCCTCCACCCCAGAAAACCCCCAACTCATCCTCCCACCCCCTACCTCCAAGAATATGCCCCTCTACCCAACCCATTCCCACCTACCCTGCCTCGATTTCTCCACGCTGGGGCTTCTATTGAGCCTTCATAGGACCAAGAACCTCTCCTCCCACTGAAGCCTGACAAGGCATTCCTCTACCACACTTTTGACTGGAACCATGTGTACCCCTTGGTTGATGGCTTAGTCCCTGGGAGCCCTGGGGTGTCTGGATGGCCAACATAGGCACTAATATAATCTCTTGAAATACATTTTTCTATTTCACATTTTAAATCATTTGTTTTGATATTTTCGTCCTGTAATTTTTCTGCTCAAGTCAGTTTGAATATTTTTTTCTTTATCCCTAAAGAACATCTTAGAACATCTATAAACATTTGTAAGATTTAAGAGTTCCATGATTTACCTTTCTAGATGTATACTCTATTTCCTATGTTTAATTATTTTCTAGCTAAGCAATTGTGCTGGACTTATTATAAGTATCTTTTCTGGGTATCCTTACTAATGTCTTGAGCCCACGCTAAGTATCTTTACTCAATGGGTGCTATTAAACTTCCTAGAAAAGTGATTTTGAGCCTAGAGTTCCCCATGTATTAGATGAAGTCTTACTAATACAGTAGGTAACAAAATGAGCTTTTCTCTTCGTGGATTTAAATTGTATTGAAGGTATTAATTCCTATCATATTAGCCAAATAATATCTGCTCTATAAAGTATTTTCCTAATAAATACTCTGAATAAATGTCATTCTATTGTATAAAATTATAAGAAAAGTGGTAATAACTATAATGATTTACCATTGTAATCACTGCAATACCAAAACCACAAATAATATTCCTTCCATTTCTGCCACAGGCCCCTCTACTGCCATAATGCCACTGCTTCAGCCTCTACACCGTTGCCACATCTGCTGCTACCACTACCAACAACTACTAACATCTCCAAATCTACTACTACTAAAATGGCTGCTGTGCTCTTTGATGTCTGCCCTATGGGCCAGGCATTTTCTTAAGTTAATCTAATTTCCATGGTAATCCACAGAGCATCAAGTGTGAATGCTAATATTCTTGTTTAAGAAGCTAAATTTCTAAGACATTTTTCTCCCACATTACATAGCTATAAGCAACACAAAATTGGAACAACCTTGTTCATTATTCTCATTTTTTTTCTTCATGGGAAATAGGTGTTCAACATGTATTATCTTTTAACAAGATTCATTAATCAGTATGTATAGGGAGGAATGAAAGGATGAAGATACCCTATGCCTGCTAACAAAGCACCAACTGTCCCTCCTCTGTTCCTCTTGGCCACACCTAACATGGGACCACTGACTACACTTGGAGTCTTTATTAGAGTCTAGTTCCTTGCTTCATAGTCACTGATGCTTAATGAAGCACCACATGGGAAATCCTTGCTTTTTCTGAAGTATTTATAATTATTTCTCTCCAATAGTAGCCACATTATAAATAGTAAATGCATAAATCAACTAGATCTCATGCTATGGGATTTCTATTTGCTATAATCGTCAAACCCTTCATATCTAAAGTTCTGCTAGCCATTGCCAGTTTCCAAAGAAGCAAACCATTTTAATTTCTCTGAAGCGATTTCTTGTCATGTCTTGGGAGCAGTGAGCTACCTCCCTTTTCATCTGAACATGGGTCACCCTTTTAGCAGTTTCCAAGACCAACTCATCAGTTAACAAATATGCATTGAGTGACTGCTCTTCTGGTTTTTACTGGTACATAGAAAGTCCCCTTTCCAGTTTAAAAGCCCATCTATTCTTGCAAAAGGGCCAGAGGGCTTTATCTCCCTGCTAGGTCATCTGAATTTGTGTTGCTTTAGAAAAGTAAATGCCCAGGAATGATTGCTACACAAAAAGTTATTGCAATAATTTTGTATCAGATACTATGGTGGGAGAACGTATATCACGGATTTATTTCAACCTTCTTGATGTACCTTAGGACAATGACAAACACGGATTATTAATGCCTTTATGCCCCCACTTCCTGTCCTTCAGCAGGGTAAAATACAGAAACTTCTCACAGTAGTCTTTCATCAGCAGATATCACTGCCACCTTAATATTATAGGTGACTGAGAAGCTGAGGAAACAACTTGGTTATTCAGACGATAAACACAAATGCCTCAGTATGAGTCTAGGATCGTTTCAACTTTGACTATTAAGCTGTTTCTTTGATATTGTGCTGCCCGTATAGCTGATCATTTGAAGAGAGATAATCTTTGACTAAATCCTGAGAAATTTTTGGCACTTAGCTATCATTTAAACACAGAATGAAAACTTCATGTGGTTCCATCTGAGAATATAATAACCCAGTGTGGTGGTTAGGAGCTGGGATTCAGAAGTCAGGTTACTTTGGTGCACAACCTGATTCTCCTATTCTCTAGATATAAACTTTGGAAATTAGTTACTGTCTCTGAGTCTTTGCTCCTCATTTATAAATTGTCCTATCTCACTGGTTTACCTAAGTCCTAGATGATACAACGGTGCAAATCTCTTGCTCTTGGCATATAGCAACAGCTATTCTCATGATCTTCCTAAGTTGGCTATTCTCTGATACCTTTCTAAACAGAAACTGCTGTGAGATGTTTATGTCTGGTAGCAGGTAAGGGAAGTCAGAATGAGTGTGATTGATGGGTATTAATTTCAAAAAACTTTCCAGAAACCACCTTCCTGGATTGCATTCAAAATTATTACAGAGGATGTGATTTTTCTTATCTTGTACTGCTAGATTCAGTTAACCTGGATAAAATAAAAATGAACAGTGCCCAAAGTATACATAATATAATACTTCAAAAGAAAAAAAATGAAAAGCCCTAATTTTTTTACATCTATATCAGTTTTCTCAGATTGAATTGAGGAGTAGGAGTAGAGTCACAAATATCGAAGGCAGGGCTGTGACAGTGGGTATGTAAAGGAAGTAGTCTAGCCTGTAGATTGGATACAGTTAATGTCTCTGTCTCTAGACAGTTGTCATTGGGAGCTTTTAAGTATTTGTTGGCTTTGCTGTGTTGGAAGGTGAGAGTGTGGGTTCCCACAGATGCGGGCTTAACCACAGGTCATTGGTGTATACCATCCAAACTTATTCTATCATGAAAAATTATCCATTACTTTATAGGAAATACATTCTGTGAGTATCTTAAGTATGGGTAAATAGGTACTAAGTTAACCAGACATAAATCTTCTATAGAAATAACAGGGATCAAAAGGCAGTGATAAAGGAAATTATGTTTTAATGATATTGTTGTTTCTTAAAGATCCTCTTTTCAAAATGTTGTTGTTTGCACATATAAATTTTATTTATTCTTCCAGAAAGTCTACCATGATTTTTCTTTTGCTTATCAAACCGTATCTTTCTATTCCTAGTGTTCTTACGTACACTCATCCATATACATTTACACACACACACACACACACACACACACACACACACAAAATATCTTTGCCTTTTCTGCATGTGTAAATGATAGTCTCACAAGTTGTAAAAACACAATGAGTTCATGTACTGGTGTAAGTTAGACAAATTAATAAAATACTCAGAACTATAACTGAATACCTGATAAGTTTTATTACTATTAGTCATTGTTGCAAATTAATAGATGAGTAGTTACTTTGGCAAAACCTCCACCAAAAGAGATGTAAAAACTAGACAGTACATACAAATAAGCATGTCAATACTCTGAAAACTGACTAAAGAAATACAACAATCTGACCAAATACAAATAACTCCAGAGAAACCACCGAGCCTTATTTAACAATAGTAGAAGAAATCTGTCATGTTCTACCCTGGGGTGCTCCTATGCACAGCTCCCTCTGAAGTTAATCCACCTTCTGATAAAAAGTTCTGGAGGTACAATGTGTCTATCAGGATAGAAAAAGCAGTGAGTGTTTCAGCTTTATTGCCAGAGGGGGCTGGCTTCATTTAGAGAGCATAGAAAAGAACTTCTGCTCAGCTGCTGGGAGCAATAGTGATTCCAGTCACTGGCAAACAATCAAGGGAAGAAAAAATTGAAGTGACCTAAGGTGATAATAATGGTTGGTGGAGTCAATAGACTGTCCAGACTGAATATAACTTTCACAGGGGAATCTGGGGAATTAGGGAGTTATGCAGTTCTTACAAGTGTTTACATATCTCTATCCCACTAAAGGCTGGAAGCACGTACAAAATTGCTCTACCACACTGGAGATGGTCCTCACCACTGACACAAGTGCCCTACTCAGGGTGCGACCTTGCACATACAGAGAAGACACAAGGGCACTTGTCAGAAAACAATCTCCAGAAGAATGTAAGCTTTGCATCCATCTATACTCGGCTGATTCCATTGGTGGAAGATGAAAGTCTCACTGGCTCAACGACTTGAAATATAACCAGTGAACACAGCTGATTTATTATCAACTGAGGAAATGGGAAAACATTGTCAGATATCTGCAGCTATTCACTACTGGCAGTGAGGCTGACTCCACACATTGAGCCCAGGAATACAAATGAACAAATGATCAAAGGCACTTTCAATCTGGGCGTAGACAGAGGAGAGGGCAAGTCAGAATTACCTCAAAACTGGGGGACAATGGAGAAATGACAGCAGCAGCAACTGTTAAAGGCATACAACAAACATAATTGCTCTGGAGGAAGTAGAAAAAGAACTATAGAAGCAATATTTGAAGACACAATGGTTGAAAATTTCTCCTAAAACACAACTCCAAGAAATGGAGAGAACTCCAAACAGGATAAATGTGAAACATACAATTAGATATAAAACCCTAACAGCAAGCATTCAGACCCCAAAACACAAAAATTCAGAAAAATAAAACATGAGGAAAAAACTTTCTTTGTTTTTCCTTTGGACATAGGTTCTTGTGCTATATCCCAGGTTGGCTTGGAGTTCAATATGTGGCCCGAGCTGGCTTTGTGCTCTGCGTAGCCCTCCAACCTCCCCTGTACAAGGATTACAGAATTATGCCGTGCCAAGTTTAGAAAGAAGTTAGAAGCCCATTAACAACCAGCAAACAAACAAGAAAATTATACCTGATTTCCCAGAAACCATGCTGGTTATGAGAGAGAAAAATGATAAACTCAAGTAAAAAAGAGAATCACTAATCGAGGAAATTATGATGTCACTATTAGGAAGTGGAGGAGGAAAGGAAGAGTTCTCAGATAAATAAGTGTGGAAATTATAATTGCCAGCAAGAGTCTATTGTAAAAAAACACCAACATTAAAATGAGTTTTGTTTTGTTTTTATAGAGAAGGAAACCCAAAAGTTGAGTCTACGTAGAAAAAAAGGGCAGTAGAAAATGAAACAGAGAATATAAACTATTTTTATTCTTAAAAAATGAGTTGTTATCAATGGTAGCAAGAATAAAATGATTGTGTGTGGTTTATGAAGAAGTGGTTAGAGGAACATCCATGACACTAGGAGAGGGATTGGAAACATCTGTAAAATGACTTATATTCTATGATGTAAACAAATCTTAACAAATGTAAAATACCAAAATAATCTCTTATTATACCACATTAGATATACCTAGACAACAACCACAAAAAAAAGAGAACTATAGAAAGTACACAAATACATGGAAAAAGACCAACACACACTCGAACAACGAGTGGGTCATTGAAGAAATGAATTATAAGAGCCTTTGCTACAGAGCTGGGGCAGTTCTCTTGCCATAGTGTCCCACTATTATGGGGGTAGCCACCACTTTCTGATTAGATCTGAGGCTTGTTTCAGAAGAGAGAATCAATGCCCAGTACTATAAATGCAGTCAACAATACAGGGCAGGGAAATCCATAGACTCTGGGCAGAGGTGAGGGCAACCTTTTGGAGTGTTTAACCTCACATAGCTTTGTCTTTTAAGTATGTTTGTTCATACCTAAAGATAAATACTCCTTGATAACTTAAATTAGAAGCCTCTCTTTGCAGTGAATTTGGAGACTCATAGTTGTTCAAGGTGCTGAGAGAAAGCAATGGTTGAATGTTCAGCCCTAACCAAGGCATTCATACAAGACATTCGTTCCCTCTCTAAGGCTCAGGAAAAACCACAGAAAAGGAAAGGAGAAAGACAGTGAGAGGCAGAAGTGGTTTTGTTAGTCTCTGTTTTCAACTTAACACAAGCTAGAGGAAACTTCAATTGAAGAATTTACTTAGATCAGATTGGCCTGTGGCCCTGCCTGTGTGACTTTGTCTTGCTAGAAGATTCACATTTCAGGATCCAGCCTGCTGTGGTTGGAGCCACCCTAGGCAGTTAAGCCTGGGGTTGTGTGGGACCTTGGTGTGAGTCAAGGCCAACTCCATAATCCTGTAGCCATCAGTCACGTGTAGCCACGCCCCAGGCCCTTAGGTTCTGGCTGGACTCCACCTCTGCAGTCACCTGGCTGTAGCCGGGCTCTCCCTACCCTCGGTTACCTGGCAATAGCCAGATGACCCGACTCACTATAAAATAGAGCCCCTCCGCGGGTGCGCGCTCTCTCTCACCCCTTTTCCTTATCTCTCTCCTCTCTCTGTCTCTCCTTTCCAGGTGGTCATGGATTTTTTTCTTATCTATTTTCTCCTTTCTCTTTATTTTTCTTTTTTTTTTATTTTCTATCTTTTTTTATTTACATTCCAAATGATTTCCCCTTCCTGTTTCCTCCCTCCCCGAAAGTCCCATAAGCCCCCTTCCCTCCCTCTGTTCCCCATTCAATCCCCTCTTGTTTCTCTGTCCTGGCATTCCCCTACATCCAGTCTTTCCAGGACCAGGGGTCTCTCCTTCCATCTTCTTGGAAATCTATTGATATGTGAATTGTGTCTAGGGTATTCCGAGATTCTGGGTCAATATCCCCTTATCAGTGACTGCATACCATGTGTGTTCTTTTTTTTTTTTTAATTTATTTTATGTAAGGACACTGTAGCTGTCTTCAGATGCACCAGAAGAGACCGTCAGATCATTTTACAGATGGTTGTGAGCCACCATGTGGGTGCTGGGATTTGAACTCAGGACCTTTGGAAGAGCAGTCAGGTACTCTTACCCACTGAGCCATCTCTCCAGCCCACCATGTATGTTCTTTTGTGATTGGGTTACCTTACTAAGGATGATATTTTCCAGTTCTGACCGTCCTTTTCTCTTTCTATGTTCTTAATAATAAAGCATCAAAACTATGATTCGCTACACGGAACTAGCCTCAGCGTTTGCAGCCGCCAGAGAAAGATGCTATGTCTCAACCAGGTCACCTCTCATCTCAGCAACAGCATCTCAGCCAAACAGCCCACAGGTACTGGGAGGTCCATGCCAGAATATCACCGCCTTCTGAGAGGGATCTCTCTGCCCATGTGGCTAGCCAGGCAGCCTCATGCTCCATAGATAGTCTGGCACTCGCTATTGCGGTGCGGCATGCCTACTTTCCTGATCCCTGTGAGGGTTCTGCGCCTGCCTGTCTCCTATATGGGAAGTGCCTGCCACCTCTACCCAAGCGAGACCCACAGGCCCACTGCTGCTGTCTGCGCTCCTTTCTTGCCCGAGCACCGCTTCTGACACCGCCCCCCCCCGCCCCCCCCCCCCCGCGTGCTTTCCTTCCTTTTCTTTTTTTTCCTCCCACAGGGTTGCATTAAAGAAGTTAGCTGACCATGAGCAGTAAGCTCGTTCCATCTGGGTTTCTGCTTCAAACTCCTATCTCGACTTCCTCCTCTGACTTCTCTAGGTGATTGTGACCTGGAAGTATCAGATGATATTAACCCATTTCTTCCCCCTGTGTCTTTTGGTTACGGAATTTATCACAATAAAAACAAAAACAAATAGAACAGAAAGATAGGAAGAAAGGCTGCGACTTGCCTCTCATGGAATGCCCATTCATGGAAATCCTGAACTCGCAGCAATTGTGGTGGTCTGCAATTGGACCTGCACAAAACCATTCCCCCTGTCAACAGTCAGTCAATGCTGGGAGAGGGACTCAGAATGCTCAGCTTCTCCTTGCTGAATTATTGTCTACTGATAGGTTCCAGAAAAAGGAGTCACTACACTCAGTTGTGAGCACACCAGGCTCCAGTGGCTACTGTCAAACCTATGGGTACACAGATGGACCTGGCTAAAATGAATGAGTGACAAAATAAATACAAAGATAGGTAATTTGGCAAGAGAATTGTAGGGAAGATGAGCCCTTGGGAGGAGTGGTGAGTAGAAGATGAGAGGTGGGAATAATGAAAACACAATGTGTACCTTACAAAACAGGCAAAAACACACTTAAATAATAATAAATAAACCACTCACACCAAACCCAAGCATGCTGGTACATGACCTATTTCCAGCACTGGGGAAGCACAGACAGGTGTTTCCTTAGGGCTCGTTACCCCATCAGTTTAGTGGAATGAGTAAGTCCACGACACATGCATGTATACACACATGCACATACGTACATGTACATGTGTATGCACACACACACACACACACACACACACAGAGGCCAGAAATAGCTCAGAGATGTCTCATCTCAGTTCTTCTTTCTAATGTTATAATGGAAAACCTAGATTATAATAAGACAAGAGAGGATACTTAAATGTATATAGATTAGGATGAAGAAATACAACAACCTGTCCACATATATTATGATAGTCTGTATGAAATCCAAAATAAAAAAAAAATAACCAACTGATTATTATAAAAGTGCAAGATACAATGCTAATATTCAACAATGAATTGATTTCTTAGCCACAAGAAAAAAAGAGGAAGTTGAAATTAATAATATATTACTGTTTACTATTTTTATCACATAAGTAAGACACTGGTTTCTAGAAACAGTGCTAGGGACAGAATTAGGGAATCCCGTGTATAATAATTTAAGGTGTCTAACTAAAGTCACTGTTCCTACCTAAACTGCCAGTATGATTTGCAAGCTCTACACACAATTAAAATGAAGAGTGAACTTTAAGTGGCACATACTCACTAATATGATTACCATTTTTAAAGTCACAGTGTAATGCTGAGCAAGCATTAAGTTAGGAACACCCCTACTGAACAGAATCAAGTAAGCTTAAGCAAGTGAATGGTAGCCAAAACCTAAGGCCTGGTAGCAAAACTGTTAAGTAGGAATATAGATTCTTGAGACATTTCTTTCAAAAATATTTAAATATTAGTTACTAGTTGCATCTCATGTTTAGCCAAGTAACTAAATAGAATCATGCCAAGGATAAAGACATCACTATATTTCATGATACTTTTTGCCAAGTTACTTATTGGGTTAAAGTAGAGAAATATTATATATATTTATATAAATATGCATAAAATATTGTGCATTATCTTAAACTAAACTTCATAAAGATGCTCACAATGGAGCACATTGATAGCAATGTTCTCGACACTGGTAAGCACAGAGCTGAGTTGTCTCCATTGCACTTGCGATCGTGAAGCTTTCCGAGATGTCTCGGCTCACAAAAGCTGACAGGGAAAAATGTGGTTCCGATTTTCAAAGCACGCATTTAGGCTGAGAGGCTTCTGGGGACAGCTTGTCAATTTTCTCTGAGACCAAGGGGCTTATAAAGCTTCAGAGGCACTGTGCTTGTGTGGAATTTCTTCCTTGGCTTGCTGGGGAATGAAAGAGGCCCTCCTTTAGCTTGACTTAGAAATCACACTGCACCAAGGGCTGTTTAACCCAGCTGCCACTTTGGAACTCGAGCATCTTAAAACCACAGAGAGAACAGTGCACACCCACAAGAATCCATTCCTTCCAAGCCTAGCCTTAAGGGAATTTTCCTCTCTACATTCCTGAGCATTCATGGTATTGTCTTCAGCATCTGCTCCTCTGTTCCAGGCAGGAAGGTGACTGACTGTGTAACACATTTTGCTTCTTACAGTTAATGAAGGACATTTGGACAGTGGTTTATGGTAAAGACTTTCAGGCTACTTGAAACTATTAATCAACGGAACAGAAATGTTCCCTGAGTAATGTGTTTGATTGCTTTAAACACAGGACTTAAAAACAGACAGAGCTCTACATAGGGAAATTGCCTTGGCAACGTGGCATGTATTCCTTAGAAGGAATCTTTAGAAAGACTCTGAAATGTAACCGCTGCTGCCTGAAGTCTTTACAAAATGCCCGCAGCAATCAGATTTTTTTTTTCCAGTATCAAATAGGACACTGTTGCTGGTTTCTAGTTCACATTGAAATCATTTTAAATACAGATTCTTATAATCTTGCCAGCATCCAAATATGCAAAGTGCCTCATGAGAAAAACCTTCATTTTAAACCAAAGATCTAGTTACCAGAATAGAAAAAAAAAAGGCAGCCTGAGAAGTAAAGAACTGTTGTAGGATTTATCTGAACACACTTATATGGGGACGTGTATGGAGAACAGTATGGAAAAACAACGGAGGGGTTATTTTTTCCATCCAAAGTCTGAATTCCAGAAAGATAACACTTAAGGATTTATTTTCAACTCACCAATTACAGATTCATTTTCAGTCACAAAAATCACATTTTCATAACACAGCTCAGGGTGCTCTCACAGGCATGATCGTACTATGAAGTAGGAATGCCTCTTGTCTTCCTTTTTAAATAAAACAAAACTGAAACAATTTAAAACAAGCTGTGGTATTCATGTTATGG
Source organism: Tokudaia tokunoshimensis (assembly GCA_036184795.1). Taxonomy (NCBI): domain Eukaryota; kingdom Metazoa; phylum Chordata; class Mammalia; order Rodentia; family Muridae; genus Tokudaia; species Tokudaia tokunoshimensis. Next base: position 67,241,582 of record BTHU01000001.1, on the reverse strand, counting down.
ATTCCCCTTTGTTTGAATATCCTTTTTGAACATGTTTAACTGGAGTGCATTCTCACGGACTTTGCAAAGCAAAAAGTGTTTTCCCACTGGGCAAATAGAACGCTGAAGTAACGGTTTAAGCATCATTCTTTTTGAAAACTGGCTTTAAAATTGCAACCCCAAAGCCACAGCTTTCTCCATTGCTCCGCCTTATTCTTCAGCAGGAGCGTTTTGGCCAGAGTTTGTTTCCGCTCTTGCCAAAGAATGCCCTTGAAGGAGCAGCACGCTCAGCCAGAGGCCAGTAAGAGATTATTTAAGAAAAAGAGCAGCTTGTAACAAGGCTTGAGTGTGCTGGCCATAATCACTAGGAGTGCCTTCATTGAAAGACTCACTGAGGGTCTATGAGTTCTTTTTCACCACTTCCCAAGTTAAACCTAGCAACAGCAAGCTGTGCAGTAAAGCTAATTAATTCATGACATCATTTGCTTATCCATTCATCCATCCATCCACTCCAATAAGTCTTGACTGTCTTCCATATTCTCAAGACATTGCACCCAGTAGTGTCAAAAGTGGTCAATGGCGATGCTGAGAACATTTGGCAAGCAATGCTAACATCAGACTGACCAATTAGCTTCTTAGAAGCTCGGAGCTTGCAGGAGAGCCAGGAAGTATAGTAAGGAGAGACTCAGGATTAAGGTCTAAGAATGTCAGTCTGAGTGTCATTTAGAAGATAGGGACTTCCTGCATAAGTGAAGGAAGTGTCTGGGCAGAGAGATTCCATAGTCAGTGTTAGTGTGAAAAGATAAGGAGCAAGAAGCAGTTAACCAAAGGAAGAGGAAATACAGTCAAGCAGTCTATCAACATACACAAACACATAAGGAACAGAGTACAACAATTAAGCATCCAGTGTACTACTAGACAAGTGGCAGATGTTTAATTTTGTAGTTTCTAACTTATACCCCATTGAGTGCCTTATGTTTACACAGTTGAATTCAGAACAAGAAACTAATTCATGCCATGCTACTGAATCTTTCATTTCTTCAGGGCCACTAATGACTAAGCAATATATTGAAAAAAACAAATCAAAGAAACTTCTTCCTCACCTTCTCTTTAGTGTTCAAATCATTCAGGCAATCAAGTTTACCTACAAAAGTTCTGTGTTGCCTAGTTTTAGACGGTTGAGTATTGTTTTTGAGAAAGAAGGCTCATCTTTCAGGGGAGAAAATGGCCACCAGATTCACTCATTAGAAACATCCCCTGGTCTAGCTTCTTTTCTGGAGCTTACTAAGTGTCCTGTTGGGAGATTCATGATGACCTGCTTCACATTTAGAATAAAGGAGAGGTTATAGAGGTGGCCTTTGAAGATCACTTCCTCATTTAAAAATCATTTTCTTCTTCTTTTCTCACTCTTTAACAATATTTCAGACAAATCTGAGCTAGCTAATTCTATAAGAAGTATTATGTATACTGGTTTTACTGATAGAAAAAAAAGGTAAATACTAGCCAATTAGTATTATGTATTAACATAATTACATATGTATTAAATGGTTTTACAGAAATCTTGGATATACTATTAAGAGAAGAACAAATAATGTCAGATAAAAAATAAAACTGAAAAAACATCCATTTAAATTGGTTTAGTTTTTCCGTAAAGATCACGATAGCTGGTCTTTATTGCCAACTACATATGCAATCTAGAATAGCTAGATTTTTCTACATATTCACTAATATCTGTGATCATCATTTTAGCAGGAAGTAACATCTTTGCAGATTGAGTTTCACAGGTTGAGATGGATGCTGCACAGAATGGCTAGCTTACTCATTCCTGCTTTCTGATCCCACTTTATCTGCTGTTAGCTGAAAACCACAGTGGAGGGGGGGGAGGAAGGAGTTATATCCCGTTGACTCAGAAAAGAAAATACTAGCAGATCTTGGTACAACACAAATTACTACCACTCTTTCAATGATTACAACAGAAACTGTAAGTGTTGTTTCTTAAGGGAAACTTACTCTAAACTTCCTTGAGGTAAAAGGAGGAGTCAGAAAAGTCTAATATGTCAATAGACTATAGCAATTATCCTACACTACAACTTTTGATGTATATTATCATATGCTGATAGACATCAAGCTAAAAGAAAAATTGGAATGTAAAAGCCACAAACTACCAAAATAGGATACTTCCACTAAGCATAGTCTTCATAGAACAGAAGAAAAGAATAAAGTAATGTGACTTTAAAAGACACAAAAAAAACCAAAAACGCTTTTAAAAGGCTGGGAAGTGTTGGTGCTATCATGAAAAGGGAGGATACAGTTAATATGCAAATTGTTTCTCCTTCCTCTTTTGGAATGAGGCTTCTCTATATTGCTCAGGTTGCCTCAGACTCCATGCTTAAGTGATCCTTTTGCATGACAATTTCTTCATGAAAAGTATTAACTGGATTACAGAAAGATCTTTTATTAAGTAGTCTAGGGCCATTACCAATTAAAAATAATACTTGATGCCAAGTGTGATGGCACTTATCTACAGTTCCGGGACTTGGGAAGTAGAGGGAGGAGGATAAAGATTTCAATAATCATCATTCACCACATAAAGAGTTAAAGGCTAATCTAAAAAAATATTTAATACTTAATACTCATTGGCAATTGAATGCATCTGTTCTTTGAGTCCACAGAGTGGGTGGTGAGAATGCAGTGGTGGAGAAAGGAACTGTGGACAGTTAGTTCAGTTTAACTTTCCTCTTGGCACCAATGCATGAACAAACTGTAATTTGTACACAGAACCTTCTGTCAAAATCTACCACTGAGGACTGGGACAATGACTCAGTCCATAAAGGGCTTGTTGTACAAGTGTGAATTCCTGATATCAGATACTCAGCACCCATATAAAAATGGTAGATGTTGGTCTACATGTCATTAATCCCAGTGCTCAGGAGGTAGAGACAGGTTGATCCCTAGACTCAGTTTAACTAGATGATTTGCTGAGCTCTAAGTTCACAGAGAGATACTGGTATAAGTAATATAGCTGAGGCTGCTGGGAGGATATGGCGGTGACCCTAGCTGAGATTTTTAGCAACTAGAGATATGGAGCCTGAAGTGACCACCTCCTGTAGCCAGGCAGGACTTCCAGTAGAGGAAAGGGGAGATGAAACCACTCATAAAACCTTTAACCTAGAATTTTCCCTGTCTACAAGAAGCACAGGGATAAATATGGAGCAGAGATTAAGGGAATAGCCTAACTTCACACCTACTCCATGGGAGAGAGCCAACCACTAACATTATTAATGATAATCTGCTATGCTTGTAGACAAGAACCTAGCACAACTGTCACCTGAGGGACTTCATCCAATAGCTGATGGAAACAGATGCAGAGACCCACAACCAAACATTAGGCAGAGCTCATGGAGTCTTAGGAAAGAGTCAGGGGAGGAACTGAAAGAGTCAGAGGGGTCAAGGGCACCACAAGAAGATCTACAGAGTCAGCTAATGGGGGCTCACAGAGATTGAACTACCAACCAAAGAGCATTCATGGAATGGACCTAGCACCCCTATGCATAGTGGATGTGCAGCTTGATCTTCCTGTTGGTACCTCAGCATTTGGAGTGAGGATATCTCTTACTTTGAATATGTTGCCTGCCTTCGAATCCCTTTCCTTTACCTGGGCTGCCTTGTCTGGCCTCAGTGGGAGAGGATGCACTTAGTCCTGATGAGACTTGATGTACCTGGTCCAACGGGTACCAGGGGGTGTGGAGGGGAGGCTTCCCTTCTCTGAGGAGAAGGGGAGTGTGGAAGGGGGGAAGGTAGGAGGGAAGGAGGCTGCAATCAGGATGTAAAGTGAATAAATAAATAAATTAATGAAGAAAAAGTAAAGCTGAGGGCTCAGGAAACATCACAGTGGGGAAGACTCCTTTATGTGCATTTCTGAGGTCCTAAGTTAAACCTTCAAAATTTATATAAAACTCTGGGGGTGGTCATGAGTATCTATAATCTCAGTAATGTGGGGACTGAGAAAGGAGAACCATTGGAGTTTGCTAAACAGGGCTGTCTTGCAGCTGGCCTAATTACATCCAGAGAAGAAGAAGAATGAGAAAGAAAGGCACTTGTTGTTCTCTGCTGGTCACTGAGTGCATATATGTAGGTGGCACCTACTTATCAAACATACATGCATGCATCACATTTATACACCAAAAACATAGGCACACAGATGCATGTGGAAGTGCATGTGAGTGCATGCATGTGCATGTGCATACACACATACACTCATGCACACATACCCTCCAAAATTACCATTAAAAGTGAAAACAATCAATAAAATATGATAACATTTTGTAGAATTTTCCTGGGCTACCATTATTGAGTAGCTCAATTTCTTCTTTGGAAACAGTTGATGCAATAATACTACATAACATTTTAGAGAATAATAAAAGATTTAAAAGGAAACATACAGATTAGGCTTGCACAGTGTGTAATATTGAGATGTAACTTTTGAACAAAGGGGCAAGGAGGAAAGTCGTGTCATATATCCTTAACTCTCAGGTAAAGATGAGATATATTATGGAGAAATACTAAGTTAGGAAGAATGGATTCCTCCTGTAAATCTGACACTGTTCTTGTAGATAACTTTTGAAATTTGGCCTTTATATGACAGCAGAATAATTTAGAGTCTTGCCACACAAGATTAACACAGCTTTCTCAATGAAGTAGATAAAATCTAATGTCTTTCTCTTTCAAAGGACATAGATATACAAAAGACTCAGGCCATCTTACTAAAGAGATTTTCTTTTGGCGATAGGTTAAGAGAAGACAGCATTTGTAACAAAATGTGCTTTATGGGTGAAACTATGTTGATATTTCAGATGACCGTGATGCAAACAACCATAGTCATAACAAGTGTATATTATGTGTGTGACACACTATAGATATCATATCTCCTACTTGGAAAATATTTAGGAAAAACACTAGGTACTTTCATACTAAACCAGAATTAATTCCACACTACATATTATGTTGCTAAAAAATTTCATTTTTAAAATGTTAAGAAATCAGTGATTTTTTTTAATTCACCAAGGTATAATTATCTATACGTGTGAGTGAGTGTGTGTGTGTGTGTGTGTGTGTGTGTGTGTTTGAAATCTGCTTAAAAGGCTGAATGAAGTTTTCAGTTTAATTAACAAATTTCTTAAACTTTTAGCATATGAGTAGTAGAGAATGAAGTATTTATATGACACCACAATTCACAGACTCCTAGTCAGTCATAGCAGGATGACCAATTAGGATGACACTGATGGCCCCAAGCTCTCATAGGGATGGAGGAAGTGATGTACTCCAGAGATAAGGATTTACACAGTGATTCAGTGGATCAATCTCTGGAACAAATCTCAAATGAGACTAAAACTGAGATTCAAGGATGCTAAGTTGGCCCATAATTGATGCATACAGAAGATGCTCTGGCAGGAAGTAATGGTGGCAATTAAAACATGGATTCTGGAATCTGTACAGGTAAAATGAGTCAAAAGGAGAAAGAAAGGAGATTAGAATGCTGGACAACAGAAACAAATAACAAGTAAATCTTCATTTCCACAAACAAATGGTTTGTTCTGACTTTTCAAACAGCTATTTTAGACATTGTTTCCATCTGAGAATAAACCCATCTGTTTGTTTTCCTCAGCATGGCAGGTGTAAGGGAAACACCATAGTCCATTCTGCATTGCACTGTACAAGAAACAGCTTATACTTAGTAATTCGCATGTCATATTAAACTGTACTGAGTTATTTCACCAAAATACAGAAGAAAATTAGACATTTCATTAGAACTATCTTAATCACTTTGTCTCCTCTGGATACCCAGAGGGGTTCCCACCCTCTCAGAGAAGAAGGGGAGGAGGGATGGGGGAGTGAATCTGAAGGAAGGGCACTGGGAGGGAGCAATAATTGGTATGTTAAAATGAATACATAAATTAATGGAGAAAACTAAAGAATTTGAATGAATTCACTTTGAATGCTTTTAAACTCATTGGATCTGAATTCACTATATATTGGATTACATCACAATTAGAATACATGAAGGACATATATGATATGATCCCCTTTACTGCCCGACTAAATAGAGGACACAAGCTACTGTCAACCTGCTGCATGTCAGCAGCAGATATGGTTCAGGTGAGCCCTTGTGCTGATGATGTGTAAGGGGGAAGTAGAAAAATGGGACATCCTAAGCAAAGAATTCTGTGAGAAGCTGCAGAGATGTCGAGTGATATAATCAAAAGCTAATTTGTGTTATCAAAAGAGCAACACTTTGGGTATAATACAATGTATTACAGGGGAAAAAATCTGCAAAGTGCCATGTCAGTCTAAAGAGACAAAATGTTCTGCTTTTAGAGAATTTTAAGTAATTTAATTAAGTAATAGTTTAGGAGTAGTGATATTTAATGTACTTAAGAGTGTCTAATAAATTAAAGAGAATTAGGTATTTCTGTCACCTAAAATTATTTTGGTATACAGAGTGCTTTTGAAAATCTAGAATAGAAATAAGCATGACAGTTCACTCAATATATTTTAAGATAGTTTTGGACCATGGCGCATATATTGTTATAATAAGCTATGAATGACCATAGTCTATTAAATATATAGGAGAATTCAAGGTTAATTTCTAAATTATCTCTAGAACATGTCTATCACATTTGTTACTCTCTGAATTGGTTCCTAATGGCATATTATATCATTCTTCAAAAGGAAAGATCCAAATGACTGAGATGAGCTAACTATATGCATAATCAAATATAGTAAATAGAAATCTACCATGCATAAAATTATAATAACACAGTTAAAATTCATTGAATTTATATATTGTCACTTATATTTTATTCTCCCAAGAGTTAAGATCATTATTTATTATTTAGTCCAGGATCAGAACATTGAAAAGAATAACATCATAATTCCCATCTGATCTAGGAATTTTCAAAAATTTCAAAAGTAGGTCACTATAAAGTAAAATGTGGAGAAAGAATAGTTTTTAAAGAAAATATCTATACTAATCAGGGGGTATTTCAATACTGTTGATTATGAAAAGAATTTTTATGGCTGAAAAAGTCTTATTTCAAATGTCAGAGAACACAACCTGGATGTCGAAACCATCCGTGCAGTGGATCATTTATTAAGAAGTTTTTCTGAAGGAAAATTATTCCCTAGCTATGTATTCAATTAAGAAACTGGAATAATGGCCATTTTTAGTTAGTATTTCTTATATGTCACCTATTCTAGAAAGTTGTCATGTCAATGTAAAAATTTCAAAAATATCCTCATTGAAATACTTTCTAGTGACTAAAATATCATTAAATTTAGAAATGTAAAAATTGAAGGTACAACTTACATTTTGTCTATACATTTTACTGAAAGGTAATCATTGTACTTCACCTTTGAAAGAATTTTAAAGAGAAAATGTACTTCAAATTTCTTAGAGGCCCTCTTACTACCTAGGGAAAGTGACTTTGCTCCTTTACACTTGAAGAGACCTGGACCATTTTTATGTATCTACAGTTAAGGATAGCTTGCTGTGATCCAATGATTAAGCTATGAAACAATTCTGGACATAGACACTAGATAGTATTACATTCATTTTTATAGATGAAGGCATGACTGGTCTAAAGGACACAGTATGCATAAGCATCCCTGTACTTCACTGACAAAAGCCTTTAATGGCCATTTTTACAATGCCTTTGTGCTTACACTGCAAATGTGCAGAATAACAGGGTAAGGGTCCCACTTACTGGAATGATGAGTCTGCTAGGAATTCTGAGAAACAATAAGAACTTCAGGGAATTGTACTCAGTAAAGACAAAAAGTATTTATTCTCTTAAAGAAATGAAAATATAATAGATTGCCTATGACTTTCACTGGGTTAAAGTATAAGAAAATGAATATTGTTATAATATTGTATTTTGTAGGTAATATGATTTTAAAGTATCAAACAAAATTTGAAACTAATTATATTAAATAAGTGATCCATATTCTTAAAAAAGATGTTAAACTATGACAATCATTTATAAATGTTTCAATAAAAATATATCTGAAATGAGTATAAAGTTTTAAAATGCAGTTATAACTGGAAAAGTAGAAAACCACACAAAGACAGCTTACAAGAAACTTTAGAAAATTCTGCACTTGATTGAGAGGTGGAATATGTGTAAAATGTAGACAATATGGATGGTATTAGATTCTATATTTTACTAGATTGTTTAAGAGATTGAAAGACATGTGAAGCATATTTTCTAAAAGATGGAGTTTTTTATAGGTAAACAGGTGGATTTCACTTATACTACACCTAAACTGCTGCAGTTTCCAGGGCTCTTTAGTTTTATTTCTTCTTACTGTGATAAAATTCCCTCACAAAAGCAGCTTAAGGGAGAAAGGTTTTATTAGACTCACAACTTCAGGCACATCTCATCGTTGCTAACAAGTCAAGTCAGGGACTTGCTGCAGCTAATCAGATGGCATTCACAGTTAGGAGCAGAGAGGAATCAATTAATAGAGCTATACTAGTGCTCAGCCCAATTTCTCCAGACCTATCCAGTCCAGGATCACATGCCACCCACAGGGGACAGTTCTTTCCACCTGAATGAATGTAATCCCTCATGGACATTCCCACAAACTATCCTCGCCTAGAGAGTCTTTTATTGAGAAACAGAAGTATCTTAACTCATTGTCTTATGACTACATGAGTCTTTGAATGCAACTCAGCAGCAGCAACAACAACAAAAACAAAACTATAATCCTTCAAAAACAAAAATCTTAAAGTATTAGCACATTAAATTTAGTGACACTGTTAGTATACCATGAGCAAGGAAAAACTTTCCTAGGAATATGAGTTTGATTTAATAGTCTGTAAGTCATCCAGTATATTTTAACACACTAACCAGATAAAGGAAAAAAAATCACATAATCCTATCATAAAGAAAATACAATTTGACAATTTCTTTATAATCATTTGAAATGCTTCCATAACTTTGATATAACATTATTTTAAAAACAACAAGCAGAAGGAACAAGTATGTTTATTTGTATGACACAATGTGTCTGAAGTGAATCCTAAGGAACTGAAAACACGTATCTCCGAAAGTCTCCCCACTTACCCCCTCCCCACTTGCTCTACCTCTCCCCTTATTTCTTCCACCTACCCTCTGTGTGAGTCCAGGAAGTCTTTAGGACCCAGTTTACATGTAGAAAAAAGATTTTCAGTTATATATTTTATCAGTTAAGCGTAATGATAGTTTGATAAAAATAAACATTTAACAGAAGATATACCGAATTTTAATGAAAGTTACAAAATACCACCACAGAAATTAAGAAAGATCTAAGTAAATGAAAATATATACCATTTTTATGGTTTAGAATTTCACCTCCTAAACTTTTCCCCTTTCTATTCACAACTCCTTTCTGGTCCAGGAAATTATTTTTAAAACTCTTGGCATGTAGGTATATAAAAATAGTTACTCTGAAAATATTTATTGATGATAAAGAATAAAGAAATTTAGGGGCTGGAAGATAACTTAGTGGTAAAGAGTGCTTCCTATACGATAATGATGACTGGGGGTCAGATTTCAGCAACCCCGTAACAAGCTGCACATCACATAAACATCTGTAACTCAAGATCCAGGGATCAAGGGCCCCTTTCTGAATTTACACATGTAAATTCATTCATACTTAATAAAATAAATCTTTAAAAATTATAGCTGTTATTTTAAAGGATGTATATATATATATATATATATATATATATATATATACACATCTGAGTGCTTGTGTGTCTGTGTGTTTCTGAGTGTTATGTGCATGTTAGCCCACGTGCTCACAGAAGCCAGAGGAGTCAGATTAGCCAAAAGATGGTGTTAGAGTTAGTTGTGAGCCACCTAATACTGGTGATATGAATTGAACTTGTGTTTACAACAAAGAGTACAATGAAGTCACATGATGCAAAATGAATATGTATGGCTAAAACAACCCAGGTGTATTGTGCTTTTCATTTTGAATTAAATTTTGGTCATTATGTGTTTCCAAAGCTGTTATTATTACCACATGCAGCCACTACGTAGCCTCATACAGGGTTACAATCCACAATCCAAGGAGATAGTTCTTGAGGAATTAGTGCTGTACACATGCCAATTCCTCTTAAGCTGATTTGAGAAGTTAATGACATCCAAAAAATATCCCAGGTGGATTTTTGCATAATTCCATAAGCTGAGCCTCAGCACTATATAGAAATATAAAGAGTCTAGATATATAAAACTATTGAAAAACAAAATTAAAGTCAGGATCAGCACTACTCAACTTCATTACTTATTATAATGGTCTATTTCTTAGGCTATAATGAATGATTTTGGCATTACACTACATATGGAGACCAATGTGGTAGAACAGTGAATCCACAGAAAATTTCACAAATAAAAAGGAAAACGATGCTTTTGTAGTAATACCACTAGCATTCAGTAAATGAAAGCCATTTCATTTACAAGAAATGTCAGATCTATGGGCTATTTGTATTGGCAAAATCAGACCTCATTGTTTATATTTTAACCCAGAAAACCTCATTTATGATGGATTTAAAACCAACATATAAAACTAATTATAAAACTATAAGAAAATTAGAGGAAAATTATCAAAACTTCCAATTATAAGAAATTGTAGAAAAACCTTTTAGCATTGGAATATAGAGATAGCTAAAAATATTTTAAATAAAACTTTAAAACCATCAACTATACAGGTGAAACTGGCAGTCTAGAGTTCATCAGAATATCAATTACTCATCAAAAGTCACTAATAAAATAACTGGAGCATAAATGACAGTTTGAGAAAGAATTATAAAGCATACACATTTAAAATAACACATTTAAAAGCAAATACTCAAGTGTTTAAAATGGTCATATAAAAAACTGACCTAAATAATTTTAGACAATTGTATTTTCCCTAAAAGTCTATGGTTTGAAATAAAAACAATTGTACGACATACATAAAGGCTGATCTCTCATAAGCAAATCTCTTTCTTACAAGAATCGAGCTTAAAATTTGAAGCTACTTTACATGCATTATTAACAATGGTGTTAAATCATAGATTGTAGACTGTGGCCCTCTGGTTCCTCATTCTCAGAGAGGGCAGTTACAGAAGACAAAAGATGATAACAATATGGAACAATATTATAGTAAGTAATATAATATGTGTATATATATACATTGCCTTGTTTTCTTGCTTTTACAATTTTATAAGGCTATATTAACAAAGAGATCATAGCTATCAGAAATCATTGACCTTCTCATTCATGTGACAAGAGACACTGGATCTCAATGACACTCCTTTTTTTTTCTTTTTTTTTAATTATTATTTTCTAAGTTTTTTTATTTACATTCCTAATGATTTCACCTTTCCCGTTTCCTCCCTTCCCGAAAGTCCCATAAGCCCCCTTCCCTCCTTCTGTTCCCCATTCAACCCCCTCTCGCTTCTCTGTCCTGGCATTCCCCTACATCCAGTCTTTCCAAGACCAGGGGTCTCTCCTTCCATCTTCTTGGAAATCTATTGATATGTGAATTGTGTCTTGGGTATTCTAAGATTCTGTGTTAATATCCCCTTATCAGTGACCGCATACGATGTGTGTTTTGTGATTGGATTACCTCATTAAGGATGATATTTTCCAGTTCTGACCATTTGCCTAGGACTTTCGTGAATTCATTGTTTTTAATTGCAGAGTAGTATTCCATTGTGTAAATATACCACATCTTCTGAATCCATTCCTCCGTCGAGGGACATCTGGGTTCTTTCCAGCTTCTGGCTATTATAAATAAGGCTGCCATGAACATAGTGGAGCATGTGTCCTTATTGCATGCAGGGGAAGCCTCTGGGTATACCTGCCCAGGAGTGGTATAGCAGGATCCTCCGGAAGTGTCATGTCCAGTTTTCTGAGGAACCACCAGACTGCGTTCCAGAGTGGTTGTACCAGCTTGCAATCCCACCAGCAGTGGAGGAGTGTTCCTCTTTCTCCACATCCTCGCCAACAACTGACTACTCTAATTATGAGAAGACTGTATCAGGGTATGCTCACACCAAATACTTTCCCTGTATTCCCAATATTATCAGCCTCATAAAAAGTATAGAAATGTTTGAAAAATTCTCATACCCTAGAAAACCCGGGCTTACCCCATATGGACACAATGTAGAACCTTGAACTGAATTCTGGACAGAAGGAAAACCTAAGTATGAAAACACCGCTGAGACCCCAATCATGTCTGATGATTAATTAAACCAATATCAGTGTCTTAATACTGAAAGAAACATGAACTAACAGCAGTGATGGAATAAATTACCAAAAGGACGTATAGAAATGATCTACTTTTCAACTTTTACATAGGTCTGAATTGTTTCAGAACTAAGAAGGTTAGAATTTTTGTTAACATGGGTTAATTCTTGGACCAATACTCACCAGAAGAGACATATCAATGAGTAATAAATATGGAAATTTGCCTGAAATCACTAGTGCTGTTGAAAATGTAAGCTAAGACTATGAAGGGATGCCCTTAGAATAGATAAAAGACCAACAGTATACAATGCTGAAGAGGAGGCGAGGCAGAGAAGAAAGCATACACTGCTGACATCACTGAAGCGAAACAACCACCAGGACACATCCTTGGTAGTTTCTTATTAAGTTTAAAAACAGACATTATCTTGTAACAGCTAATCACATCCTTACACAATGGTCCAGAAATTCTATTGCTATGTATCTACCCCAAACATAGTATAATAAATATATACAAAGAGACAAATATAGAAAATTGATTAGGAATAACTCCAAATAGACAAAAGATTAAAAACAAAATGGCTACTAGACAAGATGGGTGAATAATAGGAACCTTATGTTTAGTAGAAGAAACCAGATAAAATTAAGTACTGTATGATTTGATTTCTATAAGTTTAAGGACAGGCAAAATTAATTAGTGGAGAAAATCAGATACCAGTGACTTGTGGGAGGTAACAGACTGACAAGAATCTGGGAGAACTTCATGGTGTTGTCAGCGCACTGTATCTTAATTGTGATTTTTTGCTCCACAGGGGCATTTATTTCTCAAACATAGCATACTGTGCCCTTTAAGACTTGTATATTTTGCTCTACCTTAACTGGACTTCAATTAAACATTTATGCAAGGAAGAGAAAGTTATCAGCCTTAGTTCTTAAACAAGCATATTAAAATGTGTCATTCTATGAATCAAGGAACTGAAAGTACTGGTAGATACTAAAAGAGGAGAAGAACATTGAGCTATTAGCTCTTGAAGAAGAATTATATAGTACAATAAAGTGAGTATTGTCTTTTCTTTTTTTTTATTTTCTAAGATTTTTTTATTTACATTCAAAATCATTTCCCCTTTCTTTTTCCTCCCTCCCCGAAAGTCCCATAAGTCCCCTTCCCTCCCTCTTTTCCCCATTCAACCCCCTCTTGCTTCTCCTTTCTGTTATTCCTTCTAACTGTGCCATGAAAGCTCAATTTATGCTCCTTCCCTGTGGCATAGTCACTACCTCAAAGGGAAGGATGCAAATAAGTCTTCTTCTACTTAAGAACTCCCTTTGCAATTACATACTTTCACCCTGCCTAACCATAAAGAGACCAATACTATGTAATACAAGAGATTATAGAAAATGTTGACTAATGTCATTTTAGCATATGGAAAGGAGGACAGACTACAAGTATGCAATAGAGCAAGCCAACTCCTAAGTTTCCCTCACACTAAGAAAAAGGATAGAATAGACAGAGTTTTCAATTATGATGATATAGACTTTCCTTTAAATTTTATTAAATGTTTATCTAATATTTTTATCCAGTTTTACCACCTCCAAGAAATCAGGCTTCAAGAGTCAGATCTAGCTGCACAAAAAAAAAATCCTTTTATTAAATGACACAGAAATGAATGATTGGATTCATGTATTTTTTGGTCATGGAGATAGATATATTTACCAACATTAACTAGAGTGGATGGGTCTGGCATTTCCAAACCTAAAATATAAGCTATAATTTCTGTTCTGAGATGTACATAAATCCTCCCTCAGGATAAACAGGAATGGCTCAATTCCTGGTGCCTGAACAGTTAGCTCAAGATTCAGATTTCATTACCAAACTTTGACACTGAGCATTGCTTGCAGCACATGGGCTGTTCAGTGTTTTTCTATTACTTTCAAATAAAATCACTCATCTGTGGAAAATGAAAAAATGGAATATTCATGAGTTAAAAGATAATTTTTATCATCCCTAGAGAGTCTCTTTCTTTAAATTGTTTATTACCTGCAGAGCTCTGCTGAATAAAAATTGATTAAATGTTATTTGCCAATTACAGTGATAGCAGAATATATTCTTCAAAGCAAACAGCAAAAGCATAATAATTCTGGCAATAGAAAGCATGCTTTTTACTGGTAGTTCCAGGAACTGTAGGAGGACAGAAAATCAAGTAGTTTGGGTAACTCTCTTTTTAGTAAAACAATACGAAATTACAGAACTGAAATAACTGTGCTCCTTTCCAGTGTCATGGAAGAGCCACAGAAATGATTAAACTAGAAATTCATTTATTTACATGGAAATCTGTCCATTCTAGCATTCTACTATGAAGGAGTAGCATAAGCCAAAGGATTTGCTTATATTAAAACCCATTTAAGAGTTACCAGATGAACATTTAAAGTTTCTTAAGCTGACTTGAAAATTTATGATAAATCATACTTTTCTAAGTAGCCATTTGACAGAATTCAAACACTGTACTTACTGTCACTATTTTCAGAGGTAGGAGATGCACAGTTCCCATCTGATAGCCCATGCTTTCACATTAGAACCACACTGTTTTGTTCTTTATTAACAGAAGTTGGAGGAAGGATTGAGTAACCTGAAGGGGACTGGGACTCCACAAGAAGGCCAACAGTGTCAACTAACTGTGGCTCCTAGAGACTGAACTACCAATTAAAGAGTATACAAGGGCTGGAATTGGCCCTACCCCACATATGTAGCAGACATGAAGCTTGATCTTCATGTGGTTCCCCCAACAACTGGAGTGGGGACTCTGTTGCTTGCCTGTGGATTCTGTCCCTGCAATGAGAAGGTCTTGGCTGGACTCAGGAGGAGAGGATATACCTAGTCCTTCAGTGACTTGAGGTGTCAAGGTGGATTGGCACCCAGTGGGGAACCTTACCCTTCTCAAGAAATGAAGGGGAGGGAGGGATGAGGGTCAGGGTGTGTGAAGGAGGCTGTGATTGTGATGCAAAATGAATAAATAAATAGAGAGGAAAAATAAATAATTCAACATTATTGAAACTCTAAAGAAAACCCAAAAAACAAAAACCAAGCTCAGGTTGTTCCAGCCAACACAAGCCCCCAAATTCAGAAGAATTCTTCATCTTCAAAGTCTTCCTATCTTGCACCTCTTGTTAAACCAGAGCTTATCACCAGCCTCTCCACTTTCATGGGGTTCGTAGTTACATTATAATGTCATTCTTCTTTTTTTAGTTATCTGTGAATGAGCCAGACTGTGATCTCTGTAAGCACAGGAAATGTTTAATCCCTCAAATTAAAAACCAGGAGTTCAATCAATGTCCACTGAATACAGGAAAATGAAGGCATGCTTTAAAGGGAAGAAATGCAGGGTACCAATTAGAGTCTGGACCAGGAACATTAACTTTGCTTGAGAACAAATTAAATAATTTACCATTTCTAGGTCTACTCCACATCCATTGAATCAGTATGCAGGACCTCTAAGGTCCTGTTTGAGTCCAATTTGAGAGACACTAAAGTTGCTTTAGTGGGAAGTTTTAAACATCAATTCTTCCAAGAAGGTTTGTCAAAGGACCATTGCAGTAGATTACCACTCTACTAGCCTGTTTTTAATCCTTAGCAAAATAAGTGCTTGTTTCAAAAATCATCCACTTAGAAGAACTGGTGGTAAGAAAGCAATTAGGGACTATAGCAAGCACTGAAGTGAAAGTGGATTCAGATTGATTCAGATCTGCAAGGTAAGGTCAGGTGTTAACCTAACTAACTTGAGAGTATGTAGAGGAATACTCCCAATGTCCCAGGAGCTTGGAATGGAGAAACATTTGAGGCAATTATATAATGTTAAGTTTAACCAAATTATTCTACAAATGAAGCCTTTTAAATGTATACATCAATGAAATATGGAGGATAAATGAAAACTCAGTAAGGTTTAATTTTCTGAGAGAGTCATAGAGAGCACATTGCACTCACTGCCCTGTCCATCCCTCATGGTGGAACAGATTACCAACCTGGACATTTTCTAACAACCTGAGAAAAAAAATCAGTTGGCTTTATCTTAAGAGTGACTGTCTCTTCAGGCACTTAGGTAATCTATTGTAAAAGTGATCATATATTGTAGATGTGATTAATTCTGGGTAGGTATAAACATATCCATTTGAAGAAGATACATTTCAATGTAAGCCTTAAAGAAGAATGGAGAGAGAAATTAAAGATTGCAAAGAACTGTCAGCGATGGCAGAAGCTATTAGTCATGTCATGGTGAAGAAATAATGACTGTCTTACAGTTGCTCAGTTCTTCAAGGTGAACTTCAAAAGAATAAAGTAGCTTTAAAGAAAATTACAAGGAAGAGTGTGGTTCACAATGGAGATGGTACAGGGGCAAACAATCGACTGCCTTCTGCAGTTGGGAAATGTGTCCCCAACATGTCAAAGTTTATTATTTGCTTTTCAAAAATTATGCTCTCAATTTCAATGCAACATGAATGTAATGAGACACCTTCCACATTCTGTAGGTATAGACACTTGTTTGATTCTGTATAATTAAGAATAATCCAGAAATCTTATTAAAATATTGTCACTGAGCACACCTTGTCTTTTTTAAAATCTTCACCATTCAATATAAATGACATTCCATTTTGAACAACATTAACATCTACATTTCAAGGTCTACATGCTAACACTATTTACTTTCTTATACTCCAACTCTACAAATTGAGCAATTCTCTAGGAACTAACCAAGAGGTAGATTTCTGCAAAGACTATATTGCTACCTCAGCCCCTGGTCCATTGACTACATCTATTCACGAGAACCTGAGTCACTTCAAAGTAGCTAACAAATGTAGCATTCATTGTGCTAGTTGAGGAGAGAAGACCCAGATTCTGGATGCACCTATAAGATTACGACTGATCATAACCTAGATGATGTCATAGAAGGTCTAGTATCAGTAGAAACATTTCTGAGTAAAGCAAACCCATCATTGGTCATGAATAGGGTTGCTTTATTTTTAGAGGAGAAAATGTCTAAACTGTGAAGTATTGAATCATCTCATGACCAAAATTCACAGTGAATTTTCATGCTCTAAAATAATCCCAGGAGTAGCAGTTTGGGGAAGGAGAAAACTGGTTGACTTTCTGTTTTCACTTTCTTCTGAGTCATACAATTTACCACAATTTGGTGGCTTAAAAGAACAGTCACTTATTAACTTTTTTTTTTCTGGAAGTCAGGGACCTCTCACATGGTATAAATGGATCCACCCCTTACAGATTCACTGGATTACAGCTGTATTTTACAGGACTATAGTTCTTTCTGAGCCTCTGGGTCCAGGCTTACTGGTTTGATTAATTTCTTTATATTTTCTATGAAATTCTCTACCTGTTCCAGCAAGTAACAGAATCAGGCTTTGTGCTTCAGACACCACCACCTTTCTCTTCTTACTTCAAGAGTCATTCACAGGCTCTCATAAAATCTGAGATTAACTCCATACTTCAAAGGTAGCTGAATAGTAGCCATATTTTTCTTCGGTAAATTCCGTCATGAAATAAAACATAACCATAGAGATAATGACAAGCAGAAGAGTTTGGGGGCTCAAATTTTTCCTGCTAACTCTTATAAAACCTGTATCTCTAATTTTAGGTTTTTATATGTAAGGATTTTGTTTGTATAACAGAATATCATATAACAGGCCTATTGACAATGGGTCTGGGCTTGAATGAATGATGATAAAACACAGAAAGGTATAATCATATCTAATTTAGGAATGAGGAAGAATTAAAGGGAGTATGTAATAGCATCAAGTATAAGGAGAATGAGCAACTTTTGGGTATGTAGCTGGACACATGAAAGAGACAATAAGGTGAATGTTGGCAATTAGTGGAGGGATCTTACTGCATGTCAAAATGTAATTTGCAAAGAGCAAAGAAAATATAGCACTGCTTATAACAATTCCATTAATAAGGAGTTTAAACATGGTGATAATTTTATGAGTCCTCTATGACATTAAGGAATTATCATCCATGAAGTACGTACATTTGTCTAATACTATACAATCATAAAAGTACCTTGGTAAGTAAAGTAAATGAGTATGAGTGGCTAGCTAGCGTTTTGGCCCTGTAAATGAGTTAAGAGCACAGGCATAAAAGAACTGATTGGTATTATCTAATGACAAATAAATGAATAGGACCAAGAATGAATAATCTACTAAGGAATAAAGTCCATCAGTATGATGTTTTTATCCTAGCCATATTCCGTTGAGGTTCTTAAACTTCTGGACAGTACTAAAAGTAAAATAGAAGAAGAAAAGGGTCTGGAGCCTAGAAAAGGGCCCATTTAATTTGCAGAAAATAAGGAACTTTAATGGAAGGGGGTAGGGAAATAATAGAACTCAATGAGAGGGGGCTTGCTGGGGGGTGAGTATTGCGAGGGATTTGGGAGATGAACCAGGTGCAGGGAGTGAGGAGAATCAATCAAGATGTGTGTGTGTGTGTGTGTGTGTGTACGCGCGTGCATGTGTGCATGTATGTATGTATGTATGTATGTATGTATGTATGTATGAATGTATAAAAACTCCGTATGGAAACCTGTTACTCTTCAGAATAATTTAAAAATAAAAACAATGTAAAGAAGCAAAATACTTGAAAAAGAGCAAGAAAGGAGAACAGATTCCATTGTCAAGTAAGTTTTAAACCTGGTTAAAACCCAGCAACATTTAGCAAAGTTTGGGCTAGTCAGACATTTAAGGCTGCTTATGTGCACTGTGGTCATGCAGATGTGGGTAAAATCTGGAGAGTTTTAAAACACCTTTGACTAGATAAAGCTCTTTTTTTTAGGCAGAGATGGGTAGCTGTCCAACTAAGTATGTTTATTTTCCATAGAAGTAGAACCAGGTAGGAGACTTTCCTCCATCCCCTCACATTCAAGTAGGGCCATGAGATATGTGATAATAGTATAATTTGAAGAAAACTGTATGTTTTCATAAATCACAGCTAAATGTGTGTTCTTTCTCCATGATTCCCTACCCTTTCAGGGTAGAAGGGGTAATGAACATTCTTATGATGAAAGGAGCCTGTACTTTTGTGTTACTGTGAGGAAGAAAGTTGGCAAGGACTAAGAATACATGTCGTTGACCATTACCTTTCAATCAGGATATGTATTTTCTTCAGGGTACATGTGGCAATGTCTAGAAATGTTTTAATACTGAGATGATGCTGACATTTTGTGGATAGAGGCCAGGAATGCATATCAAAAGGGTCAACAAACAGAGCCAAAGTTAAGAAACTCCTTTAGAGTGTTAAATGAAAAAAAGTATGTATGTTCTCCCAAATGCCCTGAAATTGTAGAATTTGGCATCGATAGTAATACTATTTAATATTTATGGAAAGTTTTGCTTGTTTCTTTGTTCCATGAACCATTCTTCAGGAAAACTAAACTATATAATTGATACTGTACATAATATGATAATCAAAACATCGGCTGATACAATGTGCTGATTCTATTTGCTTGGAATTTCTGATTTAATTACCATTGACATTTTCATGTCACCATTCTACTCAGATATACATTTTCTATAGACTATTGAAATAATTTCCTTAAAAGACTCAAACTTTTGTACACATGGTTATAGTTGTGAAATTATTTAACAACAGAACAAAATTTTAAACTCAAGGTTCTCTTTCTAAAGTATTTCTATTTATTCTAGAAAAAGTGAAAGGCACCCTGGGTCCCTGAAGAACCTTATACTAGAAGAATAAATAAGATAGTTTTTCAAATTATAATTGTAGAAGAAATACAAAGTAAACATCTTGGAGTTTTATGTCATCTTTAATGCACACCATAAGATTTGAGATTTTTTTCAAGTTACTATAGCAGGTAGAATTTGACAAAAATGAATTAATTTGTGATAAACTATTTGGAACAAAGAAATATGTCTTTTTCTAAGCTCACAGAAATATCTTCTCACTAAAAGCCTTTATTATTTCAAGGGTAATGTTTGTTTTCACAGAACCTTGCCATGAGGTATATGTAGTACTTTCGGGAACCAGTGAGACCACTGAAGAACACTGGAAACTTTTCTCAAGTTAGGTTGGAGTCTGTGCCCCAAATTAGGCACCAATAAAAGCAAGACTTACTCTTCTTGGGGTTTGCTATACCCCTTTTTATTCCCAAATAACTATTGGACATTTATACCCCACTATTGGTTGTATAGATCCTCAATAAATGACACAGAAACACTGTCATTAATTAATAACTGGTAGGGGCTATGTGAAGCAGGTTTTGAGCTATTCTAATGTTTTCACCTGTTAAAATACGCATAAATGGCAGTCACTTGCTAATCTGGTATTTCCCTAGCTGCTTCTGCTCCATCAGCCTGTCTTCGGGGTGCACATCACTTGGCCATGTGCTTTTTGTCCATCCTATCTGACAGCAGCCTCTTTCTTTCTCTCCTCTCTTTCTCCTTCTCCTCATGGTCTCTTTCAAGATCCCTCACCCAACTCAATTCTAAATCCTGCCTTCCCATCCTTTCTCCCCAGTCATATTCCCCAGGGTTTTATTGAACAATCAGGAATAAACAGAGAGCATTCTTTACAACACATTGGTTACACAACACACAAGACTAACTCCAACTACCTGCCTTTCTACTTCAAACTTGTATATACAAACCTACACTGAATACACCTGGGCTTTTGTGTGTTCATCTCCTAGAGTCAAAATACAATTGGATTTATCTGTTAGTTATTAGTCTTTTTATTAGTCTTATTAGTCTTTTTAGTTAATTGTTCATAGATGATGCGTCTAATTCTGTTCCACTTACTACAACTTGGTTCCTATTTTGAGCTGGTTACTAAAATGAGTTTAGATTAAAAAATGGGAGGACACAAGCAACAGACAGCATAGGTAGAGCCTTGCTATGAGCTTCCTACGGTACCTGTATACTCAAATTCTACCTCTCTGTCCAATATCCCAGCTTTGCTGTAAAAACCAACTTGAAACAGCTGACATGCAATTGTAACAGTACTCACTGATTCATTCAGGTATTTATTTGCTTGATTTGTTTGTTTGTATCACATAATCAAGATGCTTGAGACTGCATGAGATACTGTGTTAGCTAATACCCATTCTTTATAATATAAACAGTTAGCAGTCTTAATCCCCTAAACCCATTTGGTAGAGGTAGTTTTTATTCATTCCAATAAATACTCGTTAAGCATCAAGCTCTGTGTTGGGAGCCACCACATTATTCCTTGAATTCTACTTTTTTATTTCTCTTGTATCTTCAAATAGACTAAATTTCCTAAGAGACTGGAGTACTAATTACTCATATATACATTCTTCTCAAAGGACCCAGACCTGCATATAGTAAGCACTTAGTAGAGATGGAAATACTCGGTGCATCACAATAAAACTAAAGCTATCAATTCTTTCTCCACAAAGATTTTTTTGAAACAATTTGCAATTCATACACATGTTCAACGACTTGATTATGCTGGCTTCTGTATTTAACTTATAGTACTGGAAATTCCCACTAAATACAGACAGATTGCATAAAGGAAAACACAAAATATGGGCAAAGCTAATATATAATTTTGTATGCTCAGGGAATAACTCCAATCTTCTAACACACGTATAATAATTACACTGTAAGAACGTTTGCTAATGAAGAGAAATAAAAAGCCAATAATGGATAAAAACTACATCCACCAAATGAGTTTAGGGGATTAAGAATGTTTATATTATAAAGAATGGGTATTAGCTAACACAGTATCTCATGCAGTTTCTTAAGTATCTTGATTATGTGAAACAAACAAATCAAAAAGCTTACATCAGTAGAACTATTAAAGTTTCATAGTGGGAAGCGATTATTCCCAAAGCATGCCATTTATGCAAAGTGCTGAATAGCAAATTTTCTTTGTTTCTTTGAGCCATTTGCTATCATAAGTACCCTCTTGTGTCACTGTTCAGTTTGGTGTCCTACTGTGCATCTTAAGAAAGTTTCTTTTTCAGGCCAAACCCTCTTATTGTCAACAAAATTCTTTTCATCCTCTCTAGGAAATGTCAGAAAATATTTTCTCTTAAGGGAAACTGAATTGGGGTTTCTTGTCAAACACTCTTGTCCTTCAGGTAAGGAAAGGGCTAGTGAAGATATGCTGTCCTACCAGAGTGTACCTACAGAATTCTAGAGTCTTGGCAGGAAGAATAACACGGAGAAAGAATGCTTCCACTCATGTGATAGCCATTCTTCTCTTCCTCAACTGCGCAGAGGCATCCCCATTGTTACTTGGAGACAATGGCTTTAATTCTGTGCAAATAATAAGACTTTGTGAAGGGAGGAATGAAGCATTGAGCTTTGGTTGACGCTGGAAGAAGTCAATAGCGGTCATTTCTATGTACCTGAGAAACAGCCATTCATTCACTATCCTAGTGACTACTATATCATTTGTTTATGGTTATATATTGAGTCAATGATTGAAAACTAGTCAAATGATAGAAAAATTGGTCTTTCAAAGAATATTGATATCAAAACATACTTGTATACATTAATGCTCAGTTGGCTGTATATCTTCTTACTAATTACAGATTTAGCAGCATTTTCCTGATGGTAAATAAGGGAAGTAAACAAACAGCAATAATATATTACAATGTATTACAATGTTACCTGATGTTAATATTATCATGTTAGCATGTCATAAGAATTCTGTGGTAATGCTTTATATACTTTCTGAGTACATGTCAAAGTGAAACTGTGCTCGAATATCTCTTCAATTTCTTTAGAACTACAACTTTAGGTTATAGTTTAATTATAATTCCTATCAATGGTCAACAGAGTGAGTTCCATGACAGCCAGGGCTATACAGAGAAACTCTGTCTTGAAAAAACCAAAAGAGAGAGAGAGAGAGAGAGGAGAGAGAGAGAGAGAGAGAGAGAGAGAGAGAGAGAGAGAGAGAGAGAGAGAGAGAGAGAGAGAGAGAGGAAGTTCTAATTCCTATCAATATGAAACCACAAAAACCTTCCTTCTAAGTACTTAGGTTTATAAACATAGATTAAGTGCTACTCTCAGTCTGTATCTGAAAAATGTCTTGATGCAGGACATGGTGGTTAGAGTAGAAATTCAAAACTGGACAAAATACTGAAAATAAGTAATGGTGGATGATTTTTCCTAAAATACACATCTATATTCCCTCTCCACATTTCAAGAACACTTCAGAAGAGGGATTAGCCAAGAACATAAGAGCCAAAAGAAATGTACTAAGAAGTTGTTTTCTGGAAAGTAATGTGGCTATTTAGTTCATGAGCTCACTAAATCTGTGAAGTTCATATGAAGCTACACAGGACCTGTACAAGATTAGATCCATCAACATCATGAAGAGGAGGAGAGACACAGGAGGCCCACTCTCACTTAGTAGTTTAGTGGTTGCAGGGAAACAGGACTGTCATTTTTTTTCAATCATATAGCTATAAAGCTTCCAGTACCCTAGAAAATAATCTCCTACCCATGCTGGAGCAAGCAACTCTGAGAAACCTCAGTGGCTCACATATAAGAAGACAGGGAGCTCAGATGGATCATGTTGAGAAAAAAAATAAAAAGGTCTTAGTTGGAGAGGAATGGGAATGAGGGAAGGGAAGGTGGTGAAAGGGTTAAAAATCATTATATGCATCTACAAAACTGTCAACAGTTTGTAAAATGGAGAAGAAACAATACTAATATCCAATTACATACACAAAAAGAGTCAAATATATTAGGCACATGCATTGTGTATTGTTTCCTTTAAGAATCATAACAGTTCAATTCTTTTTATGTATATTAAATGAAGCATTAAAATAATGAGTGTTATACTAGTTTAAAAAAAAAAGGCAAAAGAACTATGAGGACAAGATGAGTTTTTAAAGCACCAGACTTCTTTTACTTGTGAACTTAACAAGAATAATAAGGTAACATGCATAGCCTTGTAAGAGCATAAAATTCCACTCAGTACTTTCCATACATCTCTAATCCCATCTCATAGAGAGAGGACACCAGCAGTTTCCTCATATAACTGAGACCCCTGCCAAACAGCGTGCAGAAGACACATAAACTGTTACACAATGTGCCTTCCACTTACACAATTCTGATCAACATACAAAAGTTCCCTCTAGAACTTAATAAGGAATGCAGAGACATAAGTTAAAACTAATTAAATGACTATTAAAAATCCTTACTAATTCCGATTAATGGGGAAGTTACTAAGAGCAGATCACCAATTTTGTAAACTTGCAAATGAACACAAGTGATAACACCCTGAGTTAATGCCTGGCATAATTAGAATGCAAATGAGTTTAATAGTTGGACCTGCATTGTGGAACTCATCTGTGGTATGGGAACCTGCTGCATGTCTCTGGCTTGTAAATTCTTTTCCATGGTTAGTGTGAGTACAACCAGGTCACACAGCTGACTAGGCCATGAAACTGCAGGATCTATTGCTACGCATCTCCAAAATAATTTTGAGAAAAGCAGGGAATAGTTCAATACTGAGAAGAATGGTGAGAGAATTTATCATACTCTAAAACTAGGACATAGTCTCCAACAGAGAGGAAGGAGTCAGTACTGCTCAGAATAAGAATCACCATAGAACTGATAGAAATGCTTTTGCCCTAGATAGAAAAATAATAAAAAAATATTTACTGAGGTCTAGAATAGCATAAAATATTATTTTCTGGGTAGAAACAAAATTTTATTGTTCTTTTCCCCTGCAAATTAAAAAAAGATATCAAATCATTTTCCTATATTTCCTAAGCTCCATTTTTATTACCTTATGTTCAATATACACCCTTACTTTTTGGGTGGGCAAAGTCAGTTCATTACCGCCTCCTGTTCCTCAGGTTTGGGGCATGTAGGCCTTTCTTCAAAGTGTACCAGTTGGGAAATTTTTACACTATTTGTTATGCACAAGTAAAAGACATATTCACTCTTCCACTCCATTCACTGGCAAACTCTCAAAGCAGCTCTCCTGAAGGCCTCATGAGAAAACGGCTCATGGAAGCGTGCTCACAGACTTCTAGTTTCTTGGCAAGAAGACCAGCATCGAAAAAGAGAGCTGTCCCAATTGCCCACATGCCAGGCCCATAGCTAACTGTAGGCATCTTTTCCCCCCAACAAAGATTAATAAGATTTTGAGGATGAAGTATTGAGTTCTGGTCGTTGCTAGGAGAGGTGGTGGACTGTGGTCATTTCCAGGTACCTGAGAGACCTCACTGTATTTTTTATTTTTTATTGAATATATTCTTCATTTACATTTCAAATGTTATACCCCTTCCCGGTTTCCCCCCTCCCCGAAAAGCCCCAACCCATCATCCCACCCCCTGCCTCCAAGAATATGCTCCTCACTGTTTAACTAGAAATAATTGCGCGTTACATAGGACAGCTGAATCAAGCAACTTTGCCCGTGAGGCAAAGTTGTTGGACACAGTAAAGTCTGGGCTGCAATTTTTGATCAGTTATGGCAAAACGCCACAACATTTTGTTCCTATGTACATTGCATGTTTTTTTAATTTATTTTTAATGAAATAGGAAGTAAAAACATTTTATGATAAAATTAAAGATTTACATGAAAATGTTTCTGACAAAATTGAAGAAGCACATTAAGATTGACAATTTTCATGGAAATTAGATTAAAATGGTAGACATAAAAAACATTGCTAAATTAATTGAAAAAAGGAAGTAGAAACATTTTATGATAGAATTGAAGATTTACATGGGAAATATTTCTAATAAAATTGTAGAAAAATATAAAATAACATTAAAATTGAAGATTATCATGGAAAATTACAGATAAAATGGTAGGCATAAAAATATTTCTAAGTTCATTGAAAGTGGAATTATAAACGTTTTCTGATAAAATTGAATATCTACAAGGAAAATCTTTCTGATAAAATTCAAGAAATATATAGAAAAACATGTTAAAATTAACTATTTCATGGAAAATTATATAGATAAATTGGTAGGAATAAAAATATTCCTAAGTTGATTGAAAGTAAAATTATAGACATTGTCTGATGAAACTGAAGATGTACATGAAAAATATTTCTGATAAAATTGAAGAAAAATATAGAAAAACACGCTAAGATTGACTATTTCATGGAAAAAATTATACCGATAAAATGGTAGGCATAAAAATATTCCTGAGTTGATTGAAAGTGGAATTATAAACATTTTCTGACAAAATTGAAGATTTATATGGAAAATATTTCTGATGAAATTCAAAAAATATATAGAAAAATGTTAAAATTAAAGATTATCATGGAAAATAATACAGTTAAAATAGTAGACATAAAAAACATTACTGAATTGAAAGAGGAATCACAAACATTTTCTGATAAAATTGAAAATTTACATGAAAAATATTTCTGTTAGACTATGTTTTTTGTTGGGGAATTGAGTCCAGTGATGTTATAAGATATTAAGGAATAGCGATGGTTGCTTCCTGTTATTTTTGATGTTATTTTTATATTTGTGTGGTTACTTTCTTTTGGGTTTGTTTGAAAAAGATTACCTTCTTGCATTTTCTAGGGTGTAGTTCCCTCCTCATGTTGGCCTTTTCCATCTATTATCCTTTGTAAGTCTGGATTTATGGAAAGATATTGTGTAAATTTGGTTTTATCATGGAATATCTTGCTTTCTCCATCTATGGTAATTGAGAGTTTTGCTGGGTATAGTAGTTTGGGCTGGCATTTGTGTTCTCTTAGGGTCTGTATGAGATCTGCCCAGGATCTTCTAACTTTCATCATCTCAGGTGAGAAGTCTGGTGTAATTCTGATAGGCCTGCCTTTATAGGTTACTTGACCTTTTTCCCTTACTGCTTTTAAAATTATTCTTTGTTTAGTACATTTGGTGTTTTAATTATTATGTGATGGGAGGACTTTCTGGTCTGGTCCAGTCTGTTTGGAGTTCTGTAGGCTTCTTGTATGTTCATGGACATCTCTTTCTTTAGGTTAGGGAAGTTTTCTTCTATAATTTTGTAGAAGAAATTTACTGGCCCTTTAAGTTGGAAATCTTCACTCTCTTCTATACCTATAATCCTTAGGTTTGGTTTTCTCATTGTGTCCTGGATTTCCTGGATGTTTTGGTTCAGGAGCTTTTTGCATTTTGCATTTTCTTTGACTATTGAGTCAATGTTTTCTATGGTATCTTCAGCCCCTGAGATTCTTTTTTCTATCTCTTGTATTCTGTTGTTGATGCTTGCATCTATGACTCCTGAATTCATTCTAAGATTTTCTCTCTCCAGAGATGTCTCACTTTGTGATTTCTTTATTGTTTTTACTTTCATTTTTAGATCCTGGATGGTTTTATTCAGTTCCTTCACTTGTTTGTTTGTGTTTTCCCGTAATTCTTTCAGGGATTTTTGTGTTTCCTCTTTAAGGGCCTCTACCTGTTCACCCATGCTCTCCTGTATTTCTTTCAGGGATTTTTGTGTTTCCTCTTTAAAGGCTTTTACCATTTGACCCATGTTCTCCTGTATTTCTTTAAGGGAGTTATTTATGACCTTCTTGATGTCCTCTAACAGAATTGTGAGATGAGACTTTAAATACAACTCTTGCTTTTCTGGTGTGTTGGGGTATCCGGGACTAGCTATGGTGGGAGAACTGGGCTCTGATATTGCCAAGTAGCCTTGGTTTCTGTTGGTAGGGTTCTTGTGCTTGCCTTTCACCATCTGGTTATCTCTGGTGTTAGTTGGTCTTGCTGTCTCTGGCTGGAGCTTGTCCCTTCTATGGGCCTCTAAGCCTGTGTCTGTACTCCTGGGAGACCAACTGTCTTCTGGCAGGGTCTGTGCACAGAAGACTGTGGAGCTGTCTGGTTTGCTGCTACAAATGGTGGCCAGAAAGGAAGACTCCTGTCCCAGCAACTCCACTGATCGTATGCCTTGTGCCCTCCTAGCTGTACCCTTCCAGAGAGAAGGTTGGAGATCTCACCTCGGCACTCAGAAGTGAAATTGCTGCTGGGAGATCACTCTCTCCTGGCGGGCTAAGCACAGAATGCTTTGGAGCTGCCTGGTTCCCTGCTGCAGATGGCGGTGGCCAGAAATGTTTTTTTTGTTGTTGTTGTTTTTTTTAATAGTTTCAAACATGAGAATTTTACTGTTGTCATTTTGTCTTGTTGTCACATACTCTCCCTATATTCTTAATTCTTCTTTCCTCATTTCAACATCTGTTCCACATTTTTCTTCTAGGAACTCTCTGAATTCAATAGAAATGTGGAAAGTCCTAACAACAAATGATAATTGCTCATCCTGCTGTGTATGTTACTTTTTAGGAACAGGCTATGGAAAGTCATGCAGCTAAGCCATTACCACATAGTATCTAACATCCAGTTATCTCAATTACTTTTAAATTTTAAGTGAAGATGTGCTTGAAGAACTCTTTGCCATAAACACAGTTATTAACCTAACCACATATGATGAAGCAAAGGCTAGTTTGGGCTCATGTCAGACAGATGAATACAAAGCCCAGGTTTCTGGCATGAGCCACAATTGTGAACAAGTGTCCCATGTGACCTCCTACTGATGAGCGCTAACTCTTCATCATTGCTCACTGTGCCCATTTAGAACTTAGTCCCTTGACACCAAACAAAATCAATTTGCTAGATTTACTGAATTTGTCCATTTCCCTGAGTCCATTTTTATTAGATATTTTCTTTATATACATTTCAAATGTTATCCCCTTTCTTGGTTTTCCCTCTGATAGCACCCTATCCCATCCCCTCCTGTCCCTGCTCACCAATATACCCACTCCCATTTCCTCGTCCTGGTATTCCCCTATACTGTGATATTGAGTCTTCTCAGAACCTAGGGCCTCTCCTTCCTTTGATGTGCAACAAGGCCATCCTCTGCTACATATGCAGCTGGAACCATGGGTCCCTCCATGTGTATTCTTTGACTTGGTAGTTTAGTCCCTGGGAATTCTGGGCATACTGATTGGTTCATATTGTTGTTCCTCCTATGAAGCTGCAAGCTCCTTCAGTTCCTGGGCCCTTTCTCTAGCTCCTCCACTGGGGACTTTGTGCTCAGTCCAATAGTTGGCTGAGAGCACCCGCCTCTGTATTTGTGAGGTACTGGCAGAGCCTCCCCGAGTCTTTATTTGCATGTAATGGTCCTTATAGGGTGTCATTCTTTCAAGTTCCAGCTCCCTTGGGAACTGCTTACTACCCTTTAAGATTCTGTGTGTAAAGAGGAATATCTATTCATGGGCTTTGAAGCAGTATTAGTTACTTCTGTGATATACATCCACTATATATATTCTTCCCTCTTCATGTTTACATTGAATTTTATATGTGTAGAAATCTTCATTACTTGCAAGTGTAAGACTTTCTTAGGCACATCAATTATACCCCACTCCTCTCATTGTATCTCTTAAAGTGTGACATGCATTCAATGGATTAATTAAAGTTAATTTGATAATATTTAAATAGAAGTAAAAATTTCTGAGATGCTTCAGGGGATGGTGCTAAACACTGAATCCATGGCCTCCAAATACTATATAAGCACTCTGTTGTTGAGTTATATACCCTTTCCTATATATGTTCTTGAACATTCTGTTATTTATAGATATATAACAAATATGATGTCAAGCTGAATCAAGCTGAAAGAATTTTTTACATGGAAGGATGTGTGTTTGATAGGAAGAGGGCAAGATTCTCAAAGTAATGTGCATTTCAGAGGGTTTTGTTCTGAAGATAACCCATATGTTATTAGTTTGAAATTAAAGAATACAATGATAAAGAAGAGTGACAGGTAGGGATAAAAAACAGGAACAGTTGGAAAAACACATTCTTTGTGACTATATGTGAGGCTTAGGGAGAGAGAAGCCCTGTAGATATGAATGAACCAGCCAGTCATGGTAGCTCACACCTATAGTCTTAACACTCAGGAGGCTAAAGCACTGAAACCAACATAAATCCAAAGCAATCCTGGAGCATACAATTACTTTCACTCTTCAGAGCATAAAACCACACAAGTACTAGGTGTTGGAGAAAGCCACAACAGATAAATCATGGAAAATTACAGAGAACTGAACATTTCCAGGTTTGTGCTCCTACATTATTTGCCTCTTTTTATCAATGGTCCCTAACAGAATAGAGCTATTTATCCCTTAATTTGGAGTCTCATAAGTAGTAAAACTTTTGGGGTCACACACCTCTATTCTCTGTGTTTACCACGTTTCTCAATAGCCAGTTTCATATCAAGTATCAATGGTACTTTAAAAATGTTATGCCAGATGAATAAAGTTTTGGTTTCTCATCCAACATTATCTGGACTCAGAGATATCATCATGCCATATGGGAAGATGGAAAGATTAAAACACACTGTGCTGCACTTATCTAAATCAGAATGTTAATCATTTCATGGCAGAGTTTTCTGAGGTCCTAGAATGTCTTCTGATGGCTCAGAAACTGTGGACTCTTATTTTCTCCTTGCCTGTACTCTTCATCATCTGATCACCTGCTTCAAACACTATTGACCCTATTTAGTAACATTTCCCATAATTCTACCCTTACTTTTTAAGTCAGAGCTAACCATGGCTGTTTTAATTACATTGCTCACCGACTTGTGGTTCAATGAGATTCAGGGACTAATTGTTTTTAGCACATCAACCTTGACTCATTCATCTTGCACCTCATTGGCTCTTGCTCAATCGGTACTTAATTGTTAGTTATTATCTATAGGGATCCAGTCCTTAATCAGGCTTATTCTTAACTCTGTATTGCCAATTTATATATGTCTCATGCCAACCAATTCAGGGAAAATTATTTCTAAGTGGTTCTTAGTTAAGTCCAAAGGATCCTTACAGATGACACATGGATTTCTAAACTGAGCTGCACATTTTGATCCAATAAGAGAGCTGAAAGAAAGGGGAATTGTTTACACATTGGACATTTTAAACACTTCTCATTTAACAAATCATGAATTTAATATAGCAAAAAAAAATCTCTTGTAAAAGACTACTACTATTTCCATGTACATTCTCCTACTACTGTAATTAAGACATGACTGGCCAGTGTAGTATGAGACAATAGCAAATCCCCGGACTCAGAATGCCTGAGTTCAACTATAACTCAATGTTTATGATCAGTGCCCCTTGATTTTATTTTTAAATTTTTGGGGGACTCAGTTTTTATATCTTAAGTGAGAAGGATGCTTATAATCTAAATTATCTTAGGGGGAAAATTCCCAGTTGGCACAATTCCTGCCATATCATATGTTCTCTGTACTCTACAGAAGCCAAGGACAGCAATTATATTCTGGTAAGCACTCAAATAACCATGAGACAAAAAAAATGATCAAATAAAGAAAGAAAGAAAGATTCAGATAAAACTCTCTAGCCATACTGTCTTTCAAATGACTTTTTAATGGAAAAGTTATAAACCAGAGAAAGGAGAAAGGGATGCTGCCAGGTATCTTTGCAACAAAAAAGCACAAACACAGAGAAGGAAAATCAATGGAGGATTTAAAATGTTCTTTCTGTTTTGGCATCTAACCTCCAGCTTCCAAATTTTTGCCACTGTCATAGTAGAGGCACCTTTAATAAGGAGATAACCGCACACTTCTTTTCATTCACATAGCCCAGTTAGTTCAAAAAGATGCAAGTCAATCATGTTAATATTTTTGACGAACGGGTCTTCATTAATTGTCAACAAGCAGACAAATTCATAAGATAAAGGACTATGGTAATGTCGAATATAAGAAATGGTATTCTTAATGGGAACATTGGTGTGGGCTGGAACATTTCACATGTTATAAGCCTATGGCTACAGGAATAGCCAGTGCCTGGCTGGTCCAGAATTAGAAAGAGCATAGCCATCATTTTAGCTGCTTTCACATAACATGAAATACTGGTATAAAGCAGAGCATCACCAATTGGGATCCATATTTGAGTCTCTGGAGAGACTTATTATGAGGGCATATTTAGATTCCATGTATCTTGAATTGGCATACTGAATTGCATATTCTCCACAGGAATGCTGGTTCCTCTGGGTTGATCATGCTGGTTTGCACAATGGAAGATTGGGGCCCAGTCCCAGTTGGGTTTTATGGATGGCTTCTCTTAGTTTTTTTTTTTTAATATTATCCATAGAAGCTAACTTTCCCCTGTATTAGAGTTTTGTTTCACACTATACAACAAGGACCTAGCTATTACAGTGTATGTCTTAGTGGAGTTTCTACTGTTGTGATAAAAACAACATGAGGAGGAAAGGATCTATTTTATCTTACAACTTGAAGGTCATACTTGTTACTGAGGGAGAGTCAGCAGAGACTCAAGAAAGAAACTTGGAGGCAGGAACTTAAATAGAGATCATAGAGAAATGGTGTTTATTGGTTTGTTCCCCATGGCTTGCTTGGGCTATATTTTTATACAATCTGGGGCTATATGTCCATGAATAGCACCATCCATAATAAGCTTGGCTGCCCTGTATCAATTACTAACTATGGAAATGCCAGACAGACTTGCCTATAGATCAATCTTATGGAGATATATTATCAAATAGAGTATCTCTTTCTAAATGACTTTATTTTGTGTCAAGTTGACATAAAAATCCTAATATCAGATAAAATTGATTTTCAACCTAAAGTCATCAAAAAAGACACAGAAGGACACTACATACTGATCAAGGGAAAAATCCACCATCAAGAACTCTCAATTCTGAATATCTATGCTCCAAATGCAAGGGCACCCTCATTCGTAAAAGAAACTTTACTAAAGCTCAAAGCACACATCGCACCTCACACAATAATAGTGGGTGACTTCAACACCCCGCTCTCTGAAATGGATCGTTCAGGAAAGCAGAAACTAAACAGGGACACAGTGAGTCTAATTGAAGCCTTGGACCAAATGGAACTAACAGATATATATAGAACATTTCATCCTAGAGCTAAAGAATACACCTTCTTCTCAGCACCTCACGGTACCTTCTCCAAAATTGACCATATAATTGGTAACAAATCAGACCTCAACAGATATAAGAAGATAGAACTAATCCCATGCCTCCTATCAGATCACTATGGAATAAGGGTGGTCTTCAATGGCAACAAAAACAAAAGAAAACCCACGTACACATGGAGGCTGAACAATGCTCTACTCAATGATAACTTGGTCAAGGTGGAAATAAAGAAAGAAATCAAAGACTTTTTGAAAGTTAATGAAAATGAAGGCACAACAATACCCTAATTTATGGGAAACAATGAAAGCAGTGCTAAGAGGAAAATTCATAGCCCTGAGTGCCGCCAAAAAGAAA
The DNA here is from genome assembly GCA_036184795.1 of Tokudaia tokunoshimensis. Taxonomy (NCBI): domain Eukaryota; kingdom Metazoa; phylum Chordata; class Mammalia; order Rodentia; family Muridae; genus Tokudaia; species Tokudaia tokunoshimensis. The sequence continues at coordinate 67,208,067 of BTHU01000001.1, read as the reverse complement.
CGGGAGACAGCATACACTAACAGCTTAATGGCACACCTGAAAGCCCTGGAACAAAAAGAAGCAAATACACCAAAGAGGAGTAGAAGGCAGGAAATCATCAAACTCAGGGCTGAAATCAATCAAGTAGAAACAGATAAAACCATACAAAGAATCAACAAAACAAGGAGTTGGTTCTTTGAGAAAATCAACAAGGTAGATAAGCCCTTAGCCAGACTAACCACAGGGCACAGAGACAGTATCCAAATTAATAAAATCAGAAACGAAAAGGAAGAGATAACAACAGAAACTGAGGAAATTTAAAAAATCATCAGATCCTACTACAAAAACCTGTATTGAACACAACTAGAAAATCTTGAGGAAATGGACAATTTCCTTGACAGATACCAAATACCAAAATTAAATCAGGATCAAATAGACCATCTAAACTGTCCTATAACCCCTGAAGAAATAGAAGTTGTCATTGGAGGTCTTCCAACCAAAAAAAGCACAGGTCCAGATGGTTTTAGTGCAGAATTCTATCGGTCCTTCAAAGAAGACCTAACACCAATACTCTTCAAACTGTTCCACAAAATAGAAACAGAAGGAACAGTACCCAACTTGTTCTATGAAGCCACAATTACACTAATACCAAAAGCACACAAAGATCTGACAAAGAAAGAGAATCTCAGGCCAATCTCTCTTATGAATATCGATGCAAAAATACTCAATAAAATTCTTGCCAACCGAATCCAAGAACAAATCAAAACGATCATTCACCATGATCAAGTAGGCTTCATCCCAGGGATGCAGGGATGGTTCAATATAAGGAAATCCATGAATGTAATCCACTACATAAACAATCTCAAAGAAAAAAACCACATGGTCATCTCATTAGATGCTGAGAAAGCATTTGACAAAATTCAGCATCCTTTCATGCTAAAGGTCTTGGAAAGATCAGGAATTCAAGGCCCATATCTAAACATAGTAAAAGCAATTTACAGCAAACCAGTAGCCAGCATCAATCTAAATGGAGAGAAACTTGAAGCAATCCCACTAAAATCAGGGACTAGACAAGGCTGCCCTCTCTCTCCATATCTTTTCAATATAGTACTTGAAGTTCTAGCTAGAGCAATTAGACAACAAAAAGAGGTCAAAGGGATACAAATTGGAAAGGAAGAAGTCAAACTATCACTATTTGCAGACGATATGATAGTATACTTAAGCGACCCAAAGAACTCCACCAGAGAACTCCTACAGCTGATAAACGACTTCAGCAAAGTGGCCGGATATAAAATCAACTCAAGCAAGTCAGTAGCCTTCCTATACTCAAAGGATAAGCAGGCTGAGAAAGAAGTAAGAGAAATGATACCCTTCACGATAGCCACAAACCATATAAAGTATCTGGGGGTGACTCTAACCAAACAAGTGAAAGATCTGTATGACAAGAACTTCAAGTCTCTGAAGAAAGAAATTGAAGAAGACCTCAGAAGATGGCAAAATCTGCCATGCTCATGGATTGGCAGGATTAATATAGTAAAAATGACCATCTTACCAAAAGTAATATACAGAATCAATGCAATCCCCATCAAAATCTCAACTCAATTCTTCATAGAGTTAGAAAGAGCAATTCAAAAATTCATCTGGAATAACAGAAAACCCAGAATAGCTAAAATATTCTCAAGAGTAAAAGAACCTCTGGGGGAATCAGTATCCTGGACCTCAAGCTGTACTACAGAGCAATAGTGTTAAAAAACCGCACAGTATTGGTACAGTGACAGGCATGTAGATCAATGGAACAGAATTGAAGACCCAGAAATGAATCCACACTCCTATGGTCACTTGATCTTTGACAAAGGAGCTAAAACCATCCAGTGGAAAAAAGATAGCCTTTTCAACAAATGGTGCTGGCTCAACTGGAGGTCAACATGCAGAAGAATGCAAATTGACCCATTCTTATCTCCTTGCACTAAGCTCAATTCCAAGTGGATCAAGGATCTCCACATAAAACCAGACACACTGAAACTAATAGGAAGGAAGCTAGGGAAGAACCTTGAACATATGGGCACAGGGGAGAATTTCCTGAACAGAACTCCAATAGCTTATACTCTAAGATCAAGAATAGACAAATGGGACCTCATTAAATTACAAAGTTTTTGCAAGGCAAAAGACACTGTCAAAAAGACAAAGCGGCAACCAACTAACTGGGAAATGATCTTTACCAACCTTACATCCGACAGAGGGCTAATATCCAATATATACAAAGAACTCAAGAAGTTAAACTCCAGAGAGGCAAGCAACCCTATTAAAAAATGGGGTACAGAGCTAAACAAAGAGTTCTCACCTGAAGAATATCTAATGGCTGAGAAGCACCTAAAGAGATGTTCATCATCCTTAGTCATTAGGGAAATGCAAATCAAAACAACCCTGAGATTCCATCTCACACCAGTCAGGATGGCTAAGATCAAAAACACAGGAGACAGCAGTTGTTGGCGAGGATGTGGAGAAAGAGGAACACTCCTCCACTGCTGGTGGAATTGCAGGCTGGTACAACCACTCTGGAAAGCAGTCTGGTGGTTCCTCAGAAAACTGGGCATGACACTCCCGGAGGATCTGGCTATACCACTCCTGGGCATATACCCAGAGGCTTTACCTGCATGCAATAAGGACACATGCTCCACTATGTTCATAGCAGCCTTATTTATAATAGCCAGAAGCTGGAAAGAACCCAGATGTCCCTCAACGGAGGAATGGATTCAGAAGATGTGGTATATCTACACAATGGAATACTACGCTGCAATTAAAAACAGTGAATTTACGAAATTCCTAGGCAAATGATCAGAACTTGAAAATTACATCCTTAGTGAGGTAACCCAATCACAAAAGAACACACATGGTATCCAGTCACTGATAAGGGGATATTAACCCAGAATCTTGGAATACCCTAGACACAATTCGCATATAAATAGATTTCTAAGAAGATGGAAGTAGAGACCCCTGGTCCTGGAAAGACTGGATGTAGGGGAATGCCATGACAGAGAAATGAGAGGGGGTTGAATGGAGAAAAGAGGGAGGGAAGGGGGCTTATGGGACTTTCGGGGAGGGAGGAAACGGGAAAGGGGAAATGATTTGGAATGTAAATTAAAAAAAATCAACTAGGATAGTATCTAACTAAACATCACTGTTAAGTATAAACTAAATAATACATGTAAAACAATATTCATGCTGATCAAGTGCTAAGTGACAGAAGAAGTCCATCCTATGATTTTTAGTAGGGTTTATTGATCACAGCAATTTATTTTAAGTCATTATTATGCACAAGAACATCTAGATCCTCATGTGAAGCCTGGTGAGTTATGCTTCTTTTAGTGAATGAAATCTCACAAGGAGGTAATTAGCTTATTCCATGGAGTTAGCTGTATTAAGAAGCATGAACCTATCATGGCATAAGAACAAGCATGTTCACTCATTTCTGTTCATGAGTACAAATGAAATGCCATTTGCTAACAAGTTAACAGGGCATGTCTAGTGAGTAACACCCAAACATTCTGGTATACTGCTCTGTCTCTGTCTCCCTCCCTCCCTCTCTCCCTTCCTCCCTCCTTCCCTCCCTCCGTCTCTCCCTCTCTCCCTCTTTCCCTCCCTCCCTCCCTCCCTCTCCCCTCCCTTCTTCCCTTCCTTCCTTCCTTCCGTCCTTCTTTTTGCCTCCTCTTCCTCCTCCTCCTCCTCCTGCTCCTTCTTCCCCCTCTCTCTTCTAGGTTTTTGAGTAAAGATTTCTCTATATAGCCCTGGCCGTTCTGGAACTCACTTTGGAGACGAGGCTGGCCTCAAACTCAGAGAGATCTACCTGCTTTTGACTCCCAAGTACTGAGATTAAAGTTGTGTGCCACCATGTCTAGCTTACTTCCAGTCTTTTATCACTCTTTTTTTATAAGTATGATTATCATTTGCTTACTATTTTTCCCCCCTTAATATGAATTTGGATTTCCCATGGGAAGGACAGTGAGTGTTTTTCTTTAGTTCATCTCTGTATCCAGCCTGGTGTTTGACAGGTGACATGTCAATAATAACTAATTGTTTATAAATATATTAAGTATATATATAAAATGTATATATATATATATATATATATATATATATATATATATAATTTTAAAATGCATTGAATCCCTGTGATTAAATCTATGTCATTCTTTCTGGGCATGTTCTGGGTTCCTGGCATTTAGAAATGAATAAAAGATAGTCTATGTTTAAGAAGTTCACAGTCAAATCCAAGGGCAGTTATGTGAGCACAGAACTGAATACAAGATCAGCTCCAGTCAGGCAGAAGAACCATCAGAGATTTCAAAGAAGGGAGAAGAGTGGGAAAAAATTTCTAGTAAAAGGAACAACTTATGCTATTCTCCAAATTTGAAACAATGAGATATATAAGAAACAATACATGTATATTGAGGATTGGGCAAAGGCAAGGTACAGATCAGCAGAGACAATACAAATGTTTCCTACACCTATGCCTGTTATAGTCAAAAGTTAACATCTGGAAAGATATAATTGAAAAGGCCACCTTCCTTATAAGGGAAAATAATATTACTATACAGGGAGTGAGGGCAACAAGTATTGTTAAATACCTCTCATTATTCACTTCCCTCTGTTTCTCTGAAATTACTCCTTCATTAAAAATTACATGATATATCTTTTCTTGGGTATGATCACATTACTATCTATGGCAAGTAAATAATTGTTTGTGTGGAAACTCTGAAAGCATCCTTAAAGTTCTAAGAGACAAACTTAATGCCTCTTCTTGTCAGATATGTAATGTTGTAATGTGATGATGTAATGGTTGGAACTACAGCAACCACTTAAACTATGACAGAGAAAAAGATTGGGTAGCCTCATCGTTAAAAGAGTTAAAGCTGAACTACTCTAGATACCATAAACTGTGCCACACTATAACACCCATTTTCTCCCTAATTTTTATATCACCTTTATTTGGGTATCTACTGATACCCATTCTTAGTGATATAATCATAAGTATGTGGAGTGATTTCAAGAAGAATGCAGCATATGAAGCAGATTCTAGAGGAAATGCAGAAAATAATCAGGTGAAAAATGAAATGATAAGGCACCATAGAAAATGAGCAAGTCCAGAGTAATCAAGTACATGGTGAATTCAAGAAACAATTGTGTAGTATGAGTATGGGGTATATCAGTGCAGGAGAAAGGGGTCAGATGAGGGGTGGCGATGGCAGTGGAAATGGTTAAGGACAAATAGTCATAAATATATATTCTAAATTTAAGTGGGGGATTAAAGGACTTGAGGTGAACAAACGTCAGGATCATAAGTAATTTTGGAATCGCACAGAACTGGGAACAATAGTAAAAGAAGGAGGAAAAGGATGAGGAAGAAGAAGAAGAAGAGGAGGAGGAGGAAGAGAAGAAGAAGGAGGAAAAGAATAAGGAGGAGGAAGAGGAGAATAAGAAGAAGAGATGAAGAAGGAGGAGGAGGAGGAGGAGGAGGAGGAGGAGAAGAAGAAGAAGAAGAAGAAGAAGAAGAAGAAGAAGAAGAAGAAGAAGAAGAAGAAGAAGAAGAAGAAGAAGAAGAAGAAGAAGAAAGTGTGTATGTGTGTGTTTCTTTGTGGGATGATTGTATGTGTGTGTATGTATGTGGGTGTGTATATATGGTGTTTGTGTGTGTTTGTGTATGTATGTATGTGTGTATGTGTGTGTATGGGTGTGTGTGTATGTGGTGTGTGTGTGTGTGTGTGTGTGTGTGTGTGTGTGTGTGTGTGTGTATGGAGGAATCCCAGAAGCAAATTCAAAAGCAACTACAATAACTTAGGTTATTAAGGTATGTAGACTAAATTCCTGAGTAAAAAGATATTGGGCTCTAGATAAGAGACATTTAGCAAGCCAATGTTACAAGAATTAGTGACCACATTGATGCAGAAACTGAAGCAGAATGAAATCAGGATATCTCCCAGTGATCTAATGCCTTTCAAAGTTGAGCTAAAGGTGAAGTGAAGTAAAAGAAGAAATAAGCAAACAAAATAACTCAAAATGAAAAAGATTTTGTGAAATATACTGAAAAAAAGAAAAAATGCAACAAAAAGATACTTTCTTGGTTAATGACATTTCTTGTACTTTGGTGACATCTCACACCTTATTTTCTCACAGAGAACTCCAGTGAGCTTGCACTCCAATGGAGTCACATCTTCCAACTCTCAATGGAATGCCCTCATAGTTTTGTTTTATTGTCTTCATAGCACTCATGGTAATAGCTTCTCTGTTGTGAGTCACCTGTTCTGCATAGAATGTAAGCTCAGTGTGGGGACTTGGTGTAGTTATTTAAGAATAAACAAAACAAGAGACATTATATGAATGAACAACCACTGCACTTCAGAAAAGTATGGAGGCAACATTGTCATGAACTGGTTGTCAATTCACAGAATAACTGGAATTCTCATTCCCAATGAAACAGTACTGAGAGATGGGGCTATCAGGAAGTATTTAGATCCTAAGGGCAAGACTGTCATGGTGGAATTGGAGTCTTTACAAGAGTTACAGGAGAGAATCCTTTCTATTTTCTACATTTTGTCATATTAGGATAGAGCATGAAGATGGTCAGTTACATACTAGCCAAGAGGCCTCAGCTGAACTCCATCTCACTGGCACCCTGACCTCAGACTTCCTAAGCCAGAAATGTGGCAAAGACATTTCTGTTATGTGAACCACAGCTTACTCTGTTTCATTTCAGTAGCCTACATAAAACAGATTATAAGGCGCAAAATAATGAATGTGCCAGTGCTTGGCCAGGGGAGCCCAGGCATTTCATGGTTGAGAGACTGAGCCCTGGCAATGCCCACTAAGACTTCCTCATGTGACAACCAATTTGTGGGGAGGCATCTGAGGATCTGAGAAACCTAACAATCCATTAACCAATGACATAAACTTTGGAATCTCATCATCTCATAATATCTTTTAGTTTCTTTTGCCCTAAAACAATAGCTTCTTCCATGGATATTTTCAGGATAAAATAAAATAGGAGTCATGGAAGTATGCTGACTCAGGAGTTTGCATTTATTTATTTTTGGATCATTCACACTCTCTCCAAGTTATTAGACATCACCAGCTGTCCCCTTTACTATTCCAGCTTGTATTTCAACTTTCACAAGCAACACACTTTTTAAATGCTTGATAACTTCCTACATTTACTACAATCTGGAAGAGCTCCCCCCCCACCTTTGTAGCTTTTCCATCTTCTCTTGGCGAGGTATCTAACAACCTTAGTGGCTTTCAAATGTCATCTTTTTCCCCTTCTCTAAGAAACTCAGAAAATTAACTTTTATTGTGACTACTAAGCATCACTGCTGCATGCCCGCAGCGTCTGATGTGGGCAAGTTAGTAATTTCTTTGCTTGACATTTTTTACTTTAAAGTGGAGACTACACTCATACTTCTTATGGCTTATTATTTGGATTTAAGAGATTAAAATATGCAAAATGTTGAATGGTATAAAAGAAAATAACCTATTATTCAAACCCTTCTGTCAAACCATGAGTGAAGCTGGTTCATTCTCATATCAGCGTTATGAGATAGTTTTACTTTTCCACCTTTTATCAGATAAGAAGCTAAGGCTCAGAGAGGTTAAGTAACTTCTCAAGTTCATGCTAGTACCGACGCAGCACTTCTGCTTCTCAATCCAAGAACCAGTTCCACTGGATGTCAAATCTGTGCTTTCTGATAAGATATGATATTTCATCTTAACGGAGCCAGTTCATTTCCATATCAAAGATACATAATAAACTAAGCTATCAAATAAGCTTAAAGTACATAAAACGATGGTGAAATGGGGCTGTAGACACAGGCATCTTAGAGGGTGGGTTATAAAGAAAGTTTCTTGAAGACTTGGGTCTGAGGGGAGCTTGATGTTTTACTGTTCTTCATAACCTTTAGACCTAAAGGTCGTGATCATGACCTAAAGGTCAAAACTAGACCCACTTTCAGCCATGATTTAACTTGTAAGTTACTTTTTGCAACATTAGGAGCCCTCAAGCTACGCTGCTCAAGCTCCGTTTATGCTTCCTCTTTCAATTAACCCAATTACAACTCATAAATGGTGACACGTGTCAGAAGAACAGCCCTTGGAGGGAAGTTTAGTAACTTGAACATGTCTGAACCTGGAGCGTGTTCTTTGCATGGATGACTGTGTTGGCAAGACAAAGTCAGTTACCAAGTTAGACAGGGACAAAACTTGCTCTATTGCGTGAAAGGAGTATATTCAATAAATTAAACAGTCTCCTTCAAGTAGCTTTCCAGAGTCACACCAGGTAAAGAGACTTCATATTTGAACATCATTTAGGGATTTATGATCTATTCCACAATGTCATTACTGAATTCGCCCAAAACCAATTAGCAATGCAAGTCTTTCTATAATTTTTAAAGTTCTAAGTCAGAATGGAAAGCCTATATTCTACTTCTAAGATAGTGATTCTCGGACTCATCCTCACCAAAGAATCATGTTGGGGGGCCGGTAATGCCTCAAGTCTATGCCCATATTATACCCAGACCTACTAAGAGGGAATCTGCATTCCTAGAATACCATGTCAATATTTCTAAGATGCTATGTCTACTAGATTTGAGAATAACATCTTCAATAAGAAAAACAAACAAACAAACCACCAAAAAAGAAATGAAAAAAGAAATGAAAAAAAATCCATTACAGGCTGTTTGATATCAGGATTTGATATTTCAAGACCTCTCTTTCTCCATATGACATTTCAGTATATTGCTTTTCATTGGTTCATGTTATTGATTATGCAAAATAAAACATCTTTGGGAAAAACACCATTTAGGACAGTTCACAGAAAATGGAGTTATTAAAACTCATTTCCACTAAAGTATCCTGTAAATCAGTATAGTTGATCTCATTAAATGGAAACTCATCCTGATTTTCAAATGTTCAGATGAACCTGGAATTCCTAAACAACAACAGAAGAGAAATAATATAAGACTGAGGTATGAGACACTTTGGGAACTGAAGATGCAGTGTGAAAGTATTCCACTGAAGCAAGACGTCACTCTCATTTCCAGAGGGTAATTAGCTATAGTCTTCTCTCAAGAGTTGGTTGAGAGAATAAAAATACCAGTATAGAGCAGTCAGTTTAGAAACTCAACAACTTGCTTGGTGGTGGTGTCACACACCTTTAGTCCCAGCACTCAGGAGGCAGACATAGGCAGATTTCTGAGCTCAAGCCAGCTTGGTTTAATTTCAGGACATCCACAGCTACACAGAGAAACCTTGTCTCAAAAAAATTCAAAACAAACAAACTCAACAACTTGACAAAATATTTAAAGCTTCAAATCCTGTTCCCAAGGTGATGTAAAATTTTTAAGTAGTTCTGCCTTTTGTTTGAAGTGTTTTGATTTAATACAAATGGGAGACCCTTACAAATGAAAGGAGACTCATTTCTTACTGAATTATTTGTATTTTCATTCGGGTATTGATTTTACTTCCGTTCTTTTCCTTGTGCTACTGTGTGTTCTTAACCCATTAACCAGGATCCTCTTTGTTTCATGTATCACTGCCTTCATTTTCTTCAAAAGTGCACTTGACAAAGAAAGGAATCTAGTCTACAGGGTCACAGTGTGACAGAAGAGGTTGTGAATGAACATGTCAATTTTCAAATTAAGTCAATAAATTGAGGACATCACTTTCAGGTGGCCATATGCTCCTTGAATCATGTGATAAAAGCAAATACACATATACAACCAGACTAATACACCTTTTCAGACAACAGTCATTCTGTCAAAATGGTTCAATTTGAACACAGTTGGGTGTAACAGTGGCATATTTTGTTCTCATTCATATCCTACTATGTTTAAAGACCTGGACTAGAGAGTACTTGAAACTTAAAGCCAAACAAAACACAATTCGATGTGGCTGATATTGCATGCTAGGAGCTTCTGGGGTATACTGAGAAACAAGGCAAGTACTAATTTAGCAGATGAATGACTGGCACAGTTCTTATGTGCAAAGAACTTTCAATTATCATTGAAGCTTAGAACATGATCACTTATGTTTATTTCTTCATATTCCTATTGGCAAACAGTAAGTGCATTTGCATCCCCGACAAAGGCTAACCTATGGGGTGACATTTTTCCTCATAATTACAATACTACCACTTTGTTGATTAAAATGCATAAATGTAGAAATCAGGAATGATATAAAACCATAATGGGAAAAGTCTTCATGTTTCTTCATGCATCATCTTCAGCATCCTCTGGACAAAAGACCCTATTGTTGAAGAACTCAACCATCTGTACTGGGAGAGTGACAATTCTGGGTGATCCTCACTGTTTCTTATTATTTCCTCACAACTCATCCAAGAGCTATAAAATCTAATTGGACCTCTAACCTCCCCTTCCCAGAAGCAGCATTAGTTTAGATGAAACCTATAGGATATGAAAGAAAGAGCCAGGCAGATTTAAAGCATATTTTTCACACCATGCACAATCCCGTTTTCTAACTTATTATTTCTTCCATAGACTATGATAATATTTTTAAAAGGACCCAAATGATTTACAAAAAGATTAAAGATTGTTTCAAATCAATGCACAGTGTCTTATATTTATACCTCATGTGCTGTTAGTTAGTATTTTATTTGTCTCTTCTGTATCCACAATTTTCTACCTCTGCTTCACTTCCACTTTAGCTCACCTTAGGGTCTCAACTAAGTAAGAAAAGTACACTGGAAATTGTAGAGCAACATCCCTCAGGCTTGAGGTTGCTTCATGCATCATGTGAGATGGTTAATATCATCTCTATTTATGGGTAAGAGAAAAGGGTCCCAATTGCTAAGGTTAGGATTCTATAGTGCTAGGATGGGCTGTGGATTTTCTAATCAGTCTCAGGAGATCTTAAGAAGTAATGTCATCAGGCAGTTATGCAGGTACGCCTCAGGATTGTTTCAGATTTTATCAGATCTTCCTATATCAGACTAAACTTTGAACAGGAACATCTCTTTGCCTAGGTATAGGAGTTATGTGTCTTCATAACATCCATGCCTAGAAAAAGAGCCTACATGGCAATTTCTCACCAACAGTAACCTCTATGTGGACAAATTTTAATTTTTCCTTTACTTTCCACTTTAAGTCCAATGTGGCTGATTAAAATAAAGGCTTTCTGGTGGCTGAAAGGATGACTCAGCAGTTAAAAGCACTGACTGCTCTTTGAGAGGCCCTGAGTTCAATTCCCAACAACCACATGGTGGATCCCAATCATCTATAATGTCTTCTTCTGGTGTGCATGAAGACAGAGTGTGCGAGCGCGCGCACACACACACACACACACACACACACACTCACACAAATAAATATTTTAAAAAGGGCTTCATTAGAGTATGTAATTTTATATAGAGAAGCCAGACCACTATTCTATATAGAGTAGTATGGGGAAGAAACATGGAATTAGCCTGGTGAGTGGGCCAATGGGTCAATTTAATTTTATTTAAATGTTCACCCAGTTTTGAAATTTATTTTGATTTCACACTAAGGAAATAATGAAAGAATAATTGAAATTTCATGAAAATTTCTTGTAATTATTTACATTGACCTTTATTGTTGCATATGAGAGCTTTGAAGATCAAGGTCATGAGAGCAGAGACCATGTTCTTTCTATCCATGAGGACATTCTGAGACTCTGAAAGAGTACTGACTCTTTATAGATTTGGAAATAACCCCAAAGTAAAGGAAATCAAACAACTCACAAAAGTTGGAAGGACAAATTGACAATGAATTAGATGATATAATTATAGATAGCTATTATATAAGATTGTATTATTATTATTTGTGTGTGGTTTATTCATGTGTGTCTGCTCTATGTAAGTGCGTGTGTGTGTGTGTGTGTGTGTGTGTGTGTGTGTGTGTGTGTATGCGTTTGTATGAGGACAAGAACCTGTAATTATTAGAGATTATAAGAGGCTCAAAAAGCATGGGAGCTAAAACTCAGCCCTTTTGGAAGAGCAATAAATATTCTTGCACGTTGAGCCATCTATCTAGCCATGGTCTCTTGGCTTTTAAAAGTATCTCTACCATCTAACTTACTTCTTAGTTACTTATTATCTAGGCAATTCTGTCTGTAGAACTTTCTGGAATAATAGACATGTAATAATTGCATTATTTTTATCATTTGTTTTTCTTTATTTTTATGTTTCTTTATTCTTGAGAATGTCATATATATATAAAATTATGATTATGTACCCCTTTCTTGTCTTAATTAATATTTCAATTTCTGTGATTAACCACCATGATCAAACATAACCTGGGGAGGAAAGGGTTTGTTTATTTTGCCTTACATTCATTTCAGTTCCATATGAGAGTCTACCACTGGGGAAGTCAAGGCAGGGTCTCAAAGAAGGCCGAAACCGGGAGGCAGATGCTGATGCAGAGGCCAAGGAGAGGTGATGCATGTTTGCTTGCGTTTAATGACTTTGCTCAGTCAGCTTTTTTATAGCACCCAGGATGACCAGCCCAGGGTTAGCACTGCCCACAGTGAGCTGGGCCCCGCCACATTAATCAAAAGTCTTCCTAACAGTGATTATTAAGATTTAATATGCAAATGTTCTGAGAATTTGTTAAATAGTTTTCAATTTAGGTAGTCTTGTCTGAATTCTTCCATTATAAGCTCCAGGCAATGTTGCTGCTGTTGCTAGTTCACAGGCCACTCATACCTCGGGATGTGGGTGTGCAGCTGGCCAGCATAACTATTAGTCTTACGGGAAGTAGCTATGCCTTCTGTACTGTATTCTTGTCACAACAACTCAAGCTTAAGTCGTAGGAATATTTTATTTAATCAAAGGCATAGCTTCACCCTACTTTCTGGCTGTGATCAATGTTAATTAAACACCTACACGTTAGCAGACTACTCATGAAACCTTCTACAAGGTCAATGTTAAACTAACTTTATACAAACTGGCACAGAGGCTTAGACATACAATATGACTTAAGCCAAACACACTGGTGGCTCAGAACCCAGGTATGCATGAAAAGAAAACCAGTCTGTGTTACTATAGTCAGTACTAAAAGCATGGAAGTTGAACCACATAAAGCATTATTTAAAAGTATGTCAGAAATGCAAACTTCCAGGTTGTACTTTAAGGCTCCTGTACATAGCTTGCATCTTCCAGTCTCTAGGTGCTTCATATGCATACTACCAGCTGAACATTGTAGGTCTGCTCCACATTTTGCCTTCTAGAGTGTCATCACTCTAAAGAGTGATGACAAGTTAAAGAGTAAAGGAATTTACCCATTGCGAGAATTGAGAAATGAACTTAAATTGGCTAGTTTTGATAGTGGAACAAGTATTGATGGTCTTGCCTCTACTGATAATTTTTTTTTTGCCTCATGAGCACAGTTTAGCCAAAATTAAACTGCTTCCTGAAATGTAAGAATTTTTCGTCCCTGAGCAATATTTTGGATAAAACCATCAACGATATAAGTTTTAGTAGTGCTCATAAGGAAGTAAGAAATAAGAAAAAATAAGAATTCAGAAAACCTGTTTGCTGAAGGATAAATGCAGTAACCTCATAAAACCCTTCCAAAAATTTTACCATTAGTAATAATTTCTAATATGGTTCAAAGAAATAAATGTTTTCTGTAAAACTGTCTATTTAAAAGTGAACACAAGGTTCTGCTATAGAACACAGTGATCTAAAGAAATCACGGTGTAAGTGTCTATCCCCACAGCTAAGGGCGTTGCTTTCCATCACTTCTATAATACCACCTGTTCCTAAGAGAGCTTTCCCGTCACCTTCCTGCTCCTGGTACCATGCACTTGTGTCATTTATGCCTTGCTAACAGACACCTCCCAGTCTCAAACCCACTTCCTAGCTCCCCAAATGACCTTAGTGCCAGATAATGTTTTTCCGCTACAGAATCCAAGGTATGTTTATTGTTCCTCTCATCCACCTCTCTTCCTTCACTCATATTATCCACCTTATTTTACTTTTTCCATCACCATCTTGGCCTCTACCACAGAACTATGGCTCTCTTTGCATCCAATAATATGTCTGGCAAGGGTATACCGCCATGATTGTTTCCCAATGAATTTTACATAAGTGATCTTCTTGAGCCAAGTTCAGGAGGTGATGACTTCTTTGGGCCTTCTCATATTCTTTGTAATCTAATTCTTCTTACATCTTTTCTGTTCTCTTCTACTTCCTCCATCTTCTATATTCTTAGAAGTCTTTACCAAAGAACAAATTTAACCCTGATGGCCTTCTCTCCATCACCACTTCTACTTCATGCAAGCTCAGTTTCTACTTCTGTATCAGGTGATATTTTTTCAAGGCTGTGATACCTTATGTTATGGTTTATGATTTATCACATATTTACTCAATCTTTTCCATGAATGCAATGATATGATTTTTTTTCTGGACCATAGGTTGTAAGTGAATTCAACATGAACAGAGGCCCTACTAGGTTTGATTTGTGGTCCTTTTGTGTGTTCACCAACACTTATGAGTGGCATAGCAAGGGAAGTCATGATTCTATCTCCTGATCCAGCCTACCTTATGCTTCACAGAGGAAGTAAGGACCAGATTATGTGCATAAGAAAGAGATTCTCACTGTTGTATGTCACTGATCTTATGACTGCTACACACCAAAAACTGTTGTTACATGGGATCATAATAAGTGGTAAGTGATGCTTTGGTGTTAAATGGCTATGCTAAATTTGCCTGAAATATGGTACATTTGCAGTAATTGATCTCGAAGTTACTGGTTGAGATGAAAAAGTCATGCCTCTCAAGGCTTCTGCTTCCCAGGGCACATTTCTAGAAAACTATTCAGTTATCAGTTGGACACTAGAGAAGCTTGGAGGAACAGAAGACATTCTAGAATCTCTTCAATTCATTTTATTTCTAGAAAGCAGAAGGGGCTCAACATTGACCTCTGACATGCCTGACTTAGGGATAAAGCAAGTCATCAGAGAAGGGTATGACATGAAGGTTGCAGAGAGCTTCCATACTCTCTGGATTACTAAGAACAGAATATTTTCAGATTTTAGCATAAAAAGACACAAGAAAATTGAGTAAAATGCAGTAGAGTTTTGACATAAGATCCCTCTCCCCTCTGTCCCTTTGAGTCTCTTTGAGAGATTTTAATGTTTATAGAGAGACTCACACATCTCACGCAAGGCTGGGCTGTACACATGCAAAGTCATACCTGACCTTGAAATATATGACAATACGTGTAAATTGGTTTTTAGGGAATACAAACATGAAATCCTTATTGATGGCAGGACTCTAATGTTCCATACCTTCTAGAAAAATCAGAATGTTTCTAAATATCTTTTGTACCTTCACTAGACACATAAAATTTTCCTCTGACTCCAGACACTTCCTTTAGTCTGACTACCCTTTGCATATATGCCAAGAAACCACTATCATCAGAACCATTTATATCTCAAAATCTAATTTCCTCATCAGCAAAATTAGTACATTTATATATAAGGACATTATTTTCGAGGAGAACTTCAAAATACAAGCCGAAACTTGTCACTCAGGTAATATTTTTAAAGAAGGAAATGTTCTTATGCAACATGACTAAAATACCTCAGGGAACTCTGAAGTCATTTTTTCATTAAATAGAGCTGAAATTATGTGAACAAGTAGAACATGGGAAAGGAAGAGGCAAACAAAGTATAGAGCACTGGGGAATGAGAAAATAGAAAATAGAATCTGAAAAAGAACAGTGAATTCTTCAAGGTTACCTATCAAGTGCATTAGGAAAAGGGGTGCTTTTATATCAAGAACCAAAGATATCCACAGTAATAGTTACACACTAAACCTGCAATTTTCAATAAACATCACATTCACAGTTGCTCTCTCTGGAAGAAGATATCCATATTTATCAGATTCTCCCAGAGTTTAGCCAAGTGTTGCTGTATAAATCTTTTTTTTTTTTAAATCACACACATTTTTACTAATTTGAAGTTAAGCTACCATGATTTCATTTTCATATATAAAACCTGATTTAATTTCCTTAACATTCTCTGTGGTTTTTATTATAATTTATGTCTTATGGATTCATATAGCTCCAGAAAGATTAAGTGGGTTGCTTAGGAACACACCACCACGGAAATTGGTAAGTTTTCATCATTCTGAGTTGTTCGGCATCCCTTTCCATAGACCTTACCCTTAAAAGAATCAAAAAGAGGTTTTTACTTAGTGAAAAAATATGATTAATCAGAAAAAGAAAGCTTTGGGTATAATTAAAGATAGGTATCAAGTTGACATTTAAGAGAATAAGAACAAATCCACTAGTTGTTTATATGTGGCTGCTTTTACTAGCTAATCAATCGGGACATAATTTGAGCAGGTCTGTATAAGTTCCTTATTTAGATCCTATTGATAAGGCTTTTTCATGTGCCAACACCTCATAGTGAAACTGTGAGAACTCCAATAGAAATATGGAAATACTATAGATTCACTAAAAGAAGTAGTTCAGTTTGCCAAACCCACACTGTGTGATCCATGTCTACCTCTACAAAGCACAATGTCTGTGTTAATGTCAGCTGTCAACTTGAAACAGCTAAAAGTCATCTGGGGGAGTCTCCTTTGAAGGAATGCCCAGATCAGTAAGCAGTGACAAATCTAGGCAGGTAGTCCTGAGCTGTATAAGAAAGCTAATTTAGCATGAACCAGGGAGCCAATCCAAGAGCCAACCAGCCAAAAGCATTCCTCTATGGTTTCAAACTCAAGCTCCTGATTTGACTTCATTCCTTCCCTAAATTTTTTCAATGATGGACTGTGACCTGAAAGTATAAGCCAAATAAACTCTTACTTCCTCATCTTGCCTTTGGTAAGTGTCTGATCCCAGCACCAGAAAGGCAACTAGAACATATTACGTTTCTGCTTTGTCAACTACCTAATGTCAAACAGATTTGTTTAGAATATTGAATTCCTTAATAAATGGGTTCCTATCCTGAGAAAAGTAGGGCTTCTGTAGCAAGCTCTCTCTTGCAAAATTTCATGCAGCAATAGGGTATGTAAGCAAGCTTTGTTCTGAAGTTGAGAGGCTGACTATACAGGGAGGCAGGAGAGAAACACAAAGAGTCTCAAGAGCCTGTCTGAAAAGCCTGTATGCAATCTTCAGGATACTTAGGGTTATTTCTTGCTCTACTTATTACACAGAATACATCAGTGAGTTACTTAACTTCCTTAAGACTCAATTTTTCAATACCCCCTGCCCCAGGGGAAGGAACTATAGTGGGTTTTTGCTTGTTTGTTTTCTGTTTTTAATTATTTTATTTATTTATATTTCAAATGTTGGCCCCCTTCCCGGTATCTCCTCCAGGAGACCCCCATCCCACATTCCATAAGTTGCCCCATTCTGGTCCCCCTGGGGTTCATCATCCCATCTCCCCCCACTCCATCCCTCTGAAATGGTGCTTCCCAATCTGCCCACCTACCCCCATCTCACTTCCATAAGCAAGCATCCCTCTTCCCTGAGGCATCCAGTTTCCACAGGATTAAGTGCTTCCTCTTCCAGATAATGCAGTCCTCTTCTAACCATGGGCCTGGGGGCACAGATTGACCCGTCTATGCTCATTGGTCAGTAGCTTAGTCTCTGGGAGCTCCCAGAGGTTCTGGTTTGTTGACATTGTTAGTCTTCCTACCGGGTTACCATTCCCTTCAGTTCCTTCAATCCTTCCCCTAATTCTTCCTTAGGGGTCCCTAACTGCAGTCCAGTGCTTGGCTATGTATATCTGCATCTGTCTCAGTCAGCTGCTGGTAGAGCCTCTCAGTGGATGCCTATGCTAGGCTCCTGCTTGCAAGAACAACATAGCATCAGGAATAGTGTCAGGGTTTAGTGTGAGCACGTATGGGATGGATCCCAAGTCGGGCCATCGTTGGGTGGCCTTTCTTTCAGACTCTGCTCCATTTTTGTCCCTCCGTTTCCTTTACAACAATTCTGGATCAAAAATTTTGAAGGTGGGTGGTCTCGTGCCTCAACTCGGGCCATGTATATCTACTGGAGGTGGTCTCTTCAGGATCCATCTCCCCACTGTTGGGCATTTTGGTTAGTCATTACCCTTGAGTTCTGGTAGCCTCTCTCATCCCAGGTCTCTGAGATTTTCTAGAGGTTCCCCCTGTCCCCCACCCAATACTGCTGCATATTTAGATTCACTCTCTTGGCCCTCTGGGCTTCTCTACTGGAAAAGAAACTTCACTAAAGCTCAAAATACAAATAGAAACTTACACATTTTTTTCAATTTTTAAAACATAAAATTAATAGTTTATACTTTGCAAAATTATACACATTTGTTAAATACTTAAAACAATGTCAGTCATTCAGAAAAGAAGGTAGGATGAATGATTTAAAAATGTAGCAGACACCAAGGAACTTTAATATATTACTTTGTTTTATTCTACAGAGCCCTTAACATTGCATAGCCTACTTGATTCATGTTAGAGAGTTTAAGCACATCCTCCCTCTAGTCCTTAACTATTCTCATTCAGGAAGATTTATGAGAAGCTAGTTCAAAACTTCAGGTGATTCAGCATGAAGCCAAGCCTGTTTTTATTTCTGTCCTGACCCTGTGTCCCTGTTTAATCTGTTGTTCTGTAATCAAGTCCCAACACTGTATGCTAGTTCTGGAATACTGCTCCCTGTGTCTAAGTACTGACTTGCTGGCCTCTGGTTCTATGAGGTATATATTTCTCAAATGGTAGCCCATGAATGAGACACACTTTGTTTGGAATTTGTTGTTTGAACTTTAGGAAGTATTATTCATTGTCTGTTTACATAAAGATGTGCATTTTTGATCTCTCTTGAAACATTACATGATTTGTCAAAATGGCCTTAAATAGCTGCTGTCCCCTTTAGAGAGCCATGGGCTTTGTAATTTTCATCTGTAATTTACTTGGTGCCTCTGAGAACATCTGGTGAGGACCAAGTACCTGCCTTGTGCCAGATATAAGAACTTCCCTTGCTTTACTCACTTAAAGGCCAGGAATCTGTTGTCATATATCCCACTGACCCTTCTACTGCTCCACACTCTCTCTCTGTAGGGATATGTGGTTATCTTGTGGTCCCTGGTCACTATCAAGCATCTCAAAACACTCAAAGACATCCATAATGCAGCCATTCTCCCACAACTTAACGTATTGCCAGTGTCTAGAGCTAGAGTCTATCCACAATTTTTTGGCCACCATAATGATCATGTACAGTGTCTCAAGCTGGTAGTCTACCCCATCCTGTTATTTCATGCTTATTTGTGCCCTTACTATATTCACAAATTTGCATATCATATTACATGGAAAATTTATCTGTAAAAATTTCCTTCCAGTTCTTTTTAGGATCCCCCAAGAGTCTATCAAATACTTATTTATCAACTAGGTTCCAGACTATGCAATAGACATTTATCTAAATGTTTGTTTAGTCAGAAACACAATGATGGTTGCCATGTCTTCTACTAGCACTCTTTCCAGGGAATCACCTAGCACACAAAAATATTTTAACACACTTGCCTATGCTTTTCCCTCTCATGACTGGCCACTCTACAAAATACAAACAAAAGAGAGAAATATTTGTATGACTAAGTCAAGGTTGACAAAGCAACAAAAGAAAACTCACAAAACAAATCATGCATATCATTTTATCAGATTATGTCAACTAAATAGAACCAATTACTCAGTAACTGTTAAATTCAGGTGTGTCCCACCAGCCTTTTAAAATAAAGTCTTCATAAAAATGTTACTTACATAAGGAATAGTGTCCAAAGTGTCTGTGTTGACAATTATAGGAGCAGGGCTAGCCTAAAGAAAAGAAACAGAAAAAAAAATTAAGTAACCAATAATCTTTTCAGAGATCAATTCTGTTACCTTATTTAACAAAGATCACCACAAGCATTTCCTGAGGTCTGGTACCAGTCCTGAGTGGATGTTGGATACTGTAATAAGAAGGTTGAGTTTTCATACCACCTCTTACTTCAAATACCTCTTCCCAATGCTCAATAAAGTAAATTAAATTAGACATCAATAGAAATCACATCAATTTTCTCTTAAAATTTAAACAAAAACCTAGGGTTTGTGCTACCTAAGAGGTAAGAATTTCTACTAAATCAGATAGGAGTTAAAATGTGTGCCATTTCTTTAAGATGAGTTTGCTGAAGAAATTTGATTTTTCTCTTAAGTAAGCACCATCAAATTTTGGCTAATATTTAAGCCAGTACACAACAGAATATTTACTCCATAAAATAAAGTTTCACTTACAAATATTTATCTAGTACATATGTTACATCATCCTTTTACACTAATGTATCTATGACTATGAACATTAGACAAAATTTAAAAATCAGAGATGACAGAAAATCATATTTGATGTGTAAGCTTTCATTTTTAAAAACAATTTGTATAGTTTCCAGTAATATCCTATAAAGTTGAATGGGAATGAATGGAAGACTGATACAGGTGTGCTAAAGCACAGGCATTAAAAAAATAAGAGATGGCAATCTATTTGCATCACCAATCTGACTTCATGAATATTGAGTAGATCTAATTTTATTTTCAAGTTTCTAGAACTTTCACATCAACCTTTCCTTCATTCCCCAAAGAATCTTTAATCTCTATCCCAAATTACAGATTTCATTTAGATAGGGGGAAATACTCTCATCATGATTAATTGAGAGCTGTCCTATGTGGTGCAGTGTCTTGGCAAGTGCTCAACATTTGGGACATTTCATTAGCTGTGCCCTCTGGAGTTAACAGAGTTAACAGCTCTGTAATGTCAGTCTGTGCGAGCGGAATCCTAATCAAAAGACTCACAGCATTCCAATAGGTTTTAGGTGGCGATTTCTTTTTCTTAACTCAAAGGCTAGGAATAATGAACATAAACTTAATGTACATATTTACATAGCAAGTCGACTTGGTACTCATAGTATGTTATTATCATAAGTACCTTTTAGGTGATAGAGACCTTGGAGAAAGATAGATAACATATACCCAAACCTAAAAATATTGTCTATAAACAGAATTTTGGAATGGGGCACAGCTTCTGAGTCAGAAGACATGGGCTCAAAGTTGGTGCAGCAACATCTCAATTAAATCCTTTGAGGACTAGACATCTTCTTGGTGTTATAACCCTGTAAAAAGACCCCCTGGCTCCTTTACCTATAGAGAGTGGAAAAAGCAATGATCATGTTAAAAAATGTTAAACATCAAAGGAGGATATGAATGTGAATGTACCTTAGAAACTGCATTTTAGGGTTAGTGCTAAATATTCCTAAATATTCCTAATGATAGTCTACTATCAATGTAAACATTCACATGTATATGATGATTGGTGATCTATTTAGATTTCACAGATTTCAGTGCTATGCTAGTTTATAGCAATAACAATGTCACCTTTTATTACACACACCCACTGTACTGGCTGGTTTTGTGTGTCAACTTGACACAGGCTGGAATTATCACAGAGAAAGAAGTTTCAGTTGGGAAAGTGTCTCCATGAGATCCAACTCTGGGGAATTTTCTCAATTAGTGATCAAGGGGAGAGGGCCTCTTGTGGGTGGTACCATCCATGGGCTGGTATTCTTGGGTTCTATAAGAGAGCAGGCTGAGCAAGCCAGGGGAAGCAAGCCAGTAAGTAACATCCCTCCATGGCCTCTGCATCAGCTCCTGTTTCCTGACCTCCTTGAGTTCCAGTCCTGACTTTCTTTAGTAATGAATAGCAGTGTGGAAGTGTAAGCTCAATAAACCCTTTCCTCCCCAACTTGCTCCTTGATCATGATGTTTGTGCAGGAAGAGAAATCCTGACTAAGACACCCACACACATATATGTATATATATACATATATATATATAAATGAGTATATATGATATCATTTAATCACCAGAAATCTACACTGATAAGACATTATTATCACTATAGCCAGTAAAGATGAAAAATGGAAGTTCAGGAAAACAATGAAAACTGAAATGTAAATATTGTTTTTGAAGGGTATCAAAATTCACGGTTTCCTTATTAAGCAGCTATATAATCCCAGTATCTTGGATCTATCATTCTATCTATCTATCTATCTATCTATCTATCTATCTATCTATCTATCTATCTATCTATCTATCTAATCTATCTATCTATCTATCATTATCTATCCTATTTATCTCTCTATATTATCTGTTATCTACCCTCTATGTAACTTTCATCTGTGTCTTTTTTTCTGTCTATTCATATGTCTATAGTATGTTGTAGTTCTCATTTGCTGACTCTATCCTTTTCATTTTGTCCCTGAGAGTCACAAATGAACCTATGTATCCTATCTTTAAATCAATTGAAAACTACCTTTATATTACAGTTGGTCTTTGTTATCAAGCATAGCATTGATCACTAAATTTAAATTAAATTGGTCTGGTGCTTTCACTTAAACTTTATTTTTTCTTTTTATGTTGCATGAATAAATTTAAGAGCACATTTCCTATGCAGTGCTATCTATAACTTTCTGTTTGTGCTCTTTTCCCTTTTCCATATGTAAATTTTGTCTTTGCAACAAGATTCTATATTTTAAAATTAGCAGAGATTATATACTTTTCTAGAATTCTCCATGTGAATTATATATACAGAAGGAAAGAAGAATATTATCATGATTATTATTAATTGTGTAGGGCTGAGTATCAAAACCATGGCTTTGCCCATTGATAGGCTGTCTACCTTTAGGCTATATATCCTCAGCCCTTCTTAGGAATTACTGACTAAATGTAGCTATAAAATTCAGATGAGGGCTCAACAAAAGCATTATATATCTTTAAAAACATGATCAAACATCTCTAAAGTCCTTATATCTGAATTACTGATATATAATTGTTCTTTCTGGCTTCTGTTTCCCTGTTGACATTTGCAAGGGTCACAACTTGAGCCTAGATGGATCTGGTTGGGTTTCTGAGTTTTAGAAACAGGTTCTCTTGTTGCTTGGTGGTTCTCTCTAAGTTTCCTCTCCATGCTGCCCCATATATACATCCTGTTTTCATAGTAGATATCTTTAATTGAACCCATCAATCAAACTGGTGACTCAAACTCCAGCCTTCCTTTCCATATGCTTATTTCCATTCACTGGAAAGAGACTCAGAGCAAATCTAGAAAGAGAAAATTAATTTCCTTTTCATCAGAGGCTTTAAGGCTGCTGTTTATGTAAATCCAAGCGGGCATTTGAAACTTTAAAGGATTAAGAAATGCAACTTTTCTTGGGTGACCCAAACAGTAAAGGGCAAGCGGTTTTCTCTTTACCGCCCATTCTCTTCCATTGGAGGAAGCCAGTTTACAGCAGGATCAAGTGAAGTGAAACACAAAAAAGCAAGAAGCAGGTGGAGAGAGCAGTACTTGTGAATAATGAGATGATGTCATTCATTCTTCCCAGCTTCCTTTCTGCCTTTGTGTTTCACAACCTACACAATTATTCTGAGATTATAGTGACTACATTGCTTTTGTTAGCAAAAGATAATCTTCTGGACATGCCATAAAGAGAATCACATTAATAAGGAAGCCAACACATTGCAATGTTCACAATTGCCTTAAGTTTTTTATTGTTGTGATAAAACATCATGACCAAGGAAACTTGGGAAGAAAATGGTTTATTTTGCTTACACTTCCATATCCTTGTTAATCATTACAAGAAGTCAGGACAGAAACTCAAACAGGACAGGAACCTGGAAGCAAGAGCTGAAGCGAAAGCCATTGAGGAATGCTGTTTAATGGCTTGCTCCTTGTGGCTTATTCAGCCTGTTTTATAGAAAGCAAGACCATCAACCAAGGGATAGCCCCACCCACAATGGGCTGGGTCCTACCATATTAATGACTAATTAAGAAAATGCCTTAAGTGCTCTCTTACAGCCCATTGTATAAAGACATTTTCTCAATTGAGGAACTCATTTATCTCCAATGATCCTAGTTTGTGTCAGATTGACATAAAACTAGCAAGCACAATGATGCTCACCCTTGATGCTGCCCATGTACTTCTGGATGCTGCTAATTGCCACTTCTGTGAAATATTTCTGAGTAAGTAAGTGGGTTGTTTTAAACCACCCACAAAGAAGTCCCCTCAGACAAGGTTTTAGTAGGATATACAGTGTCTCGGAACCACAGGCAGGTACCAGGGAGCTCATGCCTTCAAGTATAAGGTGGAAAAGGTCAAAGACTGAATCCAGGCTCATTTCTAAAATTTTAGAAGCTACACAGGAAACAGAAGAGCCAACTAGTTCATCAACCAGATTCCATGCCATAAACGGTAAAACTTTCAGTGTAAGAAACTGTCTGATGGTTTCAGACAATGAAAATTGAAAAGCAAGCAGTCACAAATACGTCAAGTTAAGAAGGAAACAAAATATGACAGGAGGAGATGAGCAAATGTTAGGGCTTGGCATCTTGACTGCCTTTTCAGTCTTTCAGGATAAGACTCTTGAGTGAGCACTGACAAGTATATGGTTCCTAACAATGACCTGAGGAGAGAGAGATGGAGACCAGAAATTTCCCTGAAAACCATAAAGCTCTGAACTACAAGTCACCTAACATCTGGCTTTCACTGGCTTCTGCTAGTTACCCTATTAACCAACCTTTAATTTCACAGTACACAGAGAGGCTATGTGCAGGATGAGTCCCATTTGAATTAGAGTTTGATCCCAGAGGGGAAAGTAGTATATTTGGGCTTTACACCCATACATTTTGTCAGGTCTGAAATAAGACCTCACTACCGAGGACTGGATTGGGAATGCCAAGGTGGCTGTGTTTTTTGTTAGAATTTTTTCTCACCCCCTTTATTACTAAACTGGCCTACATGGAAACAAGAATTCTGGAAAAAAGGAATCATTTCTCTTTTCCCCAAATTGTACTCTTGTTTTCCTTTGGAGTGAAAACTTTTGCTTCCTTCTCCTTATTCCAGTCAGTTTGCTGTGCTGGATCCACACAACCTTTGAACTTCTCAGGTTTCTATTTTCATATAAAGGAATCATTTGACAGCTACAAGTGGGTTCAAGGTAGGAACCTATATCAGGTGAAGATTTCTAATACTACCACTCAACCATATCTAGCTTCCTGTTTTAAAGAGTGGGGTGGCTAACCATTACACATGCACTAGTAAGACATCTACTTCACATGAGTTAGCTTATTGAATCACCCTGTGGTACTATGAGAAAGGAACAATTACTTGTAATTTACAGGTGGGAAAACAAGAGGATTTTAAAGTTGAGATAGGGAATTTTTATCTTCATTCTTTAATTTTACAAACAAGGTAATAGAGAAAAAAGTGACATGCTTCAGATCTCATGATTATTCAAAATAAGAACTGAGGCTAGAATAGTATTATGTATCAGTGATAGTGATACTTTAACATGAATTGATACATTTAATTTTTGATATATTCAAAATAAATGATATAATATCGCTGAAAAGAAACAGGAAATTAGTGAAAGACAGGAAGTCAGGGGTCAGGAAAGGCAGGCAGGGGAAAGGGGAAGGAAGGAAAAGGAAGGGAATGGAAGAGGAAGAGAAGGGAGGGCAGAGGAGGAGAAGGGAAAAGAGGGGAAGGGAGATGAGAACAAGAGGGGGAGGGGCTAAGGGGCCAGAGCAGGAAGGCAAGGTGGAGTAAGGGAAAGGAGAGGGGGAAAAGGAAAACAGGAAGGAGAGAGGTGTGGAAGAGAACAAGAGAGGGAAAGGAGAGAAGCAAAGTTGGGAAACTCATTTGCTTAAGGTCATAGTTCTAAGATACATGAGAAGTGTTGCTCCCCAGGAGGTAAACCAAATTTTCTAATTGATCTGTTGAATTTGAGGTAAGCAGACTGAAAGGATTCCTTTTTCCCCTTTCCCTTTTCCTTTTTTATTTATCTCCCTCTCTCTCTCTCTCTCTCTCTCTTTTTTTTTTGTTCTTTCCTGGACTGGAAAATTAGGAGTTTCTTTTCATACTCTGAAGAGAAGTATCTCTTTGTACTGACTGAGATTCAATTTCCCAATTCTCACAAGGTTTCTAGGTCCCCTAATCTACTGCAAACTTCTGCTTTAAAAAAAAAATGGGACAATGCTATTTTCTAGTTAACCTATTTCTCAAAAAGTGAAGAGAAAAAATAATGCATGTGAAGTCCTATAAATAGAAACTTATGTTGACACCGGATTTAGACTTTGCTCTTTAAAATATTGTTGTCTCACATTCCCTTCTCCATAATACCAATCAGGTAAGTGTAGTGCTCTCTAACCCAGTTATACTAGTGGCTGAGTTACAACTAAATTCACCAGTGGGTCTTTGTCACCTAATTTATACTCAATCTGCAGTGAACAGAGCATGCTCTTCACAGCAAAGGACACAGAGGCAAGAAAAGTGGGTAAGAAAGCAACATGAATGCATAAGGGTTTATCAGTTGGACTTTACTATAGGCTAACAGCTGAAGAAACCAAGATCTTGGATCTTGCCTTGCTTAACCAAACCAAACCAAACCAAACTAAACCAAACCAAACAAAACCAAATAAAACAAAACACTATACATGGCAACCTATCCCCTTTATCATCAGCCTAGCTCAAAAATAGAAATACTGAATAGCAGGTTTATGTTTTTCACTTGAACAAACTCAACTCTGAAACATCAATTCCTTTTGAATCCCTCTCTTACTTACTTACTTACTTTATTTATTTATTTATTTATTTAATTTATTACAGGTTCTTGGTATATAGACAAGGATCTCTTAAAACTTATGATTGTACCACTTTATATTCCTGAGTTCAATGAACTTTCTTAATGATAAAATCGAATATCCTAATGGATTTTTTTAATTTATAGTGTGAAGTACCCTCGCTAATGTTCAACTTGGAACAGAAAGATATCAAACTTGTCAATCTTTTTTCCAAAACAATAACTCTTAGCCATTCACTATATAGGACTAGTTTCCTAACCCTGTAGAGATGGTATGAGTGGAAAGAAGTCTGTTCTACTCAACAAATTTCTTCATCAATACCACAGTTAGTATTGCATCCCCTTGGATTAAAGTTTTTCCATAAAGAGTTGATCCTCTAACACAAGGACATCTACACTTTGGTTATAGCTCAGTTATAGAGTATTTACTTTACCACATTTGAAACCCAGGCTTAGATCCCCAGCACTACAACTAAAATAACATACAAGGAATTGTAATCCTTTGCAGAAAATTGATGATACTCTAAAGAACTCAGTTAAGCCAAATTAGTGATCTCTTTCTCCCTCATGCATACAACCCTATGGAGTCTGGAGATGAGACCAGGGAATCAAATAGTTTTCTTTATGCTTCCATTGGATTCACCAGTACTTTGATTAGACTGTTTGAACAGTTAGTCATGGAGACTCCAGACTCTGCACTGTCTCCTCATTTTTCCTTGTATTTAGTACACAAGATAAAATAAATAACTCATGAAAAGTTGGTCTTCAGATCAATACCAAACCCAAATTGAAAATTACTTAAAACACCAATATTATGTTTCATACCATATATAAAGTGTTCATTCATATTTGCTAATTAAATTTCCACAGGAATAGGGAAGAAAAAATATTGATAGGCCAAGGTCCCACTGTGCCAGGCAAAAGGACAAGATTTTATGTTGTGTATTTTGTTTATTCCTTATTAATTCCAGTGAGAATGACTGTGTTCTCTCTTGTCTATAGATAAACAAACAGAAGCTAATGGTGATTCAGTGAATTTGTCAAATTTAGACATCTAGAGTGAATCCAAGTCAGATCTCAAACCCAAGTCTTCTGATTCTTATGTCCCTTGACTTTTATTATCCACTCACAATACCTCAAACCCCAATTCCTGGTGAGAAAAAACATCTTTATTTACATTATTTACATAAATGCTCTGTGAAGATCCCAGGAAAAATGGAGCCATACATTCAGACCTCAGATATGGTTCATACAGTGTGACTGTTGTCACAGGAACTATACCTACTGAAATCACTGATTCATTCCATATGGTGCTATTCTCAGAGTCATCCATGGTGTGGATACCATAAGTTTTCCAAGAGCAGCAAATCTCTGGTACTTTTATTCAGATTGCCTTTCCTCGTAGTCTTTCCTTCCACATGGCAGGAGTCACTCCTACAAGAACATACTTGTGCATGCCTACACAGCACCTTTGCTTTTCTGTCTTCCTTTTTCTATACTCTATGTCAGTTGTGGTTTTCATTTTTATGAACCTAATCAAATTCTTTATCCCAGAAGAGCAATCTAGTATCCAGTGTTCTCCTTGAGCTTCCCCTCTTAGCATATCAAAACTCTACCCCATCCCCAACACTTATGAAGCCCTCATTACTTGTATGATTTCAGTTCACACTAGATTATAAATATTTGTGAAAACAAGATATATGAAAGCACATGACCTCAAATTCTGGATAAGCAGTTTATCTTACTTCGTTTTTTGACACTCTGATAACCATCATGACCAAAAGCAACTTGAAGAGGAAAAGGTTTATTTCATGTTACAGGTTAGGGTCCATCATGGAGGGAAGCCAGGCAGGAACTCAAGCAGGACTATATCAGAGACCACAGAGCAATGCTGCTTTCTGTTTCTCCCAGGTTCACATTCAGCGACCTTTCTTATTGAAAAGACCCTCCTATATCTGCTAACATTCATCAAACAAAAGTTCCATAGACATGTCCACAGGCTAATCTAATGCAGGAAATTCCTCAAAGGAATTTCCCTCTTTCCAGTATGTCCAGCTTATTACCAAGATGAGCAATCACTAGTCTTTCTGCCTAAAAGGCTTTGGTTATATGTATGTTCATGTATCATATGTATCATTTCTTCTCAAAAGTTTAACTTTTTATGTGTGTAAACCCCATGTTTTACTTCATTTCATTATTATCCTATCTATAGAAAGTGATTGTTACTTGGCATTTAATTCTATGGAACTAGAATAAAAGCAAGATAAAGATTTATGAGTTAACCTCTAAGACAACAGAATTAATGAAATAGGTAGAAAGGACAATAGCTTCTTTCTGTGGAAAGTTCTTGTACTACACTGATGGACTCCTTTCTGTATTATTCTAAACTATGGTATATCCATCAAGGGGAACTCTCTGCTGAATGTGTATGGTTCTCAGAGCATACACAGGCAGTTTGAACTCACATTTTTGGATCCTCATTACCACATGAAGACTTATGACCTCAATTTATATGGTTCTTATAGGTGAGCTGGGTGATATACTGGCTTCTAACCCAACTTGTTCAAGGTCACTACACTAATAACTAGTAGAGATGAAGATTGCTCATCTTGACTCAAAATCCATTAGTAGGCAGCTGCTGGCAGCATTACCCAAAGTTATGATCCTACCATACGTTTTATCAGAACTTGAAGATTTTGGAGGAACATGGAATTTGTAGGAAAGGTGGGGAGTCAAATATCATGGACAAAGCAAGCTGACTTCTTCAATACTTTTAACCTAAGATCTAACTCAAAATAAGCACATTTAATTTCTCATGTTTTATCTTAACAATGAATACATTTTTTTTTCTATTTTACTCCATAGCTACCTGTTCTGTGCATGGAAGTATTTCAAGATATTTATAGTAAGGTCAACTTGATATCTCTAGTATTTCCTCCCTGGCTATCAAAAGCCAAATACCCTATCTCCCTGGCAATGATCATCAATTTGCATTTGTCTCTCTAGTTGAAGAGTAAAGTGTACAATGGGTGACCTCTAGGAGTGTGTCTCATCAGGATGTGATTTCACTCATCATAAATTTTACCCTACTGGGAAGCACTGGGGAGTGGAGAGGGGCTGGTGCTGGATGTGCAATTCTTCCTGCAGGGACAAGACTCACTCTGCATTACTATCATGACACATAGATTTTAAGAAGACAAGCTAAAATGAAAGACAAAAGTTAAATGAGATAAGCGTGAATGATATAAACAGGTGTCTAATAAACTAGCAAATGGGTGAGGCATTGTATGTCTGAATGAAGAAAACTGGGCATGACACTCCCGGAGGTTCCGGCTATACCACTCCTGGGCATATACCCAGAGGCTTTACCTGCATGCAATAAGGATACATGCTCCACTATGTTCATAGCAGCCTTATTTATAATAGCCAGAAGCTGGAAAGAACCCAGATGTCCCTCAACGGAGGAATAGATTCAGAAGATGTGGTATATTTACACACTGGAATATTACTCTGCAATTAAAAACAATGAACTCACGAAATTCCTAGGCAAATGGTCAGAACTGGAAAATATCATCCTTAGTGAGGTAAACCAATCACAAAAGAACACACATGGTTTGCAGTCACTGATAAGGGGATATTAACTCAGAATCTCGGAATACCCTAGACACAATTTGCATATCAATAGATTTCCAAGAAGATGGAAGGAGAGACTCCTGGTCCTGGAAAGACTGGATGTAGGGGAATGCCAGGACAGAGAAGCGAGAGGGGGTTGAATGGGGAAAAGAGGGAGGGAAGGGGGCTTATGGGACTTTCGGGGAGGGAGGAAACGGGAAAGGTGAAACCATTTGGAATGTAAATAAAAAGACTTAGAAAAGAAAAAAATTGTGATAATGCTAAACACCTAACAAGCTACCCCATCTTCATTTTGCCGCAAGATTAATCCCTGCTAGGAATCTATTTCAATGAAGAAAATCACTGAGGATATATAAGAATTGATGGTATTTAGAAAACAGAGGTTTGCTAGCTGCTGCTAGTATTTATTGGTAGCAGAGAAGATATTGAGCAGATGCCCTTGTACATTGTCATTAAATAAGCAATGGACTCTTTGTTCTTCAAGCCAAGAGACTATAAATCTGAAATGTCAACCAGTTCCTGGTCTTGCAGCTGCCTTCGCTTCCTAGGACAGGAATATGATTTTCTGGCTTTTCTGTTTTGAACAGGCTTTCTAATGGTCAACTATTCTGTATATAACCCAAGGATTTTGCTTGCTCCACTCACCTATTATGCCAGGTACAGTAATGTTCCAGAGTGAAATGAAGGAATATTGGAGCCAGAAATATAGCTTAATTGGTGAAGTGCTTACTGACTCAAAAACAAAGTGGGTAGTATTGTGAGAAATCACGCATGAGGTCGACCTCATACCTTCATAGTCATTTACACACTTGCAGATACACACACACACACACACACACACACACACACACACACACATACACATACACACCCATGCCTGCACACAGAGAGAGCTGACAGAGAGACAGAGAAACAGAGACAGAGAGACAGACAGAGACAGAGACAGTGATAGAGACAGAGAGGAACTGTGTGCCTGAAGTTAGAAGTGAATGATAGTTTTCAGGCTAAAATTTTCTTTCCTTTTGCACTCTCAGAAATATGTGGTCATTGAAATAGCAACCACACACACAAACTAGAATCTCAATTGGTTTTACTTACAGTGGGTATTATCAACAAATCAGAAAATCTTTCTGAAATGTCATCATATTTAAATAGAAATAATATATGATATATTATTTAGTATATCTCACATACAAGACGTTAAGATATTATATGAATGCACTATGTAACTTGTGAGAGCAGACATTATTTTGGGACAACATTTAAAATTTCAATAGCATTCCTAAAAATGGGAGCAAGCCTGACTAAGCACATTATTTGGTTAAGAATTATCTTGAGAGTTTAACTCATATCTCAGTAAATCTCAAAGAATCCTACAACAACATAGTATCTAGATTTATATAGGAGAAAACTGAGGATTGGGGGTCTGAGTAAATCACCCAAGCTATGAAAGCTCCAGAGCAAAGATTAGACCCAGCAGAGATTAGATCTTAAGCCTAGCCAAACTTCTGAATCAGATAAAGCAGTAAACTAGACAGTTTAGTAGTGCTTGATCTATTGGAATATTTCTGGTCCTAGCTATTTTAGCATTCTGTAATGGAAACTAATTGACTTTATAGTTTTTTGAAAGTGGTAGTAAGAAAGACAATGTAAGGAAAATAGGTACAGCCCCACTAACAGGCCCACTAACAGCAGTGGTAAATTAAATTTTTAGTTTGTGTACAAGTTAAAAATGAGAAGTATCTATAATCTGAGCACCTAATCTGAAGCGGAAGATTTTGAATTAAGGCCAGCCTAGGTGCCATGGGGAGACATGATCTCAAACTAAGGAGATGGGGTTGCTGATGCCAGCCCTTCCAAAAGCAGCAAAATGCTGAGGGGGTTATGGTTCTTACACACAGTACCTCAAACTAACTGAATGGATTCTAGCCCTGGTTTCCAATTGTATTCTGTTAATTATATCAGTTTAAGATACAGGCAGATGTGGCCAAAAAGAACATAGCCTAAATAGACATTTGTACTACTCTCTTTGGCTATGAGGTTATTGAGAGAAAAAAACAATACCCAAAATTAGAATTCCCAAAAAATATTCCTCTGGGAGAAGTCTGAAACCCTTTGGGTACCCAAAAGAAAAAGTAATCTCCTGGATAAAGAGTTGCAATTTAATTTGTCAGAAGATCTTATAGGACAACTTAACTTTGCAGGAAGCAGTTGGATTTGAGACAGCAGTGGGCAGATGACCAAAACCTTGCTTACACTCCATCATTATGTATATCTCTTCTTTCTCTCAAAACCCTTCCTTCCAGTCAGGACCCCAAACATAGAAAGACAGATAGATGATAGATGAGAAAGACAGATAGGTATTTAGATAGATAGATAGATAGATAGATAGATAGATAGATAGATAGATAGATAGATAGATAGATAGATAGATAGATAGATAGAGTCTGCTTGTGTGTGTATGTGGTAGGACTTATCATTAGGTCTCTGATCTTTTCTTAGTGTGTTGATCTTAAACAAACCTTTTTTTTCTTTCTTTAAAAAGGACAAATGCCATTGCTTTGAGCATCTTCCCACTTAAAAATATTTAACTGAAGGCTTAGACATTAATAGTATACTATTATAATACCAGCTCTAGTTAGGATTTGATGTACATTGTTTTTAATTCTTTTTTGCTCCTAGAGGAAGCTTCTATTTTTAACTCTGGACAACTTATTTACTTGTTTTTGCTGTAACAAATACTTGTGGAGTTCTGATTTTGCAGTTTCCAGAATGTGTGAGGCAAGTGGGAATGGCTGAGTATAGAGTTTACTGTGTTGTACAATATCACATATCTATGCTAATACAATGTTAGTAAAAAAATCACTCTACAATGAGCAATATTGGAATACAAGGAAGGCATTCTGTATCCAGTATCATTGTGTTTTGGGGGGGAGGGGATGGGGTGGGTATGTGAATCCCAGATATACATATATATTACAAACTACACATCTGAGGTAGAAAGATGGGTTTTGTTGTATTTTTGTTTTATTTAGAAGCAAAAGGTAGCAACATGTCACACTTTACTAGCAATCTTCAAAAATTCACTCAGTTACACTGCTGTAATTATCCAGGTCATGTCTAGTTAAGTGCCCCTCCCCGCACCTTACACCAAATGACTTGATAAACTAAGTGTCTTCCTAATGTCTTTACTATTAGGAATTCTTTAGTATTAGTACTACCTTTGATAAGTTTGTTCATATTCTTCACAAAGTTCTAGACTGAAAATTAGGGTATTATTAAACAGACTAGGAAGTGAAAGCAAGAATGATAAAATAGAAAAAGAAATCCGGAAAGACAGAAGATTAAGATTATGTGTCAAATAATATTTAGAGCTCAGAGAGGAAAAAACACACTTGGAACGCCATGAACTAGGACTGGAAGCCATTACTGAACACATGCTATTTAGGGCTGACCTAAGCAGGCTCCTAAAGAAGAGCCAGTAGCAGTCAAGGGAAGTCATCCTGGAGCTGAGAAGGCAGATTTTAAGAATACATAGACAAAAAGGATCACTTCCTCTTCCTCGTCTCATCACTGCTCAAATTGGCACTTCTCCTGGGTTAATCAGCCACTACAGAGTCACTTAGCAGAGATATTGTTTTAGGTACTGTTTTTAGCAGAGCAGAACATAGGGAGAGAAAAGAAGCACATGGTCTTGCCACGTGAGTCACAGGATTATGGGGGGCATGCATAAGAGAAACACATTAACTATGTACAGCATAAAACACAAAAAAGGGAGAAAGACAGACAGATGGAAGGAAGAAGGAAGGAAGGAAGGAAACAACAACATCAAAAAAACAGGCTAAGGATAAAGTTAAGCAGGTTAGGTGTTAGGAGGCCAGGACTGGTTTTACTATTTGCTTTTGACAAGGAATCTGTCCCCACTGACTTTTTAACATGGGAGTAATGATGGCAATGTCATCTCACAGAGCAGCTTACTTGAGTCCCTACTCACTGTTCATCAGGCTTTCTAAAGAGAGAAAAGGAGTGCCCTGTGATGACAGGCTTGTGGGATGGTAGGTAGGGAGGATGTGAGTCACTTCTTGAATTACAGACTCTCATACCAGGCCTGGTATTCTCAGTTGATTTGTTCACCTTTTCTCCAGCTTTGTTCTTTCCTTTTGACCCGCATTTTATCTCTGTTTCTCTAGTAACTAGCTGGCAAGTATAACAAGATTCTCTGGTTGTCCACACAGAAAGTCCTTTGAAGTACTTTGAATTTAATGTTAGGGTTTTGGGACAGGAGGAACAACCAGGTAAGCCAGTTGAGGAACCAGCACTTTGATCTAATGCTGTTGAAGTAGGTGAATGGATACTATTTCACCGGGTCTTTGATTGACAGAAGCCCAGTGCCTATTAGCAAGATGGGAGGATGGATTGCACTTCTAGCATATGGAATCCCAGAGTGAATGACTTTACTAAATCCCAACATGATGACTATCAACATAAAGAAAGCAACACTGAGGGAAAAAAACAGTAAGTGCCATTGAGTCAAGAGGCCATGAAGTCTCTGATGAAGTGATGGCACTGCAAAAATATAGATTTCTCTTTGAGCTCTTATCTTGGGTCTAGAATAGTGGCTAGAAGTTAGATAACAAAGGCTCCAGAACATGGGAATGAGCTCAGCAAACTGATAAATGAATTAAAATAAACATATGTCTTTATGAAAAAGGACTACTAACTTTCAGGCTATTTTTCAAACTTATGTTATCAATTTAATAAAATGTAAAACTCTCAGATTTGTCTGATACCCAGAGATACTAGAAGTTACTCCAAAGCTCTATGATAGATTGAATTCCTAAGATTTTGTGAAGGATGTTTACTCATCCCTGCATCTAATATTTATTGGCTTACACAAGCCAAGCACTTAATACTAAAATATATGGGGAAATCTTTGTTGTTATTTTAAGCTCAGAGCCATTAGTTTTAGCAGATGAACCTAAAAGTCGTGATTTGATTTCTATCTCATCACTGTATGGCAAGATCTGATTTGTGACTCAAATCTTGAAATTGAAGAGTGTCACGATTTGGTTTCCTTCTTTTCTGCAACTACTCTGAGTTATATGATACAGTATGGGTTATTCCAAGTTTATTGCCACTGTGGTTAATGTTAGGATGTATACTTAGTGGGTTATCACCTGAAAATAGACTACTACTATAGTTTTAGATTACACATCAGGGTTTACAGAACTGATTGACAAAACTGTATTGACTTAGGTCTCCTGTATAGTCACTATGTGTGAGAAATGATCCAGATCTAAGTTCCAGATCATTCCCATCATTTCCTTGGAATACACACTCTTACAGTGCATGCGGGGGAGAGAATGTACCTGCTTTAGAACTATTA
Organism: Tokudaia tokunoshimensis; assembly: GCA_036184795.1. Lineage (NCBI taxonomy): Eukaryota > Metazoa > Chordata > Mammalia > Rodentia > Muridae > Tokudaia > Tokudaia tokunoshimensis. The sequence goes on along the minus strand of BTHU01000001.1, from coordinate 67,172,404 downwards.
AGGTCAGATTCCCTAAGATCAGCACAACTGATTATGTATACATATATATGCATATATATGTGTGTGTCTGTGTGTGTATATACTTATACAACATTCATTTTGAAATATTTCATTTTTAAAATTATTAGGATTATTTTTATTAACATTTTTCTTAGTTATTTTATTAATTTACATTTCAAATGTTCTCCCCTTCCTAGTCTCCCTTCTGCAACCCCCTAATTCAGTTTACCCTCTGATTTGCTTCTAAGAGGGTGCTCCTCCACCCATCCACTCCCTCATCACCTCTTTGGCATCCCCCTACACTGGGGCATCAAGCCTTCACAAGACCAAGGGCCTCCCCTCCCATTGATGACATAAGGCAATCCTATGCTACATATGTAGCTGGAGTCATGGACTCATTTATGTACACACTTTTGTTGGCAGTTTAGTCCCTGGGAGGTCTGAATGGTCCAGTTAGTTGATACTGTTGTTCTTCCTATGGAGCTGCAATCCACTTCAGCTCCCTTAGTCCTTCCCCTAACTCTTTCATTGGGGCCCTTGGGCTCAGTTCAATGGTTGATTGTATCTGCATCTGCATTAGACAGGTGCTGGCAGAGCCTCTCGGGGGAAAGCTATATCAGGCTCCTCTCAGCAAGCATAAAATCAAAATGACCCTGAGATTCCACCTTACACCAAACAGAATGGCTAAGATGAAAAATTCAGGTGACAGCAGATGCTGGCCATGATGTGGAGAAAGAGGAACGCTCCTCCATTGCTGGTAGGATTACAAGCTGGTAAAACCACTTTGGAAAACAATCTGGCAGTTTCTCAGAAAATTGGAAAGAGTTCTACCTGAAAATCCAGATATGCCACTCTGGGCATATTCCCAAAAGATGTTCCAACATATAACAAGGACACATGCTCCACTATGTTCATAGCAGCCTTATTTATAATAGCTAGAAGCTGGAAACAACCCAGATGCCCCTCAAATGAAGAATGGATACAGAAAATGTGGTACATTTACACAATTGAGTATTAGTATTATTTTTATAGGGGTAATTATCTGAGACAAACAACCTGTCATTTCTTTAATGTGACAGGTTCCAGTACAAGATTTGAGATACTCTAAACAGTGAAGGCTATCACTAAACTGAAATGCCATATGCAATTGTATATGTGTATGTTTGTGTAAGCAAATATGCATGTTTGTGTGTAAATGCACATATAAGTATATAAAATACAAAGTACAAGGCTATAGAGTACATGTAGGTGGGAACAGAGTCATTTTTCTGAGGTCCAAAATAAACTCATCAAACTGAACCGAGGCACAATTCAAACAGCATTATCCTTACTTGTTCTTTTAACATTAGTTGTAGTTTCTTATCTTTTCAAAAACTGTGATGATATGTATTTAATAATCAGAATATTTTTGAAACATTGGATATTTGCCAGTAGCTTCTCTCTTAAAATTTACAAATTTTCAGGAAGAGAAAGAATAAAATACTTAAATACTTTTGACAATTAATTAGAGCTTTGTACTAGCAACAATGAATGGGAAAAGCAATTGTGTCTAAGAGGCCATTGCTTAAGGAGTAAATGCTGAATGTTCTTGGGCAATATCAAACTCTTCTTGATAAAAGAAAGAAAAAAGAGTTTGACAAACATAGAAACAAACTTAATATATGTGTTCCAGTTCAAATCAGAATCATTGTAACTTCATATGACCCTGAGAGCTTCCAAACACCCACTTTTAAAATTCCTTACAGAAATTGTATTATGCTGTTGCTGTTCAACATTGGCCTTTAATCATCCAACAGGACCACAGAATTCTGTTAGGAGCAACTCAAATACAGCAGGCAGTATTTGAAACATCTAGATGATTTCTACAATGCAGAGAAAATCATGATTATGTTCAATATGAGAACTTTGAGAGTAATCTGAACTTTAAAGAATATTTGGACTTTTCAATTGTTGAAGGAGCATATCTCTTGAGTTCCTATGCCACAAGTAGTATATTTTCTTGGGGGAAGTTTGTAATGAATTTTAATAAGGATTAATATTGGAGACATTTCCATCATTCTTCATTTTTTACCTCACAGCTTTAAAAATACTTTTAAAAAAAGACTCAACTACTTTAATATGCTTCCTTCACATACTGCTCAAGTCACCTCAGGCTATAAGTGTGGCCTCTCTCATCCCCTAGATGGATAAACTCTAAGAGCAATTGTTTCTACAACGCTGAACAAGAAAAACTCATTTATGGAGTCATTTTGTGTATCTACAGGTTCTATCAGACTTCTGCACAGATATGTAAGTATAGTATCACTACTGAAGAAATGATTATACTTTTTAAGTATGCCTATAATCTGGAGTTTATTTGAAACATCAAAAGAAAAAAAACATAAAATAAAAATAAATTAGTACAAGACACAAAAGCTAATTCAAGACCTTTTTATCTGTCTATGAAAACCACCTGACAAAGCTATTGAAGCTACTTTTTGGGTACCAGGAACTATAAACTGCAGGTAACTACAAATATTAGTATGAGGAATATCAATATTATATTCCATCTTTAGTGTGTGCCACTATTAAAAACTACTGTCCTCATGGTATTAATTTGGACCACTATTACTCTTTGTCATTAATCAATATTTGGTCATATTAAGACTCCAGAATTCATACAAACCAAACAAGAACAGATATACATTTATCTGGAGCAAGAACTATAAGAACTATAGAGATTTAACTATAAAGATGATACATCTTTAATTATACAGAAAATCTTTCTTTCCAATGTGTCAAGAACTAACAAGATGAACAAAAGAATCTTTAAGTAAATAAAGCATTTTCCTTACCGGAATGAACGCATGTTGCATAGCTTCTTCACATTGTTTTAAAGAAGCAATTGTATCCCACAGAAGCTGATAATTCTCAGCTCGGGAAGCACTTGGCCGTTGCATATCGAAAGCCGGTAATATTCAAACTGAGCTCAAAGAACCCAGTTGAAGAAGGAAAAAAAAAAAAAACCCTGAAGATCTGTTACATAAACTTCTTAATTAGATCGGCTACACAAACTGCTATCTTAAGACTTTAAAAAAAAGTTAATCAGAACATTTCTTTGGGGGGGATAACTGGGCGTGACTTGAACAGAGGCAGATGTTTTCATTGGGAAGTATTTTGATTCCCACACTTGTAAAAAGCAAGAAGTGATCGCATCAGTGTTCCCCTGTCTTCATATGGGTCTGGCAAAACTGCACATACCATAAGTGTGTGGGGGGAAAGAAGTGGGAGGAGGAAAGTGGTGAAAAGTGCTTCTGCCACAAGCTTTGGGTGGCAGGCACAGAGGTAGAATTTGAGTGAAAAATGGTAATTTGGTGGAAAATGAATAATATACACATGCCTTAGGTATACAGGCAGGCAACTGCACTTGTCTGTTATGTGAGAAATGCCTGCACACTCATTGTCTTTAACTATCTCCAGCTTTCACTTAAGACATAGATCTAATTCATTTGTAGTATGTGTATTACCTTACCACGCCACAAGTTGCTTATCTTAAGACTTTATCTTAAAGACAAGTCAGAAAGATTACAATAATCAAAGCATTCGAGCTGTATATGTTAGAATTTAAAAGTAGTTAGAAGAACTTTGTGCTGCTTATGCATAGGGAATCATTCATATTTAATTCCTGTTTTAGATTGCATTCACAGAGATAATGAAGGATAGCCATGACTTTGTATATTCTTGGGATAAATGGGTGGTCTGCACAGAGCTAAAATGTCTTAATTCCAAAGAAATATGTTTGTGTACTTCATCAAGAAAAAACAACTAGTACAGTCACTAAATGGAATATGAATAGACTTTCAAGATATATTATATTCTGATTTTTCTTTCACTAAAGACAGTAAGTAGTCTTACACAGTCACCACAGTAGTTGAGGGATCGCTGAGGTAAAGCATTTTGAGGGAAATGCTGAGTGGAAGCGAGATAGGAAGGAACGCAGATGCTCATGGCTAGTTTCACAGCCAACAATGACAGCATTTGTTGATGCACTGTGAGAGGGAAAGGCGAGTGGAGGAAAATACATAACACTCTGATTACACTGCACGTTTAATTGACCTCAAAATCTCAAATGGTGTAAGGCAAGGTGTGAGTGTAGAAAGTAGCCCGATGGCACAAATGAAAGATTTCTGCTGTATTATTTCTGGTTATTTTTGGAAGATCTGCATGATTTGGGTTACCTAGTTTTTCTGCCTTCGTACTCTGGTGATGGTGTATTTGTTCATACTAATGTCCTTGCTGAATAAAAGTCCCCCGAACTGATGCCCAGACTCCTCTTATCTCATTTACTTTGTGCGGTTTGTCTTTTAATTGATTGAACTGGGGATACAAGCCTTTCAGGACTTTCTACCTGGGCTAATTGGTAGGAAGAATGTTTTTCTTCAGTATTGTGAGTCTACACCATAAGGCTATTGCCATCAGACAGTTTGTTTCTCAATATCAAGTCAACCAAGCTTTTCTTTTTCTCATTCATGGTGTTCTGTTCAGCTCACACCCACAGTCCCTCCTCTGCTTTTATTCCTGCCCTTATCCACTCCCATCTGCCCCAGCCACATGCTGCCACTTCATGCATGGTCGGCCGGCCAGCCCACAACTTCCCGAAAATATTCTCTCACTAGTAAATGTTCTGAGTTTCTCAGGAAGTGACTGGAAAATAAGTGCTTTTGTTTTTAAAGTCATCTTCTAAAATCCTAACTTATGCTTTCTTAATTTCCTTGAGTAAAACAGTATCATTATTCAGAGAGCAATTTCTGAGCCTAATTCTTGCCTTTTGTTCAGCAGACCTTACCTATACTTTGACCCGAACTTCCTAAAAGGTCTTGTTTTCCTTAATATTTGTAAAAAAATTGATAATTCTTAATCTATCCATAAAAATAAACATAAAAATATTCTTCAAATATCTACTAACTCATTTATTCATTTATTTTATAACCATATGAAGCATTTTCTATGTGTAATCATTTGTGATAATTCTTTTAACAAATGGACATATGAAAAGTTGAATCTATTTTTAAGGACTAGTGCAATAGGAAGGATAACAGATTGTACAAACAGAGAAAAGTCTAGCATGTCTAAGGGATTTGAACAGGTATCATAAATTAAGCTCATAACAATGGAAAACTAAACACAACTTCTATGGGGATATCAGGATGGGATCACGTGCTTGACCAGAGCTTGAAGTTGATTAAGAAATAGAGTATGCAAATGCAGGTCAGGAATGTGACAACAGAAGGGGGTGAAATGGTGCGGGGTAGAAAGGGGGGCAGTGCTAGTTCTTAGAAGAAATGTGGCACCTTGAAGGAAATAAGGGCACTAAGGACTACAGGCCTAACATCCAGATTTGAACTGGAGGCAAAGCTATTATTTTTTTTTAACTTTTGCTTAGATTTTGAAAATATCTTTATTTGTGAGACTGTCACAAATACGTTGGTGTCTATCCCCCACAAATCCCCCGAAATGCATCCTCCCAACTTTGTGTTTCTGTTTTCAAATAACCCACTAGGTCCAGTTTTTGAAGCCCAGTGTACTGTACCATGTACAAAGAGGTGTGCATTTAAAGACTTTCTGATGGGGAGTGGTTTCACTATAACCATGACAATTGTACTTGCAGTAAAAATGAAATAATGAGACCTAGATTAATTCTCCCAACTAAAACAATCTAAACTAGGGTGAGCTTTCTGGTTCACTAGATTCCAAGGATGGACAAAAACTGGCAAATAGCAATGAACTCCAGGAGAAAGAAAGAAGATGTCTCTTATTCATTCCCTTCTTACAGATGGGACTTCTACACATCATGGAGGGGGAGCTAGTTGTAGCCCAGTATACTTGTACTGAAAGAATAACATGGGTTTTATGAAGAGATAAAGCAGAAAGGCAAAGTTAAGAAGTCATTTATTACAGTCACAGATGCCAGTACTTTCTCTGAATAGCTAAGTAGACAGTAAACCTGGAAGACCTAGAGAAAATCAACCATTCATTTAAGCTAATGTAGCTCACTGTAATGTAGAGCAGTTCATACAACAATAACTTTTGCTATTCTAGTCAACTTCAGTTCTATTCCTCTCACATTCTTTTCAAATAGTGTATTGTTTTCCACGAGTGAATATATTGTGAAAACCTTTTTTTCCTTGTGTGTGTGTGTGTGTTTATGAGTAGGCAGTGGCCAGGTGGTCCCGAGGTCATATGAGGGTGTTGTATTTCCTCCTTAAAGACTGGATGAATTGTTCCTCTGAAGCACGGTATCACTGACCTTGGAACTTATATTTTGGAGAGATTTTGGCAGTCAACAACCCCTAGTGGTCCTCTTATCTCTGTCTCCCTCAGTGCTGTGATCACCACCATTCACATGATTTTGTCCAGCTTTTATATAGGTGCTGGGATATGAACTCTGTTCTTACTTTGTTTGCTAAGTATTCTTAAGCATGAAATGAGATCCGTATCCCTTGAAACCAATTTTAATAAATAAAACATGGTTCACATCATAGAAAGTATATTCCTTGACAAAAATGAATCAAATAAGAAGTCAGTATGTGAATAATATTAAAAATAATCTCAAATATGTGAACTAAAACCCCCACAATTCTAAATAACTCATGGTTCAAAAAAGAAAATTAGAATTTATTTTTAAATGAATGCAAATAAGCATAGCTATGTTCATTGGATGATAAAGTAATAATTTAGACAGCATACATTTTATTCATACCCATATTTGAAAAGATGATTTTAAATTAGTTACTTTAACTTCTATGTTGAGCTACCAAGAAAAAAAAGTGAATGAAATCAAATTTAAATAGATAAATCAAATAAACCATCCACTGTTGGATGAAGCCTCTCAGGAAAGAGTTATGCTCGGTTACTGTCTGCAAGCATAGAAGAGTATCATTAAATAGTAGAGATGGAAAGTCTATCTTTTTTTTCCACTGGATGGTTTTAGCTTCTTTGTCAAAGATCAAGTGACCATAGGAGTGTGGATTCATTTCTGGGTCTTCAATTCTATTCCATTGATCTACCCGCCTATCACTGTACCAATACCACACAGTTTTTAACACTATTGCTCTGTAGTACTACTTGGGGTCCGGGATACTGATTCCCCAGAAGTTCTTTTACTGTTGAGAATTGTTTTAGCTCTCCTGGGTTTTTGTTATTCCAGATGAATTTAAGAATTGCTCTTTCTACCTCTATGAAGAATTGATTTGGGATTTTGACGGGGATTGCATTTATTCTGTATATTGTTTTTGGCAAGATGGCCATTTTTACTATATTAATCCTGTCAATCCATGGGCATGAAAGAGGAACACTCCTCCACTGCTGGTGGGACTGCAAGCTGGTACAACCACTCTGGAAATCAGTCTGGCAGTTCCTCAGAAAATTGGGCATGACACTTCCGGAGGACCCTGTTATAATACTCCTGGGCATATACCCAGAGGACTCCCTGGCATGCAATAAGAACACATGCTTCACTATATTCATAGCAGCCTTATTTATAATAGCCAGAAGCTGGAAAGAACCCAGATGTCCCTCAGCGGAGGAATGGATACAGAAAATTTGGTATATTTACATAATGGAATACTACTCAGCTATTAAAAACAACGAATTCATGAAATTCTTAGGCAAATGGTTGGAACTGGAAAATATCATCCTAAGTGAGGTAACCCAATCACAAAAGAATACACATGGTACGCAGTCACTGATAACTGGATATTATCCCAGAGGCCTGGAATACCCAAAACACAATTCACGTATCAATTGACTCCCAAGAAGAAGGAAGGAGAGGCCTCTGGTCCTGGAAAGACTGGATGTAGGGGAATACCAGGACAGAGAAGCAGGAGGAGGTTGAATGAGGAACAGGGGTAGGGAAGAGGGTTTATGGGACTTTCGAGGAGGGGGGAACCGGGAAAGGGGAAATTATTTAGAATGTAAATAAAGAATATAGAAAATAAAATAAACAAAAACAATAGTAAAGATGGAAAGAGATGGAGAGACCCACAGCTAAACATTAGTGGAGCTCGGAGAGTCCTATGGAAGAATGAGGGATAGAAGTGAATGAGCATGAGGGGTCAAGCATACCACAAGAAGACCTACAGAATCAACCAACCTGGGTCCATGGGAATTCACAGAGTCTGAACTACCAATCAGAGAGCATGCAGGGGCTGTACCTAGACCCCTACATATTTGTAGCAGATGTTCAGCTTGATCTTTATGTGGGTCCCCTTACAATTGGAGTGGGTAGTATCTCTGGCTCTGTTGCATGCCATTGAATCCCCTTCCCCTAACTGGACTGCTAGGTTGGGCCTCAGTTGAGAGGGTGTGCTTAGTTCTGCTGGGGCTAGATGTCCTGGGAGGGGTGTACCCAAGAAGGAGGGGTCTTTCCCTTCTTTGAAGAGAAGGGGAGGGGGTATTGAGGAAAGGGACTTGTACATGTGGGACTGGGAGGAGAGGAGGGAGGGGGCCGAGCTGTGATTTGGATGTAAAGTGAATAACTAAATAATTGAAAAAAAACAAAACAAAGAAGATAGAAACCATTTAGACACTGGAGAAAACGTAATGAATTTAAAAGCCATTATTTGAGAACATTAATAAAATTGACAATCCTCTAGTAAATGGATTTAGGATTAAAAAAGAAAAAAGAAATAAATTATTCAACTCCATATGGCAGGAATGGGCATCTCTGAGGATTACACAGACTTCAAAAACTTCATATGATAATGGCACAAAAAGTCCCCATGAAGTCAACACCTTAAGCAAAATAGAAAACAAAAACCCTTAAGATACGTAGCTACCAAGGCACATTCAAGAAAAAATATATAAAAAGTTACAAACCTACATAACCAGATTATATTTTGACCGAAGATATGCACTTAAACTGAAAATATTCCAACAAAAAACCCATTGAAGTCTAGCTGATAAATTCTACCAAACACTTACAGAAGTAATAACAACCGTATACAAACGATCACACAATGACAGAAAAAAAGTATTTTCAAACTCAATTTTTGAAGCTGACATCCTGATACCAATCCTGATGGTAAAACTACAGAAAATTCCTCACAGATATTGTTGCAAAATTTAAAATAAAACTTCGGCAAATTAACTCAGCAATATATCAACAATATATGAAAAAGGCAGTGTAGGAAGAGCAAAGCAGATTTCTAACCTGGCAGAATAAAGATGGTTTAACTGCAGAAAATGAGGCATGTAATTCATTTCATGAGTTTTTTAAAGAGAAAAAAGACAAATGGTAGCTCATCACCATGTAAACACAGAAGGAATACTTTACAAATTTTAATACCCATTCCTGACTTAAAAAAAAAAAGGAAAAAGAATAAAGGACATGAATGATTCTTCTCAACCACAAAACATTTGTCCTACAGTTTGCCCTGCCTACAATTTGACCTACAAAATATTCCATGTCTGACAATGCCTGGAGAACCAGAAGCCAGGGCCTTCATAGCCCAGAGAACCAAACATGAGTGGGAAAAAGAATAACTAAAGTTAATGAAATGATTGCTAATATTATTCTGCTATACTCATAGATTAGTGTCTAACCCTATTGTTATGAGAGAGGCTTCACCCATTAACTGATGAAACAGAAGCAGAAGCCTATATCCAAACAGCAGGCAGAGTTTGGTGAATCCTGTGAGAGAGGAGGAAGGATTATAGGAGACAGAAATGTTAAGGACAGCACAAGAATCAACTAAATTGGCTCATAGTTGCTAATAGAGACTGAACCACCAACCAAGGAGCCTTCATGGGACTAACCTAGGCCTTCTGTATAAAGTTATAGTTGTGTAGCTTGATCATCTTGTGGGACTCCTAACAATGGGAGCAGGAGCTGTCTCTGACTCTGTTGCCTTCCTTTGGGACCCCTTCCCCTAATAGGTTGCCTTGTCTAGCTTAAATATAGAAGCAGGTGCCTGGTCTTACTGAAACTTGATTGTCATTGATGGCTGATATCCATGGAGACTGACCCTATTCTGACAAGAAACAAAGGAAGAGTGGATGGGAGTAGGGTGGGAATGGGGGAATAGTAAGTCAGGGAGGTAGGGGTTTTGGAGATATTGGGGGTGGAGAAGGTGGCGGGGAGAAGAGAGAGGGAAAACCGTGGCTGGGATGTAAAACAAATAAATAAAAATAAATGAATAAATATTTTATTTTTAAAAAAGAATGTTCATCTCATTATTTCTCATCAACATTGCCTGGAATTTTCTAGCTAATGCAGCAAAGCAAGAAAAAGGAATGGAATTAGAAACCTAAAAGTGTCTTTGCTCGCAGATTATATAAACATGTATGCAGAAAATCCCAAGAAATCTGAAGGAAACTACTTAAAGTTTTAAGCAATTTTAATAAGCTTGCAAGATGTAAACTTAATATACAAAGATCAACTGTATTCTATACACTATGGATAGACAAAATGAGATAAAAAATGATCATCATGATCAAAAGCTATCATGCAAAGATATATAAAAATTCATAAGCCATATGCACTGAAACTATAAAGATGTATTATAAATGTGTATGTGTACACATACTAAGGTCCGAATATAAGAACTTGCTGATGTCAGGCAAGGTCTATACTATTAAGTAATAGTCCAGTTCTCAAATAATTAATTTTAAACTTGTATTTTTCTACTTATGCAATAGATTGAAAACTGGCTCGTAGATCTAGAAAAATCCCAACCCAAATCCCAAAAATAACAAGACACCCTTGAGAAAGAATATGAAAACTGAACAACAACAACAAAAACCGAATTTTTTGATTTATGAAGCAAAAATAAACAAAACAAATACCATCAAAGTAGATACACAGCTCTGTAGACAGTTTATCTTCAGCAAAGGCACAGGGCATTTCAGTGAAGAAAAGGAAAACTTTTTCTTTTCATAATGATGTTTGAAATATTTGTTATCCAATATGCAAAATAGCAAACTTTATTCTACATATCTTCTTTCAAATGGATTATATGCCCACATGCAAATTGTAAGTAAAGTATCCAAGAGAAACTCTAAGATAAAATTGTCAGGATTTTGGATTAGTTATAATATTCAAAACACAATCCATGAAGAAAAAACAAACTGAAAGAAAACATGGTTATATTAAAAGCCACTGTTATTTGAAAATAGCATTAAAGAAACATACTGTCAGTCTAAAAAACAACAACAAAATGTAGTGATAAAATAACTTCTAATGATATTCTGCTACACTCATAGGTCAGTGTCTTCCTTAGCCATCATCAGAGATTCTTTATCCTACAACAGTTGGGAAGAACACCAGACTCATAGCCTAACACTATGCAGAGAATGAGAGGTCTTAGAACACTCAGCCCTAAATAGGATGTCTCCATCAAATCTTTCCTCCTCAGAGCTCATGGAATCCCACAGAAGATGAGGCAAGAAGAATGTTAGAGGGAGAGAGTATGGAGGACACCAAGAAAATGAATTCCTCTAAGTTAACATGAGCAAAGCTCATATTAACTCACAGAGGCTAGCATTGTAAGAACAAAGCCTGCATGTGTCTGCAGGGGTCCTCAGCACATATATTATGCCTTCCTGAGTGTACAGATGAGCAGATTAGTGGGTCTCTGACTCACAGGCTTTCTCTTGGCCTCTTTGCCTTTTTTGTTTATCTTGTCCAATTTCCATGTAATCATTTTATAGTTTGTGTTTTATTACATTTTATTATTATCTCTTAGAAGCATGTATTTTTTTTCTAATGAGAGACAGAAAGGGAATAGATCTGGATGGGAGAGAAGGTAAAGACAGGCTGGGGGGAGCAGAGGGAGAGGAAATTGTGATCAGGAAATATTATGTGAAAAGAAGAATAGGTTTCAATAAAGGGGGATAGAAAGAAAATCAGAAAAGCCATTGAATGAGGAAAGATACTTGGAATCATATATTTGATAATGGGAATGTCTATAACAGACAAAGAAACTCAAAACACAAGATCAGAATAAAAAGGAAACAATAAAATTAGAATATGAATATCTGAATAGGTAATTCAACCTTCTAGATAAATTATCATCAAAGAAGCACGGGGAGATGATGCAGAGAATAAATTATTATGTAAACAGCAATTAAAGTCATAATGAAGCCCTGTGATGCACCTAGTGAAATAATTAATTGTAGAGTATACTAATTGAAGATATGGAAGTTTGGAATTCTAATATACTGTGAGACTGCATAGGGTACAATCTTTAGAATAGTTCAGTGCTCATCCAAAAAAATTACATATAACCCTACTGTATAAGTTAAACATTTGATTCTTTGAAAGCATTTACCCAAGAGAACTATAAGCATATGAGAAGTCATACTCTTACAAATATTTATGACTATGTTGTTTTTAAAACCTCTGAAATGAATAGTATCACCAAAAGTTAGCAGATAAGTGATTTGTATCATACTCACACAATGGATTACTACTGATCAATAAGAAAGAGTAACTGTTGATCTGTTCAACAAAATGGAGATATTTCAAAATAATCTAAGGGTGAAATCTGAATGAACCTCTTAACATAAAATTCTCAAACAGTAATGACAGACTAGAATACAGTAGTAGTCGGTGGTTGGGGTTAGGGGGAGTTATGTGAGGAAGTTGCATGGTGGATTGTAAAGGGGAAAGAAGAAACTTTTGGGGGTGATGGATAAGATCACTATCTTGAATAAATGCTTGCATATGTCAAAACTTATCAAGTTGTACCTTGCTAAAGCTATTTATAAATTTTTCTTTAAAAGTTCCTGGAACCATTAGAAAGTCTCACACTCCTGATTCTTATCCTAAGTGACAAGTTTTTATAATTTCACATTATAATCTTGTAATTTAACTTTTCTCTTAGAGAGAAGATTTAGGAAACAATGGCCCTCCAGTAGGAAGAGGAGTAAAAGGTATAGATAAAGTTAAACAGAGGGAAAGATCCTTCCTTCTGAAACAAGGTGTATCTCTATTGGTCCAGTTGTTTTGCTTTAATTATTCACCTACAAAAGTAAAGCTTCAGACTCCACAACACCTCAAATATCTTTCAGACATAATATACAAATATTCAAATACATTTTAATATTCAGTAATCTCATTTTTTTCTTAACTAAGCACTTCTCAGAAAAGCTATGCCCTGCAATATGGAAACATAAATGACATAGAAGCTGGAACTCTCCAGGAAGAAAGGAAACTGTCTTGAGACTATTATCAAAATTTCTGATTGTTCTGTAGTACTATCATAATTTTTATCAGTGTAATAGTACTATTGTTAATATTATTATAATGATAAAATGATAATTTTTCTACCTAAAAACTACTTTTCACTGGACCTCCATACCAAACCACCACAAAAGAAGGGAGATGACCATGAAGTATGCCCTGATCAAATGACAACTGATAACTGTAGGAAGAGGAAGAGTCAATTTTCTCTTAGAATGTAGTCCCTGGTAAGTCTACCACAGCCTTTTGGAGACCATTACTTTATATTGATAGTTGGTTTTCAAAAACATCAGAAATCCACAGAATGTGACATTTAATGTTATTTATGTACTTGCTGTTGAAACAAGTCTGCTTCAGACAACATTCCCTTTCTTGGATTCAAAGAAGAAATTGAGCATCAATGGAGTTGCTCCAGTTGTGGCAAGACAGCCACTAGGCAGGAATTGCCTCATTTCATCTACAGACATAATACTGCCCAGATAAAGGACACATTTTAGAGGTTAGGACAGCTTAGTTCTGCTGAGACAGAATAGGCTAGTCCTTAATTTCCTGTTTCTCTAAGGTCTGTCAGATGATCCTGGGTCAGAAGGCTGAAGACAGATAGATGCTCCAGTTTACTGACTTAATGGGACTGTATAGGTAGGCAGCTGTCTCTACAATTTGTCTCAGTTCTGGAAGCTGTGTTAGGCTTCCTATATATTTTCAGTTAATGTTGATCATTCTCAGATTTCTGATGGGGTTGAAAAACTACTTATAGTCTCATAACCAACCCAGGCTATTTACTTTGAGAGAACAGATTTGAGAGAATTGTTTTCAGATGACATATAATCTAAAGCTAAGATACAAGTCACGGTAGAATCATAAGCCTTTTAATTTAGGATAGATGACAATGTTCTATCTTAATGACAACAATGATGGACTGGATGTTGGGCCTATCTTATACCTTATGGTATTGCAAAATAGTAATAGTTGTGCTCAATTTGTATTTGAGAGAAAGGTTTTGTTTTTTATTAGAACAGAAAGGGGGAAGTGTTGTGGATGGGCTTGGTGCTGTTTGTATTTTGATGCTAATTCTGCTCTCCTGAGGGGGGCTGTGGACAAGGAGTGCGTTATGTAACCAGGTGACTTCTTGTGAACCAATTCCCTAATGAATAAAGGAACCAATCACTTGGCAAGTAGGTGGGACATCCTGGTTGGATGGAGGAAGAGAAGGAGGAGGCTGGAGTTAGGGACTTTTGGAATGGGAATAGCGAAAGGACAAGATGAAGCTGCAAGAGTGAGCTGAGCAGATCCATCAGAATTCACCACCAGAGGAATCAGACTTAATAAGGGTTACAAGATTGGGTTTTAGTTGTTGCACCCAGAGAGTGTGTTACCGTTATTTTTGACCTAATTTTGTGTGGTGTTTTTCTTCTCGAAAAGATTCGACTAAGTTCCAGAGAGAAAGGTACTGTGGCAAAGCATGAGTTTGCATGATGTGCACCACAAAGGCCTTAGGGGCTTTGAAGCATAGGGTTGACATGGTAACAACCCACCAGTGGGAACCTATTGAGCAGGGTGGAGAGATTGTGGAGTTGTGAGTTAGAGTCTCCATGAGATAAAAACAGCTTGGCTATTTCCCACCGGGACAGAGAGTTGCTAGACTCAAGTGTGGGAATGTGTTGGTTCTTTTTAAATATTTCCTGCAACACCCTCCTCTTTATCATCACCTTCCATGCTTTGCATGAACTCTCTTTGCCTGTAGCCAGTATTCTGTGTCAATTGCCCATGCGAATATCAGTAAACAGGCCCATTCTAGTTCTGAGGAATTGACGAATCGCATTTGCATTTTGGCTCTTATACAAATGATAGCTCATCTTCCACAAATCTCCAAACTTCGCTTCAGAACTCTCACCCTATTAAAAATAATTCCATATATATATTCCATATATATATATAAATATTCCATATATATATAAATATTCCATATATATATATGTTTGTTACAATGGTCAAGTGAGAAAAACTGGTATATCCTGTGTTATTTTGGTGTCTCTGAGGCCTTCCAGAAGAATGGTCATGGGAGATAACCTGTGACTGCTACTGAAATTTCAAGTTAGTAACCCATGTCTGCTGGGACCAGTGTTGTTCACTCATGAGCACAGGGAGCTAAAGGTTTAAGTGAGACTGGAGGAATGGTTTGAGGGAAATGAGTATTTCATAGTGGGTTAACCAAAACTAAGGATGTATAAAATCCTCTGAATTTTGTTTGTTTCTAATTTTGTTTGTTTAGACTTTAATTATTTCCTACACTATAGAAGACTAGGAATTCACTAGATAACATTACTATTCCTATGTCTAATGGTAACAACAGATAGCAACGAATGTCAATAGAGACAATATCATATTCAGGTGAGAACCGTACTAGCTTTTCATGACTTACAAAACTCTTTTTGGTGACTTTTTTGAGAGAGATGCTTAGATTATTTTTAAACTCCCAGCTGTACTGTGGCAAACAATAAGAAACCAGTTCATTTACTTTCTCCTTTCTCTCTGTCTCTGTCTCTGTCTCTCTGTCTCTCTCTCTCTCTCTGTGTCTCTCTCTCTCTCTCTCTCACACACACACACACACACACGCACACACACACACACATACACACACACACACACACACACACACACACACACACAAACCCATGCACAGATACTCACATATACACATAATTTTAAAAGCTACCATTTTTAATGGTAAATTTGATGGTTAGTTCCTGTTAGTTTGGCACAGCTATAGTCACTAGAAGAGGGAACTTGAGGAATTGGCTCTGTTTGAATGGCTTGTGAGTATAGTTATGGTATGATTAACAATAACGACTGATGTGGAGTGCCTAGCCCATTGTGCAATATGCCACACCTTGGAAGATGTCCTAGGCTGTAGACTAAAGCACTCTGAGAAATCTGTGGAAGCCACAGGGAGCAGACCAGTAAGTAGGGTTCCCTTCTAGCATCTGCTTCAGTCCCTGCATCCAGGCCACTTCTTCCCTGTCTTAGCTTCTCTCCATGATGTGTTGTTACATGTAAGTTAAACAAAAACTTTCTTCATCAAGTTGCTTTGGGCCAATTGTTTTATCATAGGAATAGAAAAGTAAACTAGGGAATCAAAAAGTACTTGCCACCTAAGCGTCTTATATAAAGAGAAAAATAATCTTTGCAGTTCAGAGAATCTGCAACACAACCCACTTGGCTAGAATGTGTTAAGCAACAATAGGTCCAATGAAGGACCTAGAAGAGGTTTGTCTAGATAGGTGAGCCACCAAGATTCAGAGGAACGATCAGTCCTTAAAATCTATTTTACTTTTTACTTGAGTGTACAAGTATGGGTTTTCCTGTGTGTATCTGACATTTATGCAGTGCCCATGAAGGCTAGAAGAGGGCCACCTCTGGCCCACATTGGAGTTACAGGTGGCTATGATCTATCCAGTGTGAGTGGTGGGAACCAAACTCAGGTCCTCTGGAAAAGCAGCAAGTACTCTCAACTTGGAGTCATTTTTCCAGTTCAATACTGAATCTTTTAAAAATTGCATTCCAAATCCTGATGGAGAAGGCAAAAAATAGGATTACTAATCAAATACAGGGAATATCTACCAGGCCTTGCTGATTTACTCTGAGGGCAAGAATTAAAATTTTAACCCCTCAGCTTACACTGCAGGATGAATAGGACTTCACTGACCTCTTGTACTTCTAATTTGTATATTAGAGAGACTGTGAGACGATTAAAGACAGAAGGCTATAAGAGGCTTCTTGGTTTTCATTAACAGGGACAACTAGCAAGATTATTCCCAATAACTGTCTATTCACTGAAAAGATACTCAGTGTGGCTTCTTATCAGTCAGGCCTGAGTGCCCACAGTTGCAAAACAATCAACTAGGACTAGATGTCAACTCAGATCATGGCCTTCACTGAGCGAAGGGAATGAAGCCCTTAAGGGAATATCATCACAATGCCAGATAGAGCTTTTTTTACAAATTTGCCAGGAAAGGGAGGATATGAGATTGATCAACTATCTGCGGTAATCATTTTGTCATATAGAGGTTACTTAGCTGCCATGGCCATTCTCTATATTTCGACTTTTTGTATTCAAAGTGGATCCGTGATTGTCAATTTCATTGAGTTAAGAAATACCCAGGAAAACACACTTTGGTGTGTGTCTATGAAGACATTTCCAAAGAGGATTAATAGAAGGAAGAATGACATCACTGAATGTGCAAGTCATCATCTATAAGCAGAGGTACTGGACTTAACCAAAGGAAAAGATGAGAGAGCCAGCTGAGTGATCCCCCTTTCTTTTCTCTGATCCCCATTCTGCCCAGATGTGAGCAAGCCCTCAAGCATCAGAGTAATGAGCCCCTCCTCCTTCTATGACTTTTAAAATACATGGAAAGGTGGCCACAAACCTCAAACCAAAATAAACATCTCATTCATGAATTTCCTCCTTGTCAGGTAACTGGTCAACAGCATGCGAAAAGTAATGATACAGGCACACACATTATAAGAAATGATGGGAATTGTGAGGTCCTTGCTTTGCTGTTGGTAACATGACTATATAGTCAGATAGAGCCTCTTTACATTTCTTCATTTCTTAATGTAAAAGAGAGACAACAACCTATTATCACAGAAAATTTCTGGGGTTCAAATAAAAAATATGAAAATGCTTTGGGAATATTTATTATACTTTTGTAAGAGGGAAAAGGAATTCAGCATTTATTAACATCCACCAAAGAGCACCAGGTACAGCATAAAGGACCTTATACACTCGATCTTTAATAAACAGATCTCTTGATAAAGGCACATGCCTATTTAGTGAGAAAGGAATGAGTAGATAGACCCAATGACGAGTATACTTAGGACCTTAAAGCTTGTTATTTGTAGAGACAAACTAAAATCAATTTTTCCCATTTTCAAGGACAACACTCATCTCCCAGATAACAGGAATTAGATGTTTGGTAGCACAATGATTTAAAAAGTAAGGTTTTAAAGTGCGTCAGCTGCGCTTTGAATTCTAGTGCTACAATTTACTCTGTGTTGCCATGGTAATTGTAAATAGCATACACTCTTTGTACAGCAGTGTTTTCTCATCTACAGTTTAAGAAGAATAGGGATAAGTCCACATATTTTATGACAATTTCTAGGCAAATGTTTACACACAGCACTTACCAGCATATGTGGAAGATAGATTACATTGACATGCTACCTATTATTAGTCTATCATTCCTTACAGAGCACTCAACTCTCTAAGAATCTTATGATATCTTACAACTTATCCTGAGTAGTTTAGACTAAAGGAGAATGTACTAAATATGACTGTACATTTGCTAAAATGATTAAAGGATAGTTGGTAGAGCTCAGGTATATGAACTGAAAATATATACCCAGAAACATATAATGTGAAAAGTTATGTCTATAATGAACACTAAATTGTCATATACAAATATACATATAAATATAAGTATAATGATAGTAATTATAGAAGGAATGTAATGAAATTGTGGAGTTGGAGAACAGAAAGAGTTACAGGTGAAGAAGGGGGATGAAATTATGTAAATATACAATAATACTGTTTGAATTTTTCAAAAAATAATTTAAACACTAAACGATTAAGTAAGCTCAAGGAGTCAAAAAGTAACATTGTCAGAGGAGACTTAAAAGAGTGATGATTAAATATATTATTGACAACTAATATGCACTCTAAATTCTCTCCTAATTCATTTGATGGCATTTATCTCCATTTTCATTTATATTCTTGAAACCAAATATAATTCAACTTTGTAAACAGCCCTCAATTCAGAGAGTTACAAGGGCTGTGTAAGAACAGCAGGCCAACTGGCACTAGGTTCAATCTATACAAATAGTTATCTAACTAGGCGAAGATTCTATTTCTTCATCTCTGGTATGTGACTGATATTTTCATTCTCACAGGGCTGTTGCATAGTTTGTATTAGCTCCCTCACTAAAATCGCTATATTTCCTTTCAAGTTCTTGGTACTTATAAGACCATCATTAAAATAAGTTACTGTCACTCAATTTCTTTTACTTAAGTATTGCAGAAAGCATTCCATTTTTCAATAACCATAAGGTTATACCAAAAGTGTCTAACATTTCAACACTGTAATATGACATTGTCATCTCTGAACATGCTGGCTTGTATTCATATCTATTCTGGGACACTGGAAGGCCAGGAGCTGCAAACTAGACATGCCTATTCACTAAACTGTCTTTAGTATCAGTGAGGTGAAGCTTCATAAAGTTCCTTCTTCTGAGAAGTCTCACAGCATGTATGAATTAAAGAAGACAAGGAGAAAGGATGGTCTGAGATATAGTAGATCATTCCTTATATCCAAGGTTTCTAGTGAGGGACTTCCCTAATGTTATGCTATGAATGAGTTTGCCTAGCTTCCTGGGAAGGGAACTAAATACTGCAGAAGTTAGAAAGAAGGAACTGGAAATGATCATCTCACTTCTTCTTCCAGAAGCCAAGTGCCATTCTGGAGACCAATGTGAGGTGATCTGAACAAGGAAGAGCCAAAATGTTTCTGCAGGGAAAGCTCACAACTTGACTGGGTGATAAGAGATGTCTCTGAACTGTTAAAAAGTCTATTTGGCAACTGGTTCTTACAGCCTATTTTTATTATCAGTAATATGTCTTGTTTTTAAACCCTTTTTCACAATGAGACATCTAAATCATTTCTGGTTTTGGTTTTAATATAAAATGTTTTATTTATTGACATCATTATACTTTCTAGAGAATGCATGTTTATGAATAGAGTACATAGTGGATGGAAGACTGGCAAATTTCTATGGTTAAGTTAATTAGGGAGACATTGGAAGAAACTGGTTTTCAAGCAGGTCAGTGTAGACATATCTTAACTTCTCCATCACTCTAAGACTTTGGACTATATTATAGCAACAGTATGGGGTGATTGAAGTATTTCAAACTGTAAACCATCCAAATGGTTTTAGGGTAGATGTGTTTATTCTGAACTGGTTGCAAAAGACCAGTTTAAAGCCATTGGACTAGTCCATAGCAAGATCTCTGCAAGAACATTCAGCAATAGATTTTCCTTTCGATCTCCACATTTCCTTAAATTCAGTGGAAGAGATGGTAGAGAAAGGTCAACACAGCTTACTGTGAAATCATAGTGCAGAGGTCTCGTAGGACCAGTGTTGTAAGGAAACTTCATGTAATGAGATCCAACAGGAGGAGTGTAAAGGAAGCCCAACTGCTGCTGAGATGAAGAGATGATTATGTGGACAATCTAGGCCTCATCAGAAACAATCACACCTAATTTAAAAGACATTGTCTAAAAGACTAGCCAGATTTTACCAATCATGCTAGATGTTCTACTTGAAAGAAAGAAAACAGAAAAAGATGACATAGGCATCTTATCTAATGCAATTTCTCCTTCCCAACCTGCATCATAGGCACCACTAGAAAGAAGATCTGCATGCCAACATTCCCCTATAGCAGACTGAGGCATCAAACTCGAGAGAAGACAATATTTCCCATGACTCATCTACTCGTGCATTCCTTTAACCTGGCAGGAGGTACATTCTATGGGATACAGATAGACTAGAAACCATTGCTGCCACCACAGCTTCAAGTTTCACTCTGTGAGTTCTGGCTGAGGTTTATCCTGCTGAATAAGCACTCAGCTTTTAATATATCAAGGAGTGTAGGTTTACATCTTACACTCACATGAACTACCCATACACAGATAAACACCTTCCTCCCATCTCATCATCATCATAATCATCAAGATAAAGTTTTAAAAGAGTAAAAATAAAAACTTAAAATGAGTAAATTTTATGCATATTAATAAATGCAAGAAAACATTATAAATAATAAATAAAGAAATAGAAAACAGAAGAGTAATCATCTGGTATCAGAACCTGTGGCCCAAACACGTCTAGTCCTTGCTATGGTATAAATTTCAGCAAATTACTTTGCTTCTAAAAGTCAATATCCTCATCTATAACAGATATAAGATGACCGACCTTACTCATTATGGAGTTCAACATAAATTAAGAGAATTATATATGAAAAGTGCTTAACTAGGCATAGATATTAAATAATTATAATATAAATCAGAAACACAAATCACCCAACATCATCAAATTCCTTGGCTATAAATTTATCAAGAAATATGGGATACCTATTTTTCCTCATTATTCATCCATTACTAATTTTCCCCAGATTCTTTTAGAAAGGGGCTTTCTTATAGACTCCTCTCTTTTTTATTTTGCACATGGTTTAGAGAATCACCATGAATCATTGCAAGATGACACAGTGAAACATGAGTCACGTTTTCATTTGGTCTAACTCCCTCATTTTATGGTTGACTACAGACACTATGATTCTGCAACATGCCTAGGGTGATTCAAAGGCTAGAGTAGCCCAGCTATGAGAGTCCAGGTCTCCTAATTTCCAGTCTGTATCTTTCCACTGACCTATTCTACTAATTCTCCGCTGAACCATAAATCTGACCGTGACTCCAAATTATAAGAGTCAGGTTACTTAACACAGCCTGCCAGGATGTGTTTTCTGCTGAGCTTGGAATTAAAAATAGAGTTTATGAACCAATCAGAAACAAAGAGCTGTTTAGAAAACCATTCATTTATCCTGTCAAGGTCACTGACATACTGCAGTTTTCTATGATACCTTTGTGATAGGATAATGAACACTCTACCTAGAGGCATCTCATGATGAGAGGACACTTTCAAACCTTCCGGTTTCTATATCTATTCCATCCATTGCTTCAGAATTGCTTCACAGAACTAAATGTTAACGCTGGCTGAAGCTGGTTCCTGAATATATGACTTGACCATTACTATATTGAAATTAACTCAAATATTAAAGGTAGAAAATATTTTATTTGAATCTTTTTTTAATGTCATAAAGAATATAACCAATATTAACCACTAAAAGATAAGACTGAATAATACCACAAGCCTACAGCATTCTTCTTGAATCTTAACCATTGGAAGATGACAGGGTTAATTTTAAATGTACTTAATTTCTTATTCTATCTCTCTTTCAAATTTAGAGGAATTTCTTATGAAAATTGTGGGCAGTGTCCTATACATGTACTTATAATTTCTTATCTAACTCAAAAATGAAAGAAGAAAGGACAGAAATTGCATACTATAAAAGTAGTAATATAACTTCCTGTAGGTGCTAAGTTATTATTTTCTTCTCAGGATCCCATTCAAATGATCTCTCTGCTAGTTACCCTATTACCTTTATCGTAATTATCATCCAATGAATTTAATTGAGATATTTCATATATCTTCTTCATAAAACTATCAGAAGGAAGTGTTAATGTTAGATCTAAAGTAGGAGGGAAGAGTTAATATCATAATCTGGTAAACCATGATCCATTTGTTATACTCTGAAAACTACACAGTTTGATCCATTACTTTGCACACAAAATGTATCTTCAACCCACTTGGCTCCCTTTGTCTGGGTATCATAATTTCTTTCACAGGAGACATATTAAATAGCATTTCAATTACTCTCCTGAAAGCTCAACATCATTGTGTTCATTAAATTATGGCGCGTCTTTCATGAAGGTGATTTGTCAATTTAATTTTATTGAAATATCCTCATGACCTGTGAAGTCTATATGTCTCAAACTTACCTAACTCTCCAACTTCCATCCCTTCCCTTCACATCTATACTTTCTTTTCTTTACACCAGCTTTCTTGCATTACAAGAACATATCACACGTATATAACCCTAGAGCATCAGATAACCCCTTTCTCTTATTTGTGATATCAACTAAGGCCTTTTCACAGACTTCTTCCTTTACACTTTCATTCTCGGTTGTCAACTGAATTGTTTCCTCCCTATTAATTCCTTGCCTCACTTTAACATCTATTTAAAGAAGCACTTTCTAACCTAATCACCACATTATATCGTCTTACTGGATTTTTAGTAATGCACCTCTATCTAAAGAAATACTATTTGTTAATTGTTCCCACTATTTACCTATTGTATTTATTGCTATATTGTCAAGAACAGAGATAGAGGGTTTCATGTAACCCATGAGTAATAAATGTATGTTAGTGACTAAACAAATTAACACTGGTATTTTTGAGTATGGGTATTTCTATTCATGTGACACCAAAATACATGATTTTTACATATAGTGAATGTGTGTATACACACATGTATATACACATATTTATATAATGTATATGTCTATATATATTTGTATGTATATATAATATATGTGTGAAATAGATTATTGTCACATGAATAGAAATATCCATACTCTCTCTTAAATGATTAAAATGATTATTTGGGCTTTCAATGGACCTGCTGCAGTTTGGTGAGTAATCGCCATATAAGAAGTTATTCTCTATCTTGCCTTGCCCAAAACAACATTATTCCCTCTCTATCAAGCTTTCAAAATATAGAATTTCCCACAATTTACAAATTGTCAGCTTCTATCTCAGCACTAAGGAATAAACACATGGTGATCTTATCAAGCTTGTAGTGTAAAGGATGAGGCAAGCATGTAAGTAATCACAATGCTAACATACAAGTATCTGGACAACATTTACTGGGATCACAGAGAAAAGAAAGCCTCAGAAAAGACCCATAAGAGATGATCCTTCAGTGGTGAATTTGATTACATCAAGCAGAGAGACAGTGCC
This sequence comes from Tokudaia tokunoshimensis, assembly GCA_036184795.1. Classification (NCBI taxonomy): domain Eukaryota; kingdom Metazoa; phylum Chordata; class Mammalia; order Rodentia; family Muridae; genus Tokudaia; species Tokudaia tokunoshimensis. The sequence goes on along the minus strand of BTHU01000001.1, from coordinate 67,148,490 downwards.
ATTACAGACACAGGGAAGATTTACTGGGGAGAGTGCATGGTGGCTTCTGGGATCAGAGAACAGTGGGTGATTGGTCAGGATCTGAGCACAGTGGAGTAGCTAGAGAGAGGACTGAACTCATGCTTAAGACAAACTGAAGGAAAGGTTCATTGTTCTCCTAAGAAACACACACACACACACACACACACACACACACACACACACACACACACACACACACAGTTTTTAAGAAATTGTTTGCCAATCTGTTTTCCATGATTTTAATTATCATAAAAAGCAGGGCATCATTGCACATAAAGGAAATATCTCAGGAATTTGACTCATTTCTTTTAGGACTCTGGGGAAATATCCTTTGATAAGAAAGAAACAAGTGTTTGTTGTTCTTACTCTGCCATGGACTCCTAACTGACATTTCCAGACATGCTTGCTTTGTCTACACGTTAGCTTGTATTTAAAAGGAAGTGCCATTTTAAATACTTTGTTTTTAAACCACTGAGTAATATGAATAGAGTTAAATGTTAAATGAGGGAAAATATCTCAGTGATAAATTGGGTAACAACATTCACAATGGATGGAAGGAAACCAAATGCAACTGTGAATAGACCTTGGGTGTAGAAATGCAAAAATGCAAATGTTTGAGATGCTCTGAAATTTAATTCTGTGTTAACTAATAGTGATTAATTCTTGTGGGTTTTGGGAGTAAGAAGGTCTAGAGCTGAGTATGAGTCCTGATTTCAGCCCTGCCAGATCAGGATTACTGTAGGAGAGGTTTGTTTGCCTGTAGGATGGGTGGGAAAGGAAAGTTATGAGGATAATCTAGAAGCCTAAGATGCAGAAAGAGCTGTTGTCATAATGCCAACTATTATACTGCCATTCTGCTAAATTACTGGGAAATAATGATTGTAAGTCTACTAGGAGCTCCCAAGTAGAGGGGATGCTTTCACAAGCTGAAGAGAATCTTGCTTCTAGAGCTATGCTCATTTCTCAACCTATGTAACACTTTATGCTTCCCTTTAATCTTCCTGTCTTAGAAGCCAAAGTGTCTCTCCAAAATAAAGATTTATTGGTCCGTTTTTCCTTCCTTCCTTCCTCCCTTCCTTCCTCCCTCTGTCTCTCTGTCTCTGTCTCTCTGTCTCTTTCTCTCTCTCTCTCTCTCTCTCTCTCTCTCTCTCTCTCTCTCTCTCTCTCTCTCTCTCTCTCTCTCTCATAGAACAGCCAGAAGATATTTTGATAAAAGAAATCCACAGATTTTCAGGAACCATAAGCTTTTATTTTAATATTCACAATAATAATGTAAGAACAGTATGTTTGTTTTTAATGACTAAAATTTTATATTATGATTCTATAATTTAATTCTATTGAATCTCAGGGACAGAATTTCTGTACTTCTGCCCCATACACATCTCACTCATATATAAATTTCACCAAACTCTTTTTTTGTTTGTTTATTTGCTTGCTTGATTGCTTGTTTTTCTTTTTTTTATTATTAGATATTTTCTTTATTTACATTTCAAATGTTATCCCCTTTCCTTTTTCCCTTCCGAAAACCCCCTATTTGATCTAGACAAGGTTTTTTTTATGTGGCCATGGATGTCCTGGAAGTCTGTAGGTCAGACTGACCTCAAACTCAGAGATCTGCCTTCCTCTGCCTCCGGTTTACTGAGATTAAAGGTGTGTGCTATTACTGCCTGGCGTCACTCAACTCTTAATCATAGCTAACCACATTAAATGGGGAAATTTTCCCAATGGCTTTCTCCATACCCATTTCCTCAAGTTTTCCTACTGTCAATTTAATGTCTATGTGGACTCTTCAGCAAACTCTCTGGATACAGGGAAATAGTCTGTGCATACCTACCTGTTATATTAATGACCATCACATCTGTCACTCGCACAAGCTTCCTTGCCTTGTTTCACTGGATGAAAAGACAAAATGGTCAGCCCAGTTCCTTCAAAAAGGAGAGGCTCAAAAAAAAAAAAAAAAAGGACATAGTGACAAGAAAGCAAGCATAACTTAGTGAAGTATAACTATGTTCCTATGTTTGGAATAGTTGGAAATTTCTGTCACTGGAATTCTTAAACAGAAACTGCTCTCCTTTATGCATTTATTCATCTATCTATGCCCACTTTTCTCATCCATTCAATAGATCAACAAGACATGTATTAAACTACTATTCCTGGAGCTAATAAAAAGGGCTATGCAGAGTTCTATAGTCACCTACAATGGCACAGAACATTCTTTTCCTAATTAAAAAAAAATCATATTAAATTACCTATGGCATGTCCTTTTTTATCTTACCAGATTCAAAAAGAATTTTATAAAGGTTAAATGACTAAATGCACAGGAGGAAAGACACATTCATATGCTCCCATGAAGGCAGGGTTATACATATAGAAACCTCCGCAGAAGTAATTTGGCAATTCTAAGCTCTGTGGGACAGGAATCAGTTTCTTGCTTTTCATTGATTAACATAGTGCTTTGGGGTGTGGAATAGTTCAATAATTAATTGTTAAGTAAATATTGATGGAAGGACTGGGCAAATAACGTGAGTCTTAAAAAAATTTCATAACCTTTCACTCAGCAATCCCTTTCTGAAAACTCATCCACTATGAGAAATGGGGTCCAAGTCCCATATTCTCCAAGGATTTCTTCAGTCTTTTTTAGAGTGAAGATTTAAAAAAATATCTTCCAAGATAACTCAAATATTCAACAATATGGCTTTATGCAGATAAAGTGTCTGGGCAGTTATTAAAACTTACACCAATAAAAATTATCTTTAACGTGGGAAAATGTTGACAATATGTTTTTAATTAAAAAAATTACAGTCTAATTTCTTCTCTTGTTTTAGCTTACCTGCCATTTTTATACATATTTTGGCTTCCAGTCTCGTGTTTTTATCTGATTCTTAAGTGTTCAAACAAGTAGGTCTGTTTCTTATGCCTTTTATTTAGATCTTTAATTTATGTTTGCTTGTTTTTTGTCCTATTCCAAAGTACTAGTTTTGTTTTATCTTATTATATTTTATCCTATTATTATCCTTTAGAAGACTGTTCATTTTCTAATGAGAGAGAAATTGTGTGGATCTTGATAAAAGGGGACATGAAGAGAAGGGGGAAGGAGAGAGAGGTGAAATTGTAATCAGAATATATTATGGAAAAATCTATTTTATTTTCAAAGGAAGGAAAACATATAGTTTAATATTATCAACTTCCTCATTTCATTCATAGAAATAAGACTATGTGGTTAGCTACATTTGTGACTAGGTAAACAAAAATAATGTATTCTCCATTGAAGATACATTCACACACATAAAAATGGCTACAAAACAGGGTTAGGGAAAGGGCTCCATTGGTAAAGTACTTACAATACTTACAGTATACGCATATAGAGTTCAGAACCCAGCACATGTAAAATGTCAGATGTGGCAATGTGCCTTTTAACCCAGCACTGAGAAGGTGGAGACAGACTGATCTCTGGAGCCCCGTAGCCAGTCAGTTATCCTCTACAGTGAGCTCCAGATTTAAATGAGATCTCATCCCAAAAAGGAAAGAAAGATACTGACATCTGGACCCAAACACTGCACACATGTGCACACATGCATGCTGTGGGAGGCATAGAGAAGATTGTGAAGGTATCTTAATGTTATTAATGGTGAACTCCAGGTGAAATTACAGAAGATTGAACTTTTAGCATCTTTAGGTCATAAAATGTTTACTGTTAGTTTGTATCATTTCTCTCAAAATAAAAAAATAAGATTATTTTAAATTAGTAAGGCATATTTGTTAAACAAGACTATATTGCTATTTGCTTAGATTTTATTTTTACTTGATAAATTATGTAGAATTGAGGGTTAAGTACCAAAACGAGCACTTCAATTAAGGACAAGTACATGAACTTCATGGTAGAGGATAAGTTAAATTGATGGAAGAAATGATAAGTGACTATGTAAGCAAAACCAACAGACACATAAATTGGGGTCTGAGGAATAATTACATCATGGATAAATAAGTATAATATATCTACATAACAGCTAGAGTATCAATGTCCACAACTAATAAGACCCATAGGCTGTCATGATAAAGTTCAAGGATGTGTTAATTCATGGCTTTTTGTGTGATGTTAAACTTAATTCTTTGAACATTTATTTTTATCCATAAAAATGATGGAAGAAAAGTGATTAGAGAATCTGCATAGGAGTCTACAAGGTAATATTCTAATATACAGGATGCCACGTTAAAAATTTTTACGAGCTAAAATTATTGAAGAGGATTGGACTCAAACTACAGCTTAAAACTGATAGGTTTAGTTAGGCAGGAAGGGACCACCCATCAGCAGAAAACAGAAATCAGCTACTCTAGGCAGAGGTCAATGTGCTGTCTGTAAGTTAATTTTATTCATTCAGTCATTACTTTGCATACTATCTGTAGGTCTTTGTGTATTATAACCACAGAGCTGAAGAGCTGAAGAAAAGACCCCAAAGCCTCAAAGTATTTAAATAATTATTACCTAAGTTCACAGAAAGCTTCTCATTCCATGTTTTTAATGATTAAAATACATAGAGGTAACCCGATCACAAAAGAACACACATGGTATGCAGTCACTGATAAGGGGATATTAACTCAGAATCTTGGAATACCCAAGACACAAGTCACATATCAATAGATTTCCAAGAAGATGGAAGGAGAGACCCCTGGTCCTGGAAAGACTGGATGTAGGAGAATGCCAGGACAGAGAAGCAAGAGGGGGTTGAATGGGGAACAGGGGGAGGGAAGAGGGCTTATGGGACTTTCGGGAGGGAGGAAACAGGAAAGGGGAAATCATTTGGAATGTAAATAAAAAAATAGAGAAAATAAAAAAAAGTAAAATAAAATACATAAAACCTTCCTGAGCAGGCTGCAATTGGTCTGCAGTCCGAACATTGCTGACTTCTATGCTATTTGAAGTTTGAGTTAAAAACACACAACAGTTTTGAATGTCAGAGCCAGTGGTACTGTTCTTATACTGGCTAATGTTTCCATTACATAATAAATATGTTATAATTCCAAATGACATGTATAGATAATATAGCAGCCTACATGTACATTTTTACAAGGTGCAAGAATTGAAGTGAAAAAGAGGAAAAAAAAGTAAATAAAAATACCACCATTTAAAGAACGGCTTTCTCAGTATGTCAGCATGAAGACTCAGTTATTTTAGATGATGTATTGAAAGAGTCAAATGCTTACATGTTATGATAACAAATAAATGTGGATATAAATGGGATAACAAGATGTTTTATATATATATATATGATAAAAGATTAAAGGAAGTAATTTGATGTGCAGAATATCTAAGGAAAAATTACAGATAATTGAGATAGACAAAGTAAGAATGTCTATGTTCCTACATACAGGTCTAATTTTTTAAAACATAGTCCTAGTATTTAAAAAATTATTTTATATGAAGCTTATAGTTGAGGAGAAATAGGCTAACCTTGAGTTGACCATGATGCTATATATACACGTAGTAGACATCATTTTTACCCACAAAATGCAAGCTTTCATGATTTTATGTACTAGCTGAAATTAATTAAAAAATAAATATAAGCATGCTAAAGAGGCAGTTTTCAGGATATTGTGTGTGTGTGTGTGTGTGTGTGTGTGTGTGTGTGTGTGTTTTAATCTATCTACCATTTAACCGTGCAAGAAATTTCCTATCCTATAAAGCCAATACCTCTGATTTCTAGTCCTTCAAAATTCAATTCCGTGATTAAAAACGGGCACTGATATATATAACATAAATCTAGAGCTGGAGCAGCGTCTGAGCACTAAGCCAGCTTGCTGCTTTTACAGAGGACCCACACTCACGTCTTCTCATCCATGTCAGGTGCCTCACAGTCACCTGTAACCCTAGCTCCAAGAGAACCAAAGCTCTCTTCCAGCCTCCATGATTCCCCACAGAAATAAAAATAAATAATTAAAAATTAATAAATTTAACAGCATCAAGGGAGAAAGTGCCAACTCAACCTTGTCAGCCAAACCAGAGTAATATTCAAATTAGTAGACTAAATAATCTCAGAGGTGGAACACTGTGAATATGTATGGGGCCCTGGTTTGATCCCGAGCTACTACAGAGCAGTAAGGTGCAGAAACACATGTTTAAAATGTGGTAGTAGTGGTGGTGGTGGTGGTGGTGGTGGTGGTGGTGGTCATGATGATGATAGTGATGTGATGATAATGATGATGATAAAATAAAAAAAAATTAAAATAAGTAGCACCTATGAAATATTATACCACAGGTCTTTTTAAGGTATGAAATCTTTTAAAATAATTTATTAATGAAATTTGATGAGCTCCTGAATTTCATGTTTCTACTAATTTAAAACATTTAGTTATAAATTCTGTGGTCACATTTCAATTCCTTGTGCACTGGTAACTTCAGTTAATGACACAGTACAGCATATTTCAAAATAATTAGAAGAAAGGCTTTTAAAATGTTCCTACTGGCTAGAGAGATTGCTCAATGGTTAAAAGCACTGACTGCTCTTTCAGAGGCCCTGAGTTCAATTCCCAGCAACCACATAGTGGCTCACAACCATCTGTCTGTAATGGTGTCTGATGCCCTCTTCTGGTGTGTCTGAAGACAGTTGCAGTGTACTCACATATATAAAATAAACCTTTAAAAAATTTTCCTACCACAAAGAAATGGTAAATATTTGGGATGATGGGCATGTTAATTAGCTGCCCAGCCCACTCCACATTTAAAGATCACATTGGACATTCCAAACACACATACTTATTACTTGCCAGACAATAAAATAAAGTATAAAATAAAATCAAGGGGTGGATCTAGATTTACATGAAGAAGTCTTAGATAAGCTCAGTTACACATCTGCTCATGAAACCAAATGTGCAGATCAATATTGAGGAGGTCTATCAAGGATGTAGCTGTATCAAAAATGCCCCTGCAAGCCGGGCGGTGGTGGCGCACGCCTTTAATCCCAGCACTTGGGAGGCAGAGGCAGGAGGATTTCTGAGTTCGAGGCCAGCCTGGTCTACAAAGTGAGTTCCAGGACAGCCAGGGCTACACAGAGAAACCCTGTCTCGAAAAAACAAAAAAAAAAATGCCCCTGCAAGAAACAGAATCATCATAAGGCAAAATTCAACAAAATGGCAAATGACTCAATAAATATAATAGGATTAAGTACAAAAGTCCCTAAATATATTCAAGAAATGTGCTTCTAGAAAATTGAATTATTAATAAACCTTTTCAAGAACATTCTGCATATATTCACAAAAGTAAGCTTGATTTTAGCTTTAGGTTAGAATACAGTAGCTGCACAGTGAACAACACAGAAGGAATAACAGTAGCAAATCAAGGAACATGAGAAAGAGTAAAGTGGACCATGGAGATGGTATCCCTTTTGGGATAGTTTTTATTAATGTCTAGTATGAGCTTCAAAATTATATTGTGTACATGGTGGAATTTATTGCTGTACAGAACTGCTCTGCATACTTCAGTGCATCTAGCATCCCTGGTCTCCTACTTCTAAATGTCAGTCAAACATTCCAAACACTGTCAACACAAAAGCATCTTCCTGAATGTCAAAGCAGAGCTGGTAGAACATACCTGTAATCTCAGCAATTAGAAGTACGATAGAAGCAAACTGGAATGTGTTATGGGGGAACCTATCCCACACAGCGAAACTACATGCAAAAGCAAACCAAACCAAAACAACCATCGAAACAAACAAAAACCATAACAATAAATAATGTTTACTAGTAGCTCTCCCATTTTTCTGCACTGCTTGTCCTACTTCTTAGTAAAAAATCACATTTGTGTATTAATATAAATTTTTTGTTCAATTCCCAGTAACTTGCATGCTTAATAACTTTTCTGGCAGAACTCCTCATAAAGATGAGTGCAGAGGGCTGAGTAGGAGAGCATCTTGGAACAGTAAAAAGATAATTCAATTCTGAGTTCAGAAACCCAGGCCAAGTCTGCCACAAACTCAATGACCTTGGGTAAGTCTCTTAACTTTTCTAGGCTCAGCCCCTCATTTGAAAAAAAATTAATTAGGTGGCTTTGAAGTTTCCATCCAGTTATGACGTAACCATAAAGCAACTAGATGCATTTGAGAATCTGAAAGGTTAGAATATAGTAGCAGCACAGTGAACAACACAGAAGAAATAGCAGTAGCAAATCAAGGAAAGTGAGAAAGAGTAAAGTGGACCATGCATGGAGATGGTATCAGAGAGACATTTGAGTACTAGCTGCTGGTTCTTTATCTGCCTTCATGCATAGACAGAACAAATGTGTGAGAGTCATAAACACAATGTGAGATACTACATGGGGATAACATCTCCACACACTTCTGCTTTGTTTTTATATTTTGACCAGTTGGTTCCAGTTCCCCTCCACACACACTGCAGACCTAACACAATGAGAGGATGGCACAGATTAATGAGGCTGAGGAAAATATCTCATTGTGCTGTCTGTACTCACTCCCTTCAATGCTTCCACTGAACACTGTCCTTAACCTTGATGAGTTAGGGCAAGGATCTGAAAAGACTTTCCTAAGGATCCTGAGATAAAGAAATAATGCAGAAGGGAAATTTTGCTTCTACATTTTGATGCCAGTCCTCCTCAGCATGTTTACTCCTCTGAACCTTTATGAAATTTCTAGTAAATTGGGCAGTTGTAGAGGTTTATAATGTGTGTGATGATAGTATGTGGTTGCAATCTACCACCCAGGGCTGGAAACAATTGCAAATGTCAGATGTAGCTGAAAAAAATATATGTGAGCCAAATACATCTATGTGAAACCAGACTCATGCAATTTAGTTATGTGATTGTAACTAAGTTACTCTGAGATGCAGTTTCTATAGCATAATATGGAGATTAGTATAGTATTTTGCCAATGTTAAAGGAATACTGAAATGCTAAGGCCCCTAATTCAGTGTCTCACCCACAGGGTATCACAAGTATTCAGGAGACACTAAAAAATTTTTGCTCTTCTCCTCCTTGCCCTCTGTTGAGTTTCTTCTTGTTCTTGCCTGTGGAGAGGGCTTTGCTGATGTCAGCATCCAGTGATGTGGATAGCAGGGGTGTTCAGGCCTGCCACAGGAACTTTAATTCTTCCTTGACTTGTGTTTCCCCTCCCCAGAGTGCCTGAAGTTTCCCAGAAGTTTTTTTTTTTTTTTTTTTTTTTTAAAATCTCATTCTCTTTGGTAAGGAGAGGAAAACGGTTGTACAAAGAAGGCAGAGACTTAACAGATATGAGATATTTCTGTTTGGGCATAAACTGAAGCTGAGATTCAGTGTTGGGAAGTCTTGCTTCTAGGATTAAAACATTGTTCATTCAATGTTGTTTCAAACTGCTCGATTTTGAGTTGCTATCAAAGAATTGTTGAGGGAGATTTAAATTTACAGGGCTTGGCTGAACATTTCAAATGCAGTTTCCCTCTCCAATGTGAGGGGGCTACAAAATCCCCTAATTTCTGTCAACTTTTGACTGTAAGGTTATGAGAAAGATTCTTCTCAATATAATCATATTTGACCTCCCCTCCTCCCTGACCCCATCTCATTTTCTCTCTGCATGCACAGTTATAAATTCCTGAGAACCCTGAAGGACACAATGTCACTCTAGTGGTAATGACCAATGCCAAAAATTTCTGGACAATTGCCTAGCTTAACCTTCATCATTAAGAGAGACATAAAGTTATAATGAAAGGGCAGCAGGCAGAAGGATAGTAAGTTCCTTAGGTTAAGAAGATAAAAAACTTTGAAATCACTGGTAGCAATAAATACCATGTGCTGAAAATTAGGCTCCAGGCTCCATGCCGGTATCTTTGTAGAAATTGTTCAATTCTTATTTCGTTTCTCTGCACCATGACTTTCTGATCCTAAGTTTTGCAGAAGAGATAAATGGTGCTTACAGATATTAAGCAAAGGAGCTCACACAGAATCTGTAAGTTCAGATTTAGTATTGTCTGGAATTAAAGACAAAACTTTTTCCAGAGCACCTTCCATAAACTTATGAATATTGATTAGCAAAGTGGATGAATGCTTGGGCTAGGTAGATTTTTGTGAACTTGACACAAAATAGAGTCATCTGAGAGGAGGGAACCTCAATGGAGAAAATGCCTCCATAAGATCAGCATACAGGTAAATCTTTGGGATATTTTCTTGATTAATGATTGACATGGGAGGGACTGGCCCACTGTGGATGGTGTCATTCCTGAGCAGGTGGTTCTGGGTTCTATAAGAAAGCAGGCTGAGCAAGAAATGAGAGGCAAACTAGTAAGAGGCACTCCTCCATGGCTTTTGTTCCAGTCCCTCCCTCCAACCTTGAGTTCTTCCTAGGAATTCCCTTTGTGATGGGCTATAAGCTGAAAGAAGAAATAAACCTTCTCTCCCCCATAGTTGCTTTGTGTCATGGTGTTTTATCACAGAAGTAGAAACTTAGATAAGAGAGGGCTGAATGACATTTTGGGTGTCAACAAGGAAAACAGGATTAAGGAATTTTGGTTCAGAATGATTCATGGATCCAGAGGCTGAATACACAGAAAGTGGCACAGCAACTTGTTTTCCAGGCCCATGAGGTACTAACTTGACTCTGGCACCACCCTCTACCCTATTTTCCTGTGCTGATAAACCTGCCCTGCTGGGCCCAGAATTCTAAGTAGACAAATCTATGTACACTTCAACATAGCATTTAGGATGCTGCATGATTTTTTTTTATTTACACTTCTCATAAAGTTTTGGTTATATCCAATAGACCTATAAAAGACCGGCCTATTGACAATCAATAGAGATGGGTGAGGGGCTCATGATGTCCTATTTGTTTTTATTGATCTATTTTCTACTTAAAGATTTGGGGGATGTGGGAGCCATTGTATTCAGCTGTATACCCACCAGTATGCCAGTGCAGATCCATGTTCATCCCGTCAGCCTCAGTTAAAGTAGGGAACCTCAATGGAGAAAATGCCGCCATGAGATCAGCATGCAGGCAAATCTTTAGGATATTTTCTTGATAACAAAAATATGAATGGGGAAGTCCGAGGAGAGTGGGAAGCAAGAATAATTTTGAAAAAGCAATTTTAACTCAAAAGGTTTACTTCTTTTCATCAGCTTATTAAACACATTTGGTTCGTCAAGATTCAATCCAACTTAGTCCAAGTAGTAGCACCTCCACAGAGCCCTTACTAATTTATATGTTCTCTTCCTAGTGAGTCAAGAAAATGGAACAAGGTGAAATAAGATTATAATAGCTGCACTGATTATAAAGTTATTTTCTCATCAACAGCATTTATTTAGCCTTTGCTAGTTAAAAACACAGTGGTATGTGATTTATATATATTCAAAGCTAATCATTCCTTACCACAGCCCAAGGAAGTAGACTCTATTTTAAATTGCCAGCTTACAAAATGGAAATGATGGTTTTTAAGAGAAGTAGTTTCTTTTCTAAAGGATGTCTTGCCATCTTACTCTTCTGCAAACCCTCTGTAGCCAAGATGCACAATTTAGTTACTGCCACATTCCTTGGAACTCTCAGGTCATGATATAATTACTAAATACCTAGACCGTGATAAAATATGGACTCTAAACAAGCAGAGGTCTACTTTGTTTCCTAGAATATCCACAAGGTATGACACAGGGCTAGATCATAGTATATCCTGAATATATTCAGGATATACTATTTGAATAAACTATGAATGGTGGAGAAATTAGGAAAAATACATATAACTATAATTTCCAAGCTTCCATGGTGCTGTTGTGTCTCTCCAAATTTCAGCCTGAAGCAGGAAGAAATGCCACAGAAGCAATGGTAAACATGTTTCTTTGCAAGACTGGCACTAATATTAGAGACATGCGTTACAGAATTTACTTCTCCTGCCTATTGTTATTATGGTTATAATCGCACTTTGGATTCAAATGGGATGACAACTTATTTCAGAAGAGATAAAGCTACATTTTGGAACAACATAGAAGCAACAGAATGGCAGAGTCTTGTTAGTATTATATACCCCAAATAGTGGGAAGTTACATTTCCATATTATAGCAGCTGAAAATTAGGCTGCTTGATTTTCATGCAATACAGTAAATATGTCTGTGAATATGATCTCAGCTACCAAACATTAAGATAATTTGATCTCCTTTTGTACCAGAGGTGGGTCACTGGGTTATTCTAAGCCATGCACCATCATTTAGTGTCATTAGCAGCCACCCTTGGTATTGTGACATTTTGTAACCTATTTACTAAAATAGTATTATAAAGCTCTCAAAATATATTTAGATTTAACAGACATATGCATGTGCATACACATATATTCTTGTGTTTGTCATAGTATACAGTCTCTGTGAGTGATGAGACATTTCCTTATAGTTAAAATACTGGTTAAATACTACAAGTGTACATAATGAATGATTCAAGACATATATATGCACGTTTCAATTTCAGCATATTTCCTTTCCTAAATGATAAGGGGAATGTTTTAAATTAAGACATATTTCAAGTGAAGGGAATGAAGTATTCTTTGGAAAGTAAGCTAATATTCTCCCAGTGATAACTTAAGAATGATATAGAATATTAATTTCTCTCTATATAAAGCTACATACATGTATACATGAATATGTTTATATGCATATATGAAAACATGTATACAATAACATATAGCATATATAGTATAAACAAATAGTTAAGTTTTAGAAATATTTGTATGTATATTTTAAATTTATGCACAATCATGAATTACAAAGTTGAAATTATTCCATGTCATCTATTTGGATGGGTAGAGAAAAGGGGAAGAGAGAGAACAATCATTCTAGCACAGAACTTTTGCAGGTTTAAGATAAGAAAAAGTGAAAAGGAGAATTCTTATGAGCAAAGAATGTCACTGCAATGCTTAAATGATATGAAATAATAACTCCAACATAGATATACACTACACTAATCAATAATAAAGTATATGTGAGTGACAAGAAATGTATACGCTAAGGAGTAAAGGAGATTGGGGTTGCTTCAATTTATTGCCTTCTCATATGTCACTGACTCCTTAATTACCAGAGCGGAGTCTATATCAATCTCTTAAAGTATTAACTGGTTATAAATTTCAGCCAAGCAGGAAGCTGATTTGGTTGAAAAGGGAGAAAATTTCTCTTTGCTGGAACATATATTAATATTTTTGCTATGTTTTTATTACAAGATAGTTTTAAAAATTTTTGTTTGGGAAATTATCATTTATAGAAATAAACCATGTTATTCTTGAATAAAAAGTTATTCAAGTAATAAACCAAATTTAATTTCCCCAAGCAAAAATCTCATGCTATATATTATTAGTAAGTTTTCTCTTCTTAGGATAATTAAATGAAACTTTTGCACAGTTACAGGTTAAAGAATATTAAACCAACATTTTATCAATGAGCACACATAATCATCAAGATTTTCAAGACTCCTTATTCAGTTTAGAGTTCATATTAACTTTAAAATTTGACTACATTTCCTGACACTAGGTTCCATTTAAAGCTGAAGTAGTTGCTAAAACAAGATCTGAGATTCTGTCTTTCTAAATAAAGCTTCTAATTTCCTACCAATGAATCAAAAAGGCAAATGCTTGGCCATGAATACATAATTATACTACTAAAAATTAGTGATATATGGCATTCTTGGAAGTACTTAGGAAAAACTATTATTGAAATTAAAACCCCCTCTACATCTTTTAGATCATAATGCTTTATTCATGATCAATATCTACTTCTCAATTATATTACAAATATTGAAATTGAGATTTCTTTCCCTGCAAATACAGCTTGTTCTTTCCAGTTCATATTTAAGAATTCTCTCTGCTGTGTGTTGTGATGGTGACTACAGGTGCATTTTATTTATGTTTATAGCATTTACAAGAGTTGCTCCCTGCCTTTACGGAAACAGTAAGTAAGTCCAATTTATTTCTATTGAAAGGCTACTAATTCAAGAGCAAAAGAAATTTAGAAATCAAGTTAAATAAATATGCATATGTTCAGAAAGGCATTGTAGGAGACATAGTTGTAGTCCTAATATAAATGACCTCATTGCTCCTCTATGATTAAATGTGTTTCTTCTTTTTTATTCTAAGTATGATTACCCTCCCTCGTGTTTCCAATTAGTCTTTTTATTTGTAAAATGAACTGTGCAGTAGAAACAAATTTTCTCCTCCACAACTGAAAAGACGCATAGTATCATAACAGTAAAGCCAGTGTAACACACATCAAGCCTCTCTTTTGATGGAAAAATTAATGTTCTTCTATTTTTATCATGGTGGGAAGTGTCAGATTAAAGTTAATTTCTTTCTGTTCCTTAAAATAATAGTAATGGTAATTTTAAAAGGAGGCTGGAAAAAAAAATTAACTGCAGTTAGGCTGCTAACAGACCATGCTACAGAATCCTAAAAATCATCTGGGGATTTGAGAACGTGAACTGGAGGAAAAGTCACTGACAGCCATACATAGAATCCCTGGATTTCTCCCCGCCGCCCAGAAGTGTAAAACCACAAACACGTGTGAAACTAGAAAACCACTTTTTCCTAATATTTTTCCAAGCAGACAATCCCAGTCAGCAAGGAGTCAGCAAAGTTTTCAAGCTACCCGACCTTAAAGACAACTTTCTTATAACAGAAAGAAAGTCACAAAGAAAGAGCTCACCTGTGCAGGGCTGAACCAACCATGTGGGCAGGCACATCGCTCCCCACAGTTCCCCTTGCCCTTGGTGCTGGTCTTGTGGGGGCTTTTCCGTACACTGTCCCACAAGGTGACTAGCTTGGTCCTGTTTGAAGCCGGGCCCCCAGGTCCTGATGAGGGCATAGTTTGGGAACTGTACCCGAGTCCCTGAGCATTCCTCTGCCAGCCACAGGCGCAGTGGGCATCCCTGATGAGGGTGGGCGCACTCCTGCCGACATCCATCCCATCGGACCCCCGGTTGCAGCTGTGTTGCTTGGTGAGGTATGCATTCATAGTGCACTGATGCCTACTCTTCTCTTTGGTCAGCTCTGCATAGAAAGGCTTCTTCCCTCACACCCCTTTCTTCCAGGCAGTTGTAAAAGTCTTTTTTCCCTGTGGATGCCTCAGTATCTTTGACAGCTGCTATAAGTGGTTCATCGTGGGAGCGAGGGAGCAGTGAGAGCAGCTCAGCACAGCATTATCTGCGGGCTGCTAGCTCTTTGTCAATAGATGACTCAACTCACAGAGCAACTTGACAGTATCCCTGCTCTAGGCAGAAGCAATCAATGCTCCACACAGCTGGGCTACAAGACTGTACACTGTGTTACAAGCCCTTTTTGGATGGAGCCTCCCAGGAACGAATACTCCTCACAATTTGGTGTTCTCAGTTTTCCCTCCTCCCTGATCCACACATGAAAGACAGATCTCAGGAAAGAGAACTTTGTATCAGAAGAGCAGGACCTTTCTATCGAGAAACTATGCATCTAGGCAGAAATACTATACCATAAGCAGTCTGAAGTGTGGGGAAAGTTAACCTGGAAAGGAAATGTTCTCTATTTCTGGGAATCACTTCTCCAGTTTCCAAGACATAGACCAAATCAGGAAATAATGAAATCAGAGCTTCAATATTAACTCTAAAAAGTATCAATTAATTTCGACAAAAATGATCAAGGTCAAAGTGTTACTGAGATTCTTTAAATTTTGAATTTAATTTATTTTAAATCATGATTACTAGCTATAATACAAGTATATGTTGTTCATAGTATGAACAATTATTAATTCTATTTCTTTCAAAATATGATGACTTTTAAGATTCAAAGATGATAGCTTGGTTTATTCTAAACTAGTATTTTTCCTCACCCCAAATTATTCTGAGGATTTGCTTCCAAATACTTTACCACAACAAATTCATTCACCACAAAAAGAGTCTGCATTTTAAAGTGAAAGATGTAGTCAACCCTGCCATTCATAGTTTGGTTTTTCTAAGACATAATTTTCAAAATATTTAACTAAAAATAAGTGAAACGTATCCAATTTTAAATAATTTCTTTCCAAAGCAGACAAGCCTATATTTCAATTTCTACATGCTTTTCAAACACATCCAGAGTATTTTCGGTAAAGGGAAAGACTAAATACAATTGCACTTAGAAATGACATTGTCTTTTTGAATTTACATATCTTTGACCAGACTGTCCACATCTTTCACATGCTCCTAAAGACAAGAAGCTTTGGTTTGACTGAAAAGTAAGTTGACATCTAGCAAAGAATGAGAAACGAATAGCCCACTCTATAACTAGCTTAGTCATAACCACGGAATGCCATCAGACCTGCCTTCCCAGTAGACTGACGAGGTTCAGCGATAGTACCCACCTACTTCTGCTCACTTGGCAGTGCTTTCTTTAGATTTTAGAACCATCACCATGCTCACCTCTATCCAAGGACTCTCAGGAAATTATTATTGCTAGGTTCAAACACCATAGAAGCAATAGAAACCTATCCCTACAAACACTCATATAAAATGATTCTTTCCCAGATTCTACACAATGGTCTAAATGAATAATGATATCAAGTTTAGTAGAGAAGGTATTCAAAACAACCTTGATAAGCTAGATGTTGCCATGTACTGTAATGTCAGTATTATGGGGACAGAGTCTGAGATAAGAGGCTCCCTGGGACTAGATTTGCCTCCAGCTTAATTCAAGTAAGAGAGCTTATCTCAAAGGAATAAGGTAGCAGGTGATAGAGCAGGAGACCTGATGACCTCTTCCTGATCTCCTGCGTGCAGATGTGTGTGTGTGTGTGTGTGTGTGTGAGCCCCCATAACTAACTAGCTACAGACACTACAGATACATAATAATATTGAGACACTTGTCATTTTGCACTCAGATGAGTGAAGAAGAAGGATTCCAGAGATCTTAAGGCAAGCCTGGGCTACATAGTGATTCAAATCCAGGCATGACCACACACATTATGACCAAATATCAAAACTTAAAACTAACTATCTAAATAAATAAATAAGCAAACAAACTAAAAATACCTCCCAAATAAAACAAAAAAAGTGTTTGATCTATTACTAATCGTGTTTCCAAGCACCTAACATACATACTAGCAATCCTTCTTTTTCTTTTTGTTTTATTTTTAAGTGAAGACTTGTGCTCACATGCAAGTGAATACATACATGTATACACACACACACACACACACACACACACACACACACACACACACATACACATACACACATACACACAGGAATAAAGAAATGAAGGAGATAACTAAGTTTTTATAGTGATAAGTAAGCCAGAAAAGCTCCAGAGACAGGTATGCTGTTTAGATTTTGGTGCTAGATCTGAGATGATGCTCATGCTCTTTATATGGATGTTTGGTTAAAGAAGAAAAGGAGGAGAGCGAAGAGGAAGAGGATGATGATGATTTGAACTATTGGGCAGAGATAATAATAACTTCATTTTTTTCCTGAAAGAGAATCAAGGAGACAAAAATCAATACAGATGGACATTAAAACCAAGGCAAAAAAATTCACTGCAGGGTACTCAATAGAAAGAAAAATGGAAATCTGTTCACCCCCCCCAAAACCTATCACATTTATTCTAGATCAAGGTGTAACTGACATCAGAAAGAACTTCTAAGTCAGATAAAGCCCCAGAGAGCTTCAGAACCTCTCTTGTATTACCATGATGCATGACTTTACACTGATATTTGACACAGTATAGCAACGCCATCACTCCCAAATGACAGTTCCAGGGATTGAAAAGCATGGATCCCTTTGATCAAATATAGCCACACATGTGTCTCCAGTGGTTCAGGCAGGTATCATTGCTCAAAGGCCCATTGGCAAATTCAGAGAAGGCATATTCTATCCTCACTCATCTTCTTCTCAAGGATAAAAATCAATATGCATAGAGTAAGTCAGTATATATCCATCACAGTTCTGTAATGGTATATGCAGTATGTAGCCAGACAGAAGGTTTCCTGGATGAGCACTATTAAGGTGTTATAAATCATCATAAGACTCTAAATCTGCTATGAAGAGATTTTTCAAATGAAATATTTCTTCTCATCAAAAGAGCCATAGAATATCCATTTTCATAAACCCAGTATATCATTTCTTAGTATATAAGTAGCTATGTTTCAAAGCCAGTGTTACTTGCCCTCAAAGATACTTAAGATCACAGCACCCATTTATCAAGCTCAAGAAAAGACTATATCAAAACCATTATTTCACTTCCGCATGTGTAAACTAATTTTCATCTTCAGTCTTCTCCTTTCCACCAAAGTTTTTTTTTTTTTAAAACAGGACATTTGGCTTTCTACATCTGAATACAGACCACTTCAACAGATAAATTCAGCCAACAAGATTTCTGTGCCATTGTACAGAAGTAGACAGACCCACTAATTAACAATAATCCAATTTGATCATTTGTAATTGGACAGCTGTAATAACCACGAGATGACATCAAATTCTGGTGAAACAAGAATTAACTATTTACAAGCACACATCCTACTTATCACTGTGATTTAACCTGGGCACAAGATGCACTGGGTAATGCCTTGATGAGATGTATCTTTTTGAACTCTCTGTGACCTGGCATTGACTCTGTGGAACAAGCCCTCTTCTTAGAGCAAGAGTTCAAAACTAATATCCTGGCCTAGTTTGTTTAATAAAAATAAACAGCACAGATGAATCACTAAATAAATTGAAGTGTACTAAAATATCATGCGGAAATTTTTTCCAGATAAAATTTCTTTCAGGCTCCACTCGATCCTTACGGGAAATGAAAATATTAATTACAAAGAGCTGAGTGCTTACTGCGAAAGATCTGGAAAGAAGAAGCCCTTTCGCTGCCACAAGTGATAAGTTAAATAATCATAGGATACCATAGTATATTAGGTAGAATCTTCTTTGATTTGAAAAGTGAAAAGTGAAAGGACACAAATGTATAAATGTGAGCAAGTCAGTACTATTTTATGTCTCTTTGGTCGTGATAGCTGTAGAATCTAAGCACATTCACCTTACAAAGTGAGATAACCAAGAATATTTAAAATATCACAAACATTAAAATTCCTTCAAAAATGCTAAGCCAATTTAGTAATAAATTTGATGAGACATAACAGGCAGTGATCCTTTGCAGATGGGCATGTTTCCTGGGATTGAGAGATAGACTGGACATCCAAGGTTGATAAGTAATATGAAACAAAACCTTTAAAATGATCTGAAGATACAAAAAAAAATCATATTTGGATTTGAGTGGGGACTGTGGAGAGAATAGATCAGAATTAGTGATAAGACTCAATTATAAAACAGCTTTCAGGAAATGTAGACTTATTATGTTCTAATGCACTCGGTAGTATCATTCCACAAATCAGAACACTAATTATGTGACATTGTTTTAGAGATTCTGGAAAGAACAATAGTAAAATTGCAACAATCTTTTCTAATCTGCATATTTTAGCAATTGAAATTATGTGCTGAGCTATACCTCTGCAAGTAATTTGTTCTCATGCTCTGATATTCAACTAACTTCTGTAAACATTCCATGTCTCACCCAGCAAATTCATCCTCTAATATATATATATATATATATATATATGTTTATTTAAGTATCTTTAATATTTGTCTTTTTCTCTTACTCACCACCAGGAGTTTGCTAATATAAGATAACAAAAATTTACTATACACTCGTATAATAGCTACTTCACTGCTATACACCCTTGTTCCAATTCTAGACAGCCAAAGTGAGGCCTAAAATAAATTATAATCTATCCTCTCCTACCCATTATATATCAATTAAGTTTTCCTGTATGGGATTTTTGTTCCCAGAGAAAATGCCATCTTTCAAATGGCGACATGAGCCTTACCCATGTCCTGTGTGATCTGGTCTCTGCTGCATTATTAGTCTAGTTTATGCTTCACTCCTCCTGTACCTTCCATATCCACAGAGTCTGAACACATGTTCTCAGATTTTGATTTTGATCACTGGACTTGCTGTTTTCCTTACTTCAAATCTGTCACACAAGCCCTATTGATTTTCTGTAGAGGGGACTTAATTTCCCTCATGACCCAAAATGATTTTAAAATTAGGGTTTTGTTTCTGTTGTTGTTATTGCTGTTGTTTTGCAACCCACCTCCAAATGCAAGCTCCAAGCCTTGCTTTCTATTAGATTGGCATAGCTAAGCCTCTTCTATTAAGCTCTTCTAGAGTATTCCTTGATTCTAGAATGCTTCAATGCCTCTCACTCAGGAAAGCATTCTTTGAGCTCTCTTTGAAGACAGATCACGCTTTCCTTCAATATAACATTGACTTATGTTCTGTACTTCTATTACAAGACTATCATAATCCTATGTAAAATAACAATTGTGGTTTTCTTTTCTCTATTCCCTTCTCAAAACATAACATAGACCATCACTAGTGGGTTAGACACAGCTTTTCTTGTTTGCTTCTGCACTCTCTGATCTCAGCATAAAGTAATAATTAGTGTTTATTAAAATTATCAGGAAAGAAGACAGAGTTATTTTGCAGTGATCATATCAATATGAGTAGTTTAGGCTGTGGTACACTTCTCAGTGTAAATTGAATAAAGGAGAGTTATGATTTTTAAAATAAACAGCAATGGATTCTTATGGTCATCAATTCAGTATAGCATTTATTATGGCTAGTTACAAAACTGTAATAAATTAGTTCTGTGAAGAACTGGGTTAATGGTCTTAGTATTGAAATAACTTTTTTTTTAATCTAAGTACTAATTCATAAAAGCTGTACTTCCTGACAGTTTGATTTTTTTCTCAAGACTTCACAAATATTCTCCCTTTATAGGTAGTGTATAAACTGGAGCATTTCCTCAAGTTAAAAGCCAATACTCTATAGTTATAGGGGATTATAGAGATGGCTGTGAGGTTGGGAACACTTGGTGTTCTTGGAGAGGTCCTGCTTTTCGTTCACAGCACATACAACTGGCAGCTCACAACCACTGTAATTCCAGGTCCAAGGGCTCTGACGCAATCTTCTGGCCTCCACAGGTACTTACGTCACTTATAGAGTGTGCTTCCACACATGCAGTCAAAAGTCATATACATACAACAAAGAAAAATAGTAACTTTTTTAAAAGCCTAAAATAAAGAATCACAGTCTCTGTTCAACTCTATTAAGATCATAATTCTTCCCAAGAAAAGATACTTTAAAATAAATGGCAATTCATAGAAGCTTAAATCTGTGTAAATATGGAAAGCCTGCCTGTGCCTCCTGACAATCAAACTGCAAAGTTTAAAAAAAGTGTAAAAATTACTATGTTTATAGAAGTATTTATAAAATTGTTGTTTTATTAATGTAGAGTATGGAGTACAAGCATGGCTGTATAAAAGACCTCTAAAATCTATTTGCCTTGAATCATTAAAATTCTGCATCAGTTCATCAGTGCTGTTACCAGCCTTGGTCAGAGAAGCTTCTTACTGCAGAAGGGAGCAGTTAATGCAGAGATTCATAACTGCTCAAAGTCACAAGGAAAAGCACCCCTAAGTCCTCAGGTACCTGAGTACTTAAACCTCAGGGAGTATCACAGAAGAGGGTCAGAAAAAGCTAGAGGATTGAGGGTAGAGGTTGGAAGTACAGTGACATTCTGTCCTCTGGTCATGACATGGTTATTACATACATGAACTTGCACCACCTGTAGTTACTTACACATACATGACAGGATCAAGCCAGTTGAAATACCAGCATGAGAGAGAGTGGTTCTCTGAGCTAAGAAGCTATTTTATATAGGGGAAGCAGTTGCCCCTAACCAAGAAGTTATTGGCATTTCATGATTGCTATGAGTGGGAGTGTCTCTTTTCTGTACCAGTGAGACCATCATAGGTTCCCTATGGTTCAGTGGATGACCCCATACCAATCCATATATGGGCAGCACTAATTGAACCAAGTGGGTTAAAAATAAATAAATACAAACTTATAAATGGAGGATATGAAATTGCAAGTGAGATGTGGTGGAAAGTCTGGCAGCCACCCTAGAAGGAAATGAGTGATGGTTATGATTAAGGTATATAATATTACATGTATGCATTTTTAAAAAAATTAATTTTAAAAATAATCTGACTCATTAATCATTGCAAACTCTTCTTCCTACCTCTAGCTCTGGAACCCATTCTACTTCCTCTTTCTAAGGATTTCACTACTTATATTATATTTCTTACATTTTATGTACATGAGCAACTGACTCACTCCATTCTGAGTGATATCCTTGAATCACCTATATTACAACTTATTAATAGGATTTCCTTCTTCATTATGGTTAATTATGGTTAATTCTGTGGTATGTGTGTGTGTTTGTGTGTGTGTGTGTGTGTGTGTTCAGATGACATGTAGTAGATAGTATAGATGTATAGAATGGATAGAAATAGATATTAATACACAGTCAAACAGCCTGATAGATGGATAGATACATACATAGACAAATATTGTCCATTGTCCATTTGCTGGTAGACTTAAAAGTAGTTTCTAGACTGTTGGAAGTAACTCTAAATGTATACAAAATTACAACTAGAACATTAGAATGATAATTTTGAAGGTGGAACTTTTAAGAGGAGGGACTTAGAGAGAGGCTTAGTGTGCCTTATCTACCCTGCGCTGTGATGTGTTGTCTTTCCACGGACTTAGAGTTATTGGGTTAAATGAACATGGACTAGAACTTCCCAAAGTACTGGTCAAAATAAACCATTTCTTGTTGTTGATCCATTATCTCAGGCATATATTGTAACAAATGTGAAGCAGTATCCTAATATTTCTCTGTCCCCCTTGAAGCAGAGTTACTGGATTTCTTAAATTGTCACTTATAGAACTAGGGAGAGAACCAGAAGTTGGAAACAGTCTTTTTTTTATTGCTTATTTTACTTATTTACATTTTATATGTTGTCCCCCTTCTGGTTTCCCCTTCGCAAATCCCCTTAACCCACCCTCCTCCCTTTGGCCTCTATAAGAGTGCTCCCCCCCTCCAATTTACCACCTAGCATCCACTTGCTGGGGGTATAAAACCTCCACAGGACCAATGACCTCCCCTCCTACAAACCATATGAAGCATAAGAAGAAGGAAGACTAAAGTGTGGATGCTTCAATCCTACTTAGAAGGGTGAACAAAATAATCAAGGGGGGTAGAGGGAGGGAGGGGTCTGGGAGGGAAAGGGGAGTGGAAGGGAAAGAAGGGAACAGCTTTTCATTATAATAACTATATAAGAGTTTACTTTCTAGAGTATTATAGGGAATGGATGGTCTCTGAATTTACTGAAATGCTTTAAAAACCTGAGTTAAAAATAAGGCAGACCATGACTTGTCAGAGTTAATTCATCTGTGGATTGGCCTAAAGGCAGAAGCATAGATTAGTAAAAACGACAGGCCCTCCTCCAGCTAAATAATTTCCTCTCCTCAGAGATGTGACAGTTTAATAAAGTTAGACCTAATTGGCCTTGCCATGGCCAGTGTATTTCAAATTTACATTTACTTAATCATCTCTTTGGTTGTTCCACTTGATTTTTGCTTTTGGATATATTCATTTGATTTAGTACATATTTAGTGAGTGCCTATTTCATACCAGAAATTGTGCTATGAAGCTCTAGACATGAGAAAATTCTAGTGAGAGTAGAGGTATTAAATACACAGATACATACATTAATGACAAGAAGGGGGAGTCTCCCTTGTTGTTGAACTTTCTCCTATAAGGTGAGCTTTATATATGGACAAATTTGTCTGCACTACCACACTGTAAACTTCTGGAGAACTAGAGTGATCCTTTATTTTATACTCAGAATCTCCTTTTTACCTTCTTCCCATAATAAAACTATTATCTATCAGTAAGGCCTGTCATGGAGTCATACTTACCAAGCACCCTACTTCTGTTCAGGACAAATACTGTGATTCTGACATTACTACCAGCTTGTTTTTTTATCTTTATTACAACTTGGTAAGTTTTAAGATAGCATTATGACATCGTACCAAGCTATAAACAGCAGGGAAAGCTGACAATGATACACTGTCAACAGGTTTAGTTTTAATCAATGTTTTCCTTATGACTTAAGAAATGTAGATTCGATGTTGCAAGATGGTTGAAAATATGAGATTGTAAATATGTTTTTCTCATATTGTCAATTTGAGTTCTTTCAATAAAGTTTGCACATAGATTGCTCGATCTTATGGTGAATGACTGGCCTCTGTAATCACCATATCCTATTTCAATTATCTCTCCAAAGGTAGGGATAAGACCTCCTCCCCTTCCCTGACAGATCTCTACTGTGTCCACCTAGAGTTTGAACTTATCTTCATTGAGGTATAAATATTTGAACTCTGATGGCATCTTTTTTCTTTTAATGACTATGTTTTTCTTGCACTGTGATAAAGATGTGCTCTGCATTTATACACTTAGTTTTCCTCAATTCTAGAGTCAGACTTCTTGGTTCACATTTCATTTCCGATCATATCAGATCATAAATTTGAGCAAGTCACATAAAGTCCCTGAATATAAGTTTCTTTACCCATAAAAGAAGAAATTTCTTACCTCAGCAGAATGATATAAGGATAGCATGAGTTAATTTCTGGAAAATGCTTAATATAATTATCTGTCACATCATAATGGTCAACAATCTATTATCATCTGTCTGTCTGTCTTTCTGTCTTTCTGTCTGTCTGTCTGTCTGTCTGTCATCTATGTACCTACCTACATACATACATACCTACCTACATACATACCTACCTACCTACCTACATATCTACCCACTTACATATCATTTTCAAAACTCCCCCATATTCTACTTGGTTCATAGTTTAAAAATCTGCAATATCAATTAAGAGATTGTCAGTAAAGATTAGCCTAATTCAATTGAATATCAATATTCTATATTGATCATAAAGTCTTCCCAACTCCTATTTCGAAGATGTCCTGATGCACGTGCTAAGTAACAAAATTGCCAAGAACACATCCACAATTAATTGAACACTCGGAGTGAGTCTCAAGTATAGCACTTGTTTGATCCTGGTTACTCTATATTGTGAAAAAGATACTAGTTTATAATATTAAAATATACAGAACATTTCTATAATTTTCTCATGACTCAGCATTGATAAGGACTAGAACCTTTAATAAAACAGAGATCCAGACTGTACCTGAGATATACAATGAAACTGGTACAAAACATCCAATAGAGAGATAATCAATATAAAGAACTCAAAAAACTAATTAATAAGAAAACAACCCAATTTACAAACAGGGTATATATCTAAACAGAATTCTTAAATAAGGAAACGCAAATGGCTGAGAAACACTTAAAGAAGTGTTAAATATTCTTAGCCATTAAGGAAATGCAAATCAATTTGCTTTGAGATTCGATCTTATACCCACCAAAATGACTAAGATCAATAAAGCAAATGACAACTCATTCTGGGAAGGGTGTGTAGTAAGGAGAACACTCATCCATCACTGATGCAGATGCAAACCTGTACAGCCACTATTGAAATCAGTGTGGCAGTACCTCAGGAAGATTGGAGTTGATATACTTCAAGATCTAGCTACACCACACTTAGGCGTTTACCTAAGGGATGTCTCATCCTACTACAGAGATACTTGATCATCCATGTTCATTTCTTCTTCTTCTTCTTCTTCTTCTTCTTCTTCTTCTTCTTCTTCTTCTTCTTCTTCTTCTTCTTCTTCTTCTTCTTCTTCTTCTTCCTCTTCTTCTTCTAATAGCCAGAAACTTGAAACAAGCTAGATGTTCCTCAAAAGATAAATGGATAACGAAAATGTAGAATATTTATGCAGTGGAATAGTACTCATCCATTAAAAAGAATGAAATCATAAAATTCACAGACAAATTAATAGAATTTGAAAAAAATCCTGAGTGAGTTAATCCAGACCAAGAAAAATGAATATGATAGTTATTTGCTTTTATATGGATACTAGCTGTTAAGTGAATATTAACAAAACTACAACCTGCAAAACCACAGAGGTTAGGTATAGAATAAGGAACTGGGGGTTAAGCTTTGGGGACAGATAGACCTCCTTAGGAAAGGGAAAATGAAGGAAGGAGGGACAGTAAGAAAGTAGGGGAGGATTAGGTCAGGGGACGGAAGATAGGGATGAGGGAATTAATATGGGGAGTGACAGCTAAAATTAAGGTCCATTTGAGGGGTAGTATGGAGAACTTACACAGTAGAAACTTCCATATATATCGATATATATATGCTCAGGGAACCCTGCAGATGAGGAAGGGAAAAGAGTGGAAGAGCCAGAGAGGATAGAAGACACCAAAAAAATAAAGCATCTAATTCAACAGTACACACACACACACACACACACACACACACACACACACACACACACACACACACACACACATGAGATTGCCAAATAAAATGGGAGACAGACCCCATTTGGGAGACAGAACCCCAAATAGCCATCTCTTATCACTAAATAAAGTTTCTCATACTAGAAGTGGAATACATCTAATTGAGTTGTTGGCCTAAGTGGTCCCATGGGAATCTTCAAACGACTCAGACTGTTGCCAAGACTATAGGCTATTCTCCACAACTGATGGGAAGACCCCAGTATTGAAGACAACATCTACACAACTCATTGAACATAGAGAAGTCAACTGGTACTGACACAGAACCTTCACCCCTACATTCTAGCATCTTTGATAAAGGAAGATATTTTGTATGCTACCAAGAGAGAAAGGTAAACAGCTACCCAGCCACATTATTTGCTCTACAACAGCATTCAGCCCATTTTAGTGCAATGATGGAGAAAAAAAACTTGAAGGAATAAGCAACCAATATTTGATTTGACTTACGGTCCATTCCACAAGATGGAGTCCATATCTGACACTGCATGGACCCAAAAACCTGACACTAGGTTTCCTAGGGACCTAGGATAAAACAAAATACTACTGTTCTAGTACAAGAACATAGAAACAAAATGACTCATAATGACATTTTGCTATATTCATAGATCAGGGCCTTGCTCAGCTATCAATGGAGAAGCCTTCTCTGGCGGTAGATGGGAGCAAATACAGAGATCGACAGATAGAGAATATTCAGAAAATGAGAGCCTTTGGAACCAGATGTCTTCATCAAATCCCTCCCCTCTGAGCTCAGAGAACCCTGCAGATGAGGAAGGGAAAAGAATGAAGAGCCAGAGAGGATAGAAAACACCAAGAAAACAAAGCCATCTAATTCAACAGTATCAACACATGTCTGAACTCAACAGAGACTGAGGCATCATGCACAGGGCTTGTACAGGACTGTGCCAGCTGGGGTCCTAGAACTAAAAGGAGAAGTATACAGTGCCCCCATCCCTAAGCCAGAAGTAATCTCAATTGATAACCACTTACAAATGAAAAGTTAAGTTTTCTCCAAAGCAGTCTTACTGGGGAAAACAAACTAATTTAGGGTAGGCTGCGTGCCCCGCAGCAGGTAGGCAGCAGAAAACAAATTCAACAGCATCTTTGGAGGCTTCATGTCTTAGAATTTTGTGTCTGGGCTTTTTTCTTAATCTTATTTTTTGTTGATTTATCTTATTTTATTTATTTTATCTCCTCTACCCTACAGGCCCATTGAATATTAAGGCTTCCAGTTTAGTGTTTCTACAAAATTTCTGTGTGTGTAAACGAGCAGGCCTTTGTATGTTTTTGTGTCTTTTCCTGGGCTCCATTCCTTCTGTTTGCTTGTATTGTCCTATTCTGATATGTTAAATTATGTTTTATCACTTAGAAACCTGTTTGTTTGCTCATGAGAGACAGAAAGCAGGTGGATTTGGGTGGGATGGAAGGTAGGGGAGGAGTGGGGAGGAGGAGTAGAGGGAGGGGAAACCATAATCAGAATTTATTATATTATGTGAGACAATAATCTATTTCAATAGAAAAACTCAATATGTTTATTTTTAAAATCCTGCCAGATGCTTAAACCCTCATAATCTTTCTAGAAGCTTTACAGTGGACAGGAGAAAATCTGAGCTCCATATGTAAGATCACAGTTAGTGAGTGACATTGTTAGAGTCAAAATTCAAACCTCAGAGATCATTCTAAAACCTTTGCATTGCCTCTCCCTGCTTCTCTATGGAGCACAGTACACTTCGTAGGGGTAGAACTCTTATACTGTGTCACTGTCCTTGTCCTCAGACTGGTACAAGACAGGAATTATGTTCAGTAAACCCAGAATTTAGGGTTTAAGTTGAACATCAGCATAAAATTTGCATTTCCCTTCTGAGTTCCTAATTGTAGCTTCTAAGGAAAGGACTAATCAAGACTTTGGGGTCTCATGGAAATCCTTTGTCTAAACTTGAAAGGCCTAAATGAAAACAAAGTTTTTGGCTTAATTATATTTTTGCATATAAGCCTCGCAGCATCTGTAGTTCCTGGCAACCTCAAAAAAAGAGGTTTACATTTATGCTAGCCCACTCATTTATGCTAGCTGTGTAACAGCTAGAAGTCCGCACTTGCTGGCCACCGTCTAAGTCACTTTTCTGTTGCTGATAGAACACCAAGACCAAGGAAACCCACAGAACAAAGATTATTTGGACTTATGTTTTCAGAGGGATAAGAGTCAGTCATGGCAGGAAGGCTTGGGAGCTGACAGCTGGCATGGTGACAAGAACAGGAAGCAGGGAGCACTATGAAAATGGTGAGTTTTAAACCCTCAACGCCTACCTTCAGTGACATACTTCTGTTAACAAGGTCACACCTCTTAAACCCTGTCCTGACAGTGCTACCAACAAGTGTTCAAACCTTGGCTATTACAAACTATGAAGTTATCAGAGACTTAGAAAACTAAACCTAGTTCTTCTAACAGTTCTCAATAGTGAATGTTATTCCTGTTTTTTTCCCCATAGGCAAAATAACAAAGTCTGTTAATTATGCCCAGAAGCATTCAAATAGTTAAAGAAAATACTCTAAAAGGAGAATCAGCCCTAAACAGTATGACGAAATGAGTATTCAAAGACTGTAGCCAATCATTCAAGGTCATATAGTTATTAAACTGCAACCATGTAGCAGACTCCAAATCCTAATTCTCTCTGTTGTACCAAGTCTCCTTTTTCCTCTTCCACCCCACCCATCTTCCTCCTGCTCCTCCTCCTCACTCCTCCTACTCCCTTCTTCTTTGTCCAATATAAGTCCGTTAAATGTCAATCTCTGAGCCAAACTATAAGGCTTTGGGAAGAAAGTCAAAGTCTAACTATGTAAAGCCACAGTTGATGAGAAGGCTAGGCAGATACGAGTTATTAGATACTTTGGATGGAGGTTTTCTGTGCCCCCGAAAGTGAGTATGCTTTTAGGCCTTCTTTGCTACAGGAAATTGATACTGTAGAGCAAGTGCCAAAATGCCCACTGTGAGACCATCCACAGAAATCATCTCTCTTCTTGATCTCATTCAAACCTGGGAAACAGTTATGAATTGTAAATTACCTGTGGCCTGGGTTCTCAGAATTGAGTTGATCCCCAGAGTTCATGCCTAAATGCTCTAGTTGGAGCTCGGGAACTCACACTGAAATTACATTTGGGGAGATTCACCCAGGGCAACTTTATTAGCATATAATCAACAATGAAGTTTTTTCTGCAGAAGGTCATTTATTTTGTACTTGCAATACCTTGTTTTAATATAGGAAAAGATTGACTATCACTATATATGATTTCATAAATAATCATCTGCTAGTGAAGTATTAGATAAATTCTATTATCTTTGCCTTACCTATACAATTTTCAATAGTTGTCTTCCATTAAGTAGAAAATCTGTGGGAAGTTGAGGGTGGTGATGGTGACCCTTTTTGTATTACTTGTTTGGATCCAATCTGTGAGGGAGCCTGTTATTTACTTCCTTCTCTTAGTCAGACAGGATGTCAAAATACCCCCCTCCTTCCACCTCACATAAATGACCACTCTTCCTAAAGTATCTTTATACAAATATCTTGGTAAAAATACTCATATAAATATGGAAATGCATTGCACCCAAATATGAACAGAAAATGCACTAAGAACAGTAACAATGGCACATAACCTCCCAGGAGGGAGCATTTAGAAGGGTGACTTACTTCAAAGCTGTAATAAAGGGGGTTTTCAAAATGCCTTTCATTATTTTATGTATGTGGATGGTTTGTTTGCATGTATATCTGTATACCACATGCATTCATGAAACTGGAAAAGGGCATCAGATCCTTTTGAAACTGGAGACAAAGATGATTTTAAGCTGCCATGTGGGTGCTGAGAATCAAACTGAATGCTCTGGAAGAATGGTCAGTGCTCTTAACTACTAAGCCACCTCACCAGCCCTATGCTCTGTGGCCTCTGGATGAGTCTCAAAAGAACCCAGGTGAGTAGAAGGACCGGTGTTTTGCACATCTCACTGCTATTTACACACACACTTGCGCTCCTGACCACCTTTCAGAAATGTCCATGCCCTGCTATAGCCACTGTGTTTTTGCTGCTCATATGCAAGTCCTTGTTACTTTATACAGAATTCTACACAGGCAGAAAGAAAGTGCCCAAGCTCTTCTGTGTGCTGTGATGCTCAGGCTCCCTGGTCCAAGCAGAAGTCTGCCAAAAATCATGGAATGTTTCTGAAAGTTAAATGGTGTTGTTAAAAATCGGTATGCTCAAGGGTTTCACAAATAGTAAAAACAGTTTGCTTTCACCTTATGTTAGTCTCACAGAAATGTAAAACGGCTCTTATCATTTAGGGCTGTGCCAACCAGCTTAAATCCACAGAGCACTTGGCATTCAATAGATAGTTGCTTTTAGTGATGCTGCTGATGTTTTCTCTGAACGTATCGTCCCTTTTAAAATATAACCTAAACATTTGCTTCTATTTCTAAAAAATTAGGGAGTTGCCTTGTACCTTTAAGTTATAGAAATGTAAAAAAAAGGAAAAAAGCTAATTATACCTTTTTTTCATAAAGCTGGACTTCTTCACTAAGAATAAGGAAACCTACTCTAGAGCAGCAGTCTCAATTTAAAAAAGATTGGCCTTTGAACAGCAGCATCAAAAACCTAGCCATGGTGACACTAATAATTATCTTAACATTAAAACACTTATTTTTATATTTCAGTTTTCCTACTTCTGAGTACAAGATCCTAGACAAACTAAGTAAGGAGTTCATGTGGTGGAGAACATTACTGTCACAAGCACTGCATTGTTTTAAAGACTAGCTATGCTTTACAAAATGGAACTAAATTGCATGTGTAAATATATATATATATATATATATATATATATATATATATATATACACATATATGTACATACATATATATATATGTATGTATTGGGCCTTGCATGAAAAAAAGGGGGATGTCTGATTTGCCTAAATTATCATGCCTGCCTACAGATGTAATATATTCACTTGCTCTGGAGGCTAAGAATATCTTCTTGAGAGCAATTATTAAAGAAGGTTTCTCAGAACAATAGAGGATTATTCAGCAGAGAGATATTTAAAATGTGACATTGGTCAAGGAGGTTACTGACATCCTTGTTCATTTTACTAATGCTTCATGCAAGAAAATTACCACTGTTAGTTACTGGAAAGAACACTGAATGTATTACCTGACAAGTGACACATACCATAGGGCTCTAAGAGATTGTTAAATGCAATGTCACTTGTCGACATTTAAATTCTTCAGGCAGCAAACTATTGGAAGAACTGACACCTATTTGTCCATAATGCTCAGAACTAAATAGAGGAAGCAATCGGGGTAGATAAATACAAGTGGTCCATCTGTTATAAATCAGTTCTTGCCTGGCATCCAGTTTGTAGAAATGTATCAGATGTCTCCCATTCCTGCCAACGTGTTGATTTCAGACTATAGAGGGAGCTTTTGAGCAAACAACCTTCAGACAATAATTTAACTATACCTTGGAAAGTTCCAGTGAAGGAGAGATGTAGAGATAAAGTATATCGGGGAGACCCTATGGATGGCTACTCTGAGAACACAATATTTCAAATGAGAAAGCCATGGCATATCTTTTGGTATATCCTTATTTTATCTATTAGGTGACTTCTTCTTACCCAAAATAATGAGGAAATGCTAATATGCATAGTGAAACCTTCACAGAAGGCATCTTCCAGGTTAAATGTGATCACCTGGGGAAATGTAATATTTTGACAGATAACTTTTCTAACTTTTCCCCTCCCTGTTCCACGATCTACTGTTAAGATTTTTGTCCTTTGTACTTGACTGAATTTTGTTGCTCTCAAGAACTCCATATTGTCTTGTCATGGAATTGCTTGTTCATATCAGACCAGTGAGTTTTAACATTTGCCACCTTACTTCAATTCACAGTTAGATTTCAAGCAAAAGATTCCTTTTACTCAAACCACCATCAGCTTCCTGCCCTGTTTCTGATCCATGTCTTTGGCTTTCACAGGCTTCCTTCCTTGGCAGAGTTATCATCACTGGTGCTAAGCAGCAAATCTACAACCACATGAAATGACCAGCCTAGCTCTCCAGAAGCCAAGACTAGGAAAGCAGCCAGTCCTCCAACCCTGAGGCAGGCCTGTAGCTCTGCAGGTGTGGGTTGAAAGTCTGGGAAAGCAGAGAGATCAGAGAGGAGAAGCCAATTTTTCAAATATGAAGAAGGGAAGTGTGAGTACCCATGGGTTGAATATTCTTGCCTTTCCCTCTTCATAATTTAATTTCCAAACTCAATGCAAGTCAGAATTTTTACCACTGTTTCTCCCCTTTTCAATATATAGACATGCAATGTATGTACATATATAATGCACAATTAATTTTAAATACAGGTGTCCTTTTGTATTCATGAACATGGATATAAAAGTCTGTGAGATTCAATCCCCTTTTGCAATATTCACAGGTTTACAGATAACCTATATACTTCCTTCCATGCAAACAAACCTCATTTCTAATTTCCTCATAATTCATAATACAATGCAAATTGTATGGTGACATTATTTATGAAATATTGGCAAAGATAAAAGGTTTGTGCATGTATCTAAAATGTGCACAGACATAATTATCTTTGCTATTTTTATTATTGTAATAATAATTACATAATTATTAGTCAACAAATCTCTTGTTGATCAAATCTGTGAATGTAGCTCTCAATATACCATGAACCAATTGTACATGACTACTTTGAGTTTCTGTGAACCATTATCAGAATAATATTATTTCATCTATTTTATCTTATTTAATATATGTGCCTTGTATATGAACAAAGGCAAGTTCACTCAACTCTATAATCTCTAGTTTTCCTATTAAAAAATTCTGGCAATTAGATCATGAAGAGAAACAGGAAAAAATACCATCAATTCAGTTCTTTCACAGACAATTTTCATACTCTAAAACATTGTCTACATATATACAAATATATAATGTATATATGTAGATCTACATGTATTTTGCAAAGAGTAGTATCAGACTATGCATACTGTATTTAATCTGATTTTATATTTAATTGTATTTTAAATACATCATTATGTCAAAATATAAACCATTAACCAACTAAGAGAAAACTTATGCTTAAGTGTTTGGATAATATGCTATTCTCAATTGAGCCACTCATCTCTGATAGTGCTTTTAAAGTCATATTCTTTGTAAGTTCTTAGCCTTCTTTGTGTCCTCTGAGGCTTACTATAAAATTCCCTAAATCAGTGACTCAAAGTATTTAACAGAATCAAGACATTCAAATGCCCTCAACAATAGAGATTTCTCTCTAAGAAAGACACTATCTTCTAAAATCTCATTGTGATATTGTAAGCATGGGTCTCACTGAGTGCTGTCAGCTCAGCATTTGATATAAACAACAAACTGGAGTTCCTCGCAGATAAAAGGTCAGCCGAAAGGGAAGTAGGCATGAGAAAATGGTGTCAGTGGGTAATTAGGAGTGCAGGTCTACTACAGGATCACTGTCCTCCACGTGTGTCTTGTTGCCAGCATATAAATAAGACATGTACATGTGTTCATTCATTGATAATTATTTAAAAATATGGCTTGATCAAATATCAAATACAAATAGATCAAAGTTCTTACCACCATGAATCTTATATCTCTTTCTGGTGAAGCAGTCCACGGAGATGTTTCCTTCAGCGACCCTCTTTTCTATATCACCTGGTAGGCTTCTCACAGACATTTCTTAACAAACTCTAGTGAGTGAAGGCAATCTGACTAGTCTCTTAAAGTCCTACTTACAACTGGCTTAAAAACTTGGCAGAATATTTTACAAATAATTTTTTATTTGGACTATAATAAAAAGAGCAACAAATAAAGCAATGCAGCAGATAGCTTTTCCCTACTAGAGTCAGGGTGGCTTCCTAACCTTGAACAAACTTTTACAAACTAGGACAGTGGTACTTAACCTTTCAAATGCTAAGATCTTATAGTACAGATACTCATGTTGCAGTGACCCCCCCAACCATAAAACTATTATTTTATTGCAACTACATAACTGTATTTTGCTACTGTTATGAATCCTAATGCAAATATTTTTGGAGCTAGAGTTTTTCCAAAGAGTTGTGACCCACGGGTTGGTCTAGAATCTTTGGTTCCCCCCATATGCAATGTTCTATTAATATAATCATATGTATGACACATGTAAATGAACACTAAATAAGACAGTATAGTCTTTAGCATAGTAAAAATTTAATTACTTAAAAATCAATGTGGATTTCCTATGAGTATCATTCATTATGGATATTTGTCTGTGAAGATCATGGCATACTGATATCTACACAGACTGTAATAATTCATTTCTATTCATGCAAATACACAAGAGAAACAACCACATGTGTTCACATATTATAAAGAAGTTTAGAATTCACTTTCTGTCCTGTTGTATGGACTCTTGCAGCAGTTACTTAATTTCCTACAATTTTCTTTTTAATTCAGCTGACTTGACTAGAAAGAAAATCTTAGATTAATCAACTTCAATAAAATTATTAGATTTTGTTTAAACAAGAGAAATCACATGAGAGAATCCCATATTTATAAAATATCAATATGTCAGTAACTATTGCAATCCTTATTTTATCAACCCTTAACATAAGGTTTAGAAGGTAACCCTATCTATCAATTTCATTCCATCCTTCAAGGTAATATTTACAAAGGTTAATAACTTTCCATATTCCATCTGATCATACATATATATATATGTATATGTATATATGTAAATATATATATGTGTATGTATATACATATATATGTTGTATATATATACATACATATATCTATATATATCTATGTTGGGATATATATATATATATCCCAACTTATCTTGCAAAGTTGGGATCAAACAAACATGTTGGAGAATTTTATCCCTGAACTATATCCAGCCCTTTCTTTTGTCTTTTAATCTTTTAAAGTGTGTGAGTGTGTGTGTGTGTGTGTGTGTGTGTGTGTGTGTGTGTGTGTAATTTGGACCTGTATACATACTGAGTCAAGAGAATTTTGGAACTCTCTGAACCAGAGTTTCAGGTATCTATCGGATGTATAGCTTGTCTCATGGGTGCCAATATCTGAACTCAGATCGTTATTGAGCAGCAAGTGTTTTAAACCACTGAGTCATCTTTTCAGGCCCTTGCATTTTTATTTTTAAGAAGATAATAGAACAGAGAAATTTAAAAAGATAACAGTCTCTTCTGCTCTGTTTCCTGAATAAGTCTTACATCAACACCTCTTCCATATCTACTTGGTACAATTATGGAAACATTAATAATTCAAGTCTAGATTATGTACCCTCTGCTCAGCCTCTCTGGGAGGATCACTGCTTACGAAGCAGTGCTGTACTCTGGACCCTGGACTTTCATAATATCCCCAGAGAAGCAGCTCTTATTGAAACAACTTCCTTAAAGAAACCTCTTGCTTTAACTCATATGGCATGGTTGGCATATGGACTTACTCCAGATGAATTTCAACATTGGCTTTACTTTTGTAATCTCCAGAGAATCAAGTATAGAAAAATAATGATTGAGAATTTAATTTCTTAACTATCAGGAAATGCCTTGGCTGTGAATTCATCTAAGAGCCTCACTGGTTATTTAGAGATTAGTTTTGGGTGTACATGGGGACTGCTAGATTTACTGAACTGTTTGAACCCAATTATAGGAAGCCCCCAGTAAGCACAGCCAGAAATAGTCACAGAGAAAAAGTAAAGAAAATAATGAGGCATCTTTTAAGAAGAGCCTTGTTTATTTTCAGATTGGTAGTAACTAAAGAAAGCAATACATAAGGATGCACACAGTTACTGAATTTCCCAGCCAATAATTTAAAACTGCCTTTACCACAAAATCCACCAATTACCTTAATCTCCTGGAGATCCATTGCTGACTCTGCCCCAGAAGAGTAATGAAGTCTACTGGACAGACACATACCGCCTAGCTCTATGTGATCCACACATTCCTTATTAAATTCAGTGCTCACCAGACTGACAAGTTGTCTTTCTGATATCTCAGTAATGTTAGTCACAGCTATTCATTATGATGCTTCAACAGAGATTTAAGATGTAAAGAAGATATTTCAGAGGGAGTAAATATTTAACTATGTATCCCACTAGGTATCAAACTACCTATCAGAAAATGTATATGGATATCATCAAAAGAGCAGACATTGTGATCTATTTTCCAGATAATTTTACCAGCAGGGGCATGGGCTCAGTGCAAACTATCTCAAGGGATCACAATGGAACAGGTCACCTCTGACTTTTATCTCTATTGCTGTTCTTAATTTGTCCAGAGAAATAGAACCACTGATTCGCTGAAGCCTGGGTCTACTGCAGCCTGTAAGGAGGGAGGCCCAAGACTGAAAGACACAGAAGTGAAACTGAAGGTTTAATGGCCTAATGCTAAAGGGACAACCCTGATGTAAGGAACAGATCATTAAGGATAAATGGGAGGAGTTTGAATGGTGGAATCAAAAACGATTTAAAAAGATGGGGACTTGTACTGCCAGTACCACCGAGCAGCAAGCACTCTTTTTTTTTCTTTATTTTTATTTTTATTTTTATTTTTATTAGATATATTCTTTATTTACATTTCAAGTGTTGTCCCCTTTCCTGGTTCTCTCACCACCCAAAAAAACATCCCATAACCCGTCTCGTCTATCCCTCTTCCCCAATCAACTCTCTCATGCTTCCCTGTCCTGGTATTCCCCTACACTGAGGCATTGAGCCTTTCCAGGACCAAGGGTCTCTCCTCTCTTTGGTGTCTAACAAGGCCATCCTCTGCTGCCTATTCGTCTGGAGCCATGGGTCCTTCCAAGTGTACTCTTTGGTTGATAGTTTTGTCCCTGGGAGCTCTGGGAGTACTGGGCGGCTCATGTTGTTCCTCCTATGGCACTGCAAACCCCTTCAGCTCCTTGGGTCCTTTCTCTAGCTCTTCCATTGGGGACTCTATGCTCAGTTCAATGGCTGGCTGAGAGTGGCCCCCTCTGTATTTCTTATGCACTAGCAGAGCCTCCCAGGTAACAGCTATATCTGGCTCCAGTCAGCAAGTACTTGTGGGCATTGATAATAGTGTCTGGGGTTTGTAATAGTATATGGGATGGATGCCTAGGTAGGGCAGTCTCTGGATGGTCTTTCCCTTAGATTCTGCTCCACACTTTGTCTCTGTATCTCCTTCTGTGGGTATTTTGTTCAGCCTTCTAAGAAGGACCAGGGTTTCCATACTTGGTTCTTCCTTCTTCTTGAGCATCATTTACTCACTGAGCCATCTCCAGAATCTCTGGGTCACAACCCCTTTGGCAAACCTTTATCTCCAAAAGCATTTGCATTACAATGCATAACAGCAGCAAAATGGCAGCTATGATGGAATGACAATGCTAATTTAATGTTTGGTTACTGAAATGTGAGAACCTGTTAAAGAGTATGAGCTTAGTAAGGTTGAGAACCATTTACCTAGTGCTTCAGAATCATTCTTGAGGGTTATTATCATAATATTAGGGTTTCTCATATACAGCAGTGATGGCAGTGGTGGTGGTAGTTAAAACTGTGGAATAAAATGATTATTCCCTTGATGAAAAAGGAAAGGCATGGAGAAGAACAGGTAATAGAATGAAATAAATGCTTTGTCTTTTGTATTAAGAATCTATAAATCAATCACGTCCTAAAATTGGATAGGTTTTACTTTGGCATCTGTTATAGAACTTGTAAAATAATTTTCCAGATCCTTTCTCAAAAATGATGATATAGATATTCCTGGAACGTGCTCAGGTATATGTAGTTTTACAGCCCTCAGTTAGTCAAAAAAAAAAAAAAAAAAAAAGCAAAGGCAAGGATTGAGCCCCACCACTTAAAGAAGAATTCTGTGTAAGAGAAACCTCCAGTTACTTACATGCTAAAGAAAAAAGTGAATAGAAAAACAAAACAAAACAAAGACCTGACACTATTACTGAGGCTATGGGGGGCTCACAATAAGGAACCTAGTATGACCACACTCCGAAAAACCCAACACGCAGCTGCAGATGCAGCTATTTGTCAGATGCAGATATTTGCACCCAACCAATGGGCAGAAGCTGCCGACCCCTGTGGTTGAATTAGGGAAGAGCTGGAAGAAGCTGAGGAGAAGGACAACCCTGTGGGAGGACCAGCAGTCTCAGTTAATCTGGACCCTGAGATCTCTCAAACACTGGACCATCAACCAGGCAGCATACCAGCTGATATGAGGCCCCCAACACACATACAGTAGAGGACTGCCTGGTTTATGTTCATTAGGAGATGATGCACCTAACCCTCAAGAGTTTAGAGGCCCAGGGAGTTTAGAGGTCAGGTGGGGTATGGGGTGGAGACATCCACATGGAGACAGGGGTGTGGGGAGGAGGTATGGGATGTGAAACAGTCAGAGGG
Source organism: Tokudaia tokunoshimensis (assembly GCA_036184795.1). Classification (NCBI taxonomy): domain Eukaryota; kingdom Metazoa; phylum Chordata; class Mammalia; order Rodentia; family Muridae; genus Tokudaia; species Tokudaia tokunoshimensis. Next base: position 67,109,703 of record BTHU01000001.1, on the reverse strand, counting down.
TGGACTGGGAGGGAATAAGATATGGAGTGTAAATAAGTAAATAAATAAATAAATTTAATAAAAACAAAACATTTTTAACACGATCTGCCTTTGGGGCATAAAGATCATCAATTAGGCAGAGACTGGAATCTCACACCAGAACTGCTTCCTACTTTTCAACAGTGGTTATTGACAGCCTTAGTTACCTATGTTAAATTCATGACAACAAAACACTACTTCAGAGTCCCTATTTTTATCAAATGCCAGACTTCTAAGGGAAAAATGCATTTTGGCAGAGGACATTTCACTGAATCAAGTGAAAAGGATTTACTTGTGTTTATTGATTCAAGTCCTTCCTTGGTGTATTTCTATTGCACAGATAGTTGTCCCACCTTGATTTTCCCCTCAGTTTTCTCTGTCTTGAGCTTCTACTGTGCTGGAGGTCTGTTTGCTATCTAGGGTGCTCCAGCAGACTCTAGGGGCGGTACTCACAGAGCTCTGGGTATCACTAAGATTTAAAGACAGGCTTATTATGAATAGCAAATGTAACAGCAATAACAAGCATAACAAACCTCAATATTTAATCCCAAATCATATCTATTGTTAGTTCATAATTTTGGTTACAGAAAATACTGTATTCTTTACTTTTAAAATTTAACTCATGTATAGGCAATAGACTCAAAGGAAAGTATAAAGTTGGGGCTTCTAACACTAAGCATATTTATCTGGTTTTAAAACAGTGAAACAAGATTTGTCCCATCCCTGCAATGCCAACATGTTCGTAACAGAGTCCTAGGGAGAGCTGTGTCCAGCTTCATCCTGTGAACTTGGAGTTCATGTCCATTAAAGCAGGACATGCTGCTTTAAATCCCTCCCTGCTGGCGCAGCTGTACCCCATGCACTGCCAATGACAGACATTGCTCTGTAGGATCCTTTAGTCTAGCAAAGAACTCAGACTTTCCAAAGAAAAATGACCACACTATGGAAAAATCAAAGAAACAAACAAGCAATAATGGGAAAAGTGACCGGGATGTGACATTTGAGCAGGGGTAGAGAAAGGCTAACTGGAGACCAGAGAGGTTGATCAGGATGGTCAGCTGTTGAATAACCTGAAGGGTTCATGAAGTTTTCATGACAAAAGTTTAGCAAGACTCCATCTTCATTACACCAAATTTTAACCTAGAGACAATATGCAAGGAGAGTTCAAGGTTAATTGTGTTTATTTCTTATAATCTTAAATGTTATAATTATATTTATTACAGAGTTTATAATGGTGTACAATGAAGGGAAAGTCCTGGACTTACTCTCTGTAAGGTATTTTCATTAAACCTCGGTCATGAGCATTTGCCTATCATGTGCTGCTTGAGAGTATTTGTTGAACACCTAGTCTGTGACAAGAACTGCGTCTCAAAGGAAGGAGATGCATGTCCTGTCTACAGACCTTGAAAACCAGCAGATATATCAGTGTCTAGAAAGCAAAGATCCATTTGAGAAGGTCAGGAGATTGGAAATACTCAGCAAATAGCAAGCAGGAAATGCTATTACACTTAAATACTTTTCATCTCAAATACTTGGGATAGTGATTATTGCCTTCTCTTCCTGGAGGATGCTTGGAATATGTGACATGTTAAAACAATAACCCTGCCTGTGATGATAAGGTGGAGGTGCTATTATTACTGTCTTTATGATTTATTGCATTGGATTTATGAAAAGAAACCCATAATGCAATTCTTTTATTAAATGAAGTTGATCATCAGTGGAAATAGTATATGGAATCATTATAACAATGTGGAACATTCACTGTCAAGTACTTGAATTGTCTGTGAGGAATAAGCTTGATGACTATGCTTCATGTCACCTAATTGATTCCTTTAAGGGTAGAAAATAGATGCAGCCCACTACATGGTGTGCCCACATTCTCACACAGAGTGATGGTACAATTTAATGGCTGCCACACTGCGATTGGAAGAATACAGAATTGCCATAGATTTCTCTATTAAAGTCAAAAGGATGGAGGAATAAAGAGCACCACCAATCTGAAACAAAACCTAATACAAAGTCTAGCTTGAAGCCCGTTTGTCACCAGGAGGTAGAACAAGAAGGCTGAGCCAACCGGTGCTAGAACAGGACAACCTGATCTACAAGTGTCTTCACTACTTATTACCTAGGTGACCTTGTGTTCAAACATGTGCAGTACTCCTCTTTGCTGATCTCTAAATTGGAGTCATAATATGACCTATGTTGAAGCTTTTTTTTTTTTAATTTAATTTAATTTTATTTTTTTAATTTACATTCCAAATCACTTCCCCTTTCCCGTTTCCTCCCTCCCCGAAAGTCCCATAAGCCCCCTTCCCTCCCTCTTTTCTCCATTCAACCCCCTCTCATTACTCTGTCCTGGCGTTCCCCTACATCCAGTCTTTCCAGGACCAGGGGTCTCTCCTTCCATCTTTTTAGAAATCTATTGATATGCTGATTGTGTCTAGGGTATTCTGAGATTCTGGGTCAATATCCCCTTATCAGTGACTTCATACCATGTGTGATCTTTTGTGATTGGGTTAAGACATGACAATGAGCTCATGTTGTTAAGCTTTTAGAGTGCTTCAGCTGTACTAGTCTCTCATTACATTCTCTGTTGACTGGCAATGCTACTCTTAAACTTACAGCATTTCCTTGTTGAAAGAAACCAGAGGGAAGAACTGAAAGCTTATATCTTTTCTACATTTTGTTCTATTTGTTAATAGTAATAGGTTATACCACTCTTGGGCATATACCCAAAAGATGCTCCACCATATCACAAGGACACATGCTCCACTCTGTTCATAGCAGCCTTATTTTTAATAGCAAGAAGCTGGGAACAACCTAGATGTCCCTCAATGAAAGAATGGATACATAAAATGTGGCCTATTTATAAAATGGGATACTACTCAGCTATTACAAATTTTGCAGGCAAATGAATAGAACTAGAAAATATCACCCTGAGTGAGATAACCCAGACCCAAAAGGACTCTGATAAGTGGATATTCAAAATGTTCAGAATACTCATGATACATCTCACAGGCCATATGAAGCTTAAGAAGAAGGAAAGCCCAATTGTGGATGCCTCAATACCACTTAGAAGGAAGAAAAAAATAATCACTGGAAGTAGATGAAGGGAGGGATCTGGGTGACAGAGGCGAGGAGGAAAAAAGTAGGAAAGATCAGGTAAGTGGGGAGACAGGAGAGTAGCCCAGAAGGTCAGGAGAATGAATAGAAATATGCAGCAGTGTGGGGTGGGGAATGGGGAGAACCACTAGGAAGTCCCTGACACCAGGGATGTGGGAGGCTCCCAGGACTCAATGACTATGACATTAGCTAAAAATGCTCAACAAATGGGAGATAGAACTTGAAGAGACCACAACCTCTAGTAGATAGACATGGCTCCCTTTTGAGGGATGGCGCTACTCAACCATCTCAAAAATTTTAATCTAGAATTGTTCCTGTCTAAAGGAAATGCAGAGACAAAAACTGGATCAGAGACTGAAGGAAAGTCCATCCAGAGATCACCCCACCTTGGGATCCATCTCAGGCATAGACACTATTGCTGATACCAAGATGAGCTTGCAGACAGGAGCCTGGCATGGCTGCCCTCTGAGAGGCTCTGCCAGCACCTGACTGAGACAGATGCAGTTACTTATAGCCAACCACCAGACTGAACCCAGGGACCCCAATAGAAAAGTTAGGGGAAGAACTGAAGGAGTTGAAGGAGATGGCAACTCCATAGGAAGAACAATATCAACTAACTGCATACCCCAGAGCTCTAAGGGACTAAACCACCAACCAAAGAACATATATGGGCTGGTCCCATTGGATACATATGATACATATGTCTTAGAGGACTGCCTTGTCTGGCCTCAGTAGGAGGGGTTACACTTGGTTCTGTGGAGGCCTGCTGTCCCAAAGAAGGGGATGGTAGAGGGGTGAGGTAGTAGTGGGTGGGTAGGTGATGGAGCACCCTCTTAGAGGTAAAGAGGAAAGGGGATTTGGTAGGGGACTCATAGACAGGAGCAGGAAAGGGGACAACATTTGAAGTGCAAATAAATAAAATAATTTATAAAACATCTCTACTCCCTAAAAAACAACTTCATTTTCTAATAATTTATCTTACCTAAGTCTTTGCCAGACATTCCCCAGTGCCTCTGTCTTGCCTGAGGTTGCTTAACTATAGGGCAAAAATACCATGTTTCATGCTCAGGTTAGCAAAATTCCATAGCTAAACTTGTTTTGTGACCAAATTCCCATAAGAAAGGCAATTTTGCCATTTTGGCTGCACTTTGCATTCCCATCCATTTTTTTCTTTCACTGAACAGAATATCAGATTTGAAACTATTAGAATTATAGAGTGGGAAATACATGGAATTACAACTTGGCAAATTTAATAAAAGAAAACAACATAAGGAAGAGTCTCAATCCTCATTTATTACTATTCAATCCTTTGTAAAACAATATTGATACTATACATAGAATAGTTGAGGTCTCTAGCTGGAGCTCACTTTGGCTGAAGGGTCCAGTTGCATACGGGGTGTCTATAAAGAGATGTTGCCATTTCAAACTCTTGACACAGAGGAAAGGGAAATAGGACTCAGTCCCATCTCTGAGTTTCCCATAGATTCTCTCTCCAAATGTGGGCCAGATGGAAAAAATGGTGTGTGCTGACCTTGTAGAAATTGCTGGAGCAAAATGCGAAACACGGATCTGGAAAGTCTTCTTACTTGGATACTGTGAAAGAAACATCTTGGAGTAGAACAAAAGTTCTGTGCATGAGAAAATTTTAAGTTCCAACACAGTACTTTCAAGCCTGATGTTTAAATTGTGATTTTTTTTTAATTTACATTCCAAATCACTTCCCCTTTCCCGTTTCCTCCCTCCCCGAAAGTCCCATAAGCCCCCTTCCCTCCCTCTTTTCTCCATTCAACCCCCTCTCGTTACTCTGTCCTGGCGTTCCCCTACATCCAGTCTTTCCAGGACCAGGGATCTCTCCTTCCATCTTTTTAGAAATCTATTGATATGCGGATTGTGTCTAGGGTATTCCGAGATTCTGGGTCAATATCCCCTTATCAGTGACTGCATACCATGTGTGTTCTTTTGTGATTGGGTTACCTCACTAAGGATGATATTTTCAAGATCTGACCATTTGCCTAGGAATTTCGTGAATTCATTGTTTTTAATTGCAGAGTAGTATTCCATTGTGTAGATATACCACATCTTCTGAATCCATTCCTCCGTTGAGGGACATCTGGGTTCTTTCCAGCTTCTGGCTATTATAAATAAGGCTGCTATGAACATAGTGGAGCATGTGTCCTTATTGCATGCAGGTAAAGTCTCTGGGTATATGCCCAGGAGTGGTATAGCCGGATCCTCTGGGAGCGTCATGCCCAGTTTTCTGAGGAACCGCCAGACTGCTTTCCAGAGTGGCTGGGCAGTGGTGGCGCACGCCTTTAATCCCAGCACTTGGGAGGCAGAGGCAGGAGGATTTCTGAGTTCGAGGCCAGCCTGGTCTACAAAGTGAGTTCCAGGACAGCCAGGGCTACACAGAGAAACCCTGTCTCGAAAAACCAAAAAAAAAAAAAAAAAATCTCTTTTTGGTCTACTGACCCAATTTCTGAGGTTTCAAGTACTTTCAACCTTCTATTCTCTCAGAATTTTAGCAGGCAACATAATTATAATAAAAAAAAAACCCTTTTCTTTAAAGGATAACATAACATTCAAGGAAAAAGATGGAGCAGAGACTGAAGGACAAGGGATCGACCCAACTTGAGACCCATCCCATGAACAGGCAACAATCCCTATCACTATTATTGATGATGTGTTGTGCTTGCAGATAGGAGCCTAGCATAGCTGTCCTCTGAGAGGCTCTACCCAGCATGTGATTGAGACAGATGCAGATACCCACAGGCAAACATTGATCCAAGGTTGGGGATCCTTATAAAAGAGTTTGGGGAAGTATCAAAGGCCCAGATGGTGAATGCAACACCACAGAAAAACCAACTGTCAAGTATACTGTTTCCCTGGGAGCTCCATGAGCTGGTCCAAGTCCACAGGTACATATGTAGGAGAGGGCTACCTTGTCTAGCCATAATAGGAGAAAATGTACCTAATCTTACAGATACTTGATGCACCAGGGTAGGGGTATACCTAAGTAGGGCACCCTGTCAGAAGCAAAGGGGAGTGGGAATGTGGTAGGGAGCCCTGTGATGGGGGACGGAGGCAGCATTTGGGATGTAAATACATAAACAAAAAATTTTAAAAAGATAACATAACCCGATATAGGTGGAATAATGTCTCAAGTAAGACACAAATATTTTTAACTCCTGGAGTGGAAGGTCCAGATAGTGTCACTATCTAATTTTATTTCTATGATTTTTACTTTGCATTTTAAAAAGAATACCTGTGGTTTCATAATTCTTCCCTGACTCCATGCAATGGAATACTCAGGCGCACAAGTAGCAGAGCTGGGTTACTGAAAAGCACCATGATATGTAGCAAATGAGAGCAATCTAGAACTCACCCTTACCCTTTATGTACCCTTTAATAGAAAAAGGTGGCTAACTTTTTGAATATTGAAAAAAAGCAATAGATTAAAAAGTGAGAACAAAAAAATGATACTTTTGCTCTTGCTCTCTTGCTCTTCTCTTGCTCAAGCTCTCCCCTTCCTGCTCAGTCCCATCTTCTTCCCATTCCCTTCCCCCTCTCTCTCCATGTGCTCATGGCTGGCCTCCTCTCCTCTCCTCTCCTCTCCTCTCCTCTCCTCTCCTCTCCTCTCCTCTCCTCTCCTCTCCTCTCCTCTCCTCTCCTCTCCTCTCCTCTCCTCTCTTCTCTTCTCTTCTCTTCTCTTCTCTTCTCTTCTCTCTTCCTCCTCCTCCTCTTCCTCCTCCTCCTCTCTCTCTCTCTCTCTCTCTCTCTCTCTCTCTCTCTCTCTCTCTCTCTCTCTCTCTCTGTCTCTCTCTCTCTTCCTTTCTCTGCCTCTACTACCCTATTAACTCCCCTCCCTATGCCCTAAGTAAACTCTATTCTATACTAAAAAATATATATTACTTTCAAAGGTATTGTTTCATCTATCAGGGAAGTCTCCTGATATCTATATTCTATTTCTGAGCTCTGGCAAATGAGCCGAAGAAATGTATGAATGTGAAGCAGCAGGATGGGGATGGGGATCTGGGAAGGTTTCTGTGGCATGACACATAGAATGGACATTATTGATTGCCACCCCATGCTAGCATATTATGCTGAAATAGTCACAGTGCCCAAATATGAAGAGGCTATTCTGTGTTGATAGGAAATCTAAGAGGTCTGCAGAGATACCGCCTTGACATTACAACTGTTTACCTCTGAAGGTATTCATATGTGAGAAAAATAGCCTCCATTTGCACCACTGCCTGGAGAATACATTATTACTAACTCATACATATTGCATTGGGTTTGGGAATCACTGGGCCTAGAACCACATGGGTTTAAATCCTCATTCTGATATTGGGAAATTTAAGAATAGTGCTGTACTGAATCTTTATCGACAAAAATAGGTTTAAGAATAACATCCAAAGGATAGTTATAAGGATCCAAATGATAGCATAGGGTGAGAGAATTCTAGAAAGAATGCAATGCATGGTAAATGCTGGGAGAAATCATACACTGTCACTCTTATTATTTCAGTTGATATCTGTGATATATTCTAAGCACTCTAAAAAATTTATTCCATATCTTTTGTTTTAACATTTGAAAACATAATATCATGTGAGAATAACATCTAAGTACTAGATGAGAAAAACCAAAGTTTGAAGAGTTTAAACAATTTGCAAAAGACTATAATACTATGTTTTAATATTATGCTCTAAGCACTCTAGATTCTATTTTAATGCCAGATTTAATTCTAGATTTTAATCCCCATGAATGCTTTTCTACCAATCATGAGAGGGTATAGATAAGAAATATTCATAGTTATACTGCATGGGACTGGGGTTTGGGAATTCTAGCAGAATTAATCCAGTTTTTGCAGCACAAATTCTCTGAACCTACAATATGTTGAATATATATTGTACAAAAGGGAGTCTTATGGGTATTTACATTTTATGACACACAGTATTATCTACTCATTTCTAAAAATGATATGTTAAAGTCTGAACCATCAATACTTGTGAACATAACTTTATTTGGACATAGTATCTTTTTAAATGCTGTAAATTTAAAGAAAAAGTCACTGGGATAAAACTTAGCCCTATGTTGTAGCTGTGCCTTAAAAAGATAGGATTCAGGCACACACAGGACTCCTAGATGTGAAGGTATAGACTGAAATCTGGGTAGGGTATGTATCTATAGGTTGAGGAGAGCGAAAGATTGCCAGATTATTACAGAGGGAGTACACATGAACAGATTATCTCTCATAGCCCTCAGAAGGGAGCAGCTTGCTCGTACATTGATCTTTGACTTCTCTCCTCTCTAACTTCTATGAAAACTGTATAGAGCCCAAACCAACCCAGTTTGTGGAACTCTGTAACAGCAGGCCTAGAGAATGATGACATGTGAGGAAGTATTATTGGGAAATTTTTCTTAGTTATACATATCCGGTTTTCTGACTTACTATTAACCAACCCAAGGGCTTTTTGCTGCTTTTAGCATCTCATGGATTGTGGGCTAAAAGACTGAAGTTACTATTTGTCCCCAAGTTATTAGTATGTATGCAGGATCTTTGCCTTTAACTAAAGATAGAACTAGAGTGCTGGATAAAAGAATTCTAACAAACCAGGAAATGGTTACTAAGGAGTAGCATAAAAGCCGTAGTGGCCGGTATGACTCTTCCCTGAAACTTGAACTTTAATGATCAGATAAAGCTATGGATATTCCAAGTCCATGAGTATTTATCCAGTGGAGAGTATTTTATGAAACTGAAAACACACCACTACACCATTTACTTACATTTTCCATCCTCTGGAAGTCTGTGTAGATATTCATCTTTAGTAGAAAAATAAACATGCAATGGCATAGCATATTCACTGCAATCGCTACATTCACAGATATTGAACTCTTGTACTGTATTTAACTTGCACTATATGCATGGCATCTCTATCATGGCCCACGATGGAGTAATGATTTTAGTATAGCTATCCATTGCAGCAGACTACATATCTTCATGAATTCTAAATAGACTTAAAAAAAAAAGCCATACCAAGCACCTGACAAATGAACTTAATGAATTTAAATGAACTTATGCATAACAAAGAAAAAAGTGACTAGAGGCCCTAAACAATGAAAGAAAATCTTTACTAGCTGAACACATCCCTGTTTTAGTATAAACTATAATACACCAAAATTAAATGATGGAAGTTAAAGCGACTCAGTCAATAAATGGGCTAGTGAAATGAGCAGGTAATTCTCAAAGACAAAGTACAAATAGCTAACAAAGGCAAGAAAGAAATGTTCAACCTCACTAGCCTTCAGAAAATGCAAATTAAAATGACACTGAAATTTAATCCCATCCCAGTCAGAATGGCAGTCACTAAGAAAATAAATACAGGCAAGAATGTAGAGAAAAACAGACCCTTAGACATGATGAGTTGCAATGCTAACTAGTTAGCCTCTATGGAAATCAGAATGGAGTTTCCTCCAAAATGGACAATAGAGTCACCTTAGAATACAGTTGGACCACTCCCAAGTCTTTACTCACACACCATAAGTTAACACACCACAAAGATATTTGCACTTCACTGTTTACTGCAGCCTTGTTCAAGATAGCTAGAGGGTAGAACCAGCCTATGTATCTAGCAACTGAAGAACGGGTACAGAAAATATGATGTATACAAAATGGAATTTTTCAACTATAAAAAGAATGAAGTTATGGGATTTTTTTTAACATGAAAAGAAGTACAACTGGACATAATCACAAGCCTGTTTCAGCAGAAAAATATTGTATACTTTCTCAAGTGTGTAGTTCCTATGTCTTATATAGATACATAAAATCGTGTGTGTAGTTACAACATGAAGTAGAAGAAAAACTGTCTAGGAGAACAGAGAGAATTAATGGGAAAGGGAAGGAAAGGAGAAAGGATAAATGATGTATAGGGAAATCGGTAAATATAGTGTGAAAACTGTCCTTGAACAATGAAAACGTTTGAAAAGAATAAAACATTATGCTATTTATTTTTTAAAAAGATTTATGTATTTATATTTTCCATGTACGCATGTTTTCACAGCATGTATATAAGTTCACCTCATGCATGCAGTGAGTGCAGAAGTCAGAAGAAACATTTGGTCCCGTGAAACTGGAATTACAGATGGTTATGAGCTGCCATGTGCATGCTGAAACCTAACCTGTGTCTTCTGCAAGAGAAGTAAGTGATTTTACACAACTGACTCATCTCTCCAGCCCCTATCTATTTCCTATATACATAAAGAGTCATGTCAATAACCATATGCTACTGTGCTCATTTTGGGAAGAGTCCCTTAATCCAAGCTCCATGAAAATGTGAAACTTTTCCCTGAAGGTCCTTGTTCACACTGGGTTTCTGAATCCTCCGGAGAGACTGGCCAAGATCAGATATTAAGAGTGGAGAACAGGCACCATGTAGTTGCCACCAGTAAAAATATCCTAGTGGTATTATCCTTAATTTGCAGATTCTCAGTGAATAGCTTTTCTTAGTCAGCCATACAAAATATACTGCAGGAATAATTTCACATTCAACTTCATTTCATACTTATCAAAATTCGGTTGAACAAAATGGTGCTTACAGAATAATGTGTCCTCTAGTTAGTTAGATATTCTAAAATCTTTCTTTGAGTTTATCTAGAACAGCAGAAAATAAAATAGCAGATAAATTCCTGTTTTCTTATTTCTACCCCTTCTCTTTTCAATGCAAGAAATTTCTTTTAAAGAACTATGCCTTGGCATTAATCAGATATATACATGTAATAAATAACTTTGTTTTCCAAGTCCAGGGGTATTCATTATTATGTGGTGAAAGGAGCATTGAGAGCATGGTACACACTATTACACAGATCTATTTGTGTGAGGACCAACATAAAACAATATTCTCTGCCCTCTGTGCTAGAAAATGATGTTTCGATTTGCATTTCCCTAATGACTAAGGATGATGAACATCTCTTTAGGTGCTTCTCAGCCATTAGATATTCTTCAGGTGAGAACTCTTTGTGTAGCTCTGTACCCCATTTTTTAATAGGGTTACTTGCCTCTCTGGAGTTTAACTTCTTGAGTTCTTTGTATATCTTGGATATTAGCCCTCTGTCGGATGTAAGGTTGGTAAAGATCATTTCCCAGTTAGTTGGTTGCCGCTTTGTCTTTTTGACGGTGTCTTTTGCCTTGCAAAAACTTTGTAATTTAATGAGGTCCCATTTGTCTATTCTTGATCTTAGAGTATAAGCTATGAGATTCCATCTCACACCAGTCAGGATGGCTAAGATCAAAAACACAGGAGACAGCAGTTGTTGGCGAGGATGTGGAGAAAGAGGAACACTCCTCCACTGCTGGTGGAATTGCAGGCTGGTACAACCACTCTGGAAAGCAGTCTGGCGGCTCCTCAGAAAACTGGGCATGACACTTCCGGAGGATCCGGCTATACCACTCCTGGGCATATACCCAGAGACTTTACCTGCATGCAATAAGGACACATGCTCCACTATATTCATAGCAGCCTTATTTATAATAGCCAGAAGCTGGAAAGAACCCAGATGTCCCTCAACGGAGGAATGGATTCAGAAGATGTGGTATATTTACACAATGGAATACTACTCTGCAATTAAAAACAATGAATTCACGAAATTCCTAGGCAAATGGTCAGAACTTGAAAATATCATCCTTAGTGAGGTAACCCAATCACAAAAGATCACACATGGTATGAAGTCACTGATAAGGGGATATTGACCCAGAATCTCAGAATACCCTAGACACAATCAGCATATCAATAGATTTCTAAAAAGATGGAAGGAAAGACCCCTGGTCCTGGAAAGACTGGATGTAGGGGAACGCCAGGACAGAGTAATGAGAGGGGGTTGAACGGAGAAAAGAGGGAGGGAAGGGGGCTTATGGGACTTTCGGGGAGGGAGGAAACGGGAAAGGGGAAATGATTTGGAATGTAAATTTAAAAAAAAAATAAAATAAATAATTAAAAAGAAAAAAAAAAAAGAAAATGATGTTTCTAAAGGTTATAAAAAGGAAGGTTGTTGAAAATCTTATAAAATTGTGACCATCTCTTATCATAGTTGCTCCCTTTTACCAGTTGCTTTAAAATATAAAATTCGACTTTTATTTACTTTTGGCAAGAATAAGAAATATTGTGGTATATACTGCAGATATAATCCTGCTCAGGATTCCATGAAAATTTCAAGTCAGATTGTATCATATTTATTATTTATATCCTTAATTTTAACATGATATATATATATATATACAGATTTATAAAGTCATTTTAAATTTACCCTAAATAAAGGGGAATTAAGTATATAAGTATAAGTATATAAGTATCTTTTTTAAAAAGATTTATGTATTTATATTTTCCATGTACACATGTTTTCGCAGCATGTATATAAGTTCACCTCATGCATGCAGTGAGTGCATGCATATATATGTATATATATATATATATATACATATCTCCCTATATATATGTATATATATATATATATCACTTTATATATACATATATATATATGTATATATATATATATATCACTTAACTTTAACAGTTCATCTATCTGAATGTCTTTTCTTTCACTTTAAAAAATCAATTGTCTATATAGTTCATGAGGCTGTAAAGGTTATAATAGTTAATTTGCTGACATGTTTTAAGTAAGATTTTAGAACATCATGGCATCTTAGTAAGTGTATGTTCTTTTGCTGCAGCCCTTTAAAAGATTTTGAAATTTTGATAAATTAGTAGTCAGCAGAAATGTTATGTTGCCAGTAATCTCAAGAAAGTGGTGAGTTTGATTCTTGGCATGAGGTGGAGAGTTTAAAGGACCTCGCATCAGCAGATTAGGTTGAACACTAATTAGAACAGGCTGTAACGATGGAGGAGGAGTAGACTAGACATACTGTGCTCTCTATATAAATCTACATAGTAATTAAAATATAGTCATAACTCTCAGTAAAGATAGTCCTTGGCCAAGAGGTTTCTAGGGCTGAAATATTAGGACTGTTAATGAAGCCTTATCAAACTACTTGATGCAGATATTGCATATTTTTGTGCCTGTGCCACATAAAAAGTCCTATAAGCTTTACATTAGAGAAGGTTTATTGATTCATAGACTCCTTTGAAATAAAAAAGGCAAGGCAGCCTGGAAGCAGATGGGGCAGAGATCCCAGCAAACCACAGGGATATCTTTGCCTCCTATGGTTGGAAATATGCCCACATTTGTCTTTTACTAGTTTTAAAAAAAAGCATCAAACCAGATGTCCTGAACCTTAATTTCCATTACAGTTGTGCTATATTCTGTCTCGGGGATACCTGGAATATACAAGCATTAAAGTATCTGGTCAAGAGAGGGTAAGGGAGAAGACAATTGCACAGACAATCCAAGGGAAATGGAGACGCTGTTTTTGGACATTTCTAAATGTCACCTTATCTGGGCTGAACTATATGTCTCAGTTCTCCATATCTTGGTTATTTCTAATTAGTGTGAGCCATGAAATTCAAGTAGAGATCCCTGTGCAATAGCTGAAGGCTATCAAGGAAAGAGGCCACTATTTTGTAACATACACTTTCCTTTTATACTGGCTTGTCTCTTTGTGGTCAACAGCTTGTCCCAAATATTGAGACACTGGAAGTGTTTTAAAATAATGTAGTGTTAGCATTTATTGAGCTAATTGTTAAATTGTGTAAAACTTTCTTGATGAGAAAAACAAAGGCTTGAAAAATGACTGACAGTAAGTTCTCAAATGTTCAACAGCCTTTGTGTTAAAGTTCTAAACTTCAGAGGTGATTGAAGTGGGGGGTGGAGTGGGTCACAGGGAAGAATTATGTTCTCCCAAACTCCCAGTATTGTGGTCTACTCACAATCTGCATGGTGTTTTCTTGTCTCCTCCAAAGCGTCCAGTTTCCCATCAGGGTGGGTCCTGTCACTATCAGGTTATGTGCTATCAGGTTATATTCTGTCTCAGCTATTGTGGTGCCTTTTCTCTCCCATTTACAATCAAATGTTGCCATAACGGTTATTTTTACATTCTTCTTTTTGTCATTCCCTACTCCTTATGTTTAATCTACCGCAAAATGGTAAGGCTATGACCCCAACAAATGTTTCAACCGGATAGGTGGTTTTGAATCATGTATTCAGCAATGTGTTTTGTAAATTTAAAGATATTTGATATTTCGAACTTCTGGGATATTTCAGAGTCCAAAGCCGAGCTTGCGTTCTCCTGCCTGTGGTCTTTCCCTACTGTGCCTTCTCTCCAAGAACGTTGGTGCACTTAGCCCAACTCTGCAGATAGAAACCCTGGCAATGATTTCCCTCATATACCAATTGCCCACTCCTGTTGTTTTTGCTTCTAAAATATACTTCGCTTTCATCTGGTTTTCTAATGATATCCCAATGACATCATTAGAGTTCATAATTATGGATTTTAAGTTTTCGTCTTTTGTACTCTATAGTTTAATCTTTTTTCCCTTTCAATCACTCTTCAGTCTATAGTCAGGAGGTTTAAAGGACCAGGAAAATGAAGAAAGACGATAAAAAGAGGTAAGAAGGGAAACTAAATGAGTTTAAAAACTTAAGCATCCTCCTCTTGACTATCCCTTCCCTCTAGGCAATGTGACTTACTTTCTCTGAAGTAATCTCCACATAGCAGCCATAATTTTATAAAATATAAATATGCTTTACATAAAATTTATATAAAATATAAATATACTTAATAATATTCTAATGCTGACCACTCATCTTGGAATAAAATATAATTAAAAATTTTCAGGTGGTCATGTTTCCTCTGCCCTTCTGTCCTGTCTTCCTGTTCTGTCTATCCTTTGTGTTACCTCTGAAAGCTTACAAAGGTTGTTTGACTTGTATATAAACAGCTTGCTCCCCCAGCTTCAAAGGACAGTTCATCTATCTATTCCTATTGATCACTTATTTAGCTCTTGGATTTAACTCTTGGTTGATCCTTTTCTTACTCTGGCCATCCAGACAACTATAATATCCCTTAGCACTCAGCATGCTCATGTGAGCAGGATGCGATCTTAGCACACTGACCATACTGCATTCTTTTAATTACCACATAACTAAATATTCTTAAATCAGATAATGGGGTCCAGCTTGCTCTTCTGCATGTAGTTGTATGTAATTATTCAACTCTTTTTGGATTTATGAAGGCCTTTATTCAATCATTGAAAAATAAATGTAATTTTCTTCTGGGAAGAATAACTCTTTGGGGAATGAGTAAAAAAAATGTGCTGAAAATTTGAAAAATAAATTATTAAAAAGCAAATAATCTCAGAAAACCACAGCCCTGGATTTTATTTTTAGAATTATCTTCAGCAGAACCAGGGCAGGTAATTAAGGGATAGACTATGGAACCAATTGTCAGTATCTGATATCTAATACTGGATCTGACTGTAATCCATAGGCAAAAGCAAGAGACAGCAGCATATATTGGCAACTGAACTCTGTGACGATCTCTGTCCTACCAACTTTACTGAAGCCTGGGGTCATACAACCAGGCTCATGACATCAGTAGTTTAATGACATGTCTGGCTTCCTTCTAACAATTGGATACTGAGTGTACTTCAAGCATGTGTTCCATGCTGAGCACAGGAATACCTTATTAAAAGGACCCCTCCTTTGTTCAGGATGTGTGGCTCTTCCACATAAGCAAGTAGAAATATGTGAAAGGACTTTTGAGATGGAGATGGTTGAACTATGATTTGAAGGAAGTGAACCAGTGAAGAGATGGTAGGTCTTGGCAAAAAGGGAAGCAGTGATGTGGAAAGACAGAAGGTGCCCCCTTATTTCACTGTAGTGATTGTCTTACCAACTCATCTCTTGAAAGTCTAAAACACCCTGGTGCTATACACCCCTTAAGAGGTGATTGCTAATTTAGGACAGTCTTTAAGGATGAAATCAACACTCTTATAAAAGATATTCCTCAGAATTTTCTGTCCCATGAGAGATCTAGAACAAAGATGCCATATTTCATCCAGAAAGTCACCCAGCACCATGTTCATTTCTCAGACTTAAAAATTACAAAAACAAATTTCTCTGTTTTTCAATGCTTCCTAGTTGGTGAATTTTTGTTATGGCAACTGCCTGAAAAGACTGCCACTTTAGAATGGAGAAGGGGAGGACATGGGATCAAAGAAGAGAAGGTACAAAGATTTGCATGTGTAAATGTGTGTATCTTGGAGTTTATGTTTTTGTGCTTTTATTTGGCACTTTTTCTTCTGTTTGCTTGTTTTAATTTATTCTAATTATTTTTATTTTATTTTATTGTTATTATTTAGATGCCAGTTTATCTCACAAGAGACAACAAAGTATGGATTATGATAGTAGGGGAGGTGTATAGGATTGTGGAAGACTTGAGAGAAGGGAAATCATAACTGGAATCTACTGTATGGGAAAATCTATTTTACACTATAAGATAAACAGTGGAAATGACTCTTGATTCTATTCACTACTATTAATGTGACATCTGTTACTAGGTAGATTTAAATCCTGCTCCATAAGATGGTACCCATACCTAGTACCATTAGCTGAACAAAGCATTAATGACTGGCTAGGTCATAGACTCTAGGGAAGAACCTAATACTATTATTTTGTTAAATTCACATAATAATAAACTGTTTCTAGTTCTTATCTTCATACTCACAGATTAGTGTCTTTCAACCCTTTAGTAGACAGCAATTAATATAGATAATTTAAACAGTCTAACAACCGGAGAATAAAGGATGGTAAAATACTCAGCTCTATATAGGAAACCTACATCATTTACCCTCTCCTGACCCCTGACCCCAGAGTTCTGGGAAAATCAGAGAAGAAGAGGCAGAAATAATATAAGAGATAGTGATAGTGGGTATCTTCTGGGAAATAATGTTTGCTGGACATGATAGAACTGTCACTCATATGATATCACAGCATTTGTGAGTGCATGTGCAAGGCCTATACAAGGACAAGCCAGCAAAAAGGCTAGCACAGATGGGGAACAGGATCATGAAGTCCCTGAGGAGCTGTTAGTAACTGATAACTGTTGGGGGCTGGGGAGGTTGCTTTTATCAAATAGGCAGCCCCTTAGAGACTACTTATATTCCAGTAAAAGGCCCCACACCTGTCAATATGCAGACAAATAATACTCTTAGCTTTGATATGGAAGATTCTCTTTCTGGTGAACAGTGATGAATGTAAAAACTCAAAGTCACTTAAGGCACTAAGAATAAGATAGGATTTGTTGCTAGGCCCTAAACAGGATGTTTATGCCATCACCTCTATGGCTCAGGAAATATCAGCAGAGGACTGGTATAGGATTCAGTGAGCTAGAAGAGAGAAAGAGTGTTAACTACTATTTCCAGGACATAACATAGCCATCATAATCATGAACTAATAATAGCTACATTGATCTGCACTGGGCCAGCACAAGACTGAGCTTGTCATAGATGTGAGAGGAGAGCATGTGTTCTCACTCCTTCCTGGTGGAGTTCCTGGTTGTCTATTGATGGATTTTGGAGGAAGGGCATTCATTTTCTTCAGTTGTGTACCCACTGGTGAGTTGATAGACTAGACCAATAGGTAATTCCATGCCCTTGGACCCAGGGGTTCTCCTGGTTAAACCCAGTGATTTACAAGTCAAAACAAAAAGACACACATGTGAGAACATGATTTGTAGGCAGGAGTGTGGAAAGGGGTAGATGAGAGATAAAAAAGAGTAATAGAAGGAATTATATACATGTATGAAATATCAAATAAGTTGTAAAGGTTTAATAAATGACACTGCAGGATGTCTTTCACAATGTCCTAATATAAGTTATTCTTTAATAAACATTTATTTACTTTCATGTCCTTTAGAAGCATGTTTAGTTGGAGTACCAAACAGCCTTCTTGTCTCAAATAAGGAAGTCATGCTCTTTCTATAAAAGAGCCTTGGAACACCTAAGAAAAGGGGACAAAATTAGAGAGCTGCAGAAGGAGTTTTACAGCACCAGAAGACAAGAGATTTCTAGTGATAGCTACTTTCATTTCCAGGTACTCTTTATTACAACAGATGAGAGTACATATCACATGCTTATTATAATGCTCAGTTTCAGATGTGTGCTGCACTAAATATTTTGGTGTATGACTATTCATTGACAAACATTTCCTGAGCATCATATATGTAATGGCATCCTATGAAGAGATAGAGATATCTCTAGTCTATCTCTATTCTAGTAGTTTTAGTCTATGTTGTAGAACAGAATGGAAAAACACACAAATTCAAAATGTGTAAAGCATCCTCTATACTACCATAGAGACAACAGAGCATAGCTGTCCAGAGAATAGTATTAGAAGTAGGATTATCTGACTTTGGATTTTTTTACTTATTGGCTGTATGGCCTTGAAAGCTAGTTACTTACCTTTTGCTGCCTTATTCTCTGAATTATAAACTGAAGTTGATAGTGATAATCTAGTTTTGATTGTAATGAGTACTAAAAAAGTTCACGACTATAAAGTACTTAAAAGAGTCTTGAAAGAAATGAATTTTTATTAGTACATAGTATTGTCAATATGTTACCATTAAATTTATTATTATAAATCAGTACTATGAAAACCTTAAATATAAAAAGCAGAAGAGGGTGGGAAATGATATAGCAAGATAGCATGTAGATAAGTGAATCAAGGAAAGTGCAGATGCTTCATCAAGATGCATAAAGGAAAGGAGGGAGGGAGTCACATGAAAGAACCTTCAGCTAAAGCAGAACATTGCTGAACAATTCAAGTGCTTCTGGGAGAAAAACAATCTTGGTTCTCTGTGGTCAAGAACTAGTGTGAAAGCTCCTGTACTAGAAAAGAACAAATCAACTAGAGAATGGAGATACAGTTCGGGAGAATAAAGGGAAGAAGAAAGGCCGATTTATCTGGAGGCTCCTGGAGGAAGTATGAGCTTTGTCCCAAGATTAAGATAAAGCCAACATGGAGCTGTGAACAGACAGCATGATCTCAATGCCTTCTGCTTTTCTTTCTTTTTTTTTTAATTGGATATTTTATTTATTTTCATTCATATTTTTATTTTTTATTGGTTATTTCATTTATTTGCATTTCAAATGTTATCCCTACTTCAAGTTTCCCCTTCACAAGTCGCATATCCCTTCATCCCTCCCCCTGCCTCTATGAGGTTGCTCCCCCTACCTGCCCACCTACTCCTGCTTCAGGGGCCTAGCATTCCCTTCTCCTGGGTCATCAAGCCTCCACAAGACCAAGAGTCTTGGTCCCCTCCCAGTGATGCCAGATAAAGCAATCCTCTGCTACATATCCAGCTGGAGTCATGGGTACCCCATGTGTACCCTTTGGTTGTTGGTTTCGTCCCTGGGAGCTTTGAGGGGTCTTGTTAGTTGATATTGTTGTTCTTCCTATGATGTTGTAAACCCCATTCAGCAACTACAGTCCTTGCCCTAACTTCCCCATTGGGGTCCCCGTGCTCAGTGCAATGTTTGGCTGTGTACATCCCCATCTATATTGGTCCGGTTCTGGCAGAGCCTCTCAGGGGACAGCTATACTGAGCTCCTGTCAGTAAGCACTTCTTGGTATCCACAATAGTGTCTAGGTTTGGTTTCAGCAAATGGAATGGATCCCTAGGCAGGGCAGTATCTGGATGGCCTTTCTTTCAGTTTCTGCTCCACTCTTTGTCCCTGCATTTCCTTCTGACAGGAGGAATTCTGGTTTAATATTTTTGAGGCAGGCGGGTGGACCCCCAGACCACTATAGATAATAAATTACAGATGAGTCAGCAATTCCTGCATTCTTGTTTATTCTACCATTAGCACAAGTGGTAAGCATTGGTGTTACTGTTTTGTAGTAAACAGTACATGAGCCTTGGAAATAAAATATATCAAAAGAAACATGTCACTCTAAGTCTGTGTGCATCATCTACCTATGTAAGGGCCGAAGGTGGTGTCCCCAATCCTCTGACATGTTATGTCAGCACGTTCCCTTTTTCATATCGTCTATAACATGTTCTCTCTACATTACTTTGCCAATTATCACATTCATCTCCAGGGACAAAGGCACAATTACATCCCAGTGTCTTCCTAGAATACATACTGAGAGCTCAGTTGTGATTTGTTGAATGTATGAATGCAACATGAATAATTAGATATTGAATTGGTAGAGTAACAGCAAAGACAGATGACTTTTGAATATCCATTATGTTTAACATCTTTACATAATTAGGAATTGCAGTTTTAAGCTTATAGCAGCTGTAGTTCTTTGCATAAGATCTGTACAAGACTGAGCCCCTCAACATTTCATCATGGTTGGAGGAGGAACCCCAGAGGACTACCCATCCCTGTGGGACTATTGGCTATTAATGGTTATTGGTATATGTAATGTCATTTTTTTTAATAGTAGTGTAGCCACTGCTAAGTTGCCCTTGCTTCAGCAAATAACCTCCCACCCATGCTCAGGCAAGAAACTCTAATTAAAATCAGTGAGCCATTCAGCAAAGAAGATAAAAATATAGGATGGGTTTTGTTGAGAAGAAGGGCTCCAACAAGATAGGAAGAGGAAGAGGGTAAAAGACAAGGAATTAAAATAATTAGCTTTTATTATGTGAATGCATGAAACAGTCAATCAATTAAAAAATACACAAGTTTTAAAAAGATTACTAGAAATTGTAAGAAAAATACTTTGTAATAAAATCATATGAAAAATCATTAAAAATGCAGGGCACTATACATAATAAAGCTCTTTTCCCAGCCTTCTTAATGTTCAGCAGGGCTATTATAATGATTTTCTATAAGTTGCCTTTTCTAAAGAATTAATATCCTACTACATGTCCATACTTGAAAACAGATAAAAATGAAATAAGATTCCTAAAGATTACTATCACAATGCTATTACAGAATGAGCAATGACAATTGCTCTTGTTTCTTTAAGGTTTTCCAGTCTACAAGTCATTGCTGCGTCCCTGCAAATTCAGAAGGAATTGAATATTTTCTAAATCATTTATGCGTACATACACACACACTTTCTGGATCATTTCTGCAGCAATCATTTTTGCAGTGGCCTTGATAAAAGCTGACTGTGACTTTTATTAAATCCAGCCCCCATTAAGACTTGGCATTGTTTGGAAGCACTATCAAATGATGCTGAGCTCAGTGTGGGCACCTGTTTTTGTACCTTCTGACTTCATCAAACAGAGAGCCCTGTCATTCTTTCTTGAAACTGTGACTAGTAACGAGATACTCTTTTCATTAGTATGTGAAACCAGTCTCCATGACTTTAGTTTCTTTCAGTGCCAGATAATAAGTAGATGAAAATGATTCCCCAATCTCAACTCTAACACCTCTGAAATTAAGCCCTGGGGAAGCCAGTGATAATGCCAAGATGGTATCTTCTCTTTATACTGTTGGGAAAAAAATAGCTCTACCAAGTCTGGAAGAACAAAACCTTAGGCATTTCCACACCATTTCACACTGATGGTCTCCTAGGGGACTATGTAGAGATGAGGCACAATTCTGGGAAACACAGGACTTCAACTCTAACAAGCAGGACATCTCATGTCTAGAACTAGACAATATATGTTTTGAGCTACTAAAGGAAAAAAATGATAAATAATTACTGAACATCTATATCATACTAATCACATGATGTTATTCTTATAACGTAGTAACTTATCCATAGCAACTATTTTATTTTCCTCAATTATATATGTATATAAAGCACATAATCAAATATAGATAGATGATAGATAGATAGGCAGATAGATAGATAGATGATAGATAGATAGATAGATAGATAGATAGATAGATAGATAGATAGATAGATAGATAGAAAGAAAGATAGATAGATAGATAGATAGATAGATAGATAGATAGATAGATAGATAGATAGATAGATAGATAGCCAGATAGACTAAACAACTTATACTAGGCCTTATATATACAAATGAGCAGAGCTGAGATATAAGCTGATATAATTATTTGCCAATTTTTTCCTTACTGTTTAATTCTACTGTAATGAAGACATGAGGCACAGTAGGAATACAAGTGTATAACTATGAGATTTCAAATCCATGTGTGTGTGAGACACTGAGGTGTAATTTCCTTCTGTTAACAATAGCATTCTACTGTTATATGTTATTATGACATATGTTTATGTCATATCTGGTGTGGTGTGTGTCATGTGTTACATGTTATATGTTTCTTTCCCTAAATATATTAATATATTACCTCGTATCTAATACGCTTCATAACATGTTTTATTTTGGAGAATTTAAAGTATTCTTCCACCTGGTTTGAGGTACAGATATAATCTTAAAAGTAGTAAAAGTCAAGTGCATGACTGTGCTGTTGTAGTCTCTTAACCTCATTAGACTCCATTGCTTAGTAAATTGCAATGAATTAGACTGAGACCTCATTATTAACACTTCATCATAGTTATGTGAGTTAACACCTTTATTTAGTTTCAGGAACGTGTCAGAATCCAGAGATTTTTAAGGTGACTCCATTCAATATTAGATGGAGTAGAGAACAACAGTGTATGAGTAGAGTATATAGTATATAGCACAGTATAACACAACATAGCACAACATAGCATAGCATAGCACAGCATAGCACACCATCGCATCGCATCGCACCGCATCACTTCACACTGCACAGCACAGCACAGCACATGATAGCATATGTTATATCTCACAGAGTATTATATGCCTATAAAAAAATACAGCACAAAGATGCCATTTTTCAAATGGAAGTGGAATCTGGAAATTCTATGGAGTCAACATACTTTCAAAAATAATTGCTATCATTAGCAAAGTTTGTGTTTCTGCCTAAAAGGCATTGTAGAGAACATCTGAAATCCTAACTTCCAAATGGTAAAAAGTACCATGACTTGTGGAGAATATGTGAAATCAAGGAGAAAGAAATCTTATAGGAAACTCATACTCTTGTTACTTGTGCCTCTTCCTCAAGGCATGTTAGAAACTCTCCTCACTAAGTTTGGGCTTGCTCTAGTTTCTGTAGTTTTCCCTAAGTTTGAGACAGTAATAAAAGCACCTGCCTTCTGAGGGATATTGGGCATCCCTATGGCAAACTTTCCTAACCAAGACAATATATCTCATCATTATTCTCTCCAACTTAATGCTAGATTTATAACCTTTGCATATTAATCCATTTAATTGTACAAATTTATATTTTATTGTGAATTTCTTGCTGTGTTATACAATGTAATTTTAAAGGATAGAGAAGAAATGTAATAGTTTCCTACATTTGTATTCAGAGTAATATAATTGGTAGCCTAGGGATATAATTTATTCTAGTTTTCAAATATCAGTCCTTTTTCCAACATCAGTCCCAAAACATAAATGACACTGAATTAATGATGCTGACAAACAATGGAAGAGAGTAAACATGGCTACTGGAGGAGATAACTTTCTTTCTTAAGACAAAGTTGCAAATATCACATGCTGGCTTCATGCTTATTTTTTTTCTTTTTTTTTAATTTTATTTTATTTTCTAAGTTTTTTTTTATTTACATTCAAAATCATTTCCCCTTTCCTGTTTCCTCCCTCCTCGAAAGTCCCATAAGCCCCCTTCCCTCCCTCTTTTCCCCATTCAACCCCCTCTCGCTTCTCTATCCTGGCATTCCCCTACATCCAGTCTTTCCAGGACCAGGGGTCTCTCCTTCCATCTTCTTGGAAATCTCTTGATATGAGAATTGTGTCTAGGGTATTCCAAGATTCTGGGTTAATATCCCCTTGTCAGTGACTGCATACCATGTGTGTTCTTTTGTGATTGGGTTACCTCACTAAGGATGATATTTTCAAGTTCTGACCATTTGCCTAGGAATTTCGTGAATTCATTGTTTTTAATTGCAGAGTAGTATTCCATTGTGTAAATATACCACATCTTCTGAATCCATTCCTCCGTTGAGGGACATCTGGGTTCTTTCCAGTTTCTGGCTATTATAAATAAGGCTGCTATGAACATAGTGGAGCATGTGTCCTTATTGCATGCAGGTAAAGCCTCTGGGTATATGCCCAGGAGTGGTATAGCCGGATCCTCCGGGAGTGTCACGCCCAGTTTTCTGAGGAACTGCCAGACTGCTTTCCAGAGTGGTTGTACCAGCTTGCAATTCCACCAGCAGTAGAGGAGTGTTCCTCTTTCTCCACATCCTCACCAACAACTGCTGTCTCCTGTGTTTTTGATCTTAGCCATTCTGACTGGTGTGAGATGGAATCTCAGGGTTGTTTTGATTTGCATTTCCCTAATGACTAAGGATGATGAACATCTCTTTAGGCTTCATGCTTATTAAACAGTTGAGAATAACCTCAAATTTCTGCTCCTTTGTCTTCCATCCCTCTAAGAGCTGGGCATAGAGAGTTGTTCCATAATGCCTCGTTTATAAAGTGCTTGGAAGGGTTTTATGAATACTATTCAAGGACTATCAACTGAACACATTTCTATCTCAGGAGATGACTTCTAGGAAATTAGGTAGATTAGATATAAAATGCCTTAAAAACTAATTTTCCCTAGGTATTTTAAGAAATCCCAAGTCTCATGAACCAGATGAGATTACTGGGTATACATACACATATACATGCATACACACAAGAACACATTGTACATATATATTATATATTATACATATTATTATATCATATTATATGTATATATTATTAAGTATGTATTATATATGTATATGTATAATTCATACATATGGATATGTATTATATATATGTATATATAATATATATGTGTGTATGTTATACATATATAATCATACTCTGTATGTCTATATACATATATAGACAATGCATCTATATGTGTTATATGTGTATATGTATGTACATATATGTGTTATACACACACACACACATATATATATACATACATACATACATTTTAAACATCTAATGGTCTTGTGCGTAGTGAAAGAAAAGAACTGAACAAGATGACTCAAGAATTGGACAAACTTATGTCTATAGGCAGTTTCCAGGAAGGAACAAGAACTGCAGAAGTCAAAGACAATCTGTTTTCTTTTAAATGTATTGAAAAGATAGAAATTGAAGCTAAGAAGTATAGAATCATTAAAAAATATGGTCTGTAATCAGAACAGAAATGAATTAGCAAAAACCAAGTCATGATAGATATGATTAAATTGGCATGTAGGAATGTTTGGAAGGTCAATGCAACAGTATGCTTTTGCTACTTAAGATGGTGTAGAGGAATGTGAACATGAAAGAGATATAAAGAAGAAAATGTCACAGAGAAACATAAAGATTGCAATGAAAAACACTAATCGCTGCCAAAAGTGTGGAATGGGATGTAGTATCTTTCTAAAAATAATGAAGATGACTTTGGACAATGAAACAAAGGAGTTGAACACTGAAAATGAGATCATCCATGTTAACATACTTAGGAGTTGAGCTGCAGAAAGTAAAGGAGAAAGTCTTTTAACTCAAATATTCAAAGCAGAATGAACACAAGGAAGACCATAGTACATCACATCATTACCAGAGAGGGAAAACATGAAAACACAACTAGAAAAGGAAAATACCACACATAGAAAAACAAGTAAGTGATTTCTGATGGCTATCTCTTCAGGATGATGGCTGTAGGTAAAGTGACAAAGCAGAGTGGTGCCACATTGTAACATTCTGGGCATGCTTACACAGACAGTATGGTATACTTATACAGAGCAAGAAGATGTACACTTATAAGTCATAGAGAAGTGGGAGGGCGTTGACTGGGGAACAGGGGGAGGGAAGAGGGCTTATGGGACTTTCAGGGAGGGGAGAACCAGAAAAGGGGAAATCATTTGGAATGTAAATAAAGAATATAGAAAATAAAAACAAAACGAAACAAAAAAGTCATAGTGACCTTTGTGTTCAAACATTGAATGTGTGAATGCAAGTTGCACAAAACATTGTTAGCACAACACAGCATACTGTTTCATGGTAGAATATTTTATGCCAAATTATAGTAGGCTTATATATTAGTAGCAATCATATTATCTTTGTAAATTATGTTCTAACACCTTGTACTTTTATTTGGCTGGTAGCATTTCTATCCCTTCTTGAGTCATGTGGGATGATACAAATTTATTGTAGACTCAATCTCACTCTATTTTAGCAATTCTTTTAGCTCCATTATAATTTTATAGGCTTTCCATCACTCATCTGTCTGTCACTGACTGAAATGTCATTCTGTGGAATATTTCTTCACTTAAAGTATAAATTGACAGCTAAATTCTATGCCCTGTAAAAATAACATTTAAATGAACTCATTACTGTAGACATCAATCATTACCATATATTTCAGAAAAAAACTAGAAGAGGGGAATTAGGAAGTTTCTCAATACCAGAAATTAAAGAATGTTTAATGAGAAATACAAGGCATGATCATTACATACTGTATACATGGCCTGAATTGCTACACTGAACACCTCAAATATGTACAGTTACCTTACATTAGTAACAATGCACTTAAAAGATTTTTTTTCAGGGAAGAAAATCCGATAAATTATTGGTGCCAAAAGCAAAGTGCATTAAATGCTAAAAAATGTTTGGGGTTGAGTAAATGTAATGTAAAATTTATATCTAAATGCAAAATGTAATCCTCACAAAGAAATCATGAACATCAGGAATGTCAAATACCTCGCATTGCCTTAGTGTTAATGCCTAAATATAAGTGATTAGTTAAAATTAAAATGATAAAAACACTCTGCATAATGCATGTATAGGTAAAAACAGTGAAGATTGTGGGCAGAATATTGTGAATCTCCTACATTGTTTAAGAAGCAATATGATATTGACTAAAGATAAACTGTAACAAATTATGTACCCTAGGACAACTGAAAATAAGGATGCATATATAGTAAGCCAATAAAGGATATAAAATTTAAAGTGTGATTATCTTTTAAACTTACAAGACACTCAGAGAGAAATCTAGGGACATGTCAGTGAGATCATCACTTTCTACAAGTGCATATAATCATAAAAATCTGTTTTGAAATAACGTACTTTTTTTTAAATGAGAGTTATACAGACTTTTCATGTTTGTTAGTTTATAATCATTCAACTTATTTAGGATAATTGTATATTCAGTGTTAATTATTCCTAAGGTAGATAATAGGATTAGAAGTATCAATAAATCCCAAGTGATTTTTCATGGGCTTGAAATATACGAATCATCCAGTAAGTAATGGAGAAATCTACACACCACGTCTTGGCTTACTACTTGCATTACTTACTTCTTGTCCTATTACTCTTCTTTCAGAGTACAGAATAGAGTTTGATTAGCACTATTTTACTATTCTTGCTGCTTTTTTGCCAATATATATTATCTATATATTGGGTTGTACAAGGCTATTTTCATACGAGGATCTGATGAATTTTGAGCAAATTCCTTGTTCTTGTACTTCATTAGCATTTCTTTGTCACTCCTCCTCACTCCCATTAGTTTTTTCTTTGCTTTTTGTTACCCTAAACATATCTAAACACACTCCTATACCATTTGTACATGTATAATTTTATGTAGCTGTATAAAATATAACAACCATAAGTGGGAGTAAACTTGTGATATTTATCTTTTTAAGACAGACTTAATGCCCTTACTTATGTTACCTTCTGTCGTAATTATACTCATTTCTGCTATAACCAAGAATAAGACAGGGTGTCTTCATTCCCCACTCTTACTTGTATGGTATGTGAAATCTTAGCTACAACAAGACAAGAAAGGGAAAGAAGGAATCCAGACAGGAAAGGAAGATGTAAAAAAAATGCCTTTATCTGAAGTTTTTTAGAGCAAAGTATCAGGATACAAAAATCAACATCAACAAATAAGCATTTTCTCTAATTAGTAACAAACCTGGTGAGCAAGAAACCAGACAAACAAACATATCACAATTGCCACAACAACAACAACAACAACAAACTCTTAGAACAAATCTAACTCAGGATGTAAAGAACATCTGAAATAAAAACATTGATATTGAAAAAAAATTGGAAAAATATTTAAAAGACAAAAAGATTGATTCTGACATTTGTCTATTAAAAGCACTAATATGAGAGGAGAAGAACCCAAGAGTGTGATCATAAAATTCACACAGAAATAGAGGAATACCTAGGTAATCAAGTTAATTATTTCCTTTCAGTGAATTAGCTCTCCACAAACAAAGCATAGTGATGACTTTGGATTATTATTAAATCATTCATGACTTCCATTACCCCAAAACATCCTTTGAAACTTCCAAACTGATTCACCCTGTATTTGCATTCTTATCATGCAATTGGGAAGATATTTTCTATTATCTCATATAATTTAGAAAGATACATAAGTGTGTGAGTTTAGGTATTTTTTAAATTTAGAAATTATTTGGAAATCTATCTAGATACAGCAGATTTGGGGTGTAGCTTCGGTTTAGAATGCTCCATAGCTCAGGAACTTTAAAAACTATTTAATTCTTTATGATTTTAGGGATATGTATGTATGTGTGTGCCTAAGTGTATGTGTGTACATGACATGTGCCCATGAGACTTCAGAACTCAGAAGAGGGAACAAGATCCCCTGTTACTGAAGTTACAGACTAAGGATGTTGCAATGGAGGAATGGATTCAGAAGATGTGGTATATTTGCACAATGGAATTCTACTCTGCAATCAAAAACAATCAATTCCAGAAATTCCTAGGCAAATGGTCAGAACTGGAAAATATCATCCTTAGTGAGGTAACCCAATCACAAAAGAACACACATGGTATGCAGTCACTGATAAGGGGATATTAACCCAGAATCTCGGAATACCCTAGACATAATTCGCATATCAATAGATTTCCAAGAAGATGGAAGGAGAGACCCCTGCTCCTGGAAAGACTGGATGTAGGGGAATACCAGGACAGAGAAGCGAGAGGGGGTTGATTAGGGAAAAGAGGGAGGGAAGGGGGCTTATGGGACTTTCAGGGAGGGAGGAAATGGGAGAGAGGAAATGATTTGGAATGTAAATAAAAAAACTTAGAAAAGAAAAAGAAAGAAGTTACAGACTGCTGTGAGCCACCACTTAGGTACTGGGAATTGAACCTGGGTCCTCTGAAAGAGCAGTAAGTGCTATTGATCATATAGCCATCTCTTCAGCCCTGTAACATAGGTTTTAATCACCATGCTACTAGATTTTTTCATACAAAGTACAAGTTCCTTCTACAAGTTATCAGTGATCTCAATGGGTGAAAAAAATGTTTGCATTAAAAGAATTTGTTTCTTAGATCCCATGATAACACTTTGAGAAAGATCTGATAACTTCCACCTTCTCAGATGAAGAAACTGAACCATAGAGATGCTAATGTGTGCAGCAACACCTGTACCTTTGCTTTGAAATCATGGTGCACATGCATATATAATATTCAGCTTCGTTTACTCTGTTTAGTCAAAAGTTGGCTCTGAGAACAATTGACTCTAATCAAGAAATTGGTTCCAACAATAAGGTTTCTTGACATAGACCTGGTCAAAGTATTAAGAACACAAAATTTCATAAATTTAAGATTTTATGTCATAAAGACCAATGGGTCTTTATATATAACTCTTCACTCTGAAAACTCAGAGTTCCAGATATTTTAACAGGGTCTATATTCTAGATGCCATTAAAAAATAAAATGATGGATCATCTTATTGAGTGATGGCCAAGCACCAGGTATGTGTAGCTAATATGGAGGGAAAACTTACTCTCACCTTACTGATTTAGGAGCTCAAATTCAGAGACGCCATCTAACTTTCTCTTGTCTCTCAGTTAAGAAACAACAGAAATACTTTCAACGCATGTATTTACTAAGATTACATAAACATTTCAAAATTAAGTAAAAATAATTACAACAATGCGGGAAAGAGGTTCTCATCTACTCTCCTTTTGAGGACAGAACATAAAATATCACAGACAAGGAGAGATCATTTCTTTTCTGCCCAAAGTACATTTCCCAGAATAAATATTGCATTTTTCATAAACACAACATATTTTTAGACTTTAATATTTAATAGTTCCATAGATCTAAGCTATTTCTCACCTAAGAGTAACAAATGGTAATGTGGGTGTTATTTTTATTTCAATTTTATTAGTTCATTGAAATTCCTATGAAAATACAAAATGTTACTCATTTAAAAGTGGGAAATAAACTTTGTAATTACATCTTTAAAGTCTACCTTCTCCAAGGACTCTCTTTATTCCACCCAGCTGAAAGAAATAAACAAAAATAAACAACAACAACCAAAACTGTATGGTAATAGTAGGTAGGACATTTACTGTCCAACAAACCTGGGAGAAATGTGCAACACACACTTCACAAATGGTTTTGGAAATTGTTTGTTAGCATTGAATATTTGGAAAATTAAGTGTGATAAAAATGAAGGTGAAGTGCCTACCACAGTGCTTGATACAAGCAGGGTCTTAGAAAACACCCATTTCTCCTTTACAGGATTAGCAATAATAGTGTTTTCTTTTCCCTGAAGAGGGTCAGTTTCTGGACACAGTGTCTGAATTTGAATAACTTCCTAGTTGGTTACACTAGAGTGACTTAAGGAACCATTTATTGGATAATTGAAATGACAGGCAGTAAAGACCTGGGCTAAAGAAAGATTCAGAGCTCTGAGGCAAATACTGCATTCTAATGTGGCAAGAATATTCTAAGATTTACTTTAATCATGTGTGTATACAAGCTATGGGAGAGGAGGGCTAACTTGGCTGGTGGAGAAATGTGTCTATCACATTCTCACCCATTCTTCATAGTTCCCATTCTGGCTTCTTAACAAGCTCTAGTGTCCATCTGTGGTGGTTCAAATAAGAAATGTTCCTCATAGGCCCCTGCATTTCAACATCTAGTTTTTGGTTGGTGGTGTTGTTTGGGGACGTTATTGACACTTTAGGAGATGAAGCCTTTATGGAAGAAGTATGTCATATGTGGAGCTATAAGAGTATATAAATTTTTCTCACATTCAGTTCACCTTTTTCTACTTTCTGCTTGTGTTTCAAAGATGTCATCTTATAGCTTCCTGCTCCTGCCATCTACTGTCATCCCTCCCTCCCCCTTCCCATTCTCCCCCTCCTGCAGCTGTTATGGACTCTCTCTATGGAAGCATAAGCAAAAATAAACTCTTTTTTTTCCCATAAGTTCCTACTGGTTGTGGTACTTCACCATGGCAACAAAAAGTAACTAATACACTACTCATATCCAATAGAATAAAGACTCTTTCTAACTCAAACTCCAAAGAGATCAGACAAGAGGGACTACTTAATTTTTACTGGCTTTCTTTCATGTATTGGTTTATTTCATTTTTAACAGGGCTGGATTGTTAATGTGTTATTTCACTGTTGATTGATAAATGCTTTAGGAAACATGGTTCTCTCCACAAATGCATGCACTGTACAAAATCTTAGCAATTGTACCTGCTCTGTTGACAGGAACTGGTAATTTTAAAAAAGATCAATTCATAAGTTTTTTTCTGTGCCATACAACATGACTATCTCAATTCCACATCTATTTCAAAAACAAAAACAAAATAAAACACCAAGGGATATTTGGATATTTCTCACAGTAAGGTCAAACAGCTGTCTAATATAAATGTCCTTGGGAACTACAAACTGGGTTAGGTGCTAAGACATTTTTGGTTAACCCTGTTAACTTGAATTTAAGACTTGGAACTCACATGTTAGGAGAAAACTGATTTGGACAAGTTGTTCTCTGTGTGGTACAAGCACAGGTATAGGTAAATAAATAAACACAATAATATCCTGAAATTCAGTAATAAGAATACTAGTTGGTAAATTATATTCTATATGAAAAAGTAGTTTCTTTTGAATGATAAATGAAACAAAATTTACTTCATAGCCTCTCTTCTAGACATTGCCCTTACATTGATGAAAAGGAAACCCACTTCACTGTAAAAAGGAAGACCCATTTTGAAAAATTATAATGCTTAAATGGCTTTACTTTAGAGTTTTATAAAAAAAATGTTATTTTAGCTCTATGTACTAAGCAAAAGAACTTGAAATTTCCCTTCAAGGATTTGAGGAGGTGATTTGGGTAAAGAATATTTACATTTAAATTATTCCAGGAAATTCAAAAGTAGAGAGAACAAAAGAGGAAAATAATGACTTACATTTAAATTAACATTACAAAATGGATACATTAAAATACTGTTTGATAGTCATATTTAGGACTCGGTTTAATTATAAGTTTCAAAATTCATAAAACATCTGAAGTGTGTTAGAAAGTACCTAGCTTTATATCAAAAAGCAGCAAATTCAGTGTTGTTTTTTGTTTTACAAAATAATTATGATGTAGTATTCATGCATGTTTTAATTATGAATACCAAAGAACTGGTGCAGGTATTTCCAAAGGTTCATGAATTTCCAAAATCTATGACAGTTTGGAGTGACACAAAATTTATATTTAATAAAAAAGGCAGAACACATAAATTATCTATTAACATTTTTGCTCTATAACAGTTCCAAAATCACGGAAATCAAAAAATTATAGCTTTAACTTTCCATGAGCTATCTTTGCACTGCTCCAATTTGTGGTGACTTAGAAACATTAGGTGAAGAATTGATTCTTTCCAGATGGTACCAGGGAAACCACACTCCATGCTTCTGATTTAAAGCTATTTTGTTTAACACTGTTGCAAAAACACATTTCTCTAGAGAAAGTCACAATAGTACAAAGTAAGTTGCATTAGCAGTTCATATTAGAAATTTCTTCTTATTAATGCATAGAAATATCTTCTGTGTTGTGCTTGCCTTGGATTAATGTCAAACAATGCTAAATGACTCCACTACCACCCTCCTTTATAGTTCTTGTGTAGTTCATACTTGCCACTTAAGTTTATGACTCAGTACCTTCAGGAGCATTAAATCATTTATGTTTAGATTAGATTGAAATGATGAAGCCCAAGATTGATTGGCACATTTCAATAACGACCTTGACTAATGATTAAAGATACTATACAGTATATTCTTTAGAAAATAGTTGAATAAAAGGCAGAGATGGAAAGAGGAACAAAATGGAGATAATTGAAGCATTAATATGAGCTGTTATCAGTTGTAGAATGAACTTGTGAAAGATAACATGCAAAATCTGGATGATTATGGATGTCCTCAACCACATCATTTAATGCTAAATGTCAGTCTTTCCTATTAAGAAATAGAAAGATGCATAAAGTTATATACTTAAATAATATTTGATCCCCAGTGCCCACAAAAAGAAAAGTTGGACATGGGGAATTGTTCTTATAATTGCAGTGGTGGGAAGACAGATAGATAGATCTTTATGGGACATGATGCACATACATGTAGCCTTAGTCCTCCATAGTCCTGGGGTTAACTTTATCCACAGGTGAAGACCATCTAAAACCCGTACATTCCTGAAGCCAAGCTCTGGAAACCGCCTTCAGAACTACTTTTGTTCACTTAATTCTGATAATGTGTTAGACTCACTCAGACTCTTCATAATAGCTCTTAATCACTTCCTTCTATAATTTTCAATGTCCAAGTGCTTATCCACTCAAGCAGCCTGAACCCTCTTATCACCATTACTGTGAGTCATACTCCATCAACTGTAAATTCCCTTCAAACTCATGCCTTTAACTACACTGTATTCCCCCAAATGGAGAGCGTGTTACTACCTAAATTATACCACCGTTTTGCTGGACACCTGGAGTTTAAAAGTCCAAATTTCTTTTGCATCTCTCAATCTGTACCCTCTTCAAGCACATGGAGCCACATGACACTCACTCTCACACATCTCTACTTCAATTACAGAGAACCTCATTCCGCTTTCTGAATCCCACATGCCGCTTTAAACTGTCTAGTTTTACAAATGGACTTGGTTCTCGGGTTTTTTATTTCATAGATTTTCCACATTTCATTAGTTGGAAGACTTGTATTCAGTCTTCAACACCCAAATCTAAAGTGTCACCATGGGAAGAAACTCTCAAAACCGATGCGTCTCAGACGAAGGGATTCTTGTTCTTTGCAAGTCACTCATAGATGCCTTCCCATATTCCACTGAAGAACTTGTGATTGTCGCCTCCTGCTGCCCTGGTACACAGTTCTCGAAAGAGACTCTGAGCAGCACAAATGAAGACTTGTTGTCTTACTAATTTTTGCTTTCTCAGTGCTGGGACATACATCTGGCGCATGGCATCTGATGATGTGTTTGCTGAGAGAATACATGAGTCACTGCAGTAATTAACAGGTTGCTTCTGATCACTTAAAAAGTAGCATATGCACGACAAGAAGAGGCAGGGTTCCTTGGCTTCCTGGTGTGACCTACTATCATTTTATAATAAATATTCTTATTTAGTTTTCATACTTTATCTTATATAAACATTTAAATAATTGTTCAGCAAAATATTTATATTTAGGAATCATCTGTGCATATTTTTTTTTATATAGATGAATTGACTATTGAATGTCACAAGATTTTATCTCATTAAATATTAACTTATAAGGTTACCTTCAGAACAGCTAATGAAATACATTTTAGTAAGAGGTTAATTACCATAATGAAAGCTATAGAGGCTACATACTTAGTATGTAAAAATATCCTTATCTCCTAGTTTTGCTTTTATGAAGTAAATTTGTCGTTCCATCAAGTTTCTGATCTTTCTTACAGATAATAATACATGCCTTATATAGTGACTTGCTTGTGACAATTTCATAAGTTTTATTTTATGTAAACCTGTCCATTTGCCTTTTAAATAAAACTTTGTACTATGTTCTGTTTTCATTTTCTGTATATAATAAGATATTGATATAATAAGAAGCCAGGGAGAATAATCAATGTTTGTACACAGCACCAATTCTGTTTGTTGAAACTCCCATCAATCAATACCACTCCTGGGCATATACCCAGAGGCTTTACCTGCATGCAATAAGGACACATGCTCCACTATGTTCATAGCAGCCTTATTTATAATAGCCAGAAGCTGGAAAGAACCCAGATGTCCCTCAACGGAGGAATGGATTTAGAAGATGTGGTATATTTCCACAATGGAATACTACTCTGCAATTAAAAACAATGAATTCACGAAATTCCTAGGCAAATGGTCAGAACTGGAAAATACCATCCTTAGTGAGGTAACCCAATCACAAAAGAACACACATGGTATGCAGTCACTGACAAGGGGATATTGACCCAGAATCTCGGAATACCCTAGACACAATCCGCATATCAATAGATTTCTAAAAAGATGGTAGGAGAGACCCCTGGTCCTGGAAAGACTGGATGTGGGGGAACGCCAGGACAGAGTAACGAGAGGGGGTTGAATGGGGAAAAGAGGGAGGGAAGGGGGCTTATGGGACTTTCGGGGAGGGAGGAAACGGGAAAGGGGAAATGATTTTGAATGTAAATAAAAAAAATACTTAGAAAAAAAATAAATGGATAGAGCTGGGGATACATGTACCTGAAAAAAAATCAATCTTCTGTATAGAGGCTAAAAGTTTCTTTCTGTGGAATTTTAACTCTCTCTCTCTCTCTCTCTCTCTCTCTCTCTCTCTCTCTCTCTTTCTCTCATGACAAGTCTTAAAATACAGATAACCATTTGAGTGATAGTTTTATTTCCATACTAACCTTTGGTTAGTTGAAATAGATTCTAGTTAATTACAAACCAAATTCTGTACATGGAAAATAGATATTTTTTTGAGACAGTGTCTTTCTATATAGCCCTGTACAAGAACTCACAGTGTATATCAGGCTAGCCTTGAACTTATATAGATCTTCCTGCCTCCACCTCTCCTGTTCTGGGAAGAAAAACATGCACCACCACCATGCCAGGATGGGATGGATAAAAATCTTAGGGATACTCTTTTAGACAATTATCACTGAAGCATGGAAATCACACTGTCTTTAAAGAATAAACAGAAAACTGAAAAAATATTTGTTTCACTAAAGCAAAGAATGGAAATTAAAAAGATGCAGAAATTTTATTCTTAATGTTATCAAATTAAGATATGCCTTTGCTTGTCTATTCAAACATAGCCTAACAACCAAACTTTTTGTTAACTCAAGAAATACTAATTAGAAATGCAGCAACTTGACTAGAATTCCTGATGATTTTACTTATATTCTTCTCCTTATAAAAACAACTTGAAATTTCTATTATAAAATACCTGAAACAAAAACAAAATGAAATGCACTTTACTTCAACACTGAAGGTAACTACAGCTCCAACCACTTACTCTCATTTGTGCTTTTTAAAAAACTATAAATGAATGTCTTGTCTCATCTGTAGGAAATGAACATCAGTGTCAATAACATGAATATCTAAAGAAATACTTTTAATATTTCCATCTAATAAATGTTAAGGATATAATTAGAGAATTACTCAGTGGGCACTCTTAAAAAATAATTTTAAAAAGGCAACCAACACTCAGTTATAGAATGTAAAACTCTTACATCATAGGATTAAGAGGGAAATCTACAATGAGATATTTAGGATAACAAAAGCTAGAAAATTTTATGATTACCAGATGTATATGCCACTTGACAATAAATATAAACATCGTGCACCAGCCATGGAGCATCCAACTCAAAGATAGTGAATCCAAATACAAAAAAATCTGAATTTTAGTTAATAAGACATTTAGAGACTGGAGAAATCATCTGTATATTATCAGAAGCCATAGTTGAAGACAGCTGACTCAGTTTTCAATGAGTCCTTGGAATCATTAAAGTTAGAAAGGACCATTCCAGATTGAAAGAAATCAAAAGAAAACCTTTGATTCAACAATATTGTGAAAATTTCCTGGATCCAGGTTCAAAGAAATCAACCCTAAAATGATATTTTAGAAACAGTAAATTACATTTTAACAGGCTAGAACAAGATGATATTAAAATACATTGATAAAATTTCTATGTAATTATAGAGAAGATATCTTTATAGTCAGAATTACATAAACCAGTCTCATAAAGAGGCTAAAGTTATCATGCTATATCTCCATAGTAGTGTAATAAAATATTAAAGGCAGGGGCAAAATACAGAACATTTGGGAAAACGTTAAACACTCATTTAACAAATGATTGTTAAATCTCCAGAATTAGCACATATAAATTCATTGCCTTTTATATTATTTTATCTACTTCTATGTATCTCTAAAATCTGAAAGGTAGTATGCCAAACACATTTGTGTTATAAAACAGAACTCTGCAGATTAGATGGACCGCTAGGTGGGCTGGTCTCTGGGTGGCCTTTCCTTCAGTCTCTGTTCCATTTTTTGACACTGTCTTTCCTTTGGACAGGAACATTTCTGGGTTAACAATTTTGATATGGGTAGGTGGCCCCATCCCTCAAATGGGGGCTATGTCTATCTACTGGAGGTGGTCTCTATAGGTTCTATCTCCCCTTTTATGCAATATTTGGGCTAAAGTAATCATCAATGGGTCCTGGAAGCCTCTTGCTTCCCTGATACCTGGGACTTTCTAGTGGCCATCCCCAGTTCCCCATCCCCCACTGCTACGTAATTCTATTTGGTTTCCTGACACTCTGTACTTCTCTCCTGCCCCTTCTAATACCTTATCCTACCCACTCTTTTCCCTCCCCCTCCCCTCTCTCTCTCTCCCAGGTTTCTCCCTCCCTCTACATCCTGTGATTATTTGTTCCCCCATCTATGTAAGATTGAAGCATCCACACTTTGGTCTTTCCAGGCCTCCACATCTAGAGATGCATCTCATCTGTAGACACCAAACCTTGACAATATTGCTGATGCCAAGAAGCTCGTGCTGACTGGAGCCTGGTACGGCTGTTCCCTGAGAGGTTCTACCAGCACCTGAATAATACAGATGCAGATACTCACAGCCAATCATCAAATTGAGCCCGGGACCCCAATGGAAGAGCTAGAAGAAGTGAAGGAGCTGAAGGGGATTGCAACCATATAGGAAGAACAGCAGTGTAAACTAATCAAACTACACAGAGCTCTCAGGGACTAAACCACCAAACAAAGAGTATAAATGGAGGGATTCATAGCTCCAGATATATATGTAGTGGAGGATGGTTTTATCTGACATCTATGGGAGGGGAGGCCCTTAGTCCTATGGAGGCTTGATGTCCCAGAGTAGGGGGATGCTAGAAGGGTGAGGTGAGAGAGGGTGAGTGGGTAGAGGAGCTGCTACCTCATAGAGACTAAGGGGAGCAGGGAGAGGGGGGATGGAATGGGAGGTTTGCAGAGAGGCAACCAGGAAGAAGAATATCATTTGAAATGTAAACAAATAAAATGATTAATTAAAAATGATAAAAAAAATAACTGAAAATAAGTAGTTTTTTTATGTATAAGTAATCTGAAGAGAGACTATAGGAAATGATCAAAGACCAAAAATGAATTGGGAAGGAGAAATTAAGTACAAAATTCATCAGCTTCATGTGGAACTCAGGTCCTTCTCAGTCTCCTAAACAGGTGCAATGACCCAACAGAACAGTGTCCTTTATCTGCTTCATAAAAGCTGGAGTTAAAACAACCATTATAGTAGAAAGTTGGGTATCTACACATTCATATCCTCAAATACAAGGATCAAGGAAAAAAGATTTGTGCCATAGCTGTACAATTAATGCTTGTTTCCCTCTAAATTCCTGTAAAAAATGGCTTAGCACTCAATGCTGCTGTATTTGGAAATGGGTCCCTAAGGAAACATTTAGAACAAACTGAGGTCTGGATATAAAGTGAGGCTACAATGCAATAAGAATTAATTCATAATAACAGACATAATCACCAGAGAGTCTCCCTCCAGCCTTCTCTTCTTAAGCAAACTCTTCTCCTCCCTCTTCTGCTCCCTTCTTTGTTTCCCTTTTCTTCTCCCGCAAGCATCCTCTTTCTCCCTTTCTTATCTCCATCCCTCTACTTCTCCTCCATCATCTGTTCTCCAAGTTCCTATCCCCACTTCCACCTGCACTTACACAACAGAAAAGCCATATGAGGACAAAGTGATAAGGCAATCTTATAAGAGCCAGGAAGAACACCTTTGCCAGAAACTGATTTCTCTTTTAATCTCTGATCTTAGACTTCCCATTCTCCAGAATTATGTGAAAATTATTTTTTAAAAAACCTTGATGTCTGTGGTACTCTGTTATCAGCTGTCCAAGCATAGTAATAAGTCAAACATAAAAAAATAGGAAGAATTTTTTACCAACTTTTTAAACTTTGACATAAATGACAGGAGTGGTGGGGTTAGGGATATTCCTGGGTTGGCAGGGCATTATCACATCTTTCTACATAGTTTTAAATCGCTGGGACTCAAATTTACATTTTATATTGTCCAAAACAGCAGTGACATCAGGGTATAATTTCATATGGTTTCTAGGTATTTGAAAAAAGCAAACCATTATTCTTTCTGTAGAAAATAAGCCTTCAACTCATATTTGGAAATCATAAGTTTCAAGTAAAAAAAAATTCAGCCATAAATTTTTTAGTTGTTATGCTTCCAAGTCAGCACAGAGAACAATATACTGAAACATAAAATATTTCAAATTTCAGAATAAGTAAGATGTAATAACATGTGTAAGCTATGATCAAAGACCTAAAAGAGAAAGTAAAAAAAGACATGAAGTTAAAAACTGAAGACTAAACAATCAAGGGGATTTAAACAGTGGCCCAAATACAATTGCTGCAAAGTACTCTTACTGGGAACATACAGTTGGGTCCCAGAACCCATAGTATAGCACACAATCCCCATAACTCTGGCTTCAGGTTAATTGAGGGGTCCTGAATATATATGTCACACATAAATTCATACTGCACACAGAGAGACACACACAGAAACATACCCAAACATACACACACACACACAGAAGCACAGGCACAGACACACACACAAAGACAGACACACATACAGACAGTTACACATAGACACATGTACAGACATGTGTACACACACACACACACACACATACAGACACATGCACACACAGAGACACATGTACACACACACACACACACTTAATAAATTAATCTTATAAAATAAATAAATGACAGAATAGAGTTACCTGAATAGAATATTGGGGATTAAAAAACCTTAAAAACTTTCCCTGGAGGATAACATAGCATATTTTAAGAGGATAAATAAAATATATACATGTGGAAGAGAAGAAAGAGAACAAAATGGTTCAGTATGTAGAACACCTATGAGATGATGAGAAGACAGCCAGCACTGTTAGACAGGTCACACATGAGTTAGCAAGGAGGCATTGGCCAGCATTCATCTTCACTTCCTTCACAGGGACATTTTATGTAGAAAGATCCTGAAAACCTACTCAAAACATCTGGATAGTATAATTGTCCTTAGAGTTCCAGTGAAATATAATAGGTTCTATTTTTCCTGCTCTCAACATCCCATAGTTGACTATAGTTCTTTGTGTACACTTGAAGATTCATGTTCCTTTCCATATCCTGGTTAGCAGGTCTTTCGTTGTTATTCTTTCTCAGATCATATTGAAGCAGCCATGTTGCTGAGACTTAATGGATGTAATTATATTATGTCAAAAATAAAAATTAAAAAATGTTTAGAAAAAAGAGTCAGAAGTTTCATAGTTTTCCAGCAAAGATTGGGTGTAAGTGTTCGGAATTTAAAAAAAAATCATAGATTTTAGCAGAATATTAAGACTTTATTTTATTATGAAACAAACTAGACTCACTGATGTAAAGGCAAAGGAAAGCATATTTACAAAGGAGGACTTGAAATAAGCCAGATAGAAAGACAGACTATAAAGTAGCAAAAGGTAATTATGTGATACAATGAGAATGTAATTGAATCATCTAATTAAACAAATGAACAAATAAATAAAAAATAAAACATCTAAATTTTTGTATTTATCTAAAATCTATTCCAAATTAAAATATACTTCTCCTGGACAAACAATGTAGAACTTTTCATAATTAACATTGTTTACTAAAGTTGAAAGGTCCACCCTTAAGGTAGCCTGATAGTAAGAGATACAAGAAGAGAGGATCAGGTTGTGAGCTATACACTGGGCAGACTTCATCTGATCATCTGCTTGACATAAATGTAACATTCATCAAATACAGAATGAACATATTGTTGAAATACCCTTCAAACACTTAAGAACTAGGCTCTTGGTTCTCAGAATTTCTGAATTAATATGTAATGCAGGCAGTATTGCTGGTCTGTGTGTAAATAGAAATAGAGGACACTATACTACATTGAGAACATATTTAGAATCACAAAGATCACATTTTCAACAACTAAGTAGTTGAAGAAGAGGTGAAATAGCAATAATAACACTCTGCATCTCAGTACTCAGAAATACTACTAAATTGGATACAAGAACAAACTTCAGCACTCTGTTCAGACTAATAAAGGGAAAATCAGAAAACTGAAAAGTAAAA
The DNA here is from genome assembly GCA_036184795.1 of Tokudaia tokunoshimensis. Classification (NCBI taxonomy): domain Eukaryota; kingdom Metazoa; phylum Chordata; class Mammalia; order Rodentia; family Muridae; genus Tokudaia; species Tokudaia tokunoshimensis. The sequence goes on along the minus strand of BTHU01000001.1, from coordinate 67,068,198 downwards.
TACCCAGATTGAGAAGTTAGGGGGAAAAAGAAATGCAGAACAACAAAGTAAATTTAAGGAAGAGATAGAAACAAAAACCAGAACAAGTTACAAACAGGAAATATAGATGATGGAAGTGATTGACAAAACCAACATTATGCTTCATGACAAAATCAGCAAAATTCTAGAAATATCTCTAAAGTGACTAAGAATAAATATTATTGTTTAATTTGAATCCAACTCATATTTTATATAGTTGTTCTTTTCATTGACACATATTTGTGATTGGTTAACTAATTGTACATTAGTTGATTGTGATTCAAGGAACATAATTCACACTGACAAATACAGTATCTACAATATTCCTTAGAGTTAAACATTGACTCACTACTGCACAATGTACAAATAATATATTAAAAGAACTAGTTAAAATTCTTGAAAATCATAACTTACTGTCTTAGTTGGGGATACTATTGCTGTAATGACACACTGGATAGGAAAGGATTCTTTTGGTTTACACCTCCACATCACTGTTTATCATTGAAGGAAGGCAAGGCAGAAACTCAAACATGAACCTGGAGGCTGGAGCTGATGCAAAGACCACGGGGGAGAGTTGCTTACTGGCTTGCTCTCTATGACTTGCTTAGCTTGCTTTCTTATAGTACTCAGAACCACCAGCCAAGGGACTGTGTCACTACCACAATGGGACTAGTTAAGAAAACACCCAATAGCCTGGTCTTATGGATGAATTTTCTCAGTTTAGATTCCTTCTTCTCAGATGACTCCAGATTGTGTTGAGTTGATAAAAAAAAAAAAGCCAGCTGGCACACTTATTAAATTTGTCTGAAGAAATAATAAACTTGGAAGAATTTCAAACCTATGATACACAATGAAGAAGTAAAAATAAGATTTCTGCAAGTAGATGTTTTTTAAATTAAGTTTCATTCTTCAGGAAGTGAAAAACAGCACTGGAGAGTTTAGCAGTTACCAGCACTGGATACTCTTGCAGAAGATATTGGTTCACTTCCCTGGGGAGGGACTGTGTGAGGGGCAGAATGGGAGGGGGCAGTAATCAGGATATACAATGAATAGATAAATAAATTAATGGGAAAATTTTGAATTTCAGAATCCTTGAATAGAATAAGAAAAGTTATTTACTGTTGAGACGAGACTAAGGTAATGTACATTAAAGACTAGACAATTTTGCTGTATTCATACCTACATATATATATATACATATATATGTATATATATATATATATATACATACATATATATCAGAATCTTATCATGTGAATCTAGCTATAGAATGATAGCATCCTTTTTTTATATGAATTCATGTTGTCAAAGATGACTTTTATCCTAGAAATGTAAATCAAATTCAGCATTAGAAGATTTGTTCAAGTGTATGTATCCATTAATATAAAAATAAATTTATACTTCAATACAATTTATTGATTATAGAATATGTAAAATATGAGTGACAGCTGGCAGAAACGCAGTAAGCCATAATGTCCTCCTTCCTTCTAAAATGCTAACCAAACAGTTTATCATTGTGCACCTCACCCCCATTCCCTCAACCCTAGATTATAAACAGCCAACTCTGACTTGCCCAATCACTATGATACTTCATCAGAAGCTTCTGGAAAGCTTACAGGATAAAAGCAACAGAAATAGACAAGGCAGCAGCTGCTGGCATGATTAGCTCTAGCAGAAGCCAGATTGTCTACCTGGCCTCCTTGCAAGAGAGAAGCATCTGGCAGGAGGGACAGCTTGAGCTTCTGGCATCCCTTTAACTCTGGAGCATGAGGACATGTTCTTCAACTTATGGTCATATCAGAGTCATTTGATTGTGGAGAGAGGGGATCCTCAGGGGAAAACCAAGTGCAATCAGGAAGAGAAAAATAAATGTTGGACAAACACAATGCAGGAGATAGTCACACTGGTGCCTAGAAGCACGGTTGCCATGGAACAGAATAGCCTTCCACAAGTCAGCCTTCCTGTGAGAAATCATTTTCCTCCCTAATCGAGTTTTTGGTCACTATATTAGTGTATGCAGCAAAACCAGTTCTCTGTCTCAGTGTGTAGACATATGTATGTAAACCACTGGGCTGCAGTCGTCAGGAGCACCCAGAGATGGCCACGGCCCCTGCTAACGGTAGCTCTTCCACTAACATGTTCTCAGTCTGCTTCCAGCACATGATCTTTATTGATTTGTGATAACATGCTTCTCCATGATTGTAGTACCGTTTTAAAATTAGACTGAAGCAGAATGTAATTAAGAGACTCCTGCTGAATGAGCCACTGTTTAGAAGCTTCTGGCTCTCGTCTGCTCACCCACGGTAGGAATTATATTGCTATTACAGGACATGCCTCTGCTGTTCATGTTCACTGTATAGAGGCTTTGCATTATCACAGCTGCTTAGCCTTATATCACTAATGGAAAAAAAACTCAGTTGCTTTTTTGTTTTTTAACTGTACCATTAAAATTGAGATTATTTTTACTTGTCAGAAGTTGGCTTTAATGCAGGTGTAGCATTACAACTACCCTGGTCATTTGTTGTGGATTTTGCCTAAAGCTTGCATTATGTTATGGGTGTTCCCAAATTGCACAAGAACCTCACATGTAAGATGTTGAGGGTCCCTGCCCCAAGTTGGTTTCGACTGGTAAATAAAGTTGCCATCTGACAATGGCTGGATAGGGAGACACAGGCGGGACTTTAGGATTCACGAGCAAGGGGACTGGAGGAGAAAGACAAGAATCACTATTCCAGGAAAGGAATAAGATGCAGTTCTCTGTCTCAGTGTGTATACGTATGTTTGTAAACCACTGGGCTGCAGTCATCAGGAGCACCTAGAGATGGCCACAGCCCCTGCTAACGGGAGCACTTCCACTAACATGTTCTCAGTCTGCTTCCAGCACATGATCTTTATTAATTTGGGATAACATGCTTCTCTCCTACCAGCACATGACTGACACCATATACTGTGACTGTATCTCCTAATTACTATTTCTAACCAAATGCTGCTCCACACTCTGACACTAGTCTGCCTTAGAATGCTGGGAGCACACACAGCCTCTTGCTATTCTTCAATTAACTTCATCGTATCTGCCCTCCATACTGCTGTGCATAGAACAACAGCCTTGCCATGGAACACATACTGACTACAGATCCTTCCACTGGGTTTTTCCCTACCTTCCCCTTTACTTTGAGTGATTCAAGCACACACTTGTGAACACACACATACATGTATGTGCATGCATTCACACACAAAGCCTTCTGATCCACTGGTACAATCAACTTTTATTCTTCTATACTTTAGCAAAACTGTTCTTACTTTCAGATTAATTAATTTTCCTATTTTGATATCTAATCACAGGGTTCTCAGCCTTCCTAATGCAGTCCAGTTAATATAGTTCCTCTTCTTTTGTTGCTACCTCATAACTGTTATTTTGCTATTGTTGTAGATTGTATTGTAAATGTCTGTGTTTTTCGATGGTCTTTGGTGACCCCTGTGAAAGGGTGATTAGATCCAAAGGGGCTGTCACCCACAGTTTGAGAAGCACTGTTTTATCATACGACTATTCCCCGTGGGAACCTTCCACAACTTTCCAGATAGGCTTCCCCATTTCCTACAAACCCAAGCTAAGATAAGGCCCAGTGTTTCCTGGCTTTAGTGCCTTTATACAATAGCCCTCCTTCTTTGGGTTTAAGTGGAACCTGTAGGGATAGGAAATAATCCTGGCAAACATGATAGGATTGCTTTTGTAATTAGTAACAATAAATGATACAAATGACGACATGTCATGCCTACGACCACCTGAGATTATATAAGAACCTGTCTCAAAATACTGGTGATCCAGATGGATATGCTGGTACGGGTCATTAATCTCAACACTAGGAATGCATAGTTGTGGGATAGAGAGCTGTGGAAATTAAACCAGAGTTGCCTAAGGTTTAGAGCTGAATTCTGTAGGACAGGAATAGGAAGGACTCATATACTGAACTGGGTGGCCTTTGTGAACTTTCTAAAAATGGACGATATCTCAAGACAGTCTAAAGAATTATATCCAATGGCATGTTGGTCACATATTGTCTAGAGTATTAGAAAGATAAAACCTAGACATCGTATTTGTGGATGTAGCAACTATACTTCTTTAAATAAGGTAAATGTACAAAATCTAATCCACACAGTCCCAGTGAAAATTAATGAACTAGGTCTTCTTTTTCTGCTGTATGAATTGTAGTGGTGCTCATAGCCACTAGGTGGCAGAGCTTTGGTACAGTGACTGACTCAGAATTTCAAACACCAGTTCAAGACACATTCAAAAGCAGCTTTAAGTGAGATTCTGGGTTCTCCATCTGTTTCCATGTGCCAGGTGCAGAGGTTAGATAGGGAAAGTGAAATGTATATTTGGAGGCTCTTGGAAGGTGGATAGCAGGATAGAACATCACAGATATTTAAAGAACAACTATTCAAAGATATAACTTTGCCTTCAACCTCAAAATTATCACAGTGTAGCCTAAGCATGGTTTCCTCTAATCATCTGCGTGACATCCATCCTATCACATTTAAACTGGGGAAAGTCATGGATACCTGACTCTTATTTGAAACCCCAAGTCATAGAATGCAGTCAAAACTTATGTCATCTGTTTATGTGGTTTTATAACTCAAAGATGTATACTTCTGACTTTATTCTCATATGTCACCAAAGGTCACAGACAAAAGGAGTATTATTTTAGTGACTCTGTTTTCATTCATTAAACGCAGACATTAGAAATATGTATGTATGTATGTATGTATGTATGTACGTTAGGTGTGTGTGTGTGTGTGTGTGTGTGTGTGTGTGTGTGAGTGTTTGTGTGTTTGTGCGTGCACGAGGGCTGGCTTCACATGTGTGCATGAGTGTTCATGCCTATGTGAAAACCAGATAAGGCCATAAGAGGATGTGGGGTGATCCACTCTATGACTTTCTGCCTTATCCTTTGATACATGTTCTTTCACTGAGTCTCGAGCTAGGCTGGTGATGAGTGAGTCCCAGACCTAGCTTGTTTCCAATTCCTCCACAGCACTGGAGTTTCACCTGGCCTTTCCATGTGAGTACTCAGATTTTCCTGCTTGTGCAGTAAGTGTCCTTGCCCACTGAGACATTTCTACAGCCCTGCTTTTTGACATTTAGCACTTGACACACTCTCATTACACAATGTCTACCCTCAGAAATGCAGCATTCCTCAGGATGCATTCAAAGTGTCTTAATTTTTATAACCTCTGAACTGTCACACTTGTCTTCTTTTGATGCATGCTAGAATACTATACTGCTATCATTACTAAATGGTGCTTGGACGGCAATGTCTTCTTTGGAAAAGTAGTAGGCTGTAAATCTAAGAGCATCAGGCTTCTGTTGTTATTCCTGGGCATGAAAGAGTGCTTGGTGCATCGTAAACGTCCAAAAGATATTGACCAAATAGTACAACTAAGATAAGGCTTGTGTGTTTGAACTCAAGATTAGCATATAGTTTTCCAATGCATTTTAGTGACTCTCCAAGAAAAAGATTTATACACTCCAATATTCTCTGGTATTTAAAATGTTGATAAAGAATATCAGTAAGATAGAATATATTTTTTATTAATCAGCTCTGGTTTAAACTGATAACCACCCTAAACAGTTATACACTGCAGTGACAAAACACATGAGGTAACAGAAAAGAAAACAAGTTCCTGCCAGAGTAGCACAATGCCGTAAGCCATATAAGGGCTTCTTTACATTTCTTTCTCTTCTTCTGAAGTAAGCGGTGCCGATAAACTTTATTTGCATGCTTGCCCACATCGTTTGGACTACTTAGAATCTCTTGACACACAATTTTCTTAAACTTCTGATTCTTCTCTGGGAGTTGAGTCCATTTCTTTCTTAGGTAGCTGATGAACCTGTGTATTGAACACAGGTCTAAGTTTGATTTGTAAATTTTAGTATCTATTGACTTCCTTACATGAATGACAAGAACTGAAATTGTCCATGTCTAAATCTCACAAGTGTAACATTTCTACCGTTTGAGTTCTTCTCTCCATAAAGCATGCAACTATAATTTCGTAAAAAGATGTCTCTGTCATCTGCTTTCAGTTGGATTCCTTAACTCCTTTCTTTTTAATTATCAAAAACAGCCACTAGTATGCCTTCAATAGCTCAATTTCTGATGACTTAACTTACACTTCTATATGCTGCAGATTGTTATATTTTTTCATGCAGCCATAACAATGTCTTATGTTATTTTAAGTTATATATAAAGTTGAAAAAACAATAAACAGACATTACATTGTTTTTATTCTGTGAATATTGTTCTATCACAGCCAGCCGATATTTTTTTCTCTGCCAGTCTGTGACAGTAACTTCCATTTACCTGAAGTAATAGTCATCTCTGAGGCCTACTGCCCCTGTCTCCTCATCTAGGCCTAGTCCTGGAAGCTTCTAGCCCCTGTACAATCTTATGTAGGCCTAGAATGCTTTCAACCTTTGATACTTACTGCTGAATGAGTTCACCACCTTCTAGGTCTTTCTCATCTCTGGCTGGCTGGTTCCACTCAGCTGTTCTGGCTCAAACTCCTCTCCAAGTGGATTCAGTCCAATTTCTCTCGGCCTCTGACTGAATTGCTCTGCTTAGCCTCATACTAACTTTGATAAAATGTTCTAATCTTCAGGCTCTTTTTCATTTTCTGGCTCATCCTTTCTTTACCTGTGTCTAGATTATTCTCTCTCTGCAAACTGTCTCTCTATGACTTCCCTGGTTAAACTGCACTCCCCTGAACTGCTCCCTCAAATATCTTCCCTTTCCTCGCTCTTCTCATGAGAGTTGGGTGTATCCTATTCTGTCAAATCATTCTCTAACTCGTCACTTTGTCTGCCACTCAATTAAACACATTCCACATCCTAACTTTACCTTCATTGTTTGGGATTAAAGGTGAAAACTAAGAGAATGCCTATATTCCAGTCAGAGTAGTCATGCTTCTGGATTAAAATGCCTCTACATGAAACTATGAGTTTTAAGTCAAAAAATGTTCCTCTTATTAAGGTCAAATGGATTTATTCTTCACACAAGATATGCATTTTGTAGTTTATAAAAATATTTCACATCTATATTATTATTATAGTTTGCTTTGTGTTTGGCCCATGGAACAGAGTCTGTTCAAGCGCCTTTGCAATTTCTGACTTTGGCTTTTTCTCACTTCACTTGATCTCCTCATCATATCCATAGGTAGAGTCATTTCATTTCACTACTCATTTTCTTAATCCAATGTTCCTCTATGTTTTGTCCTCATTTACATAAAATGCTTTCTCTCAAGGCCACTTCTATTTATATTATTTGAAGAACCTTTCATCACAACCTGTTCTCTGATTTTCTGAGTTTCCTACATCTGTGGCTTCTTCCTTCTAAGTTACTCCCTTACTGAGTCTCATAAAATTGAAGCTGTTCTCATATTTTATCTGCATGTTAGCTATTTCTAGAGTTCTAAGTTAAGGACTATTCCTTTGTTATAGTGACAGCATCGTGCTCTCTCCTAATGGTACATGTGTTAGTCAGTCTTCCTTTTCTACAACAAAATTCATGAAGTAAGCTTGTTTTGACTTTTAGCTTGGTATACTTAAATCCACAGTTGGTTGGCCTATCACTTCTGTGTTAGTGCAGTGCATTAGGGTATTGGTAGGAATTAAAGGAAGATAATTAACTTTAGGAATGAAAATTGAAATGTAAACTCAAGAAGAGGAAGTAGTGAGGGTCTCAATTTCCCCCTTTAGAGGGATATCCCGAAACCTAGAAAACCTCACACTAGCTTCCATTTCCGAAAGTTTCACCACTTCTCACTTCTCTTAGCTTCATAGAATGGAAAAGGCATAACTTGAACACATAGACCTTTGGGGAACATTTATGCAAACCATAACAGTAAAGCATATTAAACATTCAATGAATTAATTGTCCAGAAATTCTCTCTTGGTCTTCTAAGTTAATTTTAGTTTCTGACATTTAATCAACCCTATGGTAGTTACATTTCTGCAAATTTTGTCCTTGGAACCCATACAAGTCTCATCACCGTGGATGCTGTGGATTGTGGGAGTTGCAGCCTGACCGCCCCCAAGATAGAGTACAAACATCAGGCCATATCTGCAAACATCAGGGAATATCTGTCTGGTTATTACTTCACTTCTGTAAGGAAACCTGGGCTTAGCGATAATGAACAAACCTTTCACTAGTGAATTTAGGTTACCCTTAACACCCAGAAGAACAATTACTCTGTCTGAATTGATTACCTGTTTTGAATTTACAAGTTCTTTAAACTGTTCAATCTGTTCTCCCTCTTAAGACAAATATAGACAAGGTCCAGATGGTGCTTCTTTTCAGGAGGACAGAGTAAGGTGGATTAAGAAGGAGTACAACATTTTTAAACTGCAATTATTCTGAAGGACAAAAAGTGATTTGGGATATAAAGCTATCAATTGCTATAATGCAAATTATCAAAAATACAAAATATTAAGTATTAAAGTAAATGTTGTCAAGAAGGAAAATATGACTACAGAGGAGTTAAGCTAAGTAGAGATCCCTGATCACATTATATGATAGATAAAACTTGGCTTATTTCCTTTACAATAAAATATATGCCAAATGTAAATATCACTGTGACTGTGAGCCCTACTGTGCGCCAAGCATTACACTTGAGATTTTCATATACCATCTATCTTGGACTCTCATAATACATTTCACCTTGTAATGTTGTCTTAGGTTTTAGAACTATTGACTTTTTGTCTAAAGTTATACTGGAAATAAGTAAGATTTAACATCCAGATTGTCTCTTTAAATTTTGTTGTTTCTATATATTTACCACATTGCCTTTAACCCTGTATTATTTCACATCAACATGTATAGGTTCCCTAACTTATATTTAAACAAAGCAATCATTAAAAGCATGTTGATTGTGAAACTGCTTCAGTGAGAATATCATTACCTGAGGAATTCCCTTCTTGGTTTGATTTCATTGTCACTGTAGTGCTGAGCAATCTTAGAACAGTGTACTTTCTAGGTTCATAAAATAAGGAAAACATCTCAATAGCAAGTGAGAATAGTAGATAAAATGGGCAATCCAATTTATAATTTTAAATCTTTCTTGTGTTTTAAAGTTTCACTATGAAAGATTGAACTTGTATGTATAGTGGTTTCTATTTTAAAACTATATGAATATTTCAAATCACACATATACATTGCCTCTCTTTACACTAGTTATTTATATCCCAAATATGGAAGTTTTATTACTCTGCATCGAGCTTAGCTGGAGAGTGCTTGGCTAGCATGCTTGAAATTCAGAGTTTGATCACTACCACAGGATAAAAGTCAGGAACAGTGGTGCACACCTGTAATTCAAACATTTGAGGGTGGTTACCACAGGGGGACCCGGAATCAATATCATATAGCAAACTTGAGCACAGTCTTGGCCATATGAGACCTTTTCTCAAAAAAAAATGAAACAAAACAAAACAAACAAAAATCCCTATTAATCACAGCAATAAATAGAGTCCTAAACCAAGAAATTAATTTTACAGAAAAAGAAAAACAATACAGCCTTGCCATAAGAAAAAAAAAAAAAACACAGTTTCTGGGTATCTGTGCTTCTTCTTTTGAAAATACCTGCTGACTTCATTAGCCAGTTTATTTAGTGATAGCTTTATTTCTTTGGTACTTAATATCTGCAATCCGTTGTAAATTTTAGATATTAGCCCCCTGTCTAAATTATAACTGGTAAGGATTTCACACATTCCATGAGCTGTTTGTGTTGCTAACAGTTTTTGTTGTGCAGAGACATTTTAATTTCACATGGACTTATCTGTTGATACTTGGGATGTAAAAAAGTTTTCTGTATCTCTAGTCACTGGGGACATGTAATTAAGACTACTTTGAGATACCACATAACCTAAATCAGATTGGCCATCACCATGAAATCTGACAACAAATTTAGGGAAGAATGCAAGGAAAGAAGAACACTTATTCACTGCTGGTGGGGATGCAAATTAACACAGCCATTATGGAAGCCCATTTAGAGGTTCCTAAGCATACAGATATGATCATTATACCACCCACTATTCTACTCCTGAGCATAAGCCCAGAGAACTTCATACTCTATCATAGAAACACATCCATGTTTATTGGTCCTCTATTAATGACAAAAAGGAAATGAAGAACAACTAGATGTCCACCAGCAGATGTATGGATAATAAATGTGATATAGGTATAGATAGATAGATGATAGATGATAGATAGGTAGATAGATAGATAGATAGATAGATAGATAGATAGATAGATAGATAGATAGATAGATAGATGTAGATGTAGATAATACAGCTACAAGGAAAAGTAAAATCAGGAAAATGGATGAACTTCTAATGTACATTAATAAAGGTCACTCAAACACAGAAAGAAACATAAAACAATTGTCCTCCTTAATATGTATGTTCAAGCCTACAGTACACACACATATGTAAACAGATGAAAGTGTGGGTATAAGATTTAGAAAGGGTACCAAGAAAAGTAATATGAGATCATGAGGAAGGATTTAATGAAGGCAAGTGAATACATGAGTCATGAGGTAGATATAAGATAAATGCTTTTCAGTTTCAACTCTAGTATAGTTCCTTCCTTCCTTTCTTTCTTCCTTCCTTCCTTCCTTCCTTCCTTCCTTCCTTTCTTTCTCTTTCTTCTTTCTTTCTTTCTTTCTTTCTTTCTTTCTTTCTTTCTTTCTTTCTTTCTTTCTTTCTTTCTTTCTTTCTTTCTTTCTTTGTGTGATGGACACATCCATAAAACTTGTAATTGGTATTGAAAGTGCAAGGCCCTAAAAAAAAAAACTCCATGGCTCAGAATGACAAGAGTTCACTGAGATGCATGTAGTAGGGGGCTGGACAAGTGGTTGAACGGCTACATTAATCTAGCTGTGTAGGGATTTTATTTGTTAGTTTATTACATTAAAATGATAAAAAGTAAAAATGTGGACAACTAATTTCTAGATTGTTACTAATTCCAAAATAATTGTTGAAAAAGATAGCTGTTCAATAATTGCTGTTCTGCCAGATGTAGATGGTATGAAAGTAAGATTATGACTATCCCCAAAAGTATTCCACCAAATGTGTCATGCAAGTCAAATGCCATAATTAAATTTGTGTGTCAGATAATGGTTTTACACCTACAATGTCCGTCTACTTTCTCCTTTCTCTATACTTCTATACTTTATTTCAAGTATTTATTTATTTATTTATCTATCTATTTATATATTTATTTATTTTTGAGACAGGATAGTTTTTCTGTGCAGCCCTGCCTGTCCTAGCACTTGTTCTATAGATTAGATTGGCCTTTATCTCACAGGGAGATCCTCCTGCCTCTGCCTCTTGGGACTAAAGAAAGCATGTACCACCACTGTGTTTATTATTTTAATTTTACTTCACAGACAAAGGCTACTAAGCCTGAAAGCAAACCAGGAGACATTTGACATTTGCTTCTTTATAGTTTGCTCTTCTGCATACTAATGAAGTGAAGTCTTTGTACACAAACAGCCCTGACTGACAGACAAGTTTGCTGGGGCCATGCTACTATGGGACATCAAATTCTTGTGCATGTTCCTGAACCAACTGTAGAATAATAATCTTCAGTGAGGAAGTATTCTCCTTTCTTTCCTTAAAAAAAAAGTTTAATTCTCCCACACTTTCAGTTGCTCCTTACCACCATCACGACATGGTGCCCACTTTAATCTTGTTCCTTAAAATTCCATTCAACTACTAGCACATTTTGTGTTACATTCCTTTAGCATTTTGACCTTTTAGCTAAGTCTGAAATATAGATTTACGATTTCCACACTTGCTTAAAGCTAGTGTGCTTTTTAGACATCTCCATTTAATCCTATTTCTGAGATTTAACATCTTGATACTCAGAGCTCCTAACTCACTCAGAAATAGCTGTAACTCAGGGGAAAAACAAACAAAAGCAAAGCTCATCTTCACACTTTACTTGCTTAGTGAGCCATTCTGATATACTTTTCTGTTTTGCTATGGCCTAATGCTTCATCGTGAGTGCAATTGTGAGAAGCAGAGTTGCTGGTAAACATATATTCAGTTCATCCTATAGAGGCACGAAATCTCATCAGTGATAGGCCTGCGTAGCAAGTAGCATAACTATAATTTAATGGGTATGCCATCAATACTAAGAAACTACACACTCTATCAGGCATACTAAAATAAGTCCTTAAAATATACAAATCCCAAAGCATCAACCATATCGAAAACACATCTTTTACATTTCAAATTTACCCAAAGTGGGAGAATTTAAAGCAAAGTCAGTAACAAAACACTTTGCACTCTTCTTTATTTCTCTATTTTTGATAAGTTTGAGTAACATAAAAACAATGAATAGGAGGGAAATTTTCTGGAGGTAATTGATGCAAAAAGGGTAACTATTTCTTTTTAATTTATGGGGAAATTATATACTAAACGACATATTTACTTAAAATGTGAATAATATAGATTGGATGGAGTCACATGTTCCTGGAATGCAATGGTTTAGAATAGTCCATCCTCTGCAGAAGATAACAAAGGCAAGAAAACCTCTCCAAAGACAAACATGCAGTAAGTATAAGAAAAGAAAGGCAGGAAAAAATAAGAATATGCGATTAGGAGAAGAAAAATGAAGAAGCTGTTCACCGTTGCTTTTCAAGAAACTTTTTGAGTAGATATCATAAATATTCTTTTCAAATATATTTTTCATTCTTTGAGATTATAATGTAGTTACACCATATCCCCTTCCTTTTCCTCCCCCTACTCCCATATTCTTCCTTGCTCTCTGTCAAATTCATGGCCTCTTATTTTATTAATTGCCATTATAGAAATGTATGTATATACATATATATTCCATAAATAAATAGATAAATAAATAAATACAACCTGCTTAGTCTGTATAATACCATTTTACCACAAGAATCCATACATCTTACATCTATGTTTCTATGCTATCTAAAAATTCCAGATGATACCTTTAGACTCGCAGTGAGCTCACCTTTCTCCTACATATATTTAGTTGGCTACTTTTTCCTGCTTGCCTTTATTCTTCAAAGAATGAAGTTTATTGGGCCTGACAAGATGGTTCAGTGAATAAAACCATTTCCTATGCAAGCTTGATTCCCTGGAACCCATGGTTGAAGGAAAGAATAAAATAAGGAAAGATCCTTTGACCTCCGTATGTGCTATAGAAAGCAGCAGCAACACACATTAATAATTTTAAATTGAAGAAAAAAATCGTACTACAACTTCCAGATTTCTCAAATACACTCATCTATTGCTTCTCACAGGCTTGATAAAGGAACATCTAATCTACATTATTGTTTTCCTGCAAAGGCTTAACTCCAGGACCATCTCCACAGATACTGTTGCTGGAAACAGGGATTCAAAAAGAACCTGATAACACTTGCTGAGCATGCCACATTCCTTGGTCACAGAACATTAACACAAAAATCAACCTGAACCTGAGTTGGATACATCCTCTCTGGTGACTTCCCCTCATAGTGTCCTGCCAGAAGGTACCATGCAGACTGCTGAGGGAGAGCTGTCAACAGGTTTACTCGGCTATAAAGCCTGAGTGTGGCAATATTGGTTGGCCAGGGCAATGAGCCCAGGGGAGAAGACCAGGCATGTTCATTAAGAGGATAACAATGTGCTTTCAGACTCTAGTTGAGGTTAGCTCCACAGGAGGGAATTAATGTCTACAATTGGAAATATAGTCAAAAGCCTGATGTGGGAAGATCATATCTTAGAAGAAAAGCCTCTGTTATTGTTTTGCTAAATGGACATGATATCTCTGTCAATTTATTTTCTAAATAACCCACAAAGTAGCAGTATGTGGAGGAATTTTATTCCAGTAACTGGCAAGGGATCACATCCAAAGACCTCAGTCTGTGTGATTTGCCTGGAATGCAGACTTGCCACACATCCTTTAATCCCTCTGGCTGGAAAACACAAGTTTAATCCCTTTGGCTGGATGGAATACAGACACACCCTTAGTACACATGTTTAATCCCAAACAATGAAGGTAAAATCAGTTTATAGAAGGAAGCAGCCATGTGTGAAAGTGACATCTAATTGAGGAGCAAACACAGTTACGAATCAGAAAATCCTTTGACAGAATGGTCAGAGATAGGATATGCCCAACTCTCATAACAACAGCACAGGAAAGAAAAGCTATTTAAGAGCAGTATAGTACAGGGAGAACGAGTCAGTTGTGAGTCAGTGCAGTGAGTGCGCTGGAATTGAGTTCCTGAGTTCATGTAGTTCAGTGCAGGTCGGCAGAGGTAGTAGTTGAAGCCGAAGAATAAGAAGGGGCCCGAAAATTTAAAAAAAAAAAATGCCACAGTTAGTTTGTGTCTAAGCAGAGCAATTCAGTGAGAAGCAGAGAAAAACTGGATTGGATCATCCAGTTTGGGCAGGACTTTTGAGGCTTGGGGAATATCACAAAAGAAGATTTAGAAAGAACTTAATAATTAAAGGATGGGATGAGGAATGGGGTGGGAAGTTGACTTCTGAACCTAGCGTGGCTGCAAAACTATTGCACTCAGAACAAAGAGACAAAATGTCCAAGGCAACTCCTGTGAAGGAGAACATTTAATAGGGGCTGGATTACAGTTCCAGAGGTTCAGCCCACTGTCATCATGAAGCATGGCAATGTCCAGGCTCCTCCAGACATACATGGTGCTGGAGAAGAAGCTAAGAGTTCTGCATCTTGATCAGAAAGCAGAAGACTGCCATCCAGGCAGCTAGGAGGAGGGTCTAAAGGATAGGAGGAGGATCTATGGGATATAGAAAATCTCATGCTAAATTTCAATTGGGCTTTGGGGGGGGGGGGAAACAATTTCAGAGAAATAATCAGCATTAAATTTTTGTTTGCCTCCATTAAGTACTTTCAGAATACAAATGAACTGTAGTGTCACTGGTAAATTATGAGAAAGCATACAGTTCTGTATCTAAGCTAGCGCCACGCTCTTCATTGTCTTGAAAAGAGAAAATAAGTATCTCTCTATATAATGGACAACATATTTTCTTGTCTTCCCCATTTCAGGTTTTTCATTAATATCTCATTAAATATCTCTAAGATCATCCCATATCAACAAAATTTTTGTGCTTGTATGTCACTTTCCTGTATGAATGCAGTCTAATTTACAAAGTTCTCTATTTATGGGTATCAGTGCTATTTCTAATAGTTTACTCTTCCAGTCAGCCCTATGTGTGTTATTGTCTACTGAATACATGTCTGCCTACATTCACAACTATATGTGTATTTAGGATAAGAATATTTGACTGAGATAGCAGGTAAGATGGGTATTGTATCAATATATACGAATCCAAACCAACTCCTGTAAACTATTCTACAGCTCTCTAGCATAATTTCAATCTGCTAGAGCACCATGCAAATTGTATGTTCCAGATGGCAGAATTATATAAAATGAAGGACTCCTACCCTACTATATCTGACAGCTGAGAAAGATATTGTCACTACGCTAGTTCCATGAGAGTCTGTGGTTATCACAGTGTCACCTCTTAATTCATGACTAATACAGGCTTATTTATTTCACATATATATGAATATTTTGTGAATGAATTTTCTGTAATAGAATTACACTTAATCATTAGCTTGTATTTCTTATAGTCTACAACACAGATGCATATCACATTTTGTATTGTATCCCAGTGCCTCAGCCCTAGGATGTACTTCCAGCCCAACTGGCCTAGTTTAGTGACTTCCTGTTTCCCATCTGGCATTGTCTAATGGTGAGCTCTCTTCACTGCTGCGTATGTTATTGACCGAAAATTGGTTCATTTTCTATTCTGAAAATGCATACAGATTTTTGAGACTCCTACCAACTATCTGAAATGTATATATGTAATGTGTATATGTGCATATAGATCACTTCTAGCATTTTTTAAATATAGTATTTATCGGGTCCACAGTAATGCAGAAGGGGCCTGCTCATTGCAGTGTTCAACATGGGACGGGTACTTGATAAATGCTGGTAGTTATCACATTTTACAGTCATTTCCTACAACAAAAGTGTGCCTTGTATATAGATGACAGTCAGGAACTAAATGATGATCAGATTTTGGAAAAAACTCACAATTTTCTAGTTTTGTTACCGTGGTATTTCTTAATTTTTCTTCCCACACAATGTTTTGTTAATGATTACTCTTTCTTAGAATGTTGATTAATAAAGAAAGATGAATGAAAATTACATAGAAGAGTAGCCCATATAATTATCAGTTAAAAGCAAGAAAGCATACCTTTATTACCAGGTAGATTATGTAGTGGCATCCAAGGATGATTAAACCACTTAAGGGAAAATTTAAAAACGTGTATATATGACACCAAATATTCATACCAACATCTATACAAAAATGCCACTGCAAACATACAGCAATGTTGGAGTAGCTATTTTTAGCCCCTTTGAACCAAAATACCTAAAGAGATGATTATTTGCATGTCATTGCCTCATGAATTCATAGTGAGCTCATATATAAACCAAGGTGTTTAAAGGATATTTCAAGAGTTGAATTTGATGTCCTGCAAGAGCCTGCTATATTTCTAAAATGCAACAAATATGAAGAAGTATGTTATTTCTGTTGACAAGACTAGATGCTTCTCAACTCTAAAGACAAGTATCAAATAATCCTGGTTATTTTCACATTGATTTAACTGATTTTTAAATGAAGGAAATGTGTGAAATTGTTCTGGAGGAAAAATCAGTTGTCTTGGAAACTTTGAAAGATAAAATGGAAACAAGGAACAGTCATGTTTAAATTGCAAAAGCTTTGAATTTAAATCAATCTTAAATTACTATGAACTTTACTTCAAGTGAAAAAAATACTTATTGGGGATCAAAAAGAGTATTAAAGACACACATGATAAACGCAAAACAACAAAGTTCGCAAAATGGATTTCTATTTATTTAATATGTACAAAATAATTGGAATTCACCATTTTGTCTTTGACTCTACAAGTTTTTTGTAGAGGCTCAAGTGAGGAACAACAATTTGAGACCAAGCAAAGACCAGAAATATTCCCTACTTCATAGAGAATAGTATTTTTACATATATACAAGCTTTTCAAATATCTGAAAAGTATCCAAACCCTAAAATTTCACTTAAATTTTTCATGGTTTTACTTACACAAAAATAATGAGTTCATTAAAATATCATTTGTTTTTATTTTGGTGAAGAAATGTTAATAATAGTAGAAGTCTTTTTAATGTACTTAAATATATATTACTTCTTCTAATAATGAGTTTTAGTATATTGTCATGTATGTAAATAAGACATACCAATCACATTTACTTTATGTTACCTTTTCTTGTTCCCCTCCCATCCTACTGATGCCCTTCCATTCCCAACTAGACCTTTTTTCCTTTCTACTTTCATCACTTTTTGACCCATTAAGCATCGTTAGTGTTGTTTTCAGAAGTGTGAATGAGAATTTGTTTTTTTTTTATTTTTTGGATGGTTGGTGTTGTTATTGTTACTGTTGCTAAAAGTAATATGTGCATCTCACCAGTGACTACACCGTTGGCAAAATTTTCTCTCCATCCCCCATGTCTTAGCTAGAGTTTCTATATTTGTGAAGAGACACCATGGCCGTGGCAAGTCTTATAAAGGAAAACATTTAAGTGGGGCTGGTTTGTAGGTTCAAAGGTTTAGTCCATTATTGTCATGGCAGAAAGTATGGTGATATGCAGTGGACATGGTGCTGCTGAAAGAGTTGAGACTTCTACATCCTGATCTGCAAGCACAAGAAGTGAATACCACACTAGGTTTAGCTTGAGCATCTGAGAACTCAAAACCCATCTTCATAGTAACACACTACTTCCAACAAGGCCATACCTCCTAATAGTGCCATATGAGTCAAGCATTTAAATCATGAGTTTAACAGGGCCATTCCTATTCAAACAATCACATTCCACTCCCTGTCCCCATAGGCTTGTAGCCATAACATAATGCTGTTGTAGGAAATATTTAATCTCAATTGAGGCTTCTATTCCATCTTTGGTTATTCAGTTCCCAGATAAAAGACACACAACCTTTATATGTATAATAGCCCTTAATCAACATTAGAGCTGTGCAGATATCTACTCTCTATAGTAGTAGAATCTATTTCACCATCAACAACCGCGAGTTATAGTTTGCCATGATCCATCTTGGCATCACTTTACTCCAATTAGTCAGCCCTCATGGCTATGCTTCTATGAAGCACCTACTGTATGGCATCTATAGCTCTCTCTTCCTTCTCCCTCTCCTCATGTTCCTCCTCATACCCCAAGCCCAGGAACCCCAATCCCTCCTATGTCTCTTCTGCCCAGCTATTAGCTTTTGGCATCTTTATTTAATCAATAGTTCTAAATTAAGGAGCAAGGTCACATTGTACATATAGATTTTCTTGTCCGTGTGGGTACCAGTATTTAGCATTATAATACATAGCAAAAGACCAGACCTCAACATAACGCAGAAAAATGGACTCAGTTCAATTTCAAAAGTCCCCATAGGCTATAATAGTCTCAACTGTGTTTAATAGACCAAACTTCAAAGTCTCTTCTGAGACTCATGCAATCTCTTAAATATAATCCTCTATAAAGCCAAAATTTATAAGCAGATTACATACTACCAACATGTAATGCCACAGAATATGCGTTATATGAACATGGTGAGGAAATACTGGACCAAAGCAAGACAGACAACCAGCAGGGCAAACTCCAATTCTGCATCTTATGTCTGATATCAAAATGTTCTTCAGATCTATTTTTTTTTCAGGTTTGTAGACTGCAAACCACTTCTTTCTTTTGGGCTGTTTCTATTCCCTGTTAACAGCTTCCTTGGCAGGTATCCTATGGCTCTAAAATCTCTAACATTTTGGGGTCTCCAACACAATCTAGGCATCACTTTCATAGCTTCATGCAATTGCCTCTCTAGGCCTTCATAAAGGGACACCCCTGACAGGTCTGGCCTCAAAGATTGTCTTTAGTTTTTGATAGAGATTCTGTAACCTGTTTCTTCTATTCTTGACTCTAAAGCTAGAATAACATGGCTGAAGTTGCCAAGTTCTGCTGCCTGCTCAGGCTGGAACATGCCCCACCCCCGCCCCTTTCAATTCCATCTTCACTAGCATTAGCATTTTGTTTTCAATGGTTTCCTTCACTGCCTAAGCTTAGCTGTCATGGAACTTCACTTGTAGACTTGATTGGCCTTAAACTGCTTCTGCCTTCAAAGAGCTGGGATTAAATATGTGCACCACCACAGCTGGCTCTAAACTTTTCTTTAATTCCTTCTCACAAGTTGGAACCTGAGGTGGGTGAGATCTTGTCCCAAGATCACAACTCCCTTATTACATTTAACATCAGACTTTTTTATATCTATCTCCTTGAACAGAAGACTTAGCTCTATTCAATTTCCTGATGCCCCCTTTCTCCTTAAACTGGGCATTTTATATATTTCCCTGCTCATTTTTCTCTTTTTCATTATAGATATCCACAAAATATAGATATTCATTTCATTATAGAGATTCACAAATGGCAGTCAGGAAGCACAAATGACTGCTGGTCCTAGAAAAGAAAATCAATATCTGTCTTCCATGTTGGCAATATTATATTTTATTGGTAAAGGTTTAGCTAAAGAAATGTGTACTATGTTGAGGACAAAGTCATTTTGGCCCATAGTTTGTAATAATAATAATATACTTGCAAACATATATTGGATACCCACTCTGTACAGATATTGTTTGAGGAAACTTACATTTAATGTTTTCAGCACTTCTATGCAATATATTTTGAAACTCTTCCCATTTCACAGGAAAGTAGCACTTAAAATGCTTCTTCTAGCTTTGCATAGATCAGATTCCAAGTGGAAACATGTGGGCTCAGAGACCAGTCTTCTTATGATGCTAATTTAACATGCACTGCAATTGCTAATGGAATTTACTTTAAATGAACATATTTAATAATAGCATTGTTGAAAACAGACTCTGGTATTATGCATTCCTGGCTTTACTGTTCCTTTCCACCCCATGGTTCTCTGTTCCTAAGTACCTCTCTATCTTGGTCGTCTGTATTGTCTCTGTGTGTGGACTTTATGATGCTCCTTGACTTTCCCTGTTGGTGCACCATAAACAATTATGGAAAGTACTTCTGGACCATTTCTTCTTTCAAACATCACCATAGACACATTCTACACGTGCTTTTGTACAGTGAATACCACATGCTTGACAATCCTTTTTCTAGTCAGTTCCCCTTTTTTTTCTGATAGGTCTTAATTCTCTGCCTCTCTGGATTCTGGAGATATATATATATATATATATATATATATATATATATATATATGAGACAACAATTTTCTGGATCATTTATCAACATTGCTGTTTTGACTAAATTGCTACTTACCAAGACAATTCATTTTTTTTATTCAATTCTTTTACTTCATTAGAGTTCTCTTTAATTTTTTTTTGTTAAGTCTTCTAATATGGTTTTTGTAGTTTCCTCTACAATTTACTCAAGTTTATCTTTCAACTCCTTTAAATGATGTGCATAAGTAGATTAGAATCTGTTTTCAACAACTCTAAAGCCTAAGTCTGTGTCGTTTCCATTCCTGGGTGTGCAAGTACCTGCTGGGCAGAACCCCTGCTCTGCTTGCCTGACTTCCTCAATCTCCCTCTACTCATGCTCCCCTGTTAGCTTCCTCACACTTAAGTATTGTTTGGTTTTAGCTGTGGTCAGAAGGGTTAATTCAAATAAACTAGCAGCACTTATTACCACAAACAAAGCCTTTGTTGTAAATGGCTTGATCACCCATCTTCCCAGTCCAGTGTGTTCGATTCGGGTCTTTTTCACATGACCTTATGTCTCATGTATATACAGAATCATAAAATTAGATTAAATGAAAAATCAATCAGTGATAGACTCTTCTAACAGTACTATTCTGACCCACAACTTAGGATAACTTTTCTTTGTGGCTATTGACTTATCTAATTTTTTCTCCTGTTTTAATTCTCCTAGTTGTAATCTAGAATGAAAAAAAATACATATTTTATTCCATCTTTCCCATGAATCAAAATTTCTCAATTTATGTGATGAGTTTTCAATATTGACTTTAAAGATGGTCTATACTCTTAAATCTGTACCTGGCTTGACATATGCTAAAAAGCTTCGTCATTGCCAAATAAAGAAACATTAGCAGCAGGAATCATTAATCATATTTTTAAAAGAGAAAGTCCAATAAGAGTCTTTAAAATACACCACACACACACACACACACACACACACACACACACACACATACACACACACAAATAGTTGTATTGTGCTGATTTTCTTTCCTTTGGTTTTTCACAAGGATGAAAATGTTCTGTACCAGAAAACATGCTTGCTCTTCAGTACGGATGTTGGTGAGAACTCTTTTACTTAAGGATGATAAATTCACTTCATGCTAACATTTGGAATTTTATGGTTTGCAAATGGCTCTATGTTTGTGTGCATGCATGTGTGTATGCATGTGTGTGTGTGTGTGTGTGTGTGTGTGTGTGTGTGTGTGTGTGTATGAGAAAGCACACTTCACAGACATTAGGGAACTAAAAGCCTCAGGAAGCCATTTTGTTCAGGAGGTACATTTAGGCCTCCTTCATGGTACAAATGAGAGGAGAGAGTTGGCAAAAACAAGCTCTCTGGTGAGTCATCCTGAATGTCATTAGGAAGATAGGCATCACATTCCTCTGCAATTGGGCAGCCATCAACCCCATTCCAACAAACTGAAAAATCTGTAATGTTGTGTTGACTATCACAACCAAAGTGGATCCTCTTCCTACAAAATTCCTTCTGTTGTGACAACATAATGCTGCATCTCAGACTATCTCAGTGGTCAAGAGTACAAAGATAGATAGGCTGAAATTAAAAATAAAAAAGTATTAAAGTTAAAGATCTAGAAGAAATTGAAGTATAGATAACACCTGCAATAATTTTATAGTGTTGCTTCTGTACATAAAGTGACTGAATAATACCTCTGCTTGGTACATGATCTCATTTTATCACCAAAGTACTCTTCTTATAAAAGGCTTTTATTATCAATAATGAATAAGGAAATTTAAGAATAACAAAAAAGCCAGGCAGTGGTGGCATATGTCTTTAATCCCAGCACTTGGGAGGCAAGGCAGGCATATTTCTGAGTTCGAGGTCAACCTGTCTACAGAGTGAGTTTCAGGACAGCCAGGGCTATACAGAGAAACCCCGTCTTGAAAAATCAAAAACAAACAAACAAAGAATAAAAAAATCTCAAAGTGAACAACAGGCTAGCCACAGTAAAGGAAATTTGAACTAAAATGGATACACAGCATATCCATTTTAACTATTTTAACTAGACTGTCTGTTATTGCTAAAGCTTCTAGGAAGATTTGTTTATTTTCAAAAGAAAAGAAAATGATTATTATAAACATGTAAAATAATTATTATACATTATGAACATATTTCTGAGATTATAGTATCTGTTCACCAAATTATTGACGTTTTCCCTTGTATTACAAGACACTATTCTCTATCCTTGTCTGCAGTTTGGCTGGGACCAGTGATGGATGTTTGTCCAAAGGAATGTGGATAGATAACAGAGGTGATGTGGAACTCTTGTACAGTTCTCCATGTCTTCTCAACACACATTTTGCCACACTGAGGGTCAAGGGATGAATGTGTTAGATACAAATGAAAGTGCATTTCCTATATGAATATGAGGCCCACAGTTCATCACTGATTGCATTAGGTCACATATGCCAGCTACGGTCTTTGTTTCATTTGGCTGTCACTGGTTTGCTGGTGTTAACTGTAGGTTAACCTACACCACCTCATAACTACCTCCAACCTCAAGGATGGACATTTGATAAAGCTTGTAACACCAGTCTGACATTTTCCATTTTCTTTCCACTTTTAAAAATACAGGTTTATTACCTGATTTCACAAGTGCTAATAACCACAAGCCTTGTTTGGAAGAAAAGCCTTTTGTCAGGCTATGGAAATTAACAATGGTTCTGTTTGCATCAGGGACAAGTGAACTGTAATTTGCTTTGATGCAAAATTAATTATACATGAAGTCTTTCTTCCTGGTGCTTTCTTTTTGTAACAATGGCTTCTATCTGGGGAAGAGAGCCTGTGGGAATACAAGTGATATTGCTACTTGAGGTAGCTCAGCTCTGAAAGGTTTCCTTGTACTATTGTTACAACCCTTTAACCAATGATACAGGGAAAATTGCAGGTTATTATAAGAATTGAAAGGAGCATTGTTATGACAGGGTAGCTGTAGTGGATTCATCAGATCACCTGTAGAGGGAGTGCTGGCCTCATGCTATGTCTGGAAGGTTCTTAAAGGTTGTGTAGGGGAAGATCGTAGGCCTTAGGAATTGGCAAGTGTCAAAGTGCCTCTTTACATTTATACTCATACATAAATGTTACTTTCAGCCTAAAATCAGGAAGACTCTATGTCCAGGGAATAGTAGTGAATGCAAGGTCTTACAGCTGCATGTGGCGTTGATAATAAGTGACAGTTGAATATTCAGCCCTAAACAAGATGTTGATACCATTCCCTCTAGAGTTTAAGGAACTCAACGGAAGAAGGGCTAGGATTGTGTGAGAGGAAGAGATAAGGTGAAGATCTACAAAATGCCATCTTTAGTGCAGGACACAGTCACTGTGACCATGAACTCATAAGAGTTCCAGATGCCTCTACTGGGTCCCACAGGCATGGTGCCATGAACAGGCATTTGTGGATGGAGGAGGGACCAATGTGGCCTTACCTGTAAATGCTGAACTATAGGTTACTAATAGATGCAGGGTAAGAAAGAGTTCCACAGCCTTCCAGTGTGTTCCCATTGGTGACTCCACTGGGTTCAAATGGCAAGTTCTAATCCAATGCTCACAGAGATGGCCTCAGTTAAATTAAATGGGACATAAAACAAAAGCAAAACTCAGGAAATTGGGAAAGAGATGTGTAGGAAAGAAGTAGGATTGAGAGATGTGGGAGGGAAACAATAAAGAGAAGGGCAATAAAGCCATCAGAATACAGTATAGCCACATGTAAAATTGCCAAAGGATGAAAATAGAGAATTTATTTTTAATGTTACAAATGTGTTGGTTTTGGACAGAATGAGAGATTCTTTAGAAAAGTAACATGGAAAATGTCACAGAGAAGAAGGATAGATAGCAAGCATTAATAATGCTATACACGTATGGGGTGGTATTCACACTGGCACCTAGGGTATATTGAGACAGTACACTGGAAGACTCATGATGGCTTGCAACCCAGAAAGAACCTTTGCTCTTTAATTATTTGTACTCTTTAAATAAGGTCATTTATCAGAATATAGATCAAAACTTAATATTCTAAGCTTATTTTTATTTTACATGTATGGGTATTTTGATTGCATATGTGTCTGTGTACCATCTTTCTACAGTGCAAAAGGAGGCCAGTAAATAGCATTTGTGTCACAGATGGTTGTGAACCACCATGTGGGTACTGGGATTCCAACCTTTGTCTTCTAGAAAAGGAAACAGTGCCCTTACCTGCTGAGCTATTTCTCCAACCCAAAGTGTGGAGTTTTAAAGCTTTCCACCATATGTTGTTTTCATTTATAATTTATAGAAATTCACAATTACAGCGCAAATCTCTTGCTAATTAAAAATTCTTTCATATCTTTATTCTAAGTGTATATGACACAGACCCAAGAGGGGTAATGCCCATTGAAATCCTGGCACTCAGGAGGTGAAACAGGGAGATAGAAATCTAAGGCCAGCCTGGACTACACAGTGAGATGCTACAAAATTTTTAAAGCCAGAAATATATTAAACAGGCCAGTATTATAGGTGTTTGATATATCCAGATGTTTCAGATTGACAACAGAGTTAAGTCAAACAGTCCCAGTCCCTATTCAGAATTCCCCCTTCAATGTAGTATATCTGGGAGAGGGATTATTCTTATTGTAAAAATAAAGGTCCATATGATCTACATTACAACTCAGCTGCAATATTCTGGGTCATCCCAATTCATGTAACACAGTATGTGTTCTCTACCCAGAGTAATTGGTGACTCAAAACACTCCCTGTAAAGATGCAGTTCAAAGAGCTGGTTTTTATTTTCTATTTAGATTCCTACAGTGAACTCATTTGCAAAGCTCTGTGGCATTTTCTCAGTTCCAGCTTTACATTTTCACCTTTAACAAGCACATTGTATATAAGGAATACATTAGCACTGGATGTATAAAAAGAGAGTAACAACTAACAAATTAATTAATTGGGGTCCTAGTTATATCTCTCATATTGTATATATAACCCTGTGCTTGAAGAGGAACCTGAATTCTGGGGTCAGGAGAATTACTGACCAGTAGAGTACATGGTTAAGATTAGGTGAGATCCAGAGTTTGATACCCAGCATCAAAATAGTTAACAATGAGGCGAAGGAGGAAAAGGAGGAAGAGGAGGAGGAGGAAGAAGAAGAGGAGGAAGAGGAGGAAGAGGAAGAGGAGGAGAACAGAATCTGAGCCTTCATAGAACAGATCACCACAATAAATACACACAGAAAATGGATAGACTTGATTCCCTCTTTATCCAGTTCAGTATCTGGTTGGTGCTCTTTCTTTCATCCTGAAGTTTTACTGACTTCTGAAAACTTTACTCTGGTCTCTTCAGAGGTCTCTCTGTCTCTCTGTCTCTGTCTCTCTCTCTCTCTCTCTCTCTCTCTCTCTCTCTCTCTCTCTCTCTCTCTCTCTCTCTCTCTCTCTCTCTCTCTCTTTCTGTAGTTTCTTTGGCTATACTCTGTAGGCATTTTATAGTGAGTTCATCTATGGTGAGTGTTGGATTCATAATGATATTTTGATAATCAATAAGAGTTTTTTATGGTGGAAATATAGGCAGCAGAGAATAACTCCTCTCTGTCTTGTGATGTTACAAGTATGTAAGTCAGTTTCCTTTTTTAAAATGTTACCCTCATTAATAACTTGAAACTTAGGTTCAGTAGTTCTTCCCTTTGTCTCTGGCTGTATGTGCATCTATTATATGAACACTGACTTTCTTCCATTATTGAATCTTCTACTAGAAGTGCAGGACTTTGTAACTATCAACTGGTCTGATCCTTTTAACTCTGGAATAACTGCAGCTTAGGTACATATATTCATGGAAATACTACTCTGTGCATCTATTATTCCTCTACAACAGATATGACCTCTGAGTCAAACTCACAGGATTTATGAATGGTTTGCAAAAGCAAAGGACTTACATGTAAAAATATAATGCTTAAATTAAGAGAATAATATTATGATCAATAATTTTATACTTTACAATCTGAAGACATCACTCATGTATATGATTTCATTCAATATTCACTACCCTTAAAGGAAACACTCAGTCTACCTGAACTAAGGATGGAGTTACATGGTCAAAAATGTCAAGGGAACATTCATATTTCACAGAAGAGACTGATGAAGATAATTAGATCACATATGCTAGCGGAAAGGCAGACAGAAATAAGATGAGTTGGCTTTGCATGTTTAAGATTTTTATCTAACATTTTATCTGTATTATCTACATAATTCTAAGTATCCACCTTCCCATCCCTTATCATCATTGTCCTCCTCTGTCTTCTCTATTAACATCTGTTGAGCATTCAACATGTTGCCAAGAACAGTTCTCTTTCTTATACTAATTCTGACAAATACCTCTACCTGGTTATTATTCTGTTTTGCTTTACTATTAAGAAAATGGAAACTTTCAGAGATTAGATGAGTATATGTGTGTGTATCCAAATTATGATATATTACTTGACAATATATATGTATATTACTTAGAAATACATGTATCTCACTTAGAAAAATATATGTATGTATTAATATAGATAACATAACATGTAAAGATGTATACATATAAATTTAATATAAGCATATATTTCATATATATTTTTCTAAGTAATAGATTGTACTTTGAGTATATTCACATATACATAATTCTAAGTAACAGATTACAGTTTGCATATCAAGAGTACAAATTTTTGGTCTACTGTCACAACCATTATTTCTACTCCTTCCTCTCTCTCCTCTCCCTCTTCACCTTCCCATCCCTTATCCTCATTACCCGCCTCTGTCTTCTCTATTAACATCCGTTGAGCATTCAACATGTTGCCAAGTACAGTTCTGTTTCTTACACTAATTCTGACAAATACCTCTGCCAGGTTAGTATTCTGTTTTGTTTTACCATTAAGAAAATGGAAACCTTGAGAGATTAGATGAGTTTTCTAAAATCAGCAAGCAAGACAGTAATATGGGAGGTAAAACTCTATAAAGAAATACAGAGGCTAGTTCCCAGTACAGAGGCCATATTGCATATTAAAGACCAAAAGAACTTTAATGTCTGAGCCTTACAAATCCCTCTTCCCTTATGCCCTCAAAATACCCTGTATTTTTCCTTAATGGAAGTGATCACGAATCATCATTATATACTTATTTTTGTGATCATTTGTTAAATGCCCTTCAGTGAGGACAAGGATTTTTTTTCTCAGTTTGGTTCACTCAGGGCTTAGTGCCTAACACATCACTGGTACTCTATAAATAGCCGTTGAATAAATCAATCTCCTCTGGCCCCATTGTTGAAACTATTTCACTGAGGATTCCTTTGGTTTTCTTAGGTAATATTAAGTACTCAATATAAATATCTATGGAGCATGGAGCTTGCTTTTGGCAGAAGAAGGGAATGCATCCAGACTCTTTGCCTTAATCTTCTGGCTTAACAATGGAGTTATTTTAGTTGATAATCCTCACCCAATAACTACAAAATGTCAGCCATAAGTGCCCTTTTGAAGAGAACAAATTTATATTCTCCGTATCTATCTGCTTTGAGATGAAGTTTATCTGGTTTGGAAATTATATTGATAATATAAGAAATAAAATTTGTGAATATATTGAAGTGTTGAATTGAGCCATTCCTATCCGTGGTTCAGATAAATAACTAAATTATTTGAAAATCCTTTTCATTAAAAAATTAAAAACATGGGAAGAGAAGGAAAAAAAACAGAAAAAAAATGTACAGAAGAATTAGCAAGTTGTAGGTTAGCTAGCCAGTACTTAAATATTTTAAGAAAGAAAGATATATATCTACAATAGGCTTCTCAATTCATCACTACAATAAAAAACAGTAATGATTAAACAAGGCTAAGACCACTGCTTGGATAAGGCACAGAGTCTGTATTTGTTTTCGTGTTTTATTACAGTGCCAAAACTGTTTCCTTTGCATCATTTGTTCTCAGCAGTCATATGTACAGGAATTATCTGGAGAGACATTTTATCAACAATATGCTAGGTGCTAGTATCAGTTTCTGAGTCAGTAGAATTGGAGAGTGAGTACTGATACTTTGAATTTCTTAGAAGTTTCCACATAACTGATGAGGGTAGTTGCCTCTCACACTTTAAAAAGCATTGTTCTCTACAACATAGAGATGAAACCCTCAACTTGCTTTAATACAATGTTTACAATAAGCGGTTATTTGGGATTTTCATGAAGAATTCACAAACTTTTGATCAAACATTTTATTTTTTTGTCTATTGTCTTTATTATCTAGTATGACAAGCCACTTACTGCTCTGCTTCCAAATGACATATATTTATAGCCTCACAGGTCTGATTCAAATAATAGTACGGATATGAATAATTAAGAACCTTTCTAGGTCTGAGGATGTTACTTGGATTTTTCTCTCTTCAGTGTATTCATGGCAAATCAAGGACTGAAAGAAGCAAAATGGCAGTAAGGATAACATCCATATAAATAACAAGGACTATCTCAAAATTTGCTTTGTCTTAAACTTTTGCAGTATTGGTATATGAAATTCACACTAATGGTGAATTTTCATTCAGATTTCGTGATTAGTCTCCCTTGAAAAAGGTTGGCTTACACCCTTAGTCACGGTACTCAGGCGGCAGAGGTGGGAGGACTTCTGTGCGTTCAATACTAACCTGGTTTATAGAAGATAGTCAGGCCTACACACACACACACACACACACACACACACACACACACACACACACACACACAAATATACATATCAATAGATTTCCAAGAAGATGGAAGGAGAGACCCCTGGTTCTGGAAAGACTGGATGTAGGGGAATGCCAAGACAGAGAAGCAAGAGAGGGTTGAATGGGGAACAGGGGGAGGGAAGAGGGCTTATGGGACTTTCGGGGAGGGAGGAAACGGGAAAGAGGAAATCATTTGGAATGTAAATTAAAAAAATATAGAAAATAAAAAAATAAACAAAAAAAGAAATAAAAAGTAGTTTTCACTTTGAAAAAAATAAAAAATATATCATTCATATCTATGAAAAAATTGGCAATACAACATTGATTCACAGAACTCATACTCATATATTTTTTATATCACAATAGAAACTTCTACACCCAAACTAGAATTCCCTCACCTCAGCTCTATTTCTCTTTTTATTTATTTATTTTATGCATTACCATTACTAGTTTTTCTCAAGCACATGGTGTTTAAATTTTCTTGATGTGTTCTTCTTTTAACTACTGAATATTTAATCATTCCCGAACTCATTTTCTAGAATATATTCTCTGTCAGTAGGAACAGATGGTTCAGCTGATTGCTAATAGGACACAGAGATAATTGTTAGTAGGTTAACATTTAAAACACAGTCCATTTGGGAGTCAACCAAAACTGCTTCAGTTAGTGACACAACTATCCCTGGCATGTGAGCAAGATATCATGGGGTTATCAGTTTGTAGTCCAGAGCACAGAATTTACAACCTATGTCAACCACTTGGACTGGAATCCAAAAGAAGCTCGGAAACTAGCAATGCAATCTTTAAATCTCCCTCACGTTCCTGACAACCAATACATTCCCTCATCCCACTCCCATGATATCTTTCGCATTCTTTCTGTTCCCACAGCCTCCACCCCCAGTCAAGCCTTGTTGGCTCCAGTAGAAGCCTTTGTGCTAGACACCCATCTGCTTTCATTCTTTTCAACCTTTACTCTTTCCAGTTCCTGAGAAATTTTGCTACTCAGTTAACAACCCTGAAAGCCAGCATGAGCCTCTGCCTGATAGGCTCCATATCATTCAGTGACTCCTATTTGCTAACCAAATGAAACCAAATAAGGTAATGACAAAGCTTAAGCCTTTCTGCCTTCTTGTCTATGGTTCAATCTACTTTTCATTCATCTAACTTGGGGATCTCTTCTGCTCTCACCTGGGACTTACTGGCTTGTTGCTGTTCTTCAAACATCAACGTGTGTTTTTCCATCTCCCTGACCTTCTATTATATTGACCTTCCTTTAAGAATTCTCTTGAAAATTCACATTCTCCTATCATGCATGCATAAATCCAACATCTTTTTAAAGGCCCTTGTTCAAAGCCATCTTTTTCATTAATACTTCAACTTTCTCAGCAGGAAGCAATCTTGCTTTTATAAAATTTTCCTTAGCATTTTTTCCTCTCTTAGGATCTGTAATTTTTTCTTCCCACTTACATTTTTCTATATACTAATCCAGTTTCCAAACTTCACATCCTTTAATTACTTTCTTTTGTTTATGACCTTTATTGACTTTTGATTGCTTTGAAGGAGAGCAAAATCCTAATGAGTAAAATGTATCATTAATGCATCATTCTGCATGGGTGTGTTTTGTTCTTTGTACTCTGCTCAAGCCTCCTTCTCCCCTGATAGCTCTTGTCCACTCCAGTATATTTTTTTCATCTTCCAGTGAGACATGACCTTGTATCAGCATCTTCATGCGTGCAGTTTCTTCTGCCTATACTACTAATCTCCACCCACCTTTCCTGATATAGTTCATTTCTCTCAGCTCTCAGAGTCCAACTATCACCTTCTGAAGAAGCCTCTTATTGCCTAAGCAGAACAAGCCCTCCCCAAATATTCATGATAATATATTAAAGTCATTTAAATGGTACATTATTTCCATAATGGCAGGTATATGTCTATATGTCAGTGCTTTTAATTCTACCAGAGACGTGTGACCTGACAGTGTGTGGATATATAATCAAGGAGTAAATACATACTACATAATTTAAGTGTACATATGGAGAAGATAAATTTTATATATGCATAGTATATACACTTAAAATGTTCTGTTTGATGTATTACTTATAATTTTGACTAGGTTCTAATATCTATGATCTATTTTGCATTATCCAACAGCCTAGCTCTCAAATTTAGTTAATACAAAGGAACTATGTATTGAATGATGAATATGAGATTAAAGGAAGAAAGAATTCACAGTCTTCAGGTAGTAATTTAATCTTTTGCATAATTTCTAAATCCTTATGTTTCAAAACTATTTTATCATATCTACATATGAAAAATAACCAAAGTTTACTCACATATTAAATTATCTGTTTCTTTTATGAGCTATTGATGTTTATGGGACTATATAGAACAAAAAACACTCTCACGGAAAAGGTACAACATTGATAGACAATGACCAGGTTCACAGGAAATGAATAGCATTCCCTTTATTTTTAAAACAGTGGAAGGAAACAAGATTAATTTACAAAAAGTGCCAGGCAATGAATAAAGTAGATGAAAACAGTCCCTGGAAGAAAAAAGAAGCAATTTTTCCAGTGTGCTTCAGTTAGAAAAGAAAATCTAATTCCATATCTATTTTATATTTTAAGTTTCAATCCAACAATATCAGAACCCACTTGTAAGCGCAAGTGCCTTTCTACAACCAGACTGCAGCATGGTCACTGTTATTTGCTTTCCTTGCTGCCAATCAGCCCTGGGAGACCAAGCCACACACATCTATCAGCTCTTCACTTCCTATTATCTCTGCCTGACATGTTGTGGATTTGACCTTGGGCAACTCATTTCTGTATTCTGTAAAATAAAGGAAACAGCCATAGCCTCCCTGCTTCCTTCCATTCTAGGACTGTAAGCCTTGCCTGATGCATGGCTGCCAGTGCTTTTATTTTATCCATCTCATGTTTGCTACCATATGGTTAGGGATGTTTTATGGATAAGGGATAAAATGATGCGATATATCTTAAGATAAAATGCTTGTCCTCAGAAAGCTACATTCTATAGATAGGAGACAGTTATCATGAGGAATAAAGCCTTCTAGTGATAGACACTAGAAAATACTATGAAGGAAAACAAAGGGACAGGCCAAGGAGGAAAGGTTAAAAACACAGCAAGGGTGGAATTGAAGAAGCAGCCTTACTTAGAGGTGAAAGGAAAAAGACTATTCTCCCCTCCTAGGTATCCGTTATTGATTCCTAGAAATGGTCCTCTCTTTGGATGCCTCTCAGTGGACCCAGTATAAATTAAGAGGTATAAATCCATCCGGATTCCTGTGCATTGCCACATGCTTAGTTCCTCCTCTGCTAACTTCCCACCAGCAGTGTGAGCCAAGGTGTTCTCTTTGCTCTCATTGTCACGGCCCTCTCCATCTTTCACCTTTCCTCCTATCCTGACGATAGTTTCAACTGTTGTACTCTACAACAGTGCCACTTGTTTCTGGAAAATTTCACAACCATTTCCCTTGCGGATCTGTGACAATTCCCTACAGTCTTAGCTGTCAACATTCTTTTTTTTTTATTTTATTTTTTTAATTTACATTCCAAATCACTTCCCCTTTCCCGTTTCCTCCCTCCCCGAAAGTCCCATAAGCCCCCTTCCCTCCCTCTTTTCTCCATTCAACCCCCTCTCATTACTCTGCCCTGGCGTTCCCCTACATCCAGTCTTTCCAGGACCAGGGGTCTCTCCTTCCATCTTTTTAGAAATCTATTGATATGCTGATTGTGTCTAGGGTATTCTGAGATTCTGGGTCAATATCCCCTTATCTGTGACTGCATACCATGTGTGATCTTTTGTGATTGGGTTACCTCACTAAGGATGATATTTTCAAGTTCTGACCATTTGCCTAGGAATTTCGTGAATTCATTGTTTTTAATTGCAGAGTCAAAGGGATACAAATTGGAAAGGAAGAAGTCAAACTATCACTATTTGCAGACGATATGATAGTATACATAAGCGACCCAAAGAACTCCACCAGAGAACTCCTACAGCTGATAAACGACTTCAGCAAAGTGGCCGGATATAAAATCAACTCAAGCAAGTCAGAAGCCTTCCTATACTCAAAGGATAAGCAGGCTGAGAAAGAAGTAAGAGAAATAATACCCTTTACGATAGCCACAAACCATATTAAGTATCTTGGCGTGACGCTAACCAAACAAGTGAAAGATCTGTATGACAAGAACTTCAAGTCTCTGAAGAAAGAAATTGAAGAAGACCTCAGAAGATGGAAAAATCTGCCATGCTCATGGATTGGCAGGATTAATATAGTAAAAATGAGCATCTTACCAAAAGTAATACACAGATTCAATGCAATCCCCATCAAAATCCCAACTCAATTCTTCATAGAGTTAGAAAGAGCAATTCAAAAATTCATCTGGAATAACAGAAAACCCAGAATAGCTAAAACTATTCTCAAGAGTAAAAGAACCTCTGGGGGAATCAGTATCCCGGACCTCAAGCTGTACTACAGAGCAATAGTGTTAAAAACTGCATGGTATTGGTACAGTAACAGACATGTAGATCAATGGAACAGAATTGAAGACCCAGAAATGAATCCACACTCCTATGGTCACTTGATCTTTGACAAAGGAGCTAAAACCATCCAGTGGAAAAAAGATAGCCTTTTCAACAAATGGTGCTGGCTCAGCTGGAGGTCAACATGCAGAAGAATGCAAATTGACCCATCCTTATCTCCTTGCACTAAGCTCAATTCTAAGTGGATCAAAGATCTCCACATAAAACCAGACACACTGAAACTAATAGAAGGGAAACTAGGGAAGAACCTTGAACATATGGGCACAGGGGAGAATTTCCTGAACAGAACTCCAATAGCTTATGCTCTAAGATCAAGAATAGACAAATGGGACCTCATTAAATTACAAAGTTTTTGCAAGGCAAAAGACACCGTCAAAAAGACAAAGCGGCAACCAACTAACTGGGAAATGATCTTTACCAACCTTACATCCGACAGAGGGCTAATATCCAAGATATACAAAGAACTCAAGAAGCTGTCAACATTCTTAACTAGATGTTTTTTGAACATTCTCACACCTGACTTCATGCCCTTGCTTTACCTGTCTTCCAAGAATAGGGCAACTTGCCCTTCAAGGCTCTTTGCTCTGAGAACTGTTCTCTTGGGAGGACTCCCAGCCTTGCTGCATGGAATCAGCATCTCTTCTGAGTGCTCCCTGAATGTTGTAAAGGTTTCTGCTGTAGTTACCATGATGCTTGTACACTTCTTCCTTGCTGGCTATTCCTCTAGAGAGTGGTCATGTTTCATTCATACATTGAACTCAAGTAACTCTCAATAAAACTGATGAATAGAGAATATGGGAAAAGTAGTTTGTAAGGGAGACAAGCAGGGTGCCAGTCAGTTATAGTCAGTTATAAGGAGTTCAGGGAAGGAGAAATCATCCCCTCTTAAGTTGAGGATTATAAATGGCCTCAACTTTCAACCTGAAGGTCTCAGTGCTAACCTGCTTCCCATTAATCTAGCTCTGACCTCTTGTCCCAATTCTTGTAACAGGGCTTCCACAACTCAGTCCCCACCTGGTGCCCCAGTTCTGAGGATTCGCCTTCTGTCTTGCTCCTCTTTGCCTGATCTCTTTTGGAGGCCTGCCTAATATGTCAGGCTCTCAAAAACTGGAACTCTCTATTGCTCTCATTCCGCTACCCCCTCCCAAGTCTCCTTTTTAAAGCTTTGCCCTGCCTATGAACCCAGGCAGGTGGCCAGAGTCCTGCTATTCCCTGACAGGCTTCCATGATTCTGACTTTGAACACTACATGCTCCTGAGTTCTTTCATTGCCTTTCGCTGCCAGCCTGCTGTGGCCACTATCCCTCCCCTCCCCCATGCCATCTGACTGTTTGATGACCACCTGCTCTCCCAGGCTGTACCCTTCAGATTTCATTCTTCATCTGTTCAAGTGGCCTGCCTCCAAAACAACCTCTGGGCCCATTATCTTGTTTATCATTTCCCTACTACCTTTAGTTCCTTAACCATTTACATTTGCCTTGCTTCCTACTCTAAAAGGGATCCGCAAACTTTTACATAGACAGAGGATCCTGGTAACATCATTGAGTATGTCTAACATACTTTAACACAGCTAATGACACTGGGAAACTGGGGAAACTGATTCATTGTATAGTCTAACATTCCATTTTCCAGATAAAGACATTGGAACTCAAAAGGTGAAGGATTTTTTCCTCAAGGTTGCACAGCTAGCCTGAAGCCAAACATCTAGTGTCCAGGCTCTCTGAGTCATGGTCATGAACTGTCCTTTCACCAGACTGACACCTTGGAAGAATTGTTCTTTTATACATCAGAGAGTTCTATAAAATAAGGACAACAGGCCTCTCAAAAAAATGTAGGTACCAACTTTGGCCAGCAGTTTCCAAAGTTAAACAGAACCTACTGGATTAACCTCTTTCAAAGGCACAGACACTTAGAAGAAATCAGAGGTAACTCTAAGTGTTAACTTATCTTGTGTATAACAACATTTTCACATATCTCTTCAGGGAGCCAGTATCCCCATGATCTAGGAATCCAGAACAACAACAACAAAACCAATTAAGAGATAAAAAGACCTTGCAACATAGGTGTTAATAAAACCAACTGAAGAGGCAGAGCTGATAGTTCAAAAGAAACAACCCTGAGACCAGTCTTCTAAATTTATTAGAAGCATACATAGCATACGCACATATAGCGAACACATCTGTCTAGTGAAATGAAAACCAGCAC
This sequence comes from Tokudaia tokunoshimensis, assembly GCA_036184795.1. Classification (NCBI taxonomy): domain Eukaryota; kingdom Metazoa; phylum Chordata; class Mammalia; order Rodentia; family Muridae; genus Tokudaia; species Tokudaia tokunoshimensis. Next base: position 67,032,326 of record BTHU01000001.1, on the reverse strand, counting down.
ATTTTGCTTAAGACAATTGTCTGACTATTACTACAGAATCAGTGAAGCCTAAAACAAGGTCTTGACCGTGGTGAGCTTGACATTGGTTCTGATAATGGCTATGCACATGACATAATTTCAGGGCACATATTAAGTTTGATTCAAAATCACAGCACAACTGTTGTGTAATTGATGAGTAACTTTTCCCTACAAATTTGGAGTCCTAGGAAAATCACAGAAGGAAGATCACCCTTGCAAAGTCAGCCCTGTAACAGCTGGGCCTCCCGAGTCACCTTGGATGTCACTTTTCTTCTACCTTCTACCTCCCAGCAGGAATCAAGCCAAGCAACTTTAGCACCTAAAGTATCTTACCAAGCTGGTTTTTCCCTAAGCATCTGCCTGAGATCAAGGCCCTGTCATCTTGTACCTTAGTTTGCTTGAAACTAGAGTCTCAGCTTCCTTCAATTCATCCTCCATCTCACTGACAGAATGATCTGCACATCATTTCTGAGTTTCAAAATCTCCCAATGACTCATCATTTACAAAGATCTTCCATAATCTGGGCCTTTCCTTCTTTTAAATCTCCCCTCCTGCTATCCTGGTACAGTATGTTCTAGCAAGATTGACTCCCACCTCCAGCCTCACCCCCAGGCATTCTCTTGCGCAGCACCACACCAGAGTTCTGGCCTGATCCTTTTCTATTCTGCTCTGCAATCTAAAGTTCATGATTAACAAGGCAGCCATTTGGCAATAGGGAACCTCTCACTCACTGCAGGACTTTGAAGGGTGCTTTATGCCAGAAAGTCCTTCACTGGATCTCCCTAGCAACACCACTCCACCTCAGTGAATCACAACAGTAATATCACAAATATTTTGGTGGGTTTGGGTTGGAGTCTTTTAATCAAAGAAGGCAGTCCTTCTGCCTGAACAATCACAAGGACCAGTTAATAGGAAGGAAAACAGGATAATGACAAAGAACACTAACATTTCTGAAGTATCTATAGTACAGTACATGCATTGTTTATTCTACTTAATGTATGTAGCCCATCTGCTCATTACTATAGGCTGGGAATCTTTACTGCATTTATAAGATAAGGACTTACACAAACTGCTTTCCAAAATTCCTTTGTGAGGAGGGAGTAAAAGACTCAAGGCTCTCCTTTCCCCCACCAACCTTCCAATGCCACCATGTGTGCCTCCAAATTGCATTCTGAATCATTACAAACAAACATTTTGAGCTTAGTTTTGCTCCATTCACATTTCTGATCCTTTGAAATGGCCCACTTGCATGTTGGAGATGTGGCATGATTATCATCCATCCTCCAAGCAGGAAGGTCTGAGAGGCAAGGGCAGAACACATCACGCACGGTTCCTGTCTCTGTTTCCTTTCTTAACAACTTTTAAAATTGTGCTTTAAAAATTGTGTGTGTGTGTGTGTGTGCGCGCGCGCGTGTATGTGTGCCTGTTTGCCATAGCTCATGAGTAGAAGACAATGGATAACTTGTCCTCTCCTTCTCCACCTCTCCTTCTAGAATGTGACTTCTACAGATCCATCTTAATTCTTGGAAGCCTGATGACCCAGATTCTTCTTTCTTCACATAGAAATCAGAATTTTGAATTTAAAGTGACTGAAAGTCACATTAATGTAATGTCATCCTTTTAAACAATTGATGAAAACCAGTCAGAGCTGGATGATGAACATAGGACTAGTGTATCCCAGACAAGGAGAATTAATCATCATAGATCCAGGACAACTGAGAACACCTGGAAATTCTAGTAATTTCCACAGCAAACCAATGGAATGGTTGCTGGGATCTATCTGCCACCATGCAGAGGTTCATAATGTTCAAATGACTTAGGTCACACCACTGGTGGGGTATAAATTAAGGTTTAAAACTCAAGTCTCACAGTGCCGAGGTTTTGGGTTCAACCCCCATTGCATATGAATATTGGAACCTTCATTCTCAAATATATATCAACCAAAAGCAAATCGTGTACTAACACCAGGGGTAAGGCCACTGAACAGTTTTCAGTCAGTAGATATGGCACATTTGGAAACTTATTCCTAACAAGGGAGAAAAAACTGACTACTGCAGAGTAAGCTGGGGAACTCTATAGCTATGTGTTTCATAAACACATAAACTTGAATATGTTTTCTTTTAAGAACATAGGCATACCATGTTAATGCTTATGAAATATTGTTTCCTATTTTTTACCTTATAGAATGACATTTCCTTGATCTTTTTTGAGGCTATAAAATGAATACTAAAATTAAAATCAAATGAAAACTCCATGGTCCTGCTTTATATGACTATAAAAACAAGAGCTAAGCGAGGAGGAAACAGAAAACATGGCTTCTTATTAATCAAGAGTTAAAAAAAATCTCATCATGTAGAAAAGGAAAATACTGGCAGACCTCTGAAAAATGGAAACATGACCCTGTTAAAAACTGCAGGATTTTATTGCTATTATTTGGAAGACTCCAAGGGCAAAAAACAAAAACACAAAATGCTGATTCTAAAAATCCTTGACAAAATACCAGGCTAGAAATTAATATTTATCACATTTTCAGTGCTTCTGACACAACAGCACTTACATGCTGATGTTTATGAATACAAATTTGCTGATGCTATGGACATGTATTATCTTTTCAGAAAATAAAAAAGGTAGGCAGATGCTTCCCTACATATGGTTACTAATGCTAGAACTCTACCAAGAATAGACAGTAACATTTGTGACAAATAAAAGCAAAATCCCTAGACCACAAACCTCTTGATTGTGCACAGATTGAATTAATTATAATGAGAAAAGAGACAGTGACTTTCTTAGTGGTTCTGACTACTTAGAGAACATCTGTGATATACCTTTGGTTCACTCTTAATACTATGCTGGGACTAAGCAAGTGTTATAGGGACAGCCATCAAGGGTTCAAATGGACCTTGTTTGAGTAGTGTAGAGAGCATAAGAGCATATTAAACTGTCCCTGAATAAAGTTCCCAAAGCATTGTGCTGTGGTGGTGCAGGTATCACACGGCATCATATTTGAATAGCATATAATGTCACATATCGTTGATAAGTTATTTCTACACACCTTTGAAATGAGCCAATTTAAGCAACATTAGATTAGAATAAAGGCAGGTTTATTGGGAAGCTGCTCTTGGATTGGTGAGTTCTCAGGCCCCAAGGACCAAGGCCAGGGAAGACACCATGGGGGAAAGTGGGAGGGTGGGGGGTTGGTAGCAGAGGAAGAGAGAAAGGGACATGTGAGCAGAGAGAGAGGAGAGAGAGAGAGAGAGAGAGAGAGAGAGAGAGAGAGAGAGAGAGAGAGAAAGCAAAATATTTGGATTGTATAGAGAGAAGCCTCTGGGGGAAGGGCAGCCTAGCCCTTGGACTGGAAAGTTCAGGCTTGGGGGCAGGGTAGGCTGGGTAGGGATTGGCTGGGAGAACCTGGAGGACACATCTGCTTTGGTATATGAAATATGCACCTCCTTCCCTTGTCCAGGGTCCAAAATCAAGCAGTCATGTCTCAATGGTTATTTTCTATTTCCTTGATTTAAGATTAGAAGTTCGAAAAAAATAATATATGTGACTTTTTACCTGTATGCTTTAATATAATTTGGGACTCATTTTCTGCTTATTATGTCAGATATAAAATACTGGAACTGATAATCTGATTAGGTGGATTCTAAGGCCTCAACATACAGATTTTGGATATATTCTGTAACAGAGGTCTGGGAAAAATTATGATCCTCCATTTTTAATATGCAACCCTATTGCTACCCAGAGCAACAAAGTCTCATTTCTTGCTGTACTAGTCTTGATGATAACAGCAATGAGGATGCAGCCATTAATTGAAACTTTAGTATTTAAGAGACATTGCATAAAGAGCTAAATACCATACATTCAAATAATTTATACACGTCATTAATTTTTATTTTAGATGATGCAAAATAGACTTACTGACATTAGCCTCTTTGCCCAAATATCACAGAATTACTAAATGCAAGTACCAGGAAGAAATGCAAAGATCAGTTCCAGCAAATGGGAACACAAAGCAAACGGTATTTTGAAATACCCTGGATCTGATGTAGGAAAGCTTTGTGCCAGGCAGGCTTCCATACTGATTGATTTCTCTAAGTCTGCACAAGTGTCACCTTAAGCTACTATGATATGGAAGGGGCCATAAGTTTGAACTTTAACTTTCTCTCATTCTCAGAAATCCTAAGTCTCAATCCTAAGAAGTGTTTAGCTTGGCTCATTGTAGTGATATCAGTTTTTATTTTATTTTATTTTATTTTTTTTTTAATTTACATTCCAAATCATTTCCCCTTTCCCATTTCCTCCCTTCCCGAAAGTCCCATAAGTCCCCTTCCCTCCCTCTTTTCTCCATTCAACCCCCTCTCGTTTCTCTGTCCTGGCGTTCCCCTACATCCAGTCTTTCCAGGACCAGGGGTCTCTCCTTCCATCTTCTTAGAAATCTATTGATATGTGAATTGTGTCTAGGGTATTCCGAGATTCTGGGTTAATATCCCCTTATCAGTGACTGCATACCATGTGTGTTCTTTTGTGATTGGGTTACCTCACTAAGGATGATATTTTCAAGTTCTGACCATTTGCCTAGGAATTTCGTGAATTCATTGTTTTTAATTGCAGAGTAGTATTCCATTGTGTAGATATACCACATCTTCTGAATCCATTCCTCCGTTGAGGGACATCTGGGTTCTTTCCAGCTTCTGGCTATTATAAATAAGGCTGCTATGAACATAGTGGAGCATGTGTCCTTATTGCATGCAGGTAAAGCCTCTGGGTATATGCCCAGGAGTGGTATAGCCGGATCCTCCGGGAGTGTCATGCCCAGTTTTCTGAGGAACCGCCAGACTGCTTTCCAGAGTGGTTGTACCAGCTTGCAATTCCACCAGCAGTGGAGGAGTGTTCCTCTTTCTCCACATCCTCACCAACAACTGCTGTCTCCTGTGTTTTTGATCTTAGCCATCCTGACTGGTGTGAGATGGAATCTCAGGGTTGTTTTGATTTGCATTTCCCTAATGACTAAGGATGATGAACATCTCTTTAGGTGCTTCTCAGCCATTAGATATTCTTCAGGTGAGAACTCTTTGTTTAGCTCTGTACCCCATTTTTTAATAGGGTTATTTGCCTCTCTGGAGTTTAACTTCTTGAGTTCTTTGTATATATTGGATATTAGCCCTCTGTCGGATGTAAGGTTGGTAAAGATCATTTCCCAGTTAGTTGGTTGCCGCTTTGTCTTTTTGACAGTGTCTTTTGCCTTGCAAAAACTTTGTAATTTAATGAGGTCCCATTTGTCTATTCTTGATCTTAGAGCATAAGCTATTGAAGTTCTGTTCAGGAAATTCTCCCCTGTGCCCATATGTTCAAGGTTCTTCCCTAGTTTCCCTTCTATTAGTTTCAGTGTGTCTGGTTTTATGTGGAGGTCCTTGATCCACTTGGAATTGAGCTTAGTGCAAGGAGATAAGAATGGGTCAATTTGCATTCTTCTGCATGTTGACCTCCAGCTGAGCCAGCACCATTTGTTGAAAAGGCTATCTTTTTTCCACTGGATGGTTTTAGCTCCTTTGTCAAAGATCAAGTGACCATAGGAGTGTGGATTCATTTCTGGGTCTTCAATTCTGTTCCATTGATCTACATGCCTGTCACTGTACCAATACCATGCGGTTTTTAACACTATTGCTCTGTAGTACAGCTTGAGGTCCGGGATACTGATTCCCCCAGAGGTTCTTTTACTCTTGAGAATAGTTTTAGCTATTCTGGGTTTTCTGTTATTCCAGATGAATTTTTGAATTGCTCTTTCTAACTCTATGAAGAATTGAGTTGGGATTTTGATGGGGATTGCATTGAATCTGTATATTACTTTTGGTAGGATGCTCATTTTTACTATATTAATCCTGCCAATCCATGAGCATGGCAGATTTTTCCATCTTCTGAGGTCTTCTTCAATTTCTTTCTTCAGAGACTTGAAGTTCTTGTCATACAGATCTTTCACTTGTTTGGTTAGAGTCACGCCAAGATACTTTATATGGTTTATGGCTATCGGGCTGCCCTCTCTCTCCATATCTTTTCAATATAGTACTTGAAGTTCTAGCTAGAGCAATTAGACCACAAAAAGAGGTCAAAGGGATACAAATTGGAAAGGAAGAAGTCAAACTATCACTATTTGCAGACGATATGATAGTATACTTAAGTGATATCAGTTTTAAGGACTAGAATGCACAGCCTTGAATCTGAGGTCTACAGAAAGCTTCAAGAATAACATCATATTAATACCCATGTTTCTCTGAGATTCCTCCAGTTATCTTCTGAAGATCCATTGAAAACTTATTGCTTCTTGTTGGCTACACTTCTTTTTATGACATGTATCACAATAGACATTTTAACTTGTGATGCTTCTTCTGACCCCAGTGAAGTTTGTAGGCGTGAAAGGGAGAACTGAGAGCACAGAGGACCTGAGCGCTCAGAGAACCTGAGAGCTCAGACTGTACGTGGAACTACCAGTTTGACCTACACAGCAATTAAGCATTCTACAGGCAAAGGAGGGCATAGGCAAGGAGATTTTTCTTTTGCTTATTTACAAACAAGATCTATACAGTCCTTTCTGTCTTTGAACTTGCTCTGTATATCAAGTTGGTCTCAAACTCACAGAGATCCACCTGTCTCTGCACCCCCAACCCATGTGCCATCATGCCCAGCTGCAAAAGAGTTTTAAGCACAGATTAGGTATTAGAAGAATGCTGGGAGACCCCAGAAAGATAGGCGCCATAGTTTCCACAAATATGTTGCCTGTGGAGTGCCCCACAAATATGGTATTTTCTGGCCATGAAAATGTGTGTCACTTCCTCACCTGCCTTTAAAAGCTGAGGTGAAGAAGGTCATGTAGTCTCCAAATGGTTGAGTAAGGAATGTGGTTTTTGGCATAATAAAGAGCTTGTAGCCAGAGCTGGGCAGGAAGAACGGGCAGAATGACCAGGAAGAAATAAATACAGAGAGAAGCTGACAGAGGGAAGAAGCAGAAAAACTGGAGCAAAGCAAGGAGGTAGAATAGTGAGAGCCATGTGGAGACTCAATGGCAGAGAGGTCGTGTTAAGTTAGAGGCTAGCCCAGCAAAGTCCAACAGCTTTAAACTATATAGACGTCTCTGTGTCTATATTATTAAACTATAAGCGGGACTCTGAAATCCTGGCAATAGTTGCTTAGCACTCTATACTCACCTACAAGATACAAAAAGCATTCACAGGAGTATGAGTACATGGAAAGTAGCAAACTTCAACTGAATTGTTCCCAGATTTTTTATGAGCCTCTGTTAGTAAACTTGGTTCATGAGTGTGTTCTCAGCACATTTAATTAATACCTGCTGACATCAGCCATGCAATGGGACACTCTTAGGAAATAAAGAATGGGATTATCCTTGAGGAGAGCATCCCAGTGAACCTTTCCTTCATATCATTTTCCTTGACAGCTAGGGCAATACAGAGATTTTTGTTTTTTAATATAATCACACTTAAGGAATTCTGACTCCAGCATAAGAAAACTAGCTGGGAGCCTGCTAGGAACCGTCAACTTCTCTCAATAGCATTGAACAGTAGTTAGGTATATTGCATGTGTAGAAAACCAAAGGTACCTGCACTGCTCACATGTTAAGATCTTCCTGTATTAAGTCTATAACACAGATCATGCATCATACCATAATGTTCATGTCAGATCTTGTAAGAAGCTGGGCTTCATGCTCCTTATCCAATGTTCAAGAGGAGCAAACTTTTAGTTTACAGATTAATGTAGCAGTTAAATACTTTATTGTTGCCGACAGCATTAATAAAGTTTCAGGACACCCGGATACATGAACCATGTTGAATCATTTGCTTAACACAAGTGACCTGAGTTCTAGAAGCTCAGGAATCTAGTTACAATCTTTATCATTGCTCCAGAACCATGAAAGAAACATTTGCCTTGTGTTATCTATGCTACAATATCAGTATACTCAGTGTTTGAGAGATAAACTTGAATTAATTTATTGATATATAATAAAATCAATTCCTGTTGATTGTTTAAACGGAAAGGCATTAAATTTCGGCTAAATGTTTGTCTCCTCAGATTTTTATCAGAAGAGCTCAAGTGGTGCCCTTTCATTATTCTGCCTAGAGCACATATACAAATGCAATATATGATCAAGACTGACCTAAGAAAATTAGATAGGAATAAAAGCAGTCTCATTAATGTAAGCCTATTTATAAACAGTCTTCTCAAATTGGAATGCTGCTACAAAGTAGCTTCTTGCCACTTCCAGGTTTTAATACCTTGATTAATTATAGAGTGATGTTTAATTATGTATTTTATTATGCATAACAAATATAAATTACATACCTGATGGTTCACAATTATTTTAAAAATATATGTCATTTATCCTTGAAAGTGAAACACTTCTTCAGAATGGATAAAGCTGTTTAGGGAACAGAGTATGGGTAGAATTAATGGCCCCCACATTAATCATTTATTTTATGAAAATGTGAAGGTCATTCTCCTCTTTCAGTTGCTTCCTGAATTCTTTTAGCAAGATCTACCTGCTGAATTTCAATATGCAAAGCCTCGAATTACACAATGTGTTCTACCCTTCCCCTAAAGGCACACAGCTTTTATTTAATAAAGATGTTATTCTAAGAAGCTTCAGTGTGGCACTGTCACATGCCAGAACTTGTCTTTGAAAGGTGGTTATTATTAGCAAGGACAGATGACCTGTCTCTTTGAGAAGAACCACACATATAATTATATATGCTTGTTAGTGTTCTCAGTTGGTTGCTGACCGAGGATCACATTGTGAAATCGATAGACATCATTGACGAACAACATTCTGGGAGTGAGAATTGCAGTATAACATTATATTTTCTACTTCTATATATTATTATAAATATTAATAAAGAATAAGACACAGTGAAAACTTCATATACTTACAAGTTCTCTGTTATTGTTTTCCCTTAACTGATAGTTGTAAGGAAGGAAAAAATGAAGACTTGGTAGGTAGGTGAGAGTCCAAATGTTCTTGTCTGATGGATAAATGTATATAATCAGAAGTGCAAATTCATCCTGACTAATGAAGTGCAGAGCCTGCATCTAGACTGAAGTTGAACTCACTCTTTCGAGTTCAAGATAGCATGGTGAGCAGTAACTCTTGACCAGACCAAATGGACTTCGTTCTGGTACCAAAAGTTGTGTGTGGGTGTGGGTGTACTTCATTTTACCACATTTCTTGGGGTAAAAGCATCCAAGTCATCAGTACATTTGACCCATTGCTTGTACGTTTCTCCTCTTGATATTGATAGTTGCAATTAGTATTCTGAATTTTCCCAACTGGTCTTTTCTTTGCCCCCTTCCAGGTTTTCCTTTTTACTTTAAATCCTACTTTCTAAATGTTAAGAAGGAAAAGCATCAGATAGCTAATATTGTCCCCCTTTCCATCCCATGCCCTGGCCCTGACACCAATGATCCTGTTTTTCATGATCCTATTTTCAGCCTCTTTTGTTCTATTTTAGTTCCTTCAAGAAAGATGTTCAAAATAAATGCTACAGACATTATTTCTGGACAGGAGGGAGAGAGAGAGAGAGAGAGAGAGAGAGAGAGAGAGAGAGAGAGAGAGAGAGAGAGAGAGAGAGAGAGAGAGAGAGAGAATACTCATCTTAAGAAAAATGTCTCCAATCAGGAAGAAATTAAATATCACAGTTTGTCCAAGCAAATAAATATTTCAATAGTTGTGTGCTATGTCATAGGGATGTCTAGGAATTTACAGTATTATTTTTAATGTTTTTGCTACTTTTCTTTACTTAAGGAAGAAAACAACTCTCTTTTTTTGTTAAAATATTTAAAAATAGCAGCCACCAACTCAAAAAGTTATGAATTAAAGTAAAAGTTTGCTAATCCTGACTAACCAGAAGCAAAAATGACTGGAATAACTGGTACCTCTGACTTTAAAAGCAGATTCGATTGTGTAGAGAGGTTTATTGCATGGTGATAGAGAATCTATGCTTTGCCACAAAACATTCTAGCATTGAATGTCCTAGTCTGGCACTTACTGTCTGTGAAATATTACTAATGAGAAAATCAGTTAAGCCTCTAAAGCCAGAGTTTCCACATATAAGAAGTATGTGGAGAAATAGTTTTAAATCTTAAACTTTTGTTGAGGAATAAATGAGATGACACAAGGGGTTGCTTTAAAATAGTCCTTGACTCAAGATCAAGACAAGGTTGATAATGTTATTAACATTATTACCATTATTGCTATTATTTTGAACATATTTATAGTACTAGGACAAATAGAAATAACTGAGAGAAACTAATACAGCAATAACAAATGTCAAATAACTTTTCTAGAGAATGAAAAGGACTTTGTACTAACATGGTAATTATTAAACTATAAATATGGATTCAACCCACACTTTGAGTATCCACATTAAAGATAATTTAACACTGGAGAAAAATAGCCTTAGAAAAGTGGCCACATTGATTAGTTTGGTCAGTAGGTTCCAAGTATGCTGTAAATGGAATATTATGGCATCCAACACAGAATAGTGCTCTGTAGTCAGTTTGTATATGTTCATCCCAGGGAGTGGCACTAATAGAAGGTGTGGCCTTGTTGGAGGAAGTGTGTCACTGTGGGGTTGGACTTAGAGATCTTCCTCTTAGATGCCTGAGGATGCCCATTCTGTTCCTGGCTTCCTTTGGATAAAGATGTAGAACCTTCAGCTCCTCCTGCACCATGCCTGCCTTGATGCTGCCATGTTTCTGCCTTGATGACAATGGACTGAACCTCTAAACCTGTAAGCCAGCCTCAATTAAATGTTGTCTTTTATAAAACTTGCATTGGTCACTGTGTCTGTTCACAGCAGTAAAACCCTAACTAATACAGAAGTTGGTACCAGAAGTGGGGTATTGCTATGATAGACCTGACTATGCTTTTGTTTGGAAGAATGTGAATTTGGAAACTGGATTTGGAAAGCCATGGAATGCTTTGTGTGGGGGGCCTGGAACAGGAGAAGGCTCTTCAACAGGTCCAGGCAGCTGTGCAGGCTGCACTACCACTTGGACCATATTATCCAGCAGACCCAATGGTACTTGAGGTGTCGGTGGCCGATAGAGATGCTGTTTGGAGCCTCTGGCAGACCCCTTTAGGTGAGTCACAGAAGAGACCTTTGAGATTTTGGAGCAAAGCTCTACTATCCTCCACAGACAACTACTCTCCCTTTGAAAAACAGCTCTTGGCCTACTATTGGGCCTTAGGGGAAACTGAATGTTTGACAATAGGACACCAAGTTACTATGCGACCTGAACTGCCCATCATGAGCTGGGTGTTTTCAGACCCTCCAAGTCATAAGTTGGATGTGCACAGCAGCAGTCTCTTATCAAATGGAAGTGGTATACACGTAATTCAGCCAGAGCAGGCCCTGAAGGCACAAGCAAGTTATGGTTTCTACTCTTGTTACAATGCCATCTGCTGCCAAGCATGCACCTATAGCCTCATGGGGTGTTCCCTATGACCGACTGACTGAAGAAGGGAAGACAAGGACCTGGTTTACTGATGGCTCTGCAGTTATGTAGGCACCACCCAGAAGTGGACAGCTGCAGCATTACAACCCCTTTCTGGGACACCCCTGAAAAATACAGGTGAAGGAAAATCTTCACAGTGGGCAGAACTTTGGGCAGTACACATGGTATTACAGTTTGTTTGAAAGAAGAAAGAGCCAGATGTACGATTGTTCACTGACTCATGGGCTGTAGCCAATGGATTGGCTGGATGGTCAGGGACGTGGAATGATCTCAATTGGAAAATTGGTGAGAAAGATATCTGGGGAAGAAGTATGTGGATACATCTCTCCAAATGGGCAAAGGATGTAAAGATATTTGTGTCCCATGTAAATGCTCACCAAAAGGTGAGTTCAGCTGAGGAGGAATTCAACAATCAAGTGGATAAGATGACCCATTCTGTGGACAGTCAGCCTCTTTCCCCAGCCATCCTCATCATTGCCCAATGGGCACATGAGCAAAGTGACCATGGTGGCCAAGATGGAGGTTATGCTTGGGCTCAGCAACACGGACTTCTACTCACCAAGGCTGACCTGGCTATAGCTGCTGCTGAGTGCCAGATCTGCCAACAGCAGAAACCCACACTGAGCCCCAGATTTGGTACCATTCCTTGAGGTGACCAGTCAGCAACCTGGTGGCAGGTTGACTACATTGGACCACTTCCCCTGTGGAAAGGACAACATTTTGTTCTTACTGGAGTAGATACTTAGTCTGGTTATGGATTTGCCTTTCCTGCATGTAATGCTTCTGCCAAAACAACCACAAGTGGGAACCCTGAATTTAAGCTTTTTAATTGCAAATTCTGTTTTCTGCTTCCTTTTATGTTATACAATCCCCCTTTTATAAGATACAATCTTCCGATTTATAAAAAAATGTATAATAATACCTACCCAACAGAATTAATTCATGGATGAAATGAAACCAAACACAGGAATTTCTTGATATTGTTCCTGCAACATAGTATTTTCTCAGTGTAGCTAGTAACTAACTCATGCCCCTCTCTTTCTTATTGTGCTTTGTTCTAAAGTCTATCTCTTCCCAGTATTCTTAGAGCCTTTAATATACTGTGAACACAAATTTTCATGAGCATTCCCTTTACTTTCCAAAGTAGCAATTTATTTGCCTCCTGAGTCATTTCAAAAATGCGGATGCTATATCATTTTTGAGGTCCAAACCCATTAACTGTGTTAACACATGACACTTCACAATGTCTCCCAAGCTTGTCTCCTTTGTAACCTTGCCTCGTCAGACCTTTCCTAGTCTCACTGTCTCTTCTCATGACTACACTTCTCTCTTGATTTCCTCTGCTTTCCTTAAAACACTGCCAGAATCTGAAGGCTCCGATGTTGTTGTTCTATACCTCATCTCTCAAGATGTTCTTTATTAGACCTGTAAGTAGCATTAGAATCTCATTTTCTCCAGGAAGCCTTCCTAGAAGAATTTGGGGTATTTAATTATCTAATAACTCTATAACATCTGGGGATGTACTTAATTTTCTTAACAATCACTCCAATTATACACTTAAGGTATCACCCAACCCCAATTAATACAGTTAGTTTATATGCAATATGAGTAAGTTCCCCATCATCTACTAAAGTGCTGACACTTAAAAGCCATGCTTAATATACAAGTTTCTCTTGTCAATGTTGTAAGACAAGGAGGATCTAGTCTTTGACGAGAAGCCATTAGTTTCATGAACACTGCCAATTCCAAAGCACTCTACACAGGCTCTGCATGTTAGTGTTACTATATGAAAGAACAAGTGTGTGTGTGTGTGTGTGTGTGTGTGTGCGCATGTGTGTGCACGGGCATGCATGTGGGCATCTTGGTCTCTTTTTTTCAACTTTGGCCAGGGCTTTGTGTAGCTCCAAGCACACAGTAGGGCTCAAATGACCCCATATAGAATGATTTTCTACTTTAGTTCTAACAACACACATGGGTTTAGATATCTTGTAGCATACATGGGGACATAAGGGAATAAAGGATGGACAGCAGTCCTGACTCAGAGCAACACTTGGAGGTGACCTTAAAAGTTTGACATATCCATCCCAACAGATCAACATACCAGGATCATGGATGGAAAATGGGATATACTGGCTTGAAGCAACAAAACTAAAGCCTGAGTTTGAAACCCTGATGGAACATAGCTTTTCCATCATACATTGTACTTTCTTATCTAAGCAGTTTTGGAAGTAAGAATATCATAGGTATCTTTTATTTATGAAATTACAACTCACCTCTGGGATAGTAGTCAAGATTTTCCCCAATTGGCCCAATTGTTCCTTTTTAGATGCAGCTTGAAATACCCTCTTTTCCAACTACAGTTAATATTTATTCCTATAATATTTCAAGCTGCTGTATGGATACATACTTACTTCCTGTCTCTTACAGAGTCTATAAAGGCAGATATTCTATCATTGTTACACTGATATACCCGAAGAGTTGAACATTTCTTGCTTAAATAAGTATTCAAGCTTTTTGACAATAGATATAAAGGAAAATTGAGAGTACATAATGTATGGGGAGGAGAAGAGGAGGAGAGGTGAAGGAATAGAGACCAGAGGAGAGGAAAGGAAGAAAAAGATGGAGGGGGAGGGATTGAGAGAGAATATAGGCAAGAAAAAAAAGACATATTAATTTGGTTGCTCATGTAAGATCCCCAGTGCTTAATTAACTCAAATCTGTTCTTACTTTGAAATTAAAATGCACTCCAAGTTTTATACATGCTTTCAAAATACTATTTGCATTCAATAATATCTGCTTGGTATCTATCTCTATACCTGGGAGAAATTACACTAATGTAATAGTATTTTATCTTCATAAACATTTATGAGCTATAATATTAGGCAACCACATCATTGCTTATAAAAGTACATTAAATTTATTCTGGACATCATTTAGGCCATGCTGAATACACTGTCTCATAATGAAAAATAATCCTAAACAGCCCTCCCATTAGAGGGACAATATTTGAAAGACACAAATATTCTAAAATAATGTGCAAACAATTATGATCTTATTTTTCTCCACTCTTGAACATGAATGACACACAGAGAATAGAGAAAAGTGTGTAGGAGAGAGAACAAGAGAAAAAATAACTTTCAAAGTCCACAATAAATCCTTTAGGACTTTGGAAATCCCTAACTTGCCCAGTGCAAGTTCCTAGGAAGGGCTTTGTGCCCTGTCAGTGACAATACTGTCTCAAATGTGAGGTAATCCCATTATACTCACTGAGAATTCAGGGCTGTGTCCTGAGTCTCCTGCTGATAGAAGACTACCTCATCTCATTTCTAATTAAGAGCACAAAATTCTTCCCAAACCACCTTGATTATTACACACAGCATGCTTGGCTTTATCTGGTAATGCCCTTACATTCTGGAAGAATCAACAGCTACTTTTGAATCCAAAGGAACCACCACAGCGTTAATTATGTCAATTAAAGCCCCTTTTCTACAATCAGCAGATGAAGTCTGTTTTACTGGAGCAACAGAAGACCATAGAACAAAGAAGGCTTGGTTACAAGGAAAAGTAATCAGAGAGATCATGTTCAGCTTACAGATAGCCCAAGCATGGCATCAAACAGGAGAAAGCCAGGCAAAAGAAAACGATCAGAATAACAGCCTTAGTGTATACCATACCTTTGAAAACACCTAACAATACTTCTAAAAAGAACTTAGGTTTGTTTTTTTGGCCAGAATATACTGAAAAGCAAAGGGAAGATACAAAGCTCTATTGTAGCAAACCTTGTGTTAGAAACCAGTCATCTTAGATAGCCAGTTTCTTTTTTCTCTGAACTGAATAGAAAACAAGGTCATTACTAAGGCTCAGTTTTGCCTATTTGAATGGTTGGAAAAGAGCTAATTTATTTTAATTCAGGTAGCATCCTCCAAAAGAATCAAACACCTAAGGCAGAGACAGATAATCCAAGCAAAACCCCAGCAGAGTACTTCTAAGCTATGAGGCCTTAAAATAGAATCTCATCTACCTCTTCTGTCTTATTTTGCCAATACAGACCAATGCTAGTCCCTTCTAAAGACAAGAAGTGGACCTTCCCAGAATTCATGTGCTCAAGTCTAATCTCTAATGCAGTGGTCTTTGGGTTATGACTAGGGTCTAACAGCAGTATCCTTATGAATGATATTATGGCCTTTAAAGCACAGATCCTAGAGATATCCCTTCTCCCTCTACCATATAAAGTTACCTTGGTAAACGGCTGGCTATGAGCCAGGAAGCAGAACCATGCCAGGTACTAAAATTTCTGATACCTTCATCTTGGAATTCTCACCACTAGAACTGTGAAAGGTTAATATATTAACCCAGGTTATTTCATTTTGTCATAGCTTCTGGAACCACATGAGATGTCCCCTTATTATGCATACATGTTTTGTAAAATATGGTCTGAGATCAGCAGCACTAGTTTACAACTTCTTTAAGAAATATACATTCTCATCCCCATCCAATACTGAGCAAACTTGAGAAGAAACTGGGTAAGGGTTCAGCAATATGTGTTTAAAAAGGCTTCAGGAAATTTGCACCAACACTCACCCTGGAGGAGACTATAAAATGGCCTAGCCTCTACTTTACTCTTCTTATTTCTAATACATTTCAATTTTCAACTAGAACCAAATGTTTCCAAATTGTAAATGTGATGCCTTCCTCTCACTCACTCACTGGTGCTCTATCATTCACTAAATAAAACCCAAACATTCAGAAATAGATAGCAAGCTAAAACTTTCACCTACTGCCCCCAATGACTTTTCCCATCATTTCCCAAATTCTCAGTCATCATTTGCCCAGGCTGAGCCTCCTGTTGCTCAATCAAAGGTCCAAACTTTAAGTCTGGGCATATCTTAGTGGATCCCACTTCTTAGAATGAGTATATAACCTCCTCTGCTTGCCAAACCCCTTCTCATCCTCTTATCATCTTCCTGTGCATTAATTATTTTCTAAGGTTTCTTCTGGTTCCATCCTGTCCTCACTACTGTCTTCATGCCTGCAAATCCCATTGAATACATAGGAACTCTGTTGTAGAACAGATATAATGACTATATTTGAATTGTGATATTATATAGTCATCTACTAGAAAGATTTCTACCTTAATAGCCTAACTTCACATTTTAAAAGGGAAATTGGACAAATTATGCCGTGTGTGTGTGTGTGTGTATGTATGTGAGTGTGTGTGTGTGTGTGTGTGTGTGTGTTTTGTTGGGTGTGTACCTAATTAAGAATATGTTAAGATGCATTAAGAATTTTGTTTCTTTGAAGTAATCAAAAAATGCACTGACTTTTGAGTGTCTGTTGTCTAACATATTCCTGTGTTAGTCATTTACTTCTGTCATCCCTGTTTTACAGATCAGAAAAGAAAATAGAAAGAAACCTAAAATCTGATCCTTGGGGAAGTCATGTTTCTAGTTAGTAAAAGATAAAACAAATTTTCAGACTATAAAGGTGATGCTTCCTCAAGGAAATCACAGTGATTTTCCAGGTCTACACAGGACTGCTAACTAAATGCAGACATACCTTTGACATGTTTTCACACTTTTCATACCTACAGCTTCCAGTGTAGGAAGGAAAATCCTCAGTGATGACAGAGCTGGTCTAATAAAGACAAATGTTGAATATTTAAAGTAAATAGATATGGACCTCTGTTTTATCGGTACAAAGTATTGACTATAAGTATCACCTATAACAGCAAGTTACCCTAACTGTTAATATCAATGCCCTTATTTTATATTAGCATAATTTCTCCAATCTATAATATTACCTATGCTCTTTGCCTTGAATTATGATGTTCCAAAAATCCCACTCTAGTTCTAGGCACAATGGCAACACTTTGAAAGTTAATAGACAGACTGCTATAGTGATTATGCCAATTCTCATTACACACATTTGAATGGGCTTAGTGAGTAACAGCACTTGTTGCCCAAGACTGAGGTTCTCAGTTCAGATATCAAATCTGTAATTCTGGTCCCTACAATAAGATGAGAGACAGGAGGTTTTCAGTGCAGCAGAAGGAACAAGAGAATTGAGAAGGTAAAAACTGAGTTCTAAAAATTCTCCCCTGACTTCTATATGTATGGTATGGTATGCATGCATCTGCACTCCCTCACTTATGCTCACACAGGCAAACATACACACATGCACACACACACACACACACACACACATATCACAGAGAGAAGAGAGAGAGAGAGAGAGAGAGAGAGAGAGAGAGAGAGAGAGAGAGAGAGAGAGAGAGTGTTGGCAGACTAACGGTGGAGTTAACTGAAAAGTCTTTCTCCTCAATGTATACATAATTCTGGTTCAATTTGGCAATCAAAATTGCAATAAAGGATAGTTAAAAAACAACTTTTTTCTTTATAAATAGATGCACATGCTATTTGTCTAATTTTATCCTTGGTTGGTACAACTAGACCATCATGTCAGTTATTATCTCTGTCAAAGTTGTTTTATTTTACACCATTAAGTTAAGTGCTAAAGAAGAGTTTAATTAGCTGAAGTCTAAATTATCATGATTAATTTACTAGGTACTTTACAACACCCTGTAAAACATTTATGTAAATGGGTATCCACTTTCAGTGATCATGTGGCATATTTAATTTATTACACAACTAAATATTTAATTATTAATCTTAGTAAAACTAAAGGTATTTAGGTAAATAATATTACTTGCAATAAAATGCTCAAAATTTTACTCCACATGTTATAAAATCTTATTGAAGTAGTAACAGAAGCCCAAACATTTATAAGTTTTTTAAAGATGTTTTTTTAAAAGAGTTACACCAGATGAATGGAATTCTTCTGATAAACTCGCCAGTGTTTTTTTTAACCAAGCTCAAATGGTAAATGGCTGTGTTTCTATATTAAAATTAACTTTCTGGTAGGTACAACGTTTCCTTTGGAAGTGATGAAAATTCTAGAAAGGTATGGTAGTAACAGCCATACAATATTGAAAATATACTTGATGACATAATATGTATACATTTTAACACAATAAAATGATTGTATGAACATTTGACTATGAAAGTACATTTATCACAGTTTGGACACTAAGATATTTAAAGTTCAGAAGAAATTCAGTTGTGCCTATACCCTACTTGGCAGTCTACTATAACAAAGGTGTTAAAATTAAATTCTCAGTTAACCCACTTTTTCTTTCAAACAATCAGAAGTGGCCTACTTCACAAAGATGTGTCACTTACTCAGCTGAAAGTGGAATTGCATAGAATCCCAGAACATATTGCATGTCAGATCGTGTCAAAGTTGCCAATTCACAGTCTTCCTCATTGGCAACTAAATGTATCCCTTGTCTATGGTAGCATCATCCAGAAAAGCTGCCAGTCTTATCTAATGCATTCCTTGTGTTCTGAGGAGGCATGGTTCCCACTATACATCTCCTGTCAAGCACTATGAATTTTCTCACATCCGTTTGGTGCTCTAAGAGCATAGTACAACAGTCAAGTATCCAAATCTCTAAACAACAGATAGTGTTGGGTACCAATTCTTTTCCAAGAGCATATCTGCTGCCTAAAATGGACATAAATGCATTATGTTAATTAGACGGTACTGTTCTTCCTCTTCAGGGGATGATCTTTTGGTGGAAATATTAAGGCAGATGTACCTGAGTGAACGGTTTTTCTAGTGAATTGTTCACATCTCTGGTGAGACCTACTGCTTAAGTCAAGTCATCTTCCAAAACTATTGTTCAGTGAAAGTTAAGGTTACCGTATCTGGCCAGAAGACTTTTCACTCATATATTCTGAATCCAGAGAACTATGACTATGAAGTTATCTAATGTGGTTCAAAAAGTAGAACTTAAGAACAAGGGTATTTGTTATTTGAGAGATTGTAGAGAATTGCATTTAATTTCTAAGGTGCTTTGTTTGAATGGATTGTCAAATTATATACTCCTTTATGAACATTTAGACTATGTTCATAAATATATCATAAATATATCTGCACTTGATTCCCAGAAGAACTCCATGAGACAGGTCTCATTTTGGAAGCCAGAACAGAATTAGGAAAATATCTCATTGCCCAAGCTGGCAAGTGGTACTGCTGCTCTTCCAATCGTCTTCTTCAGTGGATTTTAACAGAAGTATCAAAATCAACAACATTCTTCAATTTGAGGCATTGTGTTTTCTAAAGGATACTATAGATGGATGTCCCTATGGGCTACCTAGAAACAGGATGAAGTCAAGTACGTTTCATTCTACTATTGGATAGCAGTGCAGTATGGTCAGCCTTATACCAGGTGGCTTGTAAACATGCATGATTCTCTAGCCCAAGACTGCAATATATCTGTTTCAGGCATAAGAAATGGGAAAGAAAGTGCCAGGTTTCTTAGTCTGATAAAACAGCACAGAGATTGTCAGAGGTTTGTTTCAATCATGTATTTTTCTCCATTTGATTCTTACTGATGCAGGGTAGAGCATTCCTCCTTCACGTCTGCACCCTTTATAAGTCCCAGCACAGTATTATTAATAGAAATGTGCAAATAAGTCTACATTCACCACCGAGGGGAAATGAGCATTTGTTGAATATTAATTGACTTAAAAGGCCATGGATAACTCATGTACTTTAATTTTAGTTTCCTGTAGCCAGTCTTTTGAATCACTGGAAAAGAAATATTACATGACTTTGATATTTCTCAGGGCACTTACATAGGTAAATTATAAGAAACTGGGATACCAAAGGATAAATTAATAGGAAATATATTTAAATTTGTTTTCTAAAAGTCATAATGTAGTTCACAACTGTCACTATGCTCTACCTCACTGGGTGTACTTTATCCTGCTCTTCTTACAGCATTCTGAGGTAAAAGTTCCAAAACAAAAGAAGTTATCTTTAATGTATCACATAGGGTCTTGGAATTCTAGAAATAAGAATAAATAAAACCCAACTTTTATAAAATAATAGATAGTATTTGAATTAAACAAGATATTTAAAACATTGCACTTGGGGAGTTAACAAAATGTTACACACTGGGAGAGTATAAGTCCAAAAAAATCCCATAACATTCTTTATTTTTTATAGATTGAATATGAAAACATTGAACCAGTTACAACATCAAAATGGATTAGTGATAGGATGAAAATAGAAAAAGGAACTAGATTATTGAAGATATTTGTCTCAAAAAAGTCTCAAATCTATGCATCCTAGGGCAGAGGTAATAAAGATGGTTATTTCTAAGAAATAGATCCACTGTGGGTCCATTCAGTTCACAGCAGGAACATACAAAGTAGCAATTAATGCAACCACTGATGTGGAATTTTTCTCCAAATGACACCCTGTTATATGGCTTTTTTATTATTATTACAAGGCTTTGAAGTCATGGGGAAGTTGGGTCGATTATTTAATATCAGCCTAGATAATTAATATTACTATTCAAAAATTTGCATATAGGCAGGGGTACTATGAAAAAACATAAAAACAAAAAACAAAAACAAAAACAAAAACTCCTGACAATTGCTCCTTTTCCATCACTATAGGGTAGTGCTTGCCCGTCTTGGGGATCTGAGCATAAAAAATTTCAGGTAGATCACTTGCGATTGGTACTATCCAAGCTTAACTACCCTAATGTGGCTACAATCAGAGAGGTAACATATGGTCTTGTTTGAGAACATAAACTCGGATATCCTGCTTTAGAACATGCTAGCTGTGTGTCTTTGGATTCACAAACTGACCTTTCTTGGCCTCAAGGTGATAACATAGACGTGGTGTTACTTAGCATATTGGGCAATAATGAAAACTAGCAGAATCAGAATATGTAAAGTTATACAATAGTGCAGTGGTTCTCAACCTTCCTAATGTTGTGACCCCCTTAATACAGTTCCTGAAGTTGGGGTGAACCCTCAATCACACAATTATTTTCACTGTTATTTACATTTTTTCTACTCTTATGAATCATAATGTAAATATCTAATATGCAGATGGTTTTAGTCAACCCCTGTGAAAGGGTTGTTAGACCCCCTAAAGGGAGTGAGACTCACAGGTTGATAACCATAGCAATAGTGGAAGCCCACAGTAAGCACTCTGGAAGTATTCATTTATGCTGCAGTTATCACCTATAAAACAAAGGCCCTTCCTAGTTCTCAGAGCCCATGAAACTCTTCTGGTTTTATGAGTGGAAATAAAGTTGCAAAGTGATGTGGTCCATCTATGCCTGAGACCAGAGTCATTCAGAATGCTCCATTTCCCTTAAAATGAGAAGTGATAGGCTTTCATTCTACATCCATAAAATATAATTACTCTTTCAAAAATGATTTTACTGACACCGAGAGACTGGGAGAGGGCAAAGGAAAAAGCTTAGAGGTGGGAAGTTCATAATTATCTAAAAAAAAAATTGTAAGGAATTAAAGACCCAAATGGTCTCCACAGTATAGTAACAATTTCACTTAAAAATCATCATCATCATCATCATCATAATCAACAACAACAACAACAAACAATGTTCTTGTTTTCCTTCTAGTAGCAGAGATATAATTACGTACTTCTTCATTCTATAAAACAAGGATGGTGAAACAAGTTCATTTTGAAACCCAAGGGAGTAGTAGAGAAAGAGGCATCATTAATGAATAAGTTACCAAAAGCTGCCTTGTTTACTTTATGAAACTAGGTTGTGTATTGAAATGGAAAGAAAGGGAGAGGGTAGGAAAAGGGAGGTGGGGACAAGAGAGGGAAATGTTAAAGTTTTTTACTAGACTTGATAGAAAGCCAATACAAAGAAGGTTGCTACTTTTTGTAACACAGAAGACAATGAAAAATCAATGCATCCAAGGTTCTGTAACAATAAGATAAAATTTGCATATGGGTATAAAGTCCTTAGCTGCCATATTGCTCCTGAGTGATGAAAAAATTCAAAAAAAAATGCATGAATGACAGGGGTCAATAAACGTGACAAATGACCTTTACAATAAACTTAGAAATCAAAGGAAAATAAGTCTTAAGCTACCATATTTTTCAAATATGAAGGCATAAGAAAAAAATCCTACATTTCATGTTTTTATACTTCTCAGGCATCACTCAACTTTTTTAAAAGTTTATCAAGTTTGCTTGATGAGTAGTTAACATTTATTCTCTTGCCCTATGAGTCTGACAAAGAATATACAGTCAAATAAACTGATCCTCTGAGGCATTTATGCTTCAGAGGCAAAATCCCTCTGAAGCATAAATGTAATGAGATCCTTATAACTGAGCTTGGGAGAAAGTTCCTCCTATGAGAAGGGATTTAGATGTGTCACAAGGGTTTGCAAAAAGCATGGAGAGAATGACAGCTGTTAGAAATAGGGGATTTTATAATGGAGTTCATTCCCTTTTCAGCACGGTAAAGCTGTGTCAGTTGACAGGAGAGAAATAGATGATTTGTTTTAGCAGCAGAAGAAATCTGAATTCTAACCTCCTACTATAATGGCCATATAGGATGCTGTGAAATAAGGAGTAGTTTTCTGGTACCAAACGTGGCTCTCATCATTAGGAATGAGTGAGAAGGGAGCAGCTTTCCTTTATGGTATCTTCTCTCATGATGTTCTGTCTTATCGTGATAAGCATCCTAAACAATAGTTGCTAGTGACAATCACTGAATCTTTTGAAACAGGAAACCCAGATAATTTTTTTTCTTCCTTTCAGTTGATTTTCTCAAGTATGCTCTTAAATGGATTGTATGGTGGTTAATGTTAGTTGTCAACTTTGCAGAACCTAGAATCATGTGGAAAATGAGACTCTGGGCATCCCTGAATGTCCACCCACTTTGGGTGACACCATTGCTGACTGGTATCCAGCATAATATAAGTAGGCAAAGGGAGCCAAGCAGGAGAGCTTGTTCTTCACCTTCTTTCCTGATTGAGGCTGCGATGTGACGAGCTGCTTTAAGTTCCTGCCACCCTGAGTTCTCCACTATGATGGACTATACCCTGAACAGTGAGGAGAAAGAAACCTTTCTCTCCCTGAGTTCTTTTAATCATGGTATTTTATCACAGCAACAGAAAAAGAAACAAAGACAGATGGGAAGCTTACTAACATGGTTGTATAGTAACAAGTAAAGATGGGAAGGAAAGATTTAATGAGTGCTTTTTAAAAGTTTATCAAGTTTGCTTGATGAGTAGTTAACATTTATTCTCTTGCCCTATGAGTCTGACAAAGAATATACAGTCAAATAAACTGATCCTCCAAAAACAGCTATCCATTTTCTTTTTCGATTACTACCTTGTTTTAAATAGCCTTTCTTTTTCTTTCAAGTGATCAGATGAGACTGATCCTATTGAGGCTGTGTGGGTTCCAGATTTTATTTACTTTGGATTCATAGCAACACTCAACTACCTACTCACTCATTCCTAATGATGAGAGCCACGTTTGGTACCAGAAAACTACTCCTTATTTCACAGCATCCTATATGGCCATTATAGTAGGAGGTTAGAATTCAGATTTCTTCTGCTGCTAAAACAAAGTATCAGAGATTCAGTAGCTTAAACAGCTGAAATTGAGATTTTACTTGAAGATCAGGAAGTCCAACGTCAGAGTTTCAACAGTGTTTCGGTTCTTCTGACCATCCATTCCTCTGTTGTAGTCTTTTCTGTGTGTACACCGAGCAACTGAGCAAAAATGAGAGTACTAGGGGTCAGGGGAAGCAATATAACTTCCCATTCCTCTTCTCATATGGTAATCAATCCTACCGATGGGTACTCTACCATTGTAACATAATTTAACACTAACTAGTTCCTAAAAGATCTGTCTTTAAATGAAGTCACACTATGGACTAGGACTTTGAAATGAAATATTAACATGAAGGGGACATAATTTGGTCTATAGCTAATGGTAGAAGAATTCTTTCAATAACCAAAACTTATAGGCTTAGAAAGTAGAAAGAAAAAAAAAACAAAAATGTTTCATGTCTACATACAAGCCTGTTTCTTGAGACATGTGGAGAAAAACTGATGGAAATTGTTGAGTTTGACATATCATTGTTAGTTGAAAAGCATTCTGATCTTCTGATAGCTACTATCCTTCCAATTCAGTGGCAAGGAGAGAAAGAGACAGAGAACTAATCTTTCAAACAAAAGGCTGCCTACTGCTTCATATTCTCTATATTCAAAGGAGAAAAAGGCCTTCAGGATCCCTCATCTTGCTCCTTCTTTGAAGATGTGTGAAGTCTCATTATGGTCTTTTAAAGAGCAGCCAAGGTAGTCCCAAGATTTTTTTTGTATGCATTCATTTGACATGCTTATCCTGACACAGGACTTACTAAGCATATTAAGACTTATAGGCGGATAAGCACAAATGAGGACAAAGTCTTCCTTTGAGTATTCTGTAGTTTTATACTAAATACAAATCTAAAAATGTTAAGCTGGGAAGAAGTCTGGCTGCAAAAGAAGAATTCAAGCCAAGACAGATTAGCCAAGAAGGCATCAGTAGCAGTGAAAGATGCAACCAGAAAACATCCAGGCATACTAACCCCTGATTCATGCATAATTTACTCAGGAAGTCCCTATGTTAGATGTCCTGAATGAAAAGTACAAAATTTACAGTGTTCTGACAATGTAATTCAAGACTTAGTGATTACCTTCAGAAAATGAAACTATGGAGGTCAAACAAAATTAGTGAGTGCAACAGGGACGTGAAAGAGGCTTCTCTAATAAACTCATACATGAGGTATATTTACATCAGGAAGTGGAATGTCATGGATATTTATAGAGAGTATTCTAGGTAGGTGATTTTACTGGATTGGGGAGCTTTTTCTTATCTTCCTCCCTTAATCTAGTAATACAAGGCAGAGGAAAACCTCTGAAGCAGAAGGTGGGAAAGATAAACACTGTGCAAAGTTCTGTAAACTTGATTCATGTGAGTCCATCTGGCTATCTGGTCTCTGAACATACTGTAGTGAGAAATCAGATATTATTTCAATATTACATAGAGGCCTGACTATCCCAAGAAAACGTAGAACAAAGCATAAAATCTACAGGTTCTATAGTCAGTAACACCTGACTTTGAAAACTCCCTTTACCAACTATGATGTTGTCTAACCTCCTAGTACCTAACATTGCAGTTTCTTTGGCTATAGATAAAAGCAACGCAGCAAGTGGAAGTGAGGACTAGATCAAATAAAGGATGTAAAGTATACATCCTAGTGCTAAGTACACAATTGACATGAGGTTCACAGGGGTTGTATGTCCTGTTCTCCTGACCTCCAGCTAGCTCTTCCTCTTTCTTTCCTCCTGTCTTGCTTTCCTGATCTGGCAATAGCTATGCCTTATGAACATCAGGGTGGGTAGCAGTTGAGGACCTTAGAACACGCACTAAGGCTGCTCCTTTTACTGCTCAGTCCCTCTGCGAGGTGATAGGAGCAATCTGCAGGGCTGCACTCAGCATGGGCAAACATCTGTCGTCTTGGTCACCACAGCTTGGCTGACACTGGTGCTGAGTCATACTATTGCTCATGACTGGAGGGAGACTGGGGACTCAGAAGGCTCAAAGAAACAGACTTCAGAGGGGACAACTGTCTCTTTCTTTCTCCAGGTCAGACTAGCATGAGACAAGAATAGGCAAGAAATAATCTGTCACATACCAAGAACTGATGGCTCATCCACATCGGGGCATATTTTCTAATGTCTAAGCAAAATTCAGGTAATGCATGTAAAGCCACTTTTCAAAATTGATTTTTCATAGGGAATTATATTTGCCATCTAGGTAGTCATATACACACATTACATACACATTTTCATATAGAATATGCAATACGTATTTAATTTAGAGAACATGGCTCTACAGATGATTGTTTACATAATTACAGGCTGTAGAATGAAGTCAGTGAGTGCTAGCTGTTGTTCCATTGCTTTACACACACACACACACACACACACACACACACACAGAGAGAGAGAGAGAGAGAGAGAGAGAGAGAGAGAAAGAGAGGGAGGGAGGGAGGGAGAGAGAGAGAGGAGGGAGGGAGGGAGGGAGGGAGAGGGAGAGAGAGAGAGAGAGAGAGAGAGAGAGAGAGAGAGAGAGAGAGAGAGGACAGAGACAGAGACAGAGACAGAGACAGAGACAGAGACAGAGACAGACAGAAAGACATATAGCCCTGGCTGTCCTGGAACTCACTCTGTAAACCAGGCTGGCCTGGAACTCAGAAATCTGCCTGCCTCTTCCTCCAAAGTGCTGGGATTAAAGGCATTGCCTGGCAATGTTTTTGTTTGTTTGTTTTGTTTTGTTTTGTTTGTTTGTTTTGTTTTGTTTGGAGTGTTTTACTCTTTCTCTTCTGTATCTACATGGTTTTGTTATAATTTTGGCTTTTAATATATCACTTATGTAGCATTCATTTGCATTTTACTTCTTTATTTACTTTCCTAAACATAGAAGAGAATCCTCAATGCTAAATGAGTTCTATCGCTACTGGAAAATCTGTATGATACATTTAGGTATTAACTATTATACATCCCTATGCAAACTATCATTATTATTGACATAGAGATACAAGTAATTGGATGGAAACTGTTACCTTTCAGCAGTTTATTTATATTAACTTGTCTCATCTTTAAATAAAAATGCATTCATCCCTTCAGCATTGTGCCATACTCCATTCATTCTAAAGGTAAACTGTTTTTTACAATTTAACAGCTCTGTAATGAAGATGCATATTATACTTACCATTACATCACAGATCCATTCACTGTTCTTTTGTCTCTGGGTAATAAATGATGGTGCATCTTACAAGGGGTGATAATTTAAAGTCTAAGAAGTAATGTATGAAAGACAGTCATATGTTTAGCATTCTATTGGGCTCTACTGATCAGGTACAAAAGCTGAAAAGACTCATATTTCAAGTAATCTAATGAGAATTACAGTAATATGAAGATGATTGCCATCAGTGTTGAAGGGACTGGTGAGAGATTCAGTCTGGGCATTTGAGGCCATAGAGTTTCCTAGTAATAATGATGTCCCTTTAAGATGCAGAACTAGTGAATGTTAGGGTTGGGATGTGGTCAGATAGCTAACTGAACAGGTCAAGTCAAGTCTTTGAAGCTAACAAAAGGAATAGGGCAATTGAGAATTTGCTTAGAGCTTAGGACTCTTAGTTTATGTTATGATAGTTTATGTTAGTTTATGGGTGGAGAACAAGGTATGAGAGTAAAGGGGCCAAATTATGGCAGATCTAGGCAATCACAGTAAAGGATTTCCCTTTTGGATTTCCCTTTCTTCTGGAAACATCTATATTCACCATATTTAAAAAGTCAGAAGTTCCAGTTGATAGATAAGAACTCGGAGGTTACATAAGGCATATGTATACCTTCAGGCTGGATGCCAAAGAGCAAGACTAGCTAGTGCCCTTTTTTAAAGTGCCCATCCTTTCTCTATTTTGCTAGAACCACCAAGGTCATGATTATTTCTCTTTGGCCACACTGCTGACAAGCTCATCGCTTGGTTGTCCTTTCCTTTAGTTTATGCTGAATTAATGAGTTACATTTAGAAAGAAAGAAGTTTCTAATGAGTTAATGCTTAGGAAACTTTCCAAGGGCAAATACACCCTTAATATTAGGAAAGTTACATCACTTGTTGGTTATCTCACACTGTCCAGTTTATCCATGGCTACTTTTATTACATGAAAGATGTGGACACTAGTCTCCCCTATGTGCATATGCAGGCACTTTTCAATGTTTCCCCTCAAAAAAGTAAAAAGAACAAAAATGAAAATAAAAACAAAGAAAGAGTTGAAAGAAGGTTCACAACTTTAAGTACTTCAATACTCGTGGGCATTCTTGTGTGACTTGAAACTGCATTTTCAATATATCTTGCATTTATCACCTAGTCTTTTAGAATAAAGGAATCTGGAAATGGTCTACATTAAGAGATTTAAGTTGAAATGTAATCACAGGCAGAAAACAGAGACACCAACTTCTCGAGTAACTACAAAAGATCTCAGAAAAGAGGGAATAATTGTTTAAATAGAAATGCCATGTTGTGACTGAGCAATCTGAGTTGCACATTACCACTTTTAGGATGATTTTGTTCATAGAATTTGCCGGTCTGAGCAACAGTCTTTTCAATGAAAGAATAACAAAGCACCCTTGCTTTTCATTTTCAGAAGAAAATAGCAATGTGAATCACCTAACATCTTTGACTCATTCCTAAAGGAAACCACAGTTATAATTGGCTAAAATTTCGGTCTTTTTAGATGAAAGACATCTTTACAGCCTATAAGAAAGATCAATGAGTATAAGCATCAATATTTAGGTGATTAAGACATGACAATTACAAGCTATTTTTTTGAGAATAATAGGGGCCAATAAATACAATACTTTGGTGCACTTATCAAACTAGAGGAGACACAGAGAAACGTCAATAATGTAACGGTAATTTAAGACATAGGTATTGTTTTATCTGAAGCATGGCAGTCAACTTACAGAAATCACAAACTTTGATTTTTGGAAACTTCATGACTTTGGAAGTTCTAATACAAAAGAGAAGGACAGGATGAGAAGCAATGCTTGTCTTAGCTAGACGAGAGCAAATTAGGCGATTCTGGAAAATGGTGAGAGCTGTGCGCAGTGCAAGAGAACCAAGATATAGCTTAGGATGCTTTGGGTTCAAATTCCAGCACTGATAGTTACTACTACTGCTGTGACCTTGAGCTAGCCAATCTCTTCTCAAGGATTTTAGAAAAATAACATATCACATAGGGTATGAAGATCAAATTAAATCTTACATAGAGAGCAGTTTGATGATGGCGAGTGCGCAGACAGTGGTTACTGTTAATATTACTATCATGGTAATAGTTATGACAGACATTACATGATGCCTGTGAATTGCACTAGTATTTAATTAAAGCCAAATGATAGACTAAACAACCGGAAATAAAGGTAAACTCTGTGTTTAAGATAGCATTTAGACTTTCAAATTCCTACTTAGTTCTCAATTAAACTGAGCGTTGTGAAAAATACTGTCCAGATAAAACTTGGATGACAAAGTAGGATGGAAGGACTGTAATGAATGTAGATTGGCTTGTTAGATGGGAAAGGAGGCAGTTTTTATAAAGGATAGTAAATTGATGACCACTTTCATAATATAGACTTATCCCCCAAATGCTGCAGTTTGTGCTATTATTTAACAACCTCCTTCTCAAAGTATGTTACTGAATTCTTAGCTGAAAATACTAATTCAAACTTACTTGTTTAAATAAGTAATTTGATTCGATTATACCATACAAACCACTGCCACTCACCGGGTATTGTCTGAGTGGCTACACTTTTCTCGGTAGCCTACCTTTTGATTTATTCTGGGAACTCTACAAGTACACACTCTAAGAGACATCAGCACCTAGTATTCAAAATTAGTTCCTCCTAGCCCTTTTTGGTGAGCTCCAGGCATTAGAATGAATCTGTTTTGTTTCATTTTGGTCCTTATCACTCTGACAGCCTAACGAACTTTAGTTCCTGATGTGACTGCATCTTACACTCTGGGTAAGACAAAAAATTAAGACCTTTTAGGCTCACTCTGGAGTTCTTCTTACCTATTCTAGGCACCTATCCATCCTGGAAGTGAAGAGGATATCCTGAGTCCCGTTGCTACTTCCTGCACACATTGAAAACGCTGAGGCTGAGCCCAAGTCACTTTGTTAGATTAACAGCCTTTCAAGTCTTTCACACACAGCTGCAATACTCAGGTCTGAATCTGAATTAAATAGCACTGGAAGATTCAACTTTTCTTTGCATACTAATTTGCTAGAAGGCATTGTCCCCCAGTGTCTTTCAGAGTCCTGTCATCCATGTAGCCTATAAATTTTATGGTAAGAAACACTGTTTTTTTTCCTCCCCCCCAAAAGTGCTCTAATAGAAACCTAAGAAGGTCTTTTTACTTCCTGAAAGTATCTTTCCTTAAAAATAACTTGAAGCAAATAAGCAAGACTCCAAAATCAATGTACTGGAACACAGTACATTTGCAGCCTCTGACATATAAATGCAGAAGGGACCTATGTTACCCTAAACCTTCCCATCCACTCCTTCATCAAAAGGGTCAATGAAGAACAAGCTGGCTATCATGTGACAGTTTTTTAATCGAGGTACTGGTAAAGTCAACAGCCCTTAAGTGAAAATACCCAAGATATTTTCTCTTTTCACATTGCAATTCTATCTTGGTTTATCACGGGGTTCTTGTATTTTATCAGCATCCCTACTCTGACAGAACAGACCGAACACTCTAGCAATGGCATCATTGTAGTTGGGAGGAAGAACAGTACCACAGACCCTGAACTATCCTGGGTCAGCCTAAGGAATGTGTGAAAGGTAGAAAGGATCTGAGGTAAAAATAACGTTTTCAGAGAAATATAGACAGTGTGGATTTCAACAAGATTCTGTTAGGGTTGAAGGAAGTTTCCCCAGCACCTACCAAATCCTTTCTGCTTTCCCGATTTCCAAAATTTGACAGGTCTTGGCCAGTGCCTCAAAAAATGTTGGGAAAAAAAATCAAAGATGTAAACTAATATCTTCCGTTATGTTCAGGTTTTTAATGTACCTTGGGACTTACAGACTATCTTAATTTCTTAGAGAAACAAAACTAAGGAGGTCATTCTGTACAGAAATTCTCTGGAAACTCATCGTACAGAATACAAGGGACAAAAAGCCATTCTCTAAACAGAGACCAGTAGCCCATTGAATATAGAATTCATGCTCATTGCAAACACTTTTGTAATGAAGATTTTGTTGTTGTTGTTGTTCAGTGGTAACAATATCAAGCACTCCTGTGAGGTGAGGTGAGTGTCACTTAAAGTCTCTCAGGACCCAGACACGTGTGCTAGAGAAAGACACAGGTATTTATAATGCTTCCATAGACCCATAGATCACAGTAATACAAATAATGCAGTATAGCAACAAGTTTACTAGTAAGCTCCCCCAAAAAGCACAGACTGCAGCTGCTCTCCTGCTTCCATCCGATGCAATGCCAGGGAGTACTTGTCTCTCTGGAGACCCTCTCTATCAACCACTGATATCAGCAAACAGCTCGAATAGCCAAGGATCCCCATCAACCCGAATGCTTGCTTCCCTCCCTCCAGAACTAGCCTCTAAGAGTTGCCCCTTCCTAAGTGGCATGGACCACATTTCCACTGAGAGGCAGGTTCTTATAACCAGCGAATAAAGGCTGCGCCTGTATTCAGACCAAGAGCCCAGAGCAGGCACTTGGCACATCCATAAAGCGATCTTCCTCCCCACTCATTCCATACCTTCTCTGATTTCGCCTTCCTGGCATTGTGCACGAACCTGCGACCCAGCTTCTTGGCATACCAGATCGATGCAAACATAGCGATGCCAGCGGAGGTTCACAATGAAAGCCTCTGCACAATCAACTTCCCACGGAGGCTGAGCTGAGCAGATTCCGGTTGGAGCTGTCACTTGCGGGCTGTTGCTTTCTCCGATCCTCTCATGCTGGTTAGCCGGGGAGAGGGTGGGAGGAGGGAGGGGTTGGGGGGAAAGGCAGTCCTGTTTGGCCGGTCTGCAGGTATATTTACATCCTGCCAGCAGGAGGTTCAGGAGAGGCGGTGCAACCTTCAGAGCCGGCTCACACACATCCAGTTGGCTAAGTGTCGGGCTGCGGTTCTTCAGCTCCAAACTCCATGTGTGTGAGAAGGAAGAGAAGCCGCAGTTGACTCCACAGAGGCAGTACACCTCTGGCTCTCACTCCAATTGCACGCCTCGCTTGGCCATTTGGCTTCTTTCTGTCTTGACAGTTACGCGCTGGCGGCAGTGGCCATGTACAGACATTCACACACAGTCTCATGGGTATAACAGACAATGCCAGAGACGCTGGACACTAGGGAGAAACAGAGCACCATGGCTCTGGCCTTGGAGGAACAAACAGGTGTCCCTGGAGTCTAATTCCCTACCAGGTCGTCCAAGATGACTACCGAGATGGCTGGGAAAAGCCACATTTTCTTCCCCATTTTCAATGCACATGGTCCAAGGAAAGTTACATCTCTGTCCACAGCTGTAATAGAGGGAGTTTACTTCTTAGGAGACTGAACCCAGACAAAAGACACAGTTAAGAGGATGAAGTGTCACGTCAAATGCCTCAGTGAAGGTCTTTAGTTTCCGAGTCGTTGGTTTTACATTTTTCAGTATGAGAACCAGAGTATAGAAAGTAACTTAAAGCTACATTGAAACTAGACCCAGCTGTTCTTGGCAGTGACATTCCCTTTTAAAGGGACACTTGCCATTGTGATACCACCTGGGGAAAGGTAGATTAAGGACAGCTCTTCAACCATATTTGCTTGAAGAAATTTCATATTTGATTCTAACAGAAGGGGTTTCCCACTTCAATGATCTTATTAGAGTTTAAACTCTCATGCCAGGTACTTTTAGGATAAAGTCAATATTAAGAGACAAATGTTTCCTCCAGTGAAAGATAACGCTTAAGTCCTTTGCCAGCTGTACTAAAGCATAACACATAGGCACATAAACTTCTTTCCATCTAGCAAGTTCTTCGAAGCTGACCTGGCAGAAGGGCACTGTGAACACATACAAATCAAAGATGGTCAGCACACTTGCAGACTCCCAAAAGAAAATCCCCTTTTCTCAACAAAGCCACTGTGATAGCTTAAATATGCTTGGCCCAGGGAATGGCACTATCTGGAGGTGTGGCCTTGTTGGAGTAGGTGTGGCCCTGTTGGAGTAGGTGTGTCACTGTGGGTGTGAGCTAAATGACCCTCATCCTAGCTGCCTGATAACAGCCTTCAGTTGAAGATGAAGAATTCTCAACTCCTCCTGTGCCATGCCTGCCTGGATGTTGCCATATTCCTGCCTTGATGATAATGGACTGAACCTCTGAACCTGTAAGCCAGCCCCAAATAAATGTTGTCCTTGTAAGAGTTGCCATGGTCATGGTATCTGTTCACAGCAGTAAAACCCTAAGACAGCCACTGTCAGCAGTAGGTCTGTGTGAGGTGGCTGAGCTCTATCAAGCTGCTGTCAACTGAGAAAGTATAATTAAGTGTTGGATACCTTGGAGGCAACTGTAGGTGGAACAAGCCAGTATGGGTTGTCATTAGCAATCCAAGGGACAGTGTGCCTACAATATTCTCAGTTCAGTTATTGAAGAAATAAAGGCATGATCTGGTTTCTGCCTTTGATTTTGTTTCTAACTCTTGTTCTCTCTGGCTCCTATCTGCCTAGTATATACATTAAGAGAACTGGGTAGATGGTTTTTAAGGCTATGATCTGTGCTATGTGTCTAATTGTGGGCCTTTATATGAGAGTTTAATGGAACTCTATTGCTGTGGTGAAATAATTCAGTATTCAAGAAAGCCAACTATGGGCCCTACAGGGTAGCCTGGCTCCTTAAACCTTCTTTGGCATGCCTTGCTGCCCCCCAGGGTTTGGTTTTGCCAATAGCTATTTCTTTTGCTTTGTGCTCTCACTTCCTACAAGCACTGATTTTTTTCTTTTATTTCTTTTGGACACTCTTAGGCAACCCCATGTAATGTTCTCCACACTGTACCCTGTACTCCTTCGAGAGGAAACAGTGCAGAACATCAAGAAATAAATGCATGATGGTGCCTGCTTAGGTTTCAAAGGGCTTCTCCACAGGACCTAAGCTTACCCAGCTTTTGTGATGCAAAAGGCATTCATGATTTCTGCACACAAGATTTTCCAAGCCATGTAGTAGTTAAAATAGTAGTTAGTAAGAGGATAAAACACAGGATATTAAAAGCTGGAAGGAGAATATCCACCTGAAATTAATAAGTAAAAAATTTCTTCTGTAATATTTTAAGGTGGAATCAAGTAATGGAGAGCTAGAAGAGCTACTAAATTTCAAGTCATTTGCAGATGTCATAAAGCATAAAAAAGGATGCTCACTTATTCTGAGGGAATAACAGGTTTTACAACCATGTTTGCATTTTTTTCTATAAATTTGATTTGTTTAAAATTATGGAAACAAGAACAGACAAGACCTCTAGTATTTGACCATTTTATTTACTTATTTTGTTTTTATTTGTTTTACTTATGTTGCCTCTGATAATTTTGTCCACACATTTGTTTGGAGACAGCATTGAATTCTTCTAAATAAATAAATAAATAAATAAATAAATAAATAAATAAAGCAAGCAAGCCTACCAACAAAGATTCAGCTGAACAACTAACAGTAATTAGTGTTTGTTAAATTGACAGTTGGAGATACAAAATGTAAATGGAAAGTAAGGAAGTAGCTGTCAGGGTGCATGCTTATATTATACAAATACTCATCAAAATGTAGACAATAAAAATGTATTACATATGTCTATGGTAAACTAGGAAAAAACAGGAACTAGGAAAGACTGGGAGAGTCAGTAGGATATTGTAAGGCTTCAGTTCAACATGAGTATATTGTCAATTGAATACATTCACTGCCACATTCACATAACAATCTTTCCTGGGCCCTCCAGTAGCAAATGCATCTCCTACAAGCAGGAAGACTGTGGCCTACAGTTCATCCTAATTGTTTCTCAGCATACTCTTCTGGTTGAGATAAAGAAGTTGTAGCACTATTGTCTAGGAAGACAGATCGTTCATTTAGACACTTTCCATCTGCATACAATCACAATCCAGATAGACTCTTTCCTTTAAAATTTTATCCTTAATACCTACAAATAGCAGAAACCTAGCAGTACATCAGTGCAGCTGAGTTTGAGATGCAGCAATAAAATTCTTTTAAGAAGCTTTGGGTTCACACCACAACACATGTACACACCACATACTTGTGTGATTCCTCTGAACATTCAAGGTCAATGAAATGTTTAAGTCAAGCCATTAGGTATTACTCCACTACAGTTTTCTGTCTGGCATATTAGGTGCATTTTAAAAAAATGTTACCTAGACATTAAATAATTACTTTAGAAGCAGAGTAAGAAACTAATCCTTAGAAACTAATATCTATCTAGGTTCACTATTAAACCTAAGAAAATGCTTGTTAAGGTGCATTTTTATCCTATACATATTTTTCTGTTTTATGTATATTTCATTAAAAATATATGATAGCTTATGACTAGCATGTGACTTTAGCCAATTAATAAACAGCAATTATAAAGTATATATGACATAATTTGGAAGTAAAAGATGATGAACACATTTGCCTTCAATATAAATGTCAAGATCTCAGCGTAAGTTTCCCATGCACAGACAACCATATATTGATCTCCATGTTTTTTATTATGAGATAAATAATAAAAAGCTATGGGAATCAATGTACATTATCACTTGTGTGATAACAAAGCTGAGTGGCTCAATGCCATCAAAATGTATTAAGCACATCCTACATGCCAAATGCTAGGGACTGCTAAATGAATGAGATGCAATTGCACTTCTCATGAAGCTTTGTGTAATTAGGGACATCGACATATGAAGAAATGAATTTGGATGTAGAATGAAGTTACGTAGATATGCATGTATGACTTGGAGACTCCATGAGAATTAGGTGGTTTTAGGTTTCTATAATAAATTTAGTAAGAAAAATTAGCATTAAAACATAGTAATATTTTAATACTAATGTAAATTTTGAAAATTAAAAAAAAATCTGAAACTTCATGTTGAGTTTTATGGTTAATATGAATACACATGTATCCCAATGTCAATGTGAACCAACTTACCCAGTCACAGAACCGTTTCTGTACCAAAGACACAATCAGTTATGGACAAGTGTGAAAAAGAAAACTTTTGAATTATTGCAGATAATTTCCTTCACTAAATATTAGTGGGCTAAAATGTACTTTTCTGCTTGCCAAATCATCAGACTATTTCTGTGGTATTTTATTCTCTCATGCATCTTTTCTTTTAAATATTTGATAATGGCATACTAATATACACATATATAATTATAATATATATATAATTTAGACTTAAAACTTCATATTTTTCCATAATTTGCAAAATATTTTTATAGAAATATTGTTCTCAAAAATGGATCAGTCTCCTCACCCAATTGCACTCTACTTCATCTAAAACCAATTCTCCATCACCATTCCTATACATCAAAAATCAGCAAAAACATAGGATTTTTCTAGATACTTCAAAATATAGCTGGTGATTACAGACTATGCCAACCTTTTGTTCTGGCTCACTACCAAGTGATTGCTTATTTGTATTATTATTTTATGAGTCACATATTCTACATGACAGTCTAACCAGGCATGATCCATACATGTTGTCTGTTTGCACCCTTGATATTATGTGCTGTTTATATGTGAATGTGTAGTGGGAGATTCAGCCCAATGCCTCATGCATTCTTGGTAGTGGCTCAACCACTGAGCCACAGTGGTTGGACCTTGATATAAAGTTTGTACTTACTGGTGAGACTTGGAAACATTACATATCGGCTTTTTGAATTTCCTTCTGCTCACAGTCTTTGCTCTTTAAAATAGAACTACATTCTTACTGGTTTGTGTATTTAGTATTCTGGGCATTAGTGTTCTGTGTATATCAGCCTTTAGATGTATTTGCTCTCATCCTCTAACTCACCCCCTAATTTACTTCATGTTTTATCATTCAGAGCCTTCATACATATTTAAATGTACAGAAATCCATTTGTGTTTTTCTTTATGTTTGTACATTTTTGTATTTTAAACTTGTTTTTCTCTTCCAAATTTGAAAATAAATCATATTCTATTTTCAACTAGATAATTTAAACTTGTGCTTTTAGAAAGTATGTTCACTTGTTTCAACTTAGCAAAGACAAGAATCTAGTTTTCTCCATATGCATAGACAGGTTTATTTATTTATTTGGTACTTAAAAACATTCCTTGTCCTCACCATCATGCTCCAGCCCAAAGTCATATGTCTAGATAATACATGTATACATAATTAGGTTCTGGGTGCTTTTATATTATTCTATTTTTGTTTGTGCCAAAATCACATTGTCTATATTTAATAGTAGATAGTAACCCATTTTGAGCTCAATAGTATATTCAATGTACAACTGATTACTTCTATAGCAACCTAACCTTCTGTATTATTGTTGTAAGAGAGTTTACTCTGTCTTGACACTTGGTTCCATCCACTATCAAATCAGTCTTTTATATTCTCAGTGTCTCCTGCAGGAAATTTTTACTATCAGATTTTTTTCTCACCATTACTCCTAAAAGCGATTGATGTTCCCTTAATTTTACCATTGCTATCCTGCTATCTGGCTTAAAACTTTTCTTACACATGTACAAATTTTAATAGCCTTTCAGCAACAAATTTCTGTGTTAGTTAAACATACTCAGTTTTTAAAATAAAATATCTTTATTCACATTATTCTTAAATAATTGTATAAGTAGTGATTTTCAAACTGATCATCAACTTTTCTGAATATATTATGCCACAAGAACTTATGATATTAATTCTTATGATGGGAAGCTCACAA
This sequence comes from Tokudaia tokunoshimensis, assembly GCA_036184795.1. NCBI lineage: Eukaryota > Metazoa > Chordata > Mammalia > Rodentia > Muridae > Tokudaia > Tokudaia tokunoshimensis. The sequence continues at coordinate 66,994,394 of BTHU01000001.1, read as the reverse complement.
TCTAATTACTGTATTGTGAGAAATATCTTCTCATTTATGTAAAATATCTTTCTACTTTCAAAAAACTCTTCTTTGAATTAATAGTTATTCTTTAATCAGATGTTTCCATAGATCTATGTGTGTGGTGAGCATGCATGTATGTGCATTCTCATGTGTGTAGGTGTGCTAAGCAGGTGCAGGCATAAAGTACATGGAGGTCAGTGTTTCTCAATGGATATGTAATAATTTTTCACTTCATATATTGAGACAGGGTGTCTCACTTGAACTGGAACTAGCCAATTTGACTAGTCTTGATAGCTAGTTACTCTGCATTTACATGGGAAATGGGATCATAATTCATCTTCATGCTTCCATAGCAAGTGTTAAACACACCTTAAGCCATTCACTCAGTACCTGATTAATTTTTAAAATGTTTCAGTTGTTGTTCATTCTAAACATATTCTCTCGCATATTTTTTATCCACTTTCTCTAAAACTCATATTCTTTCATTCTATTCAAATTTACTCCCATTTTTCTCCTAGATCTTACCCTGTATTACTCCCTGGGTTACACATGCTGTCAAAATGTAGATTCTATTTTGCACTTTTCTTTTTACCTTGCATTAATCACCTGTATTTGACATTTTTTAAAATGAGATTTGGGGGTTGATTTTTGTTGCTGAGTTTTTGTTTTAGTTGGCAGTAGCTGGGCCACCATACTGTGTAGACTAGGATAACTTTGAACTTGCTGGCCATTAATTCATAAATTTCCTATTTCTATTTTCTGAGCACTGCAATTATAGGGATACACGACAAAGCTTAGTAATGGTGATTATTACTAATGAATTAATATATGTATTTTAAATTTTCTACTTCTCTTTTAAACTCACCTGTTTTTGTATTATATTTTTTATTCTGCCCTCTGTTGAGATTTTCATCATTTAAGACATGTGTTGTTTTTCCTTTGCTTCCTATTTGTTTTCAGAGTCTGCTTCTGTCTTTCCCACACTTTTATGACATTTCTCTATTCCTGCACTCTCTGATTCTGAGCTCTACTTTAGGCTGCTTCTTCTTAGGGTTTCCCAAAGACATTAAGTTGTGTGGTTGTTGCATTGGGAGAACTGTACACATATGTCTGGCAGTTACCCTGAGATGTAGTCCACATGTAGTTTTCACGTTAACTTTTAATCTGGCAGCCATTCTCCACACAATTGAAGTGTTTTTGTTTTGATTTGTTTTGTTTTGTTTTCATTTCCCTTTAAACAGGTAATAGAAGCTTGGCGTTCTTTGTATATTCTGGGACTGGTGAAGGAAGCTTTTTAGAAACATTTTCACTAAAGAGAATCTTTTGTGTTTTCTAAAGTTGTATTTAATGTTACTGGGTGAACCTAACATCAGGTATGTGGTCTTGCAAGGGGCATCAGAAGCCCTCATTCTTACCCAAGTACCCTTTATTGGCCCCACAACTTCAGCAATACCACAGTTCACTTAAGAGCTCACAGTTATGATACTTACTAAATATAAAAACAAATAAGTCACCACAGCTTGAATCTAACACAGTTCCAAAAGCATTATGAGCTTGACCTACACAAAAAGCTTTAATGTTTAATAAGCATGCATGGCAACAGTACTATAAAATTTATTGTAATGTGAGCTATTCCATATCATAGACTCTAGGACATCCAAAGTCACCATTATAAAATAATTAATCACTTAAACATAATGATGGGCTGCTGCCACCACCTAATATTTGTTTTTATACCTTCTGCAGTTTACAAATTTCTTTATGCATATTAGTAATTCAATATATAGTTTTTGAATAATAGAATAGTAACTTCATGAATGGATAAACAAATGAATGAATGTAACATTATAATTAGATGAGAGTCTTGATAGAGGAAAATAAGGCACTCTACAGACACAAACACAGCATTCATTGTTATCCTTTACTCATAGATTTGTCTCATATCTTCATATCTTCATAGCATAAGAGATGGTTACTGAACAGGTTCAAAGTGTTTTGAAAAGTACAGTTTGTAAGAATATCAGCACTTACTGATATGTGGTCGACAAATTGTCTCATTTTTATTGTAATTTCTTATTTTCCATGGGAACTGGGTACCTCCCAAAACAAACAAATACAACCTATTTATCAATAAATAAATGATCTCTTTTATTTTCTTACATATAAAAAAGACCTGATACTAAAAACATGCAACTCATTTAATTTTCAATTCTGCCACCTACATACAACAAAAACAGCAGCTGTTGAAATCATCAGCACAAATGTCAATTGTAGACAGTGTTGCTGAAAATATATGCTAGATATTAATCACATCGTTTCCAGCTTTAAGAATGTACAAAGTTTTTAAGAAATGTATAATCACTTCATAGTGTTATATCTATGAAGGATGATGAGAAGCAGAGATAAGGAAATCTTTTCACATAAAATGAGGGGATCTCTCCTTAAAGACATATTAAGTATTTTGAGATAAGTCCAGGACTTCCTTAACTCTGATTTCATTTAGCATTACCCTCTTGGAAAAAAAAATATATATATATATGACCCTTCTTAGCATCTACCTAGATTTAAAGTTTTTATTGAACTTGCTTCATTTATATTTTAAACATACACACATACAGACACACACACACACACACACACACACATATATATATATATATATATCTTTACCTTTATCTTATCTTTCTTTTGCTTTATCTTTATATTCTACTGTCCTGGGAAAAATAAGGGTATTTCCATAAAGGCTTATATTATATGATAACTTGAGAATATTCTCACTTTACCTTCCAACTCTCCCTGTACCCTTAAATATTTTTTTGCTTTCATGTCTTATACACATACACAATCCCAAGACCATGGGCAAAATCTAGGAACCACAAATAAACTGAAAACACATAACCTGAATTTGGTTTACTACTTGAGATTTAAATAAATTATTTTAAAAGGTAACTTGGTACTATCAAGATGAACAGGTAAATAGCAGAAAGTTATTAATAATACAAATAAGCAAAACAAAATAAAAGTCCAGTGAGAATGCAATTGGCAGATACTTTATCTACTATTTCTTTTTTAATTTCCATTGGAGTTCAAGGGTTTTTTTTTATTGTTAAACATGAAAAATATTAGGTTTTATCATGGCATTTTTTATATAGAAAACACTTCAGTGTTGCATATATGTGCATGTAATTATATTTTGTTCTTATTTATATCATCCCTCTTTCTGGTTGCCTTACTCCATCTTAATTAGTTCACACATCTACATTCATGCTATGTGTATCCCATTAGACTCTCTTCATTACTTGCCATCCTTTTAGATCTCTTCCTCCTCCTTTTATGCCCTCCAAACACAAATAGAATACAGCTAAAATTTAAATTTATATTATGAATGAGTTAATTGCCTCTCTGAGACTGGCTTATCTTGCTTCACAAAATAATCTGCTCTAACCATTCTCCTTCAAAAGTCATGATTTCATTTTTCTTTACAACTGGATAAATTTTTTTTTCCGATGCTTTGGGGTTTGTCGTTGTTTGCTTGCTTGCTTTTTTTTTAAATTTTATTTTCTAAGTTTTTTTTATTTACATTCAAAATCATTTCCTCTTTCCCGTTTCCTCCCTCCCCGAAAGTCCCATAAGCCCCCTTCCCTCCCTCTTTTCCCCATTCAACCCCCTCTCGCTTCTCTGTCCTGGCATTCCCCTTCACTGGATAAAAATTTATTGTGTCTATGTAACCACATTTTGTTTATCCATCCTTCTGTTGATGGGCATCTCGTGTACTCCATAACTCAACTATTGAAAGTGTAGCTATAAACATGGAAGTGTAAGTATCTCTGCACTTTGCTGACTTATGAGAAATGTTAGCCTTATATTATCAGAAGTATATCACAGGTTAGAAAATACTCTCATCTCATTTGATCCTTACAAAGAGCTTTGAGTCTGATAATATCTTACTTCTGCAGATAGAGGAAACTAAATTCTACAGAAATAAAGTACTTATCCAAGTTATGAGGAAAAGGTAAACGATTGGAAAATGAGATTTTCTTTTTTTAAGCACTAGAAGACAATTAGACAGAGAGGCTCTATATCCGTTCTGTAATTAGTCAATGTTAGTAAGTTTAATTTGAGGAACATGATAGATTAGGGAGAAGATATGTCAGAGAGGGAGGGGGCCTTTTTAAAATGACAGGATAGAAATAAAGTCAATCAGTAGAAAAGGAAATGCTTTCTTGATCTTGATGAGCTGCAGATTGCTGACTCACTCAACCAAGAGCATTCTTTTTCACATTTACTGCATTTGAAATAATCATTTAGTGTATGTGTTTTTCTCATGGAGCATTCCAAAAATGGAATGATCATGCCTGTTTTCCCTTTGTTGCATTCTTCATTGCTAATACAGTGTGTGATAGATGGCAAGTTCCTAATGAGAATTATTTAGTTCAGCAGTGAAAGAATGGATAACTAATCTGTAAAATCTCATAGGTGATTTTTAGATTAAAAACTAGGATTCAAAATCAGGGGGAAGATTGAACTCAGGGGACTTAGAGAAACTTGTAAGTAAAACAGGAACTTATAAATAGAATCTTCCTCTTTCATTGTAGCTGTGTGTGTGTGTGTGTGTGTGTATGTGTGTGTGATCAATCATTTTATGTTATTTTGCAGATTTTATTTATGACTTTCATTAGTGAAATTTAGAGAGTTGATTTGTTTTCTTTATTGTATCTGCTGATTCGTCATGAGCAATAGTTTCTAAAAAGAGACTTTTAAATTTCTTGTGTTAATATTTTAACTAGATATTTGTGGATGTTTTTCTTGTTTACTTTTTGAAATGTGGATGTGCTGTTGGAGAACATATATATATGTTCTCCTCCACAGGGAACCTAGCCTGTTTCCTGAGAGATTTTCTCATTCATATAATAAATATGGTCATGATATATTCAGACACACACACACACACACACACACACACACACACACACACACACACTTTCATTTTAGTGTGGGAATGAAACAAAAAGAAAGATACTTAACAACATATACTGAACTAAAATTTATAGGAATGCTCTTCTTCAAAAAGGCTCAAGTTGCATGGTTACCAGTTATTTATATTTTAGGAAGGCATGCTATATGTTTGTTATTAGTTAGTTAGTTTGTTTGTTTGAGACAGGGTTTCTCTGTGTAGCCCTGGTCATCCTGGAACTCACTCTGTAGACCAGGTTGGCCTCAAACTCAGAAATTGGCCTGCCTCTGCCTCCAAAGTGCTGGGATTAAAGGCATGCACTACCATTTCTGGCAACATGCTATAAGGTAAAGACAAAAAGAAAACAAATAAAGGCAAAACGGTACTATATATTGCTATTTTTTTTTAAAATTCATTAATAAAAATCATGAATATTATCCAGCTGTGAACACTACCAGCTACAAGAATGACCTACCTGACAAGGTCTGCTCCTGGGAAAGAAGGAGCAACCAACTACATTGTGAATGTATTTAAAGCTTTCTTTCTGTACAAGATGGAAGTACTATGTAGCACAGGCATTGAGATCAACAACCTGTGGCTGGAGAAGCCATAGTTCCTCTAGGAAAATCTGCTACTACTACTACTATGCTAGTGGAAGATAGCAATGAACTGATTCTTAGTGACTTCCCATTGTACCCAAAGATGCATGCATATCTCAGATCTTATAAGAGAACGTTGTTGCAAAAGACGGCAATTAACACAGAGAGCCAAGGTACAGCGAATCTGTGATGGCAGGGTGCTCAGCCTTAAATCATTCCCCTTTCTCTCAAGGCTTAGGGATCATTGCAGAAGAGAGGACAGAAAGACTGCAAGAGTGAGAGCCATGGATGACTATAATCAATCAGTGTTTTCCAGGTATAATAGGATGATTAAACATATAAACTCATAAAGGTTGTAACAGCATGCTAAAGGCTGTCAAAGCTCAAGCCTGAAAAAAACCCATCATGTAGTAGGGAAGGAGGACATGAAGGTGGACCTCTAGCTGAGGAGATATCTGTAACTGATGGCTACTGGGAAATGGAGTATCAGTTTTTATTGAGGGCATGGCATCCAGTAAGTATAGTATGCTGTGGGGAATAACCACATACCTACGAGTATATGGACCACACTAATTTTACTCAATGAGTTTTAAAAGAAAGTGAATGAGGACACAAAGGTAGTTGGGTATAGATGGTATAGATGAGGGGTGTGGATCTCAGGGGCTATGGGGGATGAAAATTAATATCATCAAAATGCAAGGTATAAAATTCTTAAAGAATTAGTAAAAGTATTTAAAAATAAAATAGTTTCAATTCAAAATTTTTAAAAGCAAAATCCCATTGCCTTCTGTTACAAATGGGATGGAAAGTAATTTCAGAGAACTAATGTTGTACGGCTGGTGGTTTTTGTAGCTTCATTTGGTGGTACTTTGAAAATTATGACTGTAGGTGGTCAAGGCTCAGAGCAAAACATTTAACAACTATTACTTTCATAAGTTTAAAGGGAACAGCAACTTGAACAAAACTAATATATACCAAAGTTTAAAATCAGTGGTTAGATTCCATCTACATTTTAAAAATGGATGTACCAGATGTGCCTCTGTGCTGAATGTTGTGGAGAGAGACACAGCACAGATGATCTCAAACTGTTTAGCCTGAGAAACACAAAGGTTAATCTCACCACTGGCTGCAGAGAAAACAGATGATACACCAGGAAGTGTATTTTTTTTTAAAAGGAAGTGAGTTTCCAGGCACAGTGTCTTACAGATATCTTTTAAGCATCTACTTAGAGACTTTAAGTCACCAGGTAGATATATATGTCTAGAATCTTAAAGAAGATATTGGCATATAAATTGAATTTAATATTTTCATCACTGGCTGTAATAGAGAGACAGTTCAAAGACAAAGTCCATACTACTTGATGCTTATAATTATGTATTTAATTATAGTTTTCCTAAGTATTAGATTATAAATCTGGGAGAGCACTGTGTTACAGGATAAGAAAGATAGAAACCTATACAACTGTGATGGCAATGGTGGAATTTCACATTATTCCAACTGGGGAGGGAATATAGAGCTCTAAAAAATGAAAAGCATATTATGGTTATGTTATACTTAAGGATATGTAGTGCTCAAAACATCCATTGGAATTCATGGACATTTACATTTTGGAGGATTGTACTTTGGGTACTAAGTATCACATGGTCAAAGTGCTTATTAAAATTAACACAAATTTAAATGAGGCAAATGATTCATGCTTACCTTATTCAATATTTAAATGATTTTTTAGAATTACCTAGTTTTAACAACATTCTACACAGTAAAATCAAAATTTAATTTACTACAAGTCATTGACTAACAGTGACCCAGACTAATGTAAGACAGATCCTGATTTAGGATTCTGGCTCTCCACCAGAATGAAAAGATGCTATCAAATGATACCTTATTTTCCTGTGCAGTAGGTACACAGCACTTGTAAACAAGCTAGCTGTTCCTGGATTAGAAAACTACTGCCATTCTCCATGCTTTTTTTTTTTCTAGTCATGTTCTTTGGTTCTTATAAAGTCTGTAAAATTCATTCCTTACAGAATTTGGAAAGAATCCAAGAAAGAATCTGCTCACCGTTAACAGATTCATACAGAGGCAGATCTACGTAGGTTACCTTACAGAGGAGCAAGTTAAAGAGCCACTATCCAGTAAGCCACAAACAAAGCCCCATAGGAATACCACTTAAATACATACTTCATTAATGTGCAGTAAAATTTTCACAGCTTCAACTCCAGGGGCCATGTTAAGTCACAAAGGCAGGAGATAAGAAAAATTATACAATTGGCACTGTCATGGATGGAATGGGTACATTCCAAGAGAAAATAATATGATTTTATAGTCAACTGCATTCTTTCTAACCTGTGAGAGAAAGAAGCTGTAGATGCAGAATGGAACAGGGGCTTTGGCAACATAAAGCGGTGTAAGCACTTTAGAATAGTTTGTTGTTTCCTTAAAAAACAAACATCTAACACCCTATGATGCAGCACATCTATTCTTGGCTTTTGCCTCAAAGAAATGAAAGAGCTTGTTCCTCCAAAGACTGCACACACGTTTCATGAATGCTTGCTGTGTAATAGTTCCCAACTGGAAAACTTCAGTCATCTGGAACAGATAAATTACCAAAGTGTATGATACTTGTGGAAAGAAATACTATTAAGTGAGAAAAAGAATCATCAACAGCACATATTTGTCTTCAAAAATAATGATGTTGGGGAATATAAGTCAAAAATTATAAAAAGCACATGCTGGATGATCACAGTCATGAATAAAAATTCAAAATAATGTAAGCGAAACTGTCAGAGGTTGACTGTCACTGATGGATAGGTTGAGGGAAAAGTAAGTTTGTAGAAGAGTATAAGGAAACATTAAAGGAAGACGAATATAGCCATTATCTTTTTGGAGGTGACAGAAATACAGGCGTATACACATGACTAAATCTATTGCACTACTTATATGCAAATTATTGAATGAACCAATCATATCTTAATAAAGTTATTATGACATAAATGAATATATGGCATCTAAACTTTGCCTTTATTTTGTTTAAGTGGGAAGATTTTAAAAACAAACTACTTTAAATAAAATATCATGAAGAAGAGAAGTAGAAACTGGGACAAATTAGAAAAAAAAACCTCATTGTTTCCTTTTTTACTCTCTCCTACTAACTTTGTCCCTTTAGCTCTCACCTACAATAATTTCTTCCTAATGAAATTTCACACTTGTCCACTCTGCCACCATTTTACATTTAGCAACAGTGCAAGGATTCACAATGTATTTTGGGTTTATGTCTCCTGTCTGCCCTGCATCACAAGGACATCAGTAAAGAATGTAAGAAAACCCAATCAATTCTACTTTTCTATTTTATTCAGTTTTCCTGCAGAAACACACTTAACCATGGTACTTAATTTTGATCTCAGATATTGATTTTTCTCCTCTGTTTTGTGGTTCTTGCTTAGGGAAACAAAGTTTTCAAAGGCTATTGTCTGTTCTATCCATCTCACCAACCTTTGGCAGGCAAACTACTCTAAGAGATCCAGGGGATCTTAGAGTACATGGTCTTTTTTTGCTGGATGCAAGGAAAACAGCAAGTGTTTTAATTTGAAAAGAAAATAAAAACATGCCCAAGGATCATGTGTGCATCAACACTTATTATTAAACTTTCATCACATTTTTACTGAGCATTTAAATGACTATAACCACAATTGAGAATATATTAGAAGGCCTAACACTGGATCTAAATTAGGAGTCCACATGTGACACTATTTTGGGATCCAGCTATATCACATAGGAAAGTCTTTTTTGATGAGAAAGGGATGCTGCAGATTCAGGCACAGACAGGCCAAAATGATCAATTTGTTTCCTTTCGCCACAGCTCAAATTACAGTTTTGTCTCTGCAACATTGAGTGTCTTCCAGTACATCCATTAAGGCAGCTTGGCTCATGGCAAGGTTGTCTGTAAGACTTAATGTCTATGAGAATGAACAGAACCATTGCCAAAGGAATGTGGAACACTGGGTTCTGAGCAGAGGGCTTTTGTCTCAACATAGTAGCTCATGAAAACCTGGGTAACCAATCCAGTGCCAAATCTCCAGGCATTTGTGTAGGACAATTCAAATTCCCTCAGCTTATTCCCTGAGCTACATGGGGCATTTTTTTTTCTTTTAAATGTGCATAGGTGTTTTGCCCATATGTGTGTCTGAAGACTTCATACATGCTTGGTCACCTCAGAGGCCATAAAAGGGAATTATATCTCCCAGATTGGAGTTATAGATAGTTATGAGCTAGTGGGAATTGAACCGTGGTCCTTTGGAAGAGCAGTCATTTCTTACTGCTGAGCCTTCTCTCCAATTTCCCAAATTCTTTGTAAGTTTATTTAGAAGCCTTAATAATTACCTACCAGATACAAGAACCTATGCCCAAAGATGTATCACAATTAGGTAGATTTAAGCCAGGTATATGATATAGGAATCATTAATTTCCAAACACAAAGATCGAGATGACGTGCCACTTGTTCTAAGAGGTTCATACAGCTATCAAGTGATCATGCATAGGATTGCCAATTTGATACACACTAAAAGTTTGAAAACTAATCAGTTTCGTTAAGCATAGAGATACCTTTATCCCCATCATAGGGATAGACAACTAGTCCTTGCTTTGGTCCTTATACTTAGCCTAGCTCACTTTCTTCCTCAAGTCTCATCTTTGTGCATAATCACTACATAGACTTCTCTTTCCCAAATATCTATCCAATCATCTTGTGACATGCTTCAGCATTCACGAATGTATTTTTTTCAACAAATTTGTTCTTCTGGCGGTTATCTCCTTACTTTTCAGTACTGTATTTATCAGAACCAAGTTATTTCACTCATGTCTGTCTTCTTTCCCCACACTCGCTAGGATGCCAACATTTTGGTTAATGGTGTGTTTGCTCACCTGATCTGTACTATGCTAGGCTTAGAAGCTAGGACCTCACACCAGGCCAGGTGAGCACTCTTACCTTGTACCCCATCCCCAGTGTCAGCACAGAAGCTTTAGGAGTCTGAAGACATTTGCTGTTTCCTCTTCATAAAAGAACTGTCTGCTTGTCAGTATTTGGAAAGGGAAGTGGTGTCGCTTTAAGTACTTACTGAAAGTTAGTTTGAAATAATTAAGGACAGGTCATGGCCATAATATGAAACCTTGCTTTTCCAGTTAACCAGAATTTGTGCTGATAACCAGAATCTTTCTATAATTCTATCCAAACTTGCTTTATAGAACTAAACAATTCAATTCAGTAAGGCAATAATTCCTAAGCTTGTAAACAATTTTAAGGAATAAAATGTGTGTGACACCTGTCACTTCACCCTCCCAAGCCTTCCAAACTTGGTGAGAAAATATGTGACCTGAAAGGATTAGAATAGACTCCGTGAAACACTGAATCCATCTTTTTTTTTTCATTCACTGATGTAACAAAACATTCCCTCCACGTTCACCAGTTTTAGGCATAGGTGCAGGAAGGAAGTCTGGAAATAAATAAAGCATAATTTCAAACCTTGTGGAGTGTAGAGTCTGGCAGAAGAGAAAATATAGCACATTGTAAGGAAAATAGCCACCGTAAAATAAAAAGGAATTGATGAATGGAATATAGTAGAGTAAAATTGGGGGAAATATACAATGGAGCTCACAAGAGGAGAGAAGTATAAAGCTATGTATTATAAAGTGACAGCCTGAATATAACCAAATGACGAACTGTATAACAGAGACAATCAAATGCTCTTGCCTATCACTTGGAACACACGGGAGATTTTAGTGAGCTTTCATGCAGAAAAAAACATATGCTGAGGTTCATATTTCTCTTGGTTCTCTGTGAAAGAGCACTGAGCATTAAACAAACCACAACTCTGAATGATGTTCCCAGATGTTCTCAAGAACAATTGTGTAACCTCTGTTTTATTCTCCACTTCCAGGTTTTTCAAACAAAGGAGATAGTCCAGTATTAATCATCTAAAGGTTAAATGTATAATTAAGTTCATGCAAAATTTACTAAATGCAATAAATCCCACAAATACAATATGTTACACTCCATAAGGAGTAATCTTTCACACATGTAAAAAACATTCATCTCCTTTTTCCCCTTGGTTATTTGAAGTTGCTAATTATTGGAAAGTATCTTAAAATATACAACCAAAAATTTAAAAATGGTTTTATTTTTTTCCATATGATATAAAACTTATATATCTTATTTTCTGTAAGTGCATATATGATGTAGATTTAGATAGAAATACTTAAGGTGTAGTATTGCCTGATTGGAATTTTTGGAATGATTTAATTATTGTGAGAAAGTGGATTATAGTTCAAAGGTCTACAATAATGATATTCTATCTCATAATTTGGCACCTAATATAAGTAGTGCTGTGATAAAAATAATTTGGCACCTAATATAAGTAGTGCTGTAATAAAAATAAGTATACAATATAAATATTTATATTCTAAATTAGTCCTCCTAATTAAATGGGGAGGGGGGGATAAGGGTAGAGGAGAGGTTCATAAATGGTGAAGAACTAAATAAACGGTCTTTTGAAAATTCATATGAAAACCTACTATTCTAGAAGTTTCCTAAAATATATACATACATGAAAGGAATTTAGATTAGATGGTATGCAATGTAAAAAACAATTCCCCAACTAAATATCTTGTTACCAGGTAAAACCTTCAGTACCAGGAATTGGTTACATCTGTTGAGTTATTGGCCAAAGAGTTCCTTTAGAAACAATCCAATTGATTACCCTCCACCACCTGACTGTAAGGGCCTACTGCTGAAGGCTTCATTTATGCTATTGAATATGGATAAATCAAGCTGTTACCCAACTAGAAGCTTTAATCTTTCATAGCATTCATAGTTATGGAAGGTAATATATATATATATATATATATATATATATATATATGTATATATATACATATATTCTTATATCTTATATATTCTTATATCTATCTATCTATATATGTATGTCTATATATTCTTGAGTCATCCATTGATGGCAGAATGGTCCTTCTTTTCTCCTTCATTCTTGGAGGGAGCCATCTAGCTGGGCCCAAGTTGAAAAGGTCTTGATGATATTCTCTAGTGATCATGTGCCTCTAGGTTTGTCTACTGCAGTTTATCTTAAATTTTCTAATCTCTTTCAATTGATGGACTAAAATAAATATCCATTGATACTTTCATTTATGTGGTAAGCTTCCATCTGGGTACTTGGAATTGAACCTATGTCCTCTGGAAGAGCAGCAGTACTCTTAACCACTGAGCCATCTCTCCAGCTCCACATATTTAATGTTTAAACTTGACATATTAAATTATACCATCTGGAACAGGATAACTTAAGTGCTTAAACATTGTGAAATAAATACGCCTAGTTAAATCACTTGTCATGGTTATTTCTGTGATGACAACATTCACCATCCCAAATTAGTTGGCAACACAATATATTGTAATTAACTCCAATCATGGTGTTATATAGTATGTCTTGAAATCTTTTTTCCTATCAAATTATGATTTTTGTATTCATTACCCAATATCTCCAAAGCCTGTAGATCCCACAGCCACCTCAAACAATGGTATGCACCATTTGGTACGCCATTCCTTCTGAGCAAACTTTCATATTTCATATGAATGAAATCATGGAGTAGCTTTCATCTTCTGTCTCCAGTATATTTCCCTTAATATGATGACTTTTAGGTTCATCAATTTTATTATCAATGACAGACATGTGTTTGTGTGTGTGTGTGTGTGCATTATTGATATCTTAATGGACACTTAGATTGATTTCATGTCTTGGCTTTTATGAAATAGTGCTAGGATAAACAAAATGTATTTTGAATTAGACATACTGACTTTACTTTGGATACATACACAGTAATATTCCAGTGTATCATAGTTATATTTTAATTTTTTTGAGGAAACTTCATATCATTTTGCATACTAACCATGCAAATCTACACTCCCACTAACAGATTAAATATTTTCTTTTTTTGTATTATTATCAGTAACAGACAGATTTTTTGTCTTAAGAGAGGTTTTTGCTCTATATCCATAATTTGAATTTGTTAAATAGCCATTGCTGACCTCTAACTCAAGATGCTTTTGGACTCAGTTCTTGCATTTGGGATTAGAGGTGTATGCTACCACAAATTGCCTCTATTGGTAATTACCATTGTCTCTTTGATACTAGCCATCTTAACAGGTTTTAGACGGTAACTCACTATAGCTTTGATTTGGATTTCTTTGAGTATATATTATTAATCTTGGAAATCCATGATCATGGGAGATTTTTCCATCTGAGATCATCTTCAATTCTCTCTTTTGATGTCTTAAAGTCCTTATTTTATAAGTCTTGCATTTGATTAGTAAAATTTTCCACGAGTGTGTGTGTGCATGTGTGTGTGTGCATGTGTATGTGTGTATGTATGTGTTTGTGTGTTCTTTTCTGAAGCTAATGTGAAAGGTACGATTTCCCTGATTTCCTTCTCAATCTGTAATTTGGGATGTAGAAAGGCTACAGATGTAGTGTGTTAATTTTTATATCCAGCCATTTTGCTGAAATAGTTTATCAGCTATAGACATTTCCTAGTGGAATCTTTAGGATCTTTTATGTACGAAATCATATCACCTGCAAATAAGGATACCTGGGCATCTTCCTTTCCTATCTGTAACCCCTGAACTCTTTCTCCTGTCTTATTGCTTTTGCCAAGACTCCAAATACTGTATTGAATATGTGTGATGCTATTACTCACAGTAGAGATTTTTAAGTCTCTGTTGGTCATTGCCATACCCTAATTCGAGAAATATTTATTTAAGCTTTTCTATTTTAAATTTAAGTATTTTCTTTCTTGATATTCAGTTGAGTTTCTTAACAGTTTTAATACTGACCTCTCACCCTTTTATCAAACATAGTTTGAAGATATTTCTTGCTTTGTGTAAGTCATATCTTCTGTTTATTTTTCAGCACAGCAGCTTTTAAGCTTAAAATAATTCTATCGGTTTTCTATTCTTGCCTTTGTTGTCTCCAAACATCTCTACCTAGAGTGGTGTCATAGATATTTTCCTTTTTGGTTTCTTCTAGTAGGTTCTGTGAGAAGAAGTAGGTTTGGAGAGTTACATTTACCTCTTTATGTCATTGGGAGTTACGTTTTTATGATTTCAGATGGAGTCTAATTTCATTCTTTTGCATGTGGCTGTCTAATGTTCCTAATAACATTTATTGAAGAGAATGTTCTTGGCACTTTTGGAAAAAAATGTGCCAGCTATAAATGTGTGAATTTATTTTTGGTTTGTCTTTTTCATAGCATTTATCTCTCTGTGTATGCTTTATTCCAGTATCATATTGTTTTGGTTACTAGGGCAGTGCAGTGTATTTTGGGGTCTCATAGTATGATGCCATCAACCTTGGTGTTTTTATTCAAGATTTCTTTGGCTTCAAGGACTTCTGCATAGTACACAAATGTTAGGCTTGTTTTATTCCTTTACTGTACAAAACAGCATTTTCATTTTGATTGAGATGGTATTAAACTCTGTATTTACTAAGTCAGAATAGTTTTATAGGGTCTTCATGATGGCTCAGTGGTCAAAAATGAGAACCGCAAGAGCCTGAGCTCTGAAGTTTGATCATCAGAACCTATTTAAAAAGTCAGATATTGTGGTATGCATCTGCAAACCCAGGACTACTATAGTGAAATGAGATGGGTGATGGAGACAAGAGAATACCCCAAATCTTGAGGACCACCTAATCTAAAGAAAACAACACTGGAACTGAAATAAGAGAATCTCAGCAATGTAGAAGTTGTCCTTTGATCTCTTCATCCATATCTTACTCACTGTCTTGTGTAAACAAGTAATGCTACTAATAATGAAACATAGAAAATGGATTACTTTAACAATATACTCCGTTCATATCCCCAAGTTTCTCATATCTCTACATCTGTTTGCAGTTTCTTAAATTCTTTTTACTGGTCTTTTGTTTTCAGTATGTGTCATTCACCTTCTTGCTTTAATGGTCTCAAAAGTTTATCATTTTATGTTGCTATTGTAGATGAGATGGTTTTCTTGATTTCTTCTTCACATAATTTGTTGATACTAGAGAAATGCCATTGGTTTCTGTGCATTGACATCCTGCAAATCTACTGAATTGATTTTTTAACACAATTTTGCTGGAATCTTAATGGTTTTTCTTGTACAAAAGCAATCATTTACAAATGGAAGCCATTTACCATTTTCTTTTCCAAGTTAGAGACTCCTGGTTTTGCTCCACTACTATTGTGATTAGGCTTTCCATTACTACACTGACTATCAGTAGTGATAATGGACATCCTTGTTTTTGTTGTAGGTCTTGGATGAAAGTTTTCAGTTTTTCTCTGTTGGTGACATATGACTTGTGGAATCTATCAAACTTGATACTACTGTGAAGATTTATAACCCTACACCTAGTTTGTTCAGAGATTTCAACGTGAAATGATTTATATTCTATCAAATGTTCTTAAGTTTTTAAAATGACGATATATATGACATTCTGTGAACATGGGTTATTATGCTTCCTGAGGTATGGTTTCTGAATAATCATTTTATTCCTAGGATATCTTTTTTTGTCATTCTTAATAATCTTTTGAATTTGTTTTGCTATTTTTTGGGAATGCTTTTGTATTTAAATTTATGAGGGATGAATGTGGCTATTTTGTGATTTTATATTTGCATAAACCTATTAATAAATGTGTAATATAATAGTACTTGATCAAAACCACTACCAATGTATAGTGACTGAATAGTATATAAATTATCCATATACTTGCTCTCTATTTTGTCAACATAATAACTTGTGATAACAACTATTACTTCTTTTTCAGAAGGTAAGAAAATAAAGTGAAGAGAAATTGAGTCATCTAAAATCACACCAACAAATGCTAATGGAGCTGAGGTTTGAGCTCTAGCAGTCAGTACAACCTGTTCAGTTCATGACTTTGTATTTATGAGAGATGGCTCTAACTTGATTTTTCTGCAATTTCCAACTTTGTGACTTTGGTATTTTGAACAAACCTATCAGTGCCCTCTTGTGTTTATAATTCTTCATTCATCACACACGTCACACACATTATCGCCATATTTTCTTTGTTAGTTTTTATTACTCAGGGATTGTCCAGATTAGATTGGCCTATGGCATGGCTGAGGGAAATTGGGTTGATTATTGATTAATATGAATTGTTTCAGCCCATTGAAGATAGTGTCACACCCTGGCAGGTGGTTCTAGAATGTAAAATAAAGCTGGCTGAGCATAAGCCAGAGAATCAAGATAGGAAATAATATTCATCCATGTTTTCGGCTCAGTTTCCTGCCCTGACTTCATCAATGATAAATTTTGACCTGAGATATGTAAGATAAAATTTCCCTCATATAGACAATATATATGTATATATGTACATATATGTATTTATATATGTGTATACACACATTATGTACCCACACACACACAAACACACACACACACACACACATATATAGGAAGAGAGAGAGAGAGAGAACAGTGTTAAAGATCTGTCTCTAAGACTCATTTTAGCCATTTTATTTTATTTGCTGGCCAATTCTTACACAAACACTGACCATTTTAATTGTTGAGGGTTTATAATGCTTTGAACAAATAATAGAGCACAGAGCTCATTCATTGTTGTGACTTTTACCAAGTGACACTGAGGTTAATATGTTTAAGAATTATACTTCTTTTTCAGCATCTTGATCTTCAGATAAAATATTTTATATTGATATACTCCAAATTGAATCATCTGATCCTTCAAGTAACTATAAATTTGTTGGATGCCTTTATGGGGGTTCTGTTCATTGTTATTTATGACTATGACCAGATCAGTACTATTTTTGTGATTGTTAGCTTTAATATTGGGTGACATTAGCATCCATTGTAAGCACACAAAACAAACAAATGTCAACTAGTACTTGGAAGATATTCTAGAGATAGCATTCTGAAACCACTTTTAAGCTTATAAGATACATCAAGTTAGCACAGGTTTCATGTAGATGGCTAATATTTCAAATTCATTCTCTTAGGTGAGTGTCTTATATTATTTATATAAGGAAAATGGTTTTGGTTGATAAATGTACCCATAAATTAAATTCTTTGAATAGTATTGTGTCAAACACTAATAAATACCCTTGGAGTGGTCATTTACTAAATATGCATATGAATACATCTTAAGACTCACAACTTCCTAATTTATCTTTCAAGAACTTTCACATTGTTTGCGGAACTTGTTGGCCACCTCTGTGGTGCTATTGCTACATTGGAAAGCAAGCAGCACAGTTCCAAACTTCGTAATTCAAACTAAGTTCCATGAATTGACTGGATTCACTCAGAAAATGAAATCAAATCCTTTGTTTCAATATACTTTCCTATGAGAACCTCATTGGCAATTATTTTCAAGAAGCTTTTGCATTATTTTGTAATCAATTTATCCTGAAGGCAAATAACTGAACTAGGGAATGTCATTCAGTTCTAATGCTGCAAGCTCATAAACATGCTCAGTTTACTAATACTTTGTAATGAAAAATGTGAACAAAATTGTAGCAATGTGAACATTTAAACCCCAAAGTTTAGGAGTGACAGCAGTTAATTGTCAAAACTATCTTCTTCCAAGACAAGATTACATACTAAGCGTGTATTATCTGCTTTTCACATTCAAATATTTCCAATTATATATTACTATCATTTTAAACTTGAAATGGGGACCCTGAAATTTATATTAAGTAGTGAATGCTATACACAAAGTACATAATGACCTTCAATAAAACACTTTTTTAAAATAATTATCAGGTATATATTTTGCATATACATATACATATATATATACATATATATATATATGTATGTATATATATATATATATATGACTAAACCAGTGGTAAAGTATTATTTGAAGAAATAAACCTAACTGTTGTAAATTGTGCTTTGAAATAAATATAAATAAATGGAAGAAATGGGAAAAACAATTAACCTGTCAGTCTTGTCTAAGCAGAATTCCAAATTTATTAGGGGAATTAAATTGAAAAAACCCTGAGATTCACATTGGAAAGACTTTGTTGAAGATTTGTTAATAGTTTAGAGAAAGCAATGGGTAAGAATTTCAAAGTAATTTACAAAGTGAAGAAGCTAAGGTTAGAAGTTAATAGACAAATGGGACCTCATTAAATTACAAAGTTTTTGCAAGGCAAAAGACACCGTCAAAAAGACAAAGCAGCAACCAACTAACTGGGAAATGATCTTTACCAACCTTACATCCGACAGAGGGCTAATATCCAAGATATACAAAGAACTCAAGAAGTTAAACTCCAGAGAGGCAAGTAACCCTATTAAAAAATGGGGTACAGAGCTCCACAAAGAGTTCTCACCTGAAGAATATCTAATGGCTGAGAAGCACCTAAAGAGATGTTCATCATCCTTAGTCATTAGGGAAATGCAAATCAAAACAACCCTGAGATTCCATCTCACACCAGTCAGGATGGCTAAGATCAAAAACACAGGAGACAGCAGTTGTTGGCGAGGATGTGGAGAAAGAGGAACACTCCTCCACTGCTGGTGGAATTGCAGGCTGGTACAACCACTCTGGAAAGCAGTCTGGCGGCTCCTCAGAAAACTGGGCATGACACTTCCGGAGGATCCGGCTATACCACTCCTGGGCATATACCCAGAGACTTTACCTGCATGCAATAAGGACACATGCTCCACTATATTCATAGCAGCCTTATTTATAATAGCCAGAAGCTGGAAAGAACCCAGATGTCCCTCAACGGAGGAATGGATTCAGAAGATGTGGTATATTTACACAATGGAATACTACTCTGCAATTAAAAACAATGAATTCACGAAATTCCTAGGCAAATGGTCAGAACTTGAAAATATCATCCTTAGTGAGGTAACCCAATCACAAAAGATCACACATGGTATGAAGTCACTGATAAGGGGATATTGACCCAGAATCTCAGAATACCCTAGACACAATCAGCATATCAATAGATTTCTAAAAAGATGGAAGGAGAGACCCCTGGTCCTGGAAAGACTGGATGTAGGGGAACGCCAGGACAGAGTAATGAGAGGGGGTTGAACGGAGAAAAGAGGGAGGGAAGGGGGCTTATGGGACTTTCGGGGAGGGAGGAAACGGGAAAGGGGAAGTGATTTGGAATGTAAATTAAAAAAATAAAATAAAATTAAATTAAAAAAAAAAAAAGAAGTTAATTGAAGAGTCTCAACATATCTCAATTGAATCAAACTAGCCTAAACTTCTTTATTTTGGGAGAAGAAGGTACCAATTTATAGCTTTTCTCTGAGAGATGAAGCTGTAGGTTTTGGGATGTCAGCACCATATTTTCTTTATTGTTATATCTCTGGTTCATAGCAAACATGCCGCATAACAACCGTTCAGCAAATGGATGGGTAGATGCTGGAAGAAATGAGTCTCTGTCTTCCTAGAGAAGTCAGTTCAGATGACAGAAAAAGACACTAAGAACACAGACAGCCACATCTTTTGCTCAATTTTGCTGTCATTAGTGTTTAAGTGAATTCTTCTCTGTGCCTGTTTTCTCGACTGTGAAATGAACAGGCAGAGCTAAATAAACACACAGGGCCTTATTAACTGTATGATCATTGTAATTCAATAATGAGCAATTAATAATTCCAGCGTTTTCTCACAAAGCCTTCTCACCAACCAAGAGTAAAGCTCTAACTCATCAAAATAACTCCAGGTGGTCAGAGAGTCTCACTACCTATCAAAGAAACTTGCAAGCTGCCTGGAAATAAAGAGGTAAATGCTAACTTAAAATAGTTTTCCAGCAAATACACAGTAATGAAAATGAATATATAAAAGAGGTAGAATTAATCCATATTCTTAAGGGCATCTTTTTAAAAAGATTTTTAAAATTATATGTATGATTGGGGGAAGTTACAGGTGAGTACAGGTAGATGGCTTCCAGAGCCAGAGGCTTCCAGTTCTCCATGGATCTGGAGTTACCGGCTTTTTTAAGCCCCCTAACCTAGGTGATGGGAACTGATGCTGTCTTCTGGAAGAGCAATAGATTCTCTTAACCACTGAACCATCTCTCCAGCCCCTCAGTCATAGGATTTTTAATATTTTTGTGCGTTTAAATTTTTCTGATTTGGAAATACAATGCCCAGCTTCTGGTAATATACAATTTGGCCAACAACTGAGAAAATAACCCATTGTTAAGAAGAAAACATTGTTACCCTTTATGTATAAGACTATAAAATCATACTCATGTTAGTGTACTTAGGACAAAGTATTTACTACTGTTTAAGAGAGTGCTAGTTTGGTTCCACAGAAGTAAAATGATAATGAGAAAAGTTTATTGATATTAATGCTAAGTAGGAAGGCAATGACTTCACCACCTACACTGGGGACTAGAAATACAAAAATTCAATTAAGTATTTATCTGGATATATTAATTGAGTCAAAATTATTAGTGGCCTAGTAACAACTGGCCCTGATTGTTTTAAGGAAGATCCTGTACCCACAATTAACTTTAGCAAGCTCCTTGCAAACAACACATATCTGGCATTTTAATGAGGAACCAATTACAGAATTATAGATATTCCAGGCTGTCAGGACTGTCAGATGCATAGATATGTTTATGTGTTTGTTATGGAATCTTAGTCTCATTGGCTACAAAGCTACCTTAAGAAATATAGAACATTAGCGGAGTCAGTTTCTTGCTGCAAGAAAGAAAGATGTGGGTCTTAGGGACTTTTAGACCTTGCTCAAGGTCACAAGGAGGCTCTGAGTCAGCTCATAGCTCTCCTTCACAGGGCAGCACTGTCTCCTCTTTTACCTCACAAGATCTCTTTCTCAGCCAGAGGCTTGTTTATTATGATATCGCTCATGGGATACATCCTCTGCAAACCCAGCTGCTGGAGATAAAAATAGGTCAGAAATGAGTGGGTCAGAGGATTGTCCATTCTCCTCAGAAATACACAAAAAAATTGAAGAGTAGGGAGAAGAAACAAAATGAAAACTGATTATCTCAAGAAGAGGCTTCCTGTAGGCTGACCCATTTGAGTCTTCTGGGCTAAGGTTATATAGTCCTGATACTGGCTGAAAGAAAACCACTGATTTACCAATAGTTCCTGAGTTCACTATTCCCAGAGACGGAGAGTTGAGGAGAGGGTGGAAGTTATTATTTCATCATTAAGATAACTTATCCCCATCCTGGGATAATTGTACTTTAATTATATGATTGACTCTTAACCCAATTATGAGCTCATTTGGAGAAGGAAATATAACTTATTCATCTTAATTTCCTGGAGTTTATTATTTATTTGGTGTACAACATACACAATATGAAAGAATGAAGGTCTGAATGAAATATGTGTCATTTGTATTATTTATGTTTCTGACTAGGTATTTGTTCCAGGTCTATAATGCCAGACTTAATCTTCATGTTATAGTCCCTTCTTTGATAGACTAAGTTAGAAAGAGACCAGGAAATATACTGCATGTTTTCTTACTCTACACATGAGGCTTGGATTGAAGCTCTCCTTCTGTGAATGGCATTAGTCATTATGTATACAGCAACATTCATTAAACATTTCAAGGCTCGGTGTTGTTTTAATCTGAGATATGCAGCAACTGTTACCCATGCAATGAGCCAATTTGCATTAGGAATTGAATTTGTGTATTCAACAAACATTTATTAAGAACCTACTGGGAATTTAGAGCACCCAAAATGGATAGCTTTAGTATGTAACTAAATAATAAGGAATCCTGATCTCAATTATACACATTTGTCAGTGAGGGAAACCTGTCACCAGAGAACAGGACACAGGATGATAACTGACACAAAGGGAGTATGAGCCACAGAAACATAGGAGCAAAGATGTGGAAAATAGCTCTGTCCACATGGGACTGCAGGTTTCACTTCCAACCTTAGTAACAATTGCTTTGGAATTTTGTAGTTTGAGAGACCTTGAACAGAGACTTTTAGGGAGGTTGGCTCAGACCAAACTAAGATTCATGCCTTTGCCTCTAAAGGAATTTTATGACTAGCTAGTCTATGATGAAACATTATTGGTGATTTTATTAAAGGCATTTTAATCAGGTTTAAGCATGTGGGTTAAAAGAAAAAAAGCAATTAATTTTCTTATCATTATCAGTATATACTCTTTTGGTGAGTCTTTCATTATATCTCAAAAAGTTGTTAAGAAATTCCCTTTAAGGGGCATGTGAGGTGATTCTGGAGATGCCTAGGATGAAATTATAACCCAATAAGACAAAAGCAGAAGATAAGGGAGTTGTATGGGAATTTTAGTATATGTCTGTCCTCCGTAAAAGAGTTTCTGGTATGATTCCTAGAAAATCACAAGTTTATTACTGGGAAGAAGAACAAGCCTCCAATGGTGTGTGGCACTCCTGTGCTGGTGTTCCTGTCCAACAAATAGGGAAATGCTTCAGTTAACTTCCAGAGTTGGGGCTTCATTCCCTCCTGTGCCCCCATATGTTCCTTGCCTTTGTTACCACCTGAATCCTGCATTTGTAGTTATCTAGCTATGTGATAGAGGGCAGAGAATAAATATCGCTATAAGTAAGACATCTCTTCCAGAATAGTTAAATAGCTTGGGCTTAGGTGTCACACAAACAGGTCGTAAGTAGTGCTGTCATTTATTATCAATTTAACTTTAGGCTAATTGTCTTTAAAATTAGCCCAGATCTTCAACTTTTCTATCTGTATACAAAACTTATAATTATATCATATAGTGTTATGAATAGTACATGAGGCAATAGATGAAATATATTTAACATAGAGCTTGTCCTATAGTATTTGTTTAATAAATAAATAAATAATGTTAATTCTTAAAATCAAATATGCCAGTCTCCCATGTGTATACAGGGCCCACTGAGGAAAGAAGAGAACATTAGGTACCTTGGAACTGGAGATAGAGATATATATGAGCTTCCATGTGGTGCTGGGAGTTGAACCTGTGCCCTTCAGAAGAACAGCAAGTGTTCTTAATCACTGAGCCATCTCTTTAGCCCCAATAACATTAATTTTTAAGTTAGACAAAACAGTGATCAGAAAAATTCAATATGATACATAGGGAGAAAAAAACTTTAGAGAATGGGAAGAGTGACTTTCATAATAAACAAACAGGTTTCATTTGCAGACCACTTCAGACTTTAGACTCATTGCCCAAATTTTCAGCATTTTCCAGAGTAAATTCTTTGACTGTTGGAATGCTCTTATGTGTAAGTGTAGAATATAATAAAAGCTCAATCCAAATGGGGAATTATCACACATATGATACATCCTCATTACTATGGCTCCACAGCAGGGCGTGCTGCCTGCTTTGATAACTCAGAGTTCTTTTGTACAACGAACTGTGATTACTTCATAAAGGTCAATTCTCCCAAATCCCTGGAAACCATGGCATGCCAACCCACCAAGATCACAGAAGCAATTAAAAGTGTTTAACCGGGAAAGTTGCCAGGAACAGATGGCTTCTGCCAGTGGGCTTTTGTTTTTGTTTTAAACTGCTCAACATTAGACAAGTGACATTTATTTGCTGTATATCTATTTACTAATGGGTCTTCTTTATATTTGTAAAAGAACATACTCATCACTGGAATTCTCAGTTCATGTGGACATGAGAATGTGAACCATAGGAACAGGAGAGACAAGCCTTCAACATCCAACTTTCAGTACAGCTTAAATCAGCTCAAACAAAGCTCATAGGCAGTGAGGAGGGAGCATGATGTGCAATTCCACCTTTCCAAATGATAAAGCTCTTCAAGGGATTTTTAAAATACAGCAAATAGAATAACCTAGAGTAAGAAAGAAGGCTTATAATAAATAAGGGTTTTATGTTGCTGAACTATTCAGTATTCTTGAGTTTGACGGCTCCCAATGTATAAATATTACTCCTTACTTAATCCTTGATACAGAATCCCAGCATATGTATTAAGTCATTAAGTCATTTTGCACTAAGCAAAGTGTATTAGCATCTTAATAAATTGAAACTTTATAGAAAGATCACACATAAAATAAATGACAGAATTTGATGACTATAGGGAAAGCCAATGTAATGAAACATGATTAGGGTGCTGCAGTGATTGATGTAAAGACAGTAAGTATCTACCCTTCAACTTTAATTCATCAAGAGAAAAAGAAGGGGAAATACCCAATCTCCAGAGATAAGGCTAGGGAGACAGACCCTTTAGATAAAAGTATACTAAAGAAATAAGAATGCAAATGCATAAACATTAGTTGTATCTTCCTAGATAGAAAAAGCCATAAACAACTCACAGCAATAGATGTGAAATCTAAAGAAGCATTAAATACTACTGTTAATTGCCTTGTGCATGTTAGTACCACTATGCCTTTAATGATGACAAATACCAACCTCACAACATCTAGAACTCTCTTTTTGATGGTTCCATGAAAATTAATCTAGCTGTTCACTTAGATGCCATAGGATATATTAATACATTGACAGATAAATAGACAAAAAGATGTAGAATATGTCAGTATACATCTGGTATATGGTTGACAATGACAGAATCCAGGAAATTCTATTGCTCACTCTATCATTCTCTTAATGTCTCACTGAGCTTGAAATTAGTGAAGAGAATACCTAATCTGGAGTTTTGCCGTAAGAATAAGTATAAATAAGTAAGTTAAGGAATAAAGTGCAGAATGCCTCGTGGTGAGCCGATCCTATGCAAATGTTAGTTTATTCCCTTTAAAATGCTGTATTTTTATAACACAGAAACCAATTAACATATGGAGAAAATTAGGGATGCCTTATTCCATTGAGAAGACAACTTTGGGTTTAGAGCACATGTGAATAAGTAGGTTAAATTATCATAAAATGGTCCCTTGCCTTCAATATGTGTTAATTGGATCTTGTTGGGTAGTTCTGAATTTCCCAAAGGAAGAGAAGCATCCTTATTTCCAACTGTCTGTTTTGGCTCTTCCATTTGAACTCAGTCAAGGGAAGAACACCAGCAATCTTCCCTGCACATCCCCTCCACATAGCAAAGTCCCATATCCAAATCTAGAGGCTCTACTTTGACACATCACTTGAAGAAAACAATTACCATATTCTTTTGCCATGGCCTTTAATTCTCCTTGCAGCCAGAATCTGCTACTGGAATTTAAGATGAGGCCCTTTTAACACTACCAGTTGTGTTCATAAACTGAATCCTTAGCTAGGGATTAAATCAAGATATGCTTTAATAGTTTAGTTTTTTTAATGCTGTTACCCAAGAGTACTCTTAAAAAATTAAAATCACCTAGGTGCTAAAATATTTGTAAATTATATATAACTCAAAATTTTACACATTAAATTCAGTTCAATTTTTTCTTCCATATTTCATCTTGCTTGAAAATTTAATCCTTACCAGTTAGCCTTTTAGAACTATTTCTTTTTTTCTAGTAAAGGAGACTAAGACTCACAAACATAAGGAAAAGAGAGTGAAGCACAAGCTGAAATGGATTTTCTTCTGTGAGTCTTCCAAAACCCATATGCAAGGATCAAGCCACTCTACCTCATGATGTATCACATCACAAGATTAGAAGTAACAACTCATTAAACACTTCAGTGTCTAATGAATTTGCACCTGCAATAGTTAACTGTCCCATAAAGAGACCTAGCATTGAAAGCTTTCAATTCTCCAGAAATGAGATATTGAAGACCATGTTCAAGAAGACAAATCTGACAAGGATTTCCAGGGTGAGCAGATTTATGGAAGGATACACTAATAAAAATGTAAAGAAAGAAAGAAAAAAGAAAGGAAGGAAGGAAGGAAAAGAAAGAAAGAAAGAAAGAAAGAAAGAAAGAAAGAAGGAAAGAAAGAAAGAAAGAAAGAAAAAGAAAGAAAGGCTACTCATCTGCCATTGTATGCAATACACTACTGAAAATTCCTTCAGCTCATGGAATTGAATCTCAGATCAGAGAGAGCTAATCCTATTTTTTTTAATTATCTTTAATATATATATTTTACAGTCCAGTCATTATGCCCCTCCTTGTCCACGCTCTGACCGTTACTTATCCCATTTTTCCTTCCCCATGTCCAAGAGGATATCCTCACCCCCTCCTACCCCAACAAGCCTCCCCACTCCTTTGGGCCTCAATTCTCTCAAGGATTAGGTGCATCTTCTCTAATTGAAGCCAGACCAGGCAGTCTTCTGCTGTATATGTGTTGGAAGCCTCATATCAGCTACTGTAAGCTGCCTGATTAGTGGACCAAAGTCTGAGAGATCTCAGGGGCCCAGGTTACTTAAGATTTCTGGTCTTCCTATGGGGTCGCCCTCCTCCTTAGCTTCTTGCAGCCTTCCCTAATTCAACCACAGGGTTCCCCAGCTTCTGTCCTCAGTTGTCTCAGCTGGCTGCTTGTTGGGCCTCTTGAAGGACAGGCATGCCAGGTTCCTGTCTGTAGCACACCATAGCATCAGTAATAGTGTCAGGCCTTGGAGCCTCCCCTTGAGATGGGTCCAAATTTGGGCCAGTCACTGGACCTCTTTTCCCTCAGTTTTTTTTTTTTCATTTTTGTTCCTGTAGTTCTTTTAGACAGGAACAATTCTGAATCAGAGTTTTTGACTATGGGATGACAACCCTATCCCTTCACTTGATGCCTTGTCTTTCTACTGGAGATGGACTCTACAAGTTCCCTCTCCCCATTGTTGGACATTTCATCTAAAGTCCTTCCCTTTGAGTCCTCAGTGTCTATCACCTCCCAGGTCTCTGGTACATTCTAGAGCGCCAACCCCCCCCCAATGCCCAAGGTTGCTGGTTTCTATTCTTTCTGTTGGCCTTCAGGGCTTCACTCATGTTCCTCCAAACACTTGATCATGTTCCCCCTTTCCTCTCCCTGTCCCCTCTCCCACCCAGGTCCATCCCTCCCTTTGCCCCCCAACTCCCGTGGCTGCTGATGGCAATACTGGCTTATTTGTAGTCTTGGATTAAAGTTCTAATTCATGCAATCATTTAAGGCTTTAAAGCCCCAGCAAAATATAAGACACTACATGAAAGCTATTTCAGTTGCAATAAATCTCTGCAGTGGAGATTTACATTGTGTGGTGGAGGAAACTGCTTTATTCTCATTCTGTATATTGTAGTGAATCAACATCACTATCATTAAATATTTATCCAAGACTTCTGCTAGCTTGCTGTAGCAAAATGATTTTTTAAATGCCTCTTCCCATCTAATTATAGGCAAAATAGATAGTATGAATTTAAAGAAGCATGAGAATGTAACAAATGACATTGATATTGAAATTTTTGCAGTTTTATTGGTGGTCACATAGAGTGTGGCTCTTTGAATACACACAAAATATATGGAGAAGATGGTTTAATGAAAATCAATGAAATGGAATATGTGAAGCCCAATGTCAGACAGAGGAGAAGAGTGAAATAGAGAGACTAGGCAGTAAAAGGGAATCGAGGAGGATTCCAGAGAAGAGACAAGGCTAAATTACACATTCTCTTATTTAAAAAATCTCACAGTCATCAGGTATTGGACCATAGGACAGGAAGGGGAGGCTCCAAGGCCTGACATTATTACTGATGATATTGTGTGCTAACATATAGGAGCCTAGCATGGCTGCCCTTGAAGAGGCCTAACAACAAGCAGATAACTTAGATATATGCAGATACTTACACCCAACCAATGAACTGAAGTTGGGGACCCCTGTGGTTGAATTAGGTAAAAGTTGTAAGAAGTTGTGGAGGAGGGCAACATCATAGGAAGACCAGCAGTCTCAACTAACCTGGACCCCTGAGATCTCTTAGACACTGAGCCACCAACCAGGCAGCAAACAATAGCTGATATGAGACCCCCAAGGCATATACAGCAGAGGATTGCCTGGTATGGCATCAGTGATAGAAGAAGCGCCTAACCCTTGAGACATGAGGCCACAGGGAGTGGGGGAGTCCTCGAGGGGGCTAGGGGTGGAGGACATCCTCTTGGAGACAGGGGAGGAAGAATGGGATGAGGAACTGTCAGAGGGTAGACCAGGAGGGGCATACCAAATGACTAAAGATAACTATATATATATATATATATATAAAAATTCTTGCATTTATTGTTTTACAAATTATCCACAAAATTTTCCATCTTAACCAGAGAAAACTCAATCCTTGCTTGTTTCCTAGGAAACGTTTCCTAAGTGTTTCTAGTCTATTAAGGAAATAAGATGGGGCAATTGATAATTGCTATTCACAGAACTAAGAATTTGGGAAGGAGTTTGGATTGAGGAAATGGTTCAAAAAATCAAAGTTAGATTGTGAATGAAAGGAAAAACACAACAACATTCCTGTATGTAAGATAAGAGATACATTTGCACACATGACAAAGGCCACGGTACCAGCAAATACCCTCAGGACAAAAAGCATTCAGAATGCAGGAGGATTAGAGCGCCTGCAGGAATGACAGAAAAGGCAGGAAGGCAATATGACAGAGGGAAGATGGTACATTAATAATTTTATACTTTATTCTTTAGGTAATAAGCAAATAAATATTACAAAACAAACATATAGAGAATTCATACAATTACATTCTAATAAATGGGCACATGTTTTCTATTCTGCATCTTTATGCTTTAGGGTAATATCAGACTTTCATCTTTGAAGTGCTCAAAATATAGGTATTGACAAGATTTAGGAGAGATATCTAGATATAGTAGATAATCTACAATGGCACCAAACACTAAAATATCAAAAATCAATGTAGCTTTTCTTCTCATTCATATTTATCTTCTAATCCCCAAGACCATCAGAAAGCATCATGGGAATTTGACATCAATGATAGTATTTATCATTGAAATCCCATTAAGTATGACAAAACCTAATTGCTACAATTCAAACCTTAACCTTTACAACGTGCAAAGTAGCTCCAGTGAGTAAGATGTTTCAGAGCCTCATTGATGTTCCGGAATGGCATAGATAGAGAAATCTAGTCAAACCCTCCCAACCTTATCAACGGGAAGACATGGTCCAGGAGTTATCATACGCTAGGCATGGTGGCACATGTCTTTAATCCCAGCACTCAGAAGGCAGAGGCAGGCAGATCTCTGTGAGCCCCAGGTCAGCTACATATTGAGATCCTGTTTCAAAAAGCAAAACAAAACACAACTGCCATGTCTTGTCTAAAGTTTATACTAGTTTTGGGCAGCATCAAAGGTTTACATTATATTTTCTTACTCCTAATCTAATAGACTTTGTGAAATAGGGGACCGATTCCTCTTAAAAAAAAGACTTCCTGCTTTTTATTTTGTTTTTAGGAAGAGACAATGTCCTTTAAGATGGCATTACAGTGCCCTTATCTTGAGGTCATGAATGGATTACTCACATAAAAACACTAAGTGGATCTGACAGCACTTCTGTTTTCTGATATAAAGAGCTGATCCTGGAGAACTGATGTGCAGTCGTCAGAAGTTCAGGCTGACTGTCCCTTCTTTCATAAATTATCATACTTAACAGATATTGGATGCTTGCTCTGAGTGAGAGACTTCACACAACTAACAGAACTGCACAGGAAATGCTCATGCATTGGAAAAACAACACTATTAAAGAAGCAGAGACAGTGGGGTTTTCTCGATCAGTATTTCTCCAAAAACAATTTTAAAAGATTCAGATTAGATACCCAATTAGATATGGTCTTTGAAAAAGCACTGCCAAACTAGCTTTCTGATCAGCAAGTGCTTTTTATCTCTATTCTTTACGTTTTGTTAAAATGACTCCTAAATACTTTAAGTTGTGTGGAGAGACAAATAATTTAAGTTGGGTGGGAGAAGGAATCTGAAAGTATCTGGAAACATGGAATTATGTATTTTTAAGTTGGTTCTTTCACCAAACATCTCCAATATTTGTAGTTTAAAAACAATTATTTTTCTGAAGTTTCATATAGTTTGACTTTATAACCAGCAGAACAAATTTATATTGTCTACCATTGTTAAGCTGTAGATTTTTAATATTATTTCAGAGAGAGGGCAGAAGTAGGTCACCAACACATTTATTATATCCTGTGCTCACAGACATGCAGTTCTGCAATATATAGGCTCCACTTTAGGGATGAATACATGCTTCCTTTGCGTTTTTTGCTACTTTGCTCAAACTTTCATTTCTAATGCTGTCCATCAAATGGCTCTCCTCTTGTGTGGAGATTTAGCATACTGCATTTGTAGTATGAAAGCCCTCTCTCTTCTAGACCTGCCAATATGGTTAACAAATGGAACAGTAAGGATGTGTGTCCTTACTCCTATAGTCTGCATAGGACTTAATCCATAGGTACATCTCTCTCCAAAGAAACAAGCTTCTATAGATTTTTTAAAATCTGTTAAAGAGACAATATCTAATTAAATATAACAATTATATCATTGATATTTGTAAGCATCATTTGTTTTACTCTTTTTTGTTATATAGTACCAAGGACTTCACATACCATCCCTTTATCTTATAAATTAGTAGACAATTTCAATAAGGGGGCATTAGAACTGAATGGGGGAGTGACAGAGAAAGCAAAGTCTTTCTTTGGTCACTTTTAATATCAATGAGGTAATGCATATGCAGAGTTTAATAGTTTATAACTATATTACCTTAGTCATCAAAAACTACAAAATAATGTTAAGTGGTGTGTGAGAATAGATTATAAAAATCAGTAGGATACCTGTCGGGATTTCTCTTTTGGGATGCTTGCCTTTGCAAGCCAGCCTCCCTGTTATGAGATGGAGAAACCACATGAGTCTGCTCTAGACTACAGAGCCAGTACAGGATCAACAGAGCCAGAACCTACTGTTAAATGTTTTAGTGACTATATCATGAATTCCAGCCTCTGTGGCCTTTCTCTGATATCACAGATATATGGATCACAACTCTGCTATCCCTGCTGCGTATCACCCAAATGATAGCTACTATCAAAACCATGACAGATAATAAATGACCACTGGGGAAATTTTCTATGTGAAACAGACAACTATTGCAGACATTTTAGACAGACTTTAGAAATATAGGCAGCCTGGAATTTAGTAGACAAATTATTTACTTATGGAACAAAGCCTACCATCAGATAACATGGGTTACAATCTGAGGAGAAAAAAATGTAACTTTTAGTGATGACTGAATTTTTTGTCTTTTCCTTCTACATGACAGCATTTCCTCTATCATAACGATAGAGCAATAATCATAGGACAAGGAAGTTATTCAAATAACCCAGAGTAAATTACAGTAAAACCTCT
Source organism: Tokudaia tokunoshimensis (assembly GCA_036184795.1). Lineage (NCBI taxonomy): Eukaryota > Metazoa > Chordata > Mammalia > Rodentia > Muridae > Tokudaia > Tokudaia tokunoshimensis. The sequence goes on along the minus strand of BTHU01000001.1, from coordinate 66,962,581 downwards.
TGAGACTGGAGTGAAAATTCAAAAAGCTGTTTTGTTTGCTTGTTTTATGCCACATGAGAGTCTATTCAAATGAAAATTTCTAAGCCTTCAGTGGGGAGAATTTAGAAGCAAATTAAAGCATTTGTAATCTTGGGAGAATATGAATATTGTCCTGTTAGGTAAAGACAATGGCCTAGAAAAACCACAACATAAAATAAAGATATAGATTGGAGTTAAAATTGCACATTCTGACTCTGCCTTTTCCCACTTTCGTGGCAATATTTGTAGCAGCGAACATCTTTAAAATTTCTTTTATGTTCTAGGTACTATTCAACATTCATATATATGGATATTTGTTTAATTCTCATAGAAATTGTAAAACACTGTTAATCTTATTGTAAAGAAAGGGAAACTGAATTCCAAGGTAGTAAAGGAACTTCAGCGTCACACAGTTAAAATATAGCAGACAGCAAAAGGTCCATACTAATGGGTAATTTTATGATTTTAAGTATTCCTGTACTCAATTAAGATGTTAATATAAAGACAGAGTTCATACTGCATTTTCATCAGAATAGATTTCATATGAGGTAAAAGTATAGATTCATTGGAGAACTCTCCATTCAGATCCATAACCCATTTTAAATTGTGTTGTTTGTTTTCATGACACTGTCTTTGGAGTTTTTTATGTCTTGATATTAATCCTTTGAGATATGTAGCTAGCAAAGATTGATTCATTTCCCATACAGAAGAAATTTAGTCTTATAATACTTCACTTGACAATTATGGGCTTAATTCAAATATCCCCAAAAGAACTCAATGCCATTAACAATTACAGAAATTAAACTAATTTTGTGATTTCTATTACCACAATCAGAATGGCTAAGATTGAGAGAGCAACTGATAACAGGTGGTGGAGAGGGTGTGGGGAAAGAGCAGCCATCAGCCACTATTAGTGGGGCTGTAATTTGGTATATCCACTATGAAGATCAATGTGGTGAATTCTCAGAAATCTAGAAATAAATCTACCACATAATCCACCTATATCACTCTCAGGCATCTGCCTGAAGAAATTGATATCCCATTCCACAGGTTCTTGCCCAACCATGCTCGCTGTGTTCTATTCACAATATTAAGCCACTAGGGATGACGATACTTCCCTTAAGACCCACTATCTGTTCCCCACCCAGTAATAAAAAGGCAAAACCTCCTTTGTAATTGATACTCAGGGGAGTCTAAAAGAATCCACACATATAGGCTATCGGTGTTGCCATCTGTTCAGTTGTCTCTCAGAATGCGAGTGTGTGTTCTGATTTACTGACTGCATTACACACTTGGTACACAGGACTTGGAGGAATTAAGCTGGATATGATATGAAAATCTCACCCTGGAGGACTAGCTCTCATTACACTGGAAGGTATTATGCAAACTGTCATGAAAGAACAGCAATCATTAATCCTACTCAGCTGTAACACACCTAAGAAACAATGACCAGCATATAAGACATGCCTAAAAGAACATGGTGACACTCATATCCTGGAGATAACCAACAACTGTCCAACTGGACTATTGAATGTGAGAGAATTTGTGCCTGGTACTATAAACGTAGTCAACTACTACTCATGAGTGATGAGGCCAATGAACACACTATCACCACTTTTCTAAACCAGAATAATTTGTAGCTGCTTGTCCTTATAATCACAGATAAGTTTAATAATCACCCCTCATCAAAGAAGCTTATTTTTGCAGCAGATTAAGATAATCACAAAATGCAACAACTGATCAAAATGTAGAGAACTACTGACAATAGTTGCCCATGTCCAAATGATACATCTATATTGCAATGCCTACACCTAAGACATAGGAAACACCAAAGAGAAAGGGGAAAAAATATTTTAAGAATCAAAGAACCAGGATGTCTTCGGAGAACCTGTGTCTTTTGAGAACCTGCTTTTTTAATAGAAAACAGGGAAGCTGCATTTATGAAATCTCAACAATAGATATCTTAGACAAGACTTAAAGGATGACAACACCAGTTGACATGCAGATGTAGATGGGGGAATTCTTACAAGGCTTCGCCCTTAGAGGATAAGCTATGTGAAATTAATGATTTCTCAGAGCATCATAACAGGCAGTTCCAAGAGACAAACCACTTAATTGGTTGTTCAATTCCAAGTGGTCATCCCTAATACGTATATTATATGTATACACCCTTAATATGCACATAATCAATATTAAATAGATGAAGCAAGTTGTATTTGTATATTCATATATATATATCACAATAATAATTTAAAAACAAAAGCAATAATAAAATAGGAGAATTATAGAGGGAAGAGGACAGTGAAACACAAACAGAATATGGTAGAGAAAAGTGAAGATGATAACAGCATATCATACTTAGATGAGTATCACAAAATCAATTATTTTTATAATTAATAAATGCAAATAAAGATGGAAAAAGGAATATAGGTACTATACTTGAACTGTTAGTTGTGTGTCTGTGGATAAGTACTTATAATCTCAATGACTCATTTTATTCAAAAGAAATTAATATTTCTTACCTATTATTGCCTACTTACCCAATTATTACCTAATATACCTATTATTACCTAATATGCACAAAATCATATGATATCACAAAAGCACTTAAAGTAGCATTTAAAATGTAGTAAATAATGACATACTGCATTATAACTCATGTTGTTCTCATAGATTTTTCCCTTTAATTTATTGTTTAGTATTTTATTCAATTTTGGGGGCATTTTCTTTTTAAACTATCCTTAAAATTAAAATATAATTAAATAATTCCCCCTTTTATTTACTCCCTATAAGTTCCCATGCTCACTTTTTGCTCTCTATCTTTGTTAAAAAATAGTGTTACATATATGTATCAACACATGAATATATAAATATAGCTTGTTGGATATGTTTAGTGATACTTAAATATATGATCTCAGGGATGACTACTTTGTGTTGGATAACCAATGCTTTTATTTATATGTATCATACATGTCTATGAATGTGCATGCCACAAATGTGGTGTGGGGGGGTTGGGGGTGGAGGGGTCTGTGTGTGAAGGCCAGACAAAGGCCCGAAGAAGATACTGAATCTCTTTGCACTTCTTGGAGATGAAGGTACAAGCAGTTGTAGGATGTCCAACCTATGTGCTGAAAATCAAACTTGGGTCCTCTGAAAGAACAGTGAGTGCTCTAAACTGCGTAGTCATTTCTCTAGTCCCTATACTTTGTTTTACAAAAACAAATCATCCAGTATGGTTTCCTTCATAGCCTACTTTCCCTCAATAGTCTGTAATAATTAAAGAACATCTATCATTACTGGTACTAATAGAATATAATTGTAGTGCCTGTCTATGCCATAATTAAATCAATTCCCCATTGATAAGCAAGTATGGTGTTGAATTTTCTCTAATGTAAACAGCAAAATATAGGATCATTATTATGCACAAATTTCCATATAGTTTAAATTAGAATAGTCTAGAAGAATTGAAGTTTTGAATGAGAAGATAACAATATAATTTTAATAATATTGTAGAAGAAAACATGAGTTCAATGATCTATTAGTTTTAAAGATCCAAGGAAAAGGCCAGTGTTCAACAACATTGGCTTTTAGTCACCACCTATACAAATATATTTTCCCATTGCAAACTCCCCAAAACAGTGAGGGTCTGTCATAGTGAATTTGAATTCATTATCACTTTACTCCAAAATCTATCTCCTATGTAGTAAAGGGAACATGAAGACCGCATATCTTTCTATCACATCGAAACTGGAATAATGGCTGCTGGTTTATTTGCACACGGAAATGAAAACTTCATGGTATACATCTATTTGTTCTTTGTAACCCGTCAGATTTCCTCTAAAAAATGACTTTTTTTTCTATGTTTTTCATCCTATTCAATTTGGTTGTAGCACAATACAACTTATCTATTTCTATTTAATTAATTCCCTTATTATTTTAATATATATTTAATATATATTTGAAGGCTCCAGAATACAGTGGATTTAAAATCCAAAAACACAAGAGTTTTCACCTGTGATAAACCCTGAAAGTATAAACCTGTGGGTTATGACCTCCTTTGGGGATGGTCACATATCAAATATTCTGCATATCAGTCATATACATTATGACTCATAACAGTAGCAAAATTACAGTTTGAAATATCAGCAAAATAATTTTATGGTTGCTAAATTTTTCTCAAATATATTGCCTAAAACTTCAAACGAGGTTCCTCTGCATAATAGTGAAAAAGTAGAACACACAGACAGAGGAATGCACAGGATTCTATAATTCCACCAAAGGAGGGTGCTAGAAAAGATAAATGCCAATGACAAAGCTCAAATTTACCAATTACAGTGGAGGTTCAATGTAACAGACAGGAGCATGTGGCTGAAATGCATCAGCAGTATGCCTACTCAACATCCAAAGCAATCACACCAACTGGAATTTCTCTGCCATAATTACGGTAAAGAGAGACAATTATTTAATTTAGGGAACACAGCCTATTGGCTCTTAAGGGACTGAACCAACTAATGTTTGTGGGCTATTAATGGAATCTTCCTATTCTCATTTCTCCAGTAAAAGCTCTGAATCTCATTTCTCTTGTTTCTTAAATATAAAAAGAGATTAGACTCTCAAGAATTTCTTCCCCTCTGTGTTTCCCACTTTGCAACTTCTTGCGTGGGCACACAGCCGAGAACTCAATGATTTTTAATGTATCTCCTCTACTTCTCTCCTTAGCAGCTTCAGAAGCAATATAGAAATCTACAATTTTAATTTCTTTTTCAAATCCTAAAATGAAAAATTCTTTAAGACTTTTCCTTTCCCCCAAGACTTTTTAGTTTTCATTACCTTACTCTGTTTTATAGACAAAGGCAAAAAGAGCACGTGGCTTTTGCCTGATGGTTGGTGAACATCATCATCATGTTGGGAAGATTCAGTGACCCTCATGATTTGGGGACCAGACTACTTTTAATTCCCTGGGAGGTGAATCAGTCATATAGACAATTCATGAGATGAGCCATCTTGATTTGGATGAGAATGTGTTTCCCAATTCAGATAAGAAGTTCAAGGCCTTACTGTAATTCTATCATAAGAAATTTGATGTAGTCTCAGAAAGGTATAGCTAAAATACAAGGGGTTTTTTTTTGTTTTTTTTTAAAGTGATATATATTACTAATACCTTTACCAGGAGTTAAAAGTTTGAAGGCAGTAATGATTAAGTGTCTGGGCTCTTAATATCTGGGTCCAAAGCCAAGTTCATCTTATGACCGTGAGACAGAAATATTTTGCTTACTCCTTGGCTTATTTAGGTCCATATATCTAAATAGACACAATAGTGATTCCCCTATAGAATTTCCTTGAAGATTAAAAGAGACAATAGAGGAGAATACCTAGAGAAAGACGTGGGGTGTGGATAATAGCTAATAAACAGTGTGTGCTATTGATAGCTAACCTACCATAGATTTTCCTATTCCTAAGCTTTCTAGCTACATTTTCGCTTTTCTTCACTAACATCCATTACTTCTAAACATTGTTTTGTTTTACCCACTCACTGCCATGTTGCTATTTCCTGATCCCATCATTGTGTCTATTCTATTACATCTTCTAAACAGCTGCCTGTTTCCTGAAGTTCCCTGGTGACCTGAGATAAATGGCACTGTCTTTTCTCTTGTCTTATTTTGTCCCATCACCTGTAAAGTGGAAAAACAGTTGTATGTATCAGACAGAGCAGTCCAGACAATGGCATGACATCATTCACGTCAAGACCCCTAAGAAGCACAGGTACCGCAGGCTGGCGGTAGAGGACATTACTCTCAGAGACAGTGTCCTTTCTTCTTTTCACTTGCAAATTTCTGTCATTTTCTAAGACTCAGTTCAAAACTGGCCTCATGTAAGAAACTTTTCATTCTCTAGCGTAAACCTCCATCTACCCTCTATGTCTAGTTCTGTAGGGCTGCTCCCCAAATACCCTGTATCCAAGCATAGCTTAATTACTTTTTTTTCTCCTCCATGACACTGTAACATCTTTTAGAGCAATGACCATGTTCCTTGTCTGACTCATTTTGTGTTAGCATAAATACCAGGCATGCATTTAAACTAAGGCTCACATAGGGGCATTGACAATTCCTCTTCATCTGTCCCCTGAAGTTCTATGCCTGTTAATGTCCTTTTGTGTCATGGTTTCTTTTCTCTCTTTACTTGTAAAAGAAGTCTACTTCAGGATCCATCCAATAGTTTATGTATTAGTTGAACAATGAAATGTGCAGAAATACAATTTTGTAGTTAAAATCCTACAAAATCCCTTTCATTTTCTTTAAAGGCTAAATAAGTGGACAACAAAAACAAAACAAACATTTCTAAATATGTAACCCAGATTATAATGTAAAAAATTACTTCTAGTCAGATAGATGTTACCTGCTTCCTGTATTATGGTTCCCCAGGAGTAAGGCTTCATAAAAACCATAGGTTTGTATTTATGTATGCCTGTAGCCTGTAGTGTCAAAGAATTCAGACTGAGCCAGTTAGGATCCATGACTAAACATAACATTAAGCAAAACTATCAGTAAACCAATGCAGACATGTCTGACGTGCAGCACATGGGCTTCATACACCCCAGATATGAATGGAGCCCATCAGAATTCATATACTTACTTAAAACTTTTTGAGTTAACTTTTATAATCCTTTCTTTTTATTTTACTTTTATAACTCAATCTTATGGTTCTCAAGGATAAACATTGTTGATGACAATATCATGTCATGGTGTCAATGGGTAGGCACTCCTGGGAGCATGAGAACATTCTTGTAAAATGAACCATATCAGTTCCTATTTAATGAGCTCTTGGGTAAAGGGCTCAGTTCCAATGATTTTCTACTGGTGTGTTTGTAAAAAGAAGGTGCATGTCCTCAAGGAAGTGATTTGTGATTTGTTAGATATTTAAGTACTATAAAGACATAAATTTGGTTCATTTCAGAATTAAATATATACAAAACATCCCTGTATGTGCTTGCTTTTATTTATCAATTATTAATTGGGTCTGTGTATTTCTGTCCCTCTCAAAAGATTCAATTATTTGAGCTTAAGGATACTCTATCCCTCCAATAATTTTTAAAACTATGACTTTGAGCATAGTATTTTTTCTAAAATCCAGCAAAAAATAAGAATGAAGAAGGCTGGAATTAACAACAAAGGCTAACAAAAAGTCTAGAATAAATTGCTTTTCTGACTTGAGGGTGCCATTTGTCTAAACGATTTTGGTAGAAAGCTGTGGAAGTGACTCAGGAGATCAGAGTTCTTGGTCTGCAAGCATGAGGAACCTAGCTTGAATCTCCAATACTTACTTAAACCACTGGGTATGATTGTATGTTTATAAGCCCAGCATTGGAGAAAAACAAAGGTAGATCCTGGGAGCTTTCCGACCATCAAATCTAGCCTAAATCGTAAGCTTCCAGTTCAGTGAGAGACTGTCTGAAGGAAATAGAGCAGATAGAATTGAGGAAGACATGTAACATCCTTCCTTGCCCTCCATATACAAATATACATGCATGTAACACACAGAGCACACCACCACAGCCGCACAAATAGAAGAGAAAATAGTTATAAAATGTATAATAGCTTGGTGGACAGAGCAAAAAGTGCGTAACGAACTCTGGCACATAAAAAGTGCTAACTGGGAAAAGTCGCCAGACTGGACTTGAAAGATAAAATCAATGGACGTTTAAATCAGGTTTTGTTAATCCACCAGTCACTCTATTCATGGCAGGATATTTAAAAATAGGGTCAATATGAAGCTGTTAATTATAATTAAACCTCTTTTATCACTGGGCTCGGTGAGCAGATTGCAATAATGTTGGACAGTTGAAGAGGCTGAGATTTCTTCCTGCACAGTCACTCTGACACAATTAGAAGCGTAAAAAAGCACTAAGAAGAACACCTGATGTCCCTCTGAAATTCTTAACTAGCTTCCAATAACCCAACACAGCTCTATCATTATGAAGTTATATAACCATCCTTTTAAAATCTGGGAGCAGTACACGGAGGAAGAAAGGATGGAGAATATGAAGAGCAATTCTCCATCTCTGAAGTTCAAAAAATTAACAAACATAATTATTTCCACAGCTAAAGTAAAATCAAGTTAAGAGATCTAAATGATTCTGGATTGCTCAGAGATAGAGTGTGTGCTTAAAATGTGCAAGACTCTGGACTCAGACACAGTTATCCTCAGATATCCACAGCTATCCTTATACTCCCAAGATTTGAATAAAAAGATCTAGTGAGTTTTGCTCTGGGAACCATCTAAAAGAGATGGGGGGTGGGGGGCACATCTGAATTTTATCTAATTGAAACTATTGATTCTTTAGAAGAATCAACATATGCATGTGGGAGAGGGAAGTGGGCCAGTGAGGTGAAGATAAGGTGTCTGTGAGGCAATGTTTTAGCAGTGTGTATCAAATTCTGTTCTGGCTGAGAATGTCTTACCAGTGGACTTTTATAATAGTGTAGGCATCTGACAATTTGGTCTTTTTTTAAAGCAAGGTGGCAACAGGCTTACTAGATGTATTCATCAATATCCAGGTACTTATAAGAGCATGGGGGTGATTGTACTTGGTTCCCTTATACTTTATAACAATTTCTTTTATTTTGGCTAATCAAATGTTTGCAGAAGGACTATATGGCACTTTGTGGGGAAAGATTCTAAAATCTTTCTTCCTCCCTTCACTCTTGCTGGACCAGTTCCATTAGCTTGGCTTCCAGAGCAAAGATAATTCTATGCCGAAGACAGACCACCCACTATAGACATGAAATCTAAGTGAAAAATTCACCTTGGCATTTGAGGGAACATGTCTGTGTGGTTGTCTGTCTCATAATCTAACCTACAGGATTGCCAGCAAGGTCAGTGCTATCATTCGATTTCCTTTGTCATTTCTGTACCAAGGGATAACGAACTTCTTAGCATATATAGGCATTTAGTTAGCTTAGCAGCCTTACTATTTAAAAACTCAGTAAGTATTAATCTCCATAAGTGTCTTATCAGCTTTGCTAATATGAATTAGTATCCCAGGGTTTGATTGACTCTGGCATGCAGACAAATGTGAGTTTTCAAGCCTGTGAAACAAAAACAACATGACCCTTGAATTTGAGGTGGTTGCCAAGGTAACTCTCTCCTTTCACAGAGTCTTTGAAGCCAGGTGGCTGTCTCTGACATTTCTAACCTCTTTCCACACCTGTTTGTTAGAAGAGTCAACAAAATCACTGCAGGGATCCAATGGAATAACGTATGGACTTTAAAAGGCAAACTGAGTTACTAACTTTTTAATGTGCATCTGCTATACACCTCGGATATTTCTATGATTAACTCCACAATCCTCATACAGCCCTAGAAAGTAAATTAAATCTATACTCCATATACAAGGAGCAACCTGTAGCTGAGCTAAGTAATGTGAGTGTAGGGCTAAAAGAGAGTCAGAATTTTATCCCACTTCTTCTGACTAAAGGTGCTGAGGTCATTCTGAACTGGAAGCACTTATAACTACATTTTCATAACTCATTTATAAGGAACCTCCTATTTCCAGTGATTTGATAAACATATCCCTGCTCACCATCTCATTATGATATTTGATTTGATATATGTTGAATACATTCTTTTTCATTTTCATCCTATTCACTAGCAAGAATGAAGGAGGCTCAATAAAGATATAAAATAGCATAATTCCTGTGTGGCCAAAATGAGTCATATGCAATAACTTGCATGATATAAATACAATTCTACAGAATTATATTGAATATGTATTGACACAAATTAGCTTGACTCATTCTCTAATGTATTGTTTAACTTAGTGTCATTTGCCTAATCAATATTTATTATGCTTCTATAAAATTTCAGCTTCAATAATATTAGAGAGATATGGCAGTATAGAAGTGAGAAGATTGGAAACACACCCAGAGTGTGGGATTAAAGCTGACAGTCAAGAAAAAAGAACTTCTGGGGGAATCAGTATCCCGGACCTCAAGCTGTACTACAGAGCAATAGTGTTAAAAACTGCATGGTATTGGTACAGTAACAGACATGTAGATCAATGGAACAGAATTGAAGACCCAGAAATGAATCCACACTCCTATGGTCACTTGATCTTTGACAAAGGAGCTAAAACCATCCAGTGGAAAAAAGATAGCCTTTTCAACAAATGGTGCTGGCTCAGCTGGAGGTCAACATGCAGAAGAATGCAAATTGACTCATTCTTATCTCCTTGCACTAAGCTCAATTCCAAGTGGATCAAGGACCTCCACATAAAACCAGACACACTGAAACTAATAGAAGGGAAACTAGGGAAGAACCTTGAACATATGGGCACAGGGGAGAATTTCCTGAACAGAACTCCAATAGCTTATGCTCTAAGATCAAGAATAGACAAATGGGACCTCATTAAATTACAAAGTTTTTGCAAGGCAAAAGACACTGTCAAAAAGACAAAGCGGCAAACAACTAACTGGGAAATGATCTTTACCAACCTTACATCCAACAGAGGGCTAATATCCAATATATACAAAGAACTCAAGAAGTTAAACTCCAGAGAGGCAAGTAACCCTATTAAAAAATGGGGTACAGAGCTAAACAAAGAGTTCTCACCTGAAGAATATCTAATGGCTGAGAAGCACCTAAAGAGATGTTCATCATCCTTAGTCATTAGGGAAATGCAAATCAAAACAACCCTGAGATTCCATCTCACACCAGTCAGGATGGCTAAGATCAAAAACACAGGAGACAGCAGTTGTTGGCGAGAATGTGGAGAAAGAGGAACACTCCTCCACTGCTGGTGGAATTGCAAGCTGGTACAACCACTCTGGAAAGCAGTCTGGCGGTTCCTCAGAAAACTGGGCATGACACTCCCGGAGGATCCGGCTATACCACTCCTGGGCATATACCCAGAGGCTTTACCTGCATGCAATAAGGACACATGCTCCACTATGTTCATAGCAGCCTTATTTATAATAGCCAGAAGCTGGAAAGAACCCAGATGTCCCTCAACGGAGGAATGGATTCAGAAGATGTGGTATATCTACACAATGGAATACTATTCTGCAATTAAAAACAATGAATTCACGAAATTCCTAGGCAAATGGTCAGATCTTGAAAATATCATCCTTAGTGAGGTAACCCAATCACAAAAGAACACACATGGTATGCAGTCACTGATAAGGGGATATTGACCCAGAATCTCGGAATACCCTAGACACAATCCACATATCAATAGATTTCTAAGAAGATGGAAGGAGAGACCCCTGGTCCTGGAAAGACTGGATGTAGGGGAACGCCAGGACAGAGTAACGAGAGGGGGTTGAATGGAGAAAAGAGGGAGGGAAGGGGGCTTATGGGACTTTCGGGGAGGGAGGAAACGGGAAAGGGGAAATGATTTGGAATGTAAATTAAAAAAAATAAAATAAATAATAAAAAAAAAATAAAGCTGACAGTCACCATGTGGAAAGAGCTGTATGCATCTCCCTTAACACTATTTTAAAATAAAATAAAATCTAAGTTGTTCAACTCAGCATAACCCAAGGACCTGGATACTTCCTGAAAGGTTTCCTAATCTGGCCATTTCTAAATACAGCTGTTATAAATGGCACCAAAAAATAAAACAAAACAAAACAAAAAAACAAACCAAACAAACAAATGGAGTAAGCTATTCCCCATAACCCAAAGGGGGAGTTTATAAAGAAAGAAGAATCTTAACAGAAATATACAGATAACTCATCACAGTGAGTCTGGGCTAGGGTATTATTAAGTAATGTGCTTGAGCAGAGGTGTGTGACAGATTCAATAAAGGACACGTGTGAAAGTGAAGCACTTCATGAAGTCACTGCAAAAGAAAAAAAATGAGGGAGGACATTGGCAGGCTGAGATTTAGGAGATTTAAGGGCAAGCCGGACAGGAGAAAACAGATTTCATCTATACAAACATGGGAGTAAAATGAATCTAATATTTTCCAGAAAGAAAGTATCATCTTCCAGAGAAAAGTGATTCATGAATGATATGGTCAGAAAGATGAGATTAGACTGAATTAAGGATGCAATTTGATGTCAGGATAAAAGATGTAGTTATCAGGACACAAACTTTTGCAATAGGCTTCTTCATTTTACCAAGAGGAACTTGCTTCTGGCCTAGCCACTGGCATTCCATCACTGGGCTTGCTCAGCCCTTGATTGGATATCTTCGTGGTTGTGGAAACTATACAGAAGATAAGGGAGAAAGATTATAAGTGCCAGCAGCAAGGTAGACTCCAAGGAAACCGTTTCTTCCACACGCAACAGGAAGGGCTCACCTGTGAACTCATGGAGACCCTGGCAGCATGCACAAGGCCTGCAAAAGTTCAAGCCAGATTGGGTTCCAGTGCTGAGAAATGGAAGTAAATAAGAACTCCCGCTGCCAACTAGGAAGCAATCTCCAATTCACAACTACTTACAAATGAAAATTTCGTTTTCTCCAATGTCATTTTACTGGGTATATCATCCACAATTAAGAGTAGTCATCATGCCCAGCAGTAGATAGACTATACACAATGAACCCATGGGTATTTTTGTAGACTCATTTTTTGTCATATTGCTTTATTTTAGGCATTTTTTTTCTTGTTGCTCTCTGACTTGTATAGTATGGTCTCTGGGAGGAAAAAAAAATAGAAGCTAAAAAAAAAAAAACAACAAAAAAAAACAAATAAAAAGCAACCTCGGAAAGAAACCCAGGCACTACATCCAGATGCAGATGTTAGGCTTCTGAATTTAAAAAGCAAGCTGCCCAAAGCAAAGCAGCAAAACTTTAGGGACAACAGAACTGAAGGGACTTTGGAAAGAGCTAAGGACATCTACAAAGAAAAGAAACTTCACTGGCAGAGTCCTGGTGAGGCAGTAAACATAGGGAGTCATTTAGGAGCTTAGGGCCCTATTTGATATGGGTTATGTGTAACCCTCTCCTACCTTTGTAATAATGCATTTAGCAACTTAGTTCCTTTACCTGTATATAGCATGTACAAAGAACTTCTCCAAACAACACACCCAGTAATCTCAAAACTCCTTGGACCCCTATCTGTAAGAGCTACACTATACTATACCACACACAACAATCGAATCCAGAAACTTGGCTTATATAAATACAATCACAATATATGGGAAAATACTAAAGCTGATTAGTGCCTGACCTAATTTTAGGTGCATGCACAGTAAGGCAAAGGTGTGTCAACGAATGTTTTAGGGAGAATCCTCTATTTACCATTGTATGCCTATATACAATTTCCCATGGACACAATTAAAGTAGATGCATTATGAAAACAGACATGCATTACACAGAAATGATTATGTAACATAGCTTGTCAATCAAAATAGAGAACTTCCCAGTCACACCCTCTAGCAAGCGAACTGTTCCTCCCTTTGAATGTGATAAAGCAAATATTGAACAATTGTGGCTCTTGAGTGCCCTCACTCGTGCAAGCCACTGTCAGTTTTGACAGTACATCCTTTTGCAATCTGTATTGCTGTTTCCCTTCCAAAAAGAGGTATTTTACTGTTTTTGCAAGTGTATGTGACTCTTTGTTTTCTATTATTTGAATAAGAAGCCACAAATTTCAAATGCCTGAGACTGACCTGAAACTAGTTTAAGATTTTAAGCTGAGAATGGCTTGCTGATATGATGGGCATGTTGAGTAGGTATTCTGCAGATCTGTCTAGAGAGGGGGAAAGCTTTAGGGTTTTAGTTGGCTGTGGCCAAAGCCAGAATGTCACATGAGAGCTATGCCAACCATGTTGTGTCAATCTATACCTTCTTTGTTATAGAACAGAGGTTTCCCTGGCTAAGGATTCCAAAAAGAAGTTCACTTCCTTATTCTAAAACTTTGGATGGATTTTTATTTGATTTGTTCTTTGTTTACATTACCACCATGCCTCTCATTTTTTTTTTTGTAGCCTGGTGCTATACAGTGTTCTTTCCTCTACTTCCCCCTTTGTCTTTGAGGAAAGAAATGTGGCCTGAAATCCAAATGACTACAGCAATTCAAAATAGGCCTCTCTTATCAATTGATTTCAAAGGGACTACATGGTGACATGAAGTGAAGAACCATGACTGACTTTTTTATATGGTTGGTCAAAGTGATAATATTATAGTTTATCTGAATTGCCAAACTCTATAATAGGTTTGGGATTTACAGGTTGGATCAGTAATCTAAATAGCATCTAAGTAGTATCTACACATGGCTTTCAATTCTAAGAGTAGCCTGATGAAGCATGTTGTGTGGGACTTGGGAAGTTGAGACTTGTCACACCCTGGGCACTCTAGTGTTCAGTAATGACAATGGCAGTTCAAAGAGACAGAAATGCTGAAAGACTTTCTGTAAATGTAGAAACGTGACGTTGTCGAGAGGTGTCAAGGACCACATGATGTGACCTGGGAGGTAGCTTATTTACCAGAGTGCTTGTCTAGCATGCATCAAGCTCTGGCATGGTGGTGCACACCTGTAATTCCAGAATTTTGGGGAGCAGTGAAGGCAGTGGAATCAAAGGTTTAAGGTTATCATCAGCTGCATAATGAGGTTGAGGTTGAAGGCAGCCTGGGATATGTGAAAGCCTGTCTCCTATCTTGAAAGACAAAAACAAAAGCAAAAAACCAATCAACAAACACCACCAAAAGCCAACCACCCAAAAGAGAAAAACAAACAAACAAACAAACAAACAAACAAAAGTACCCAAACCAAAACAAAACACAAAAAACAGAAAAAAAATGAAAAACACTAAAAATAGTATAATAGCCTTTTTCCCCTTTGGTCTAAGCTCTCATTGTTTATGTTCCCAAGGATAATCTTATATTTTTCTTCTATTTTTAGTTGTATACTTGTATATTGATTGTGTTTTTGTCAGGGTGACAAGGGTAACTTGAGGTTTTCCTTCCAGAGGCTTTCAGTAGGTAAAGACAACTCATTGACTTGTTCACAGAAAAGAGTATCAGAGCAAGCTAGTATTAAGTAGAATTAAAAACTGATGTTCATTAAAAGACATTTGAATACAGATTTGAGATCAGTGCATAAGAGAAATGCTTAGGAAAAGAAGAAGACATATCCAAGTGTGAGTATGTGAATCTATTGAAGCCTGTGCCTCAGTGTCTTTACAATAATCATAGTAGGATCCAGCTGTCCTCTGAGCTTAGGCTCAGAGGATTTGGAAGACATTAGACAGAGGATTGCTCCTGACTTATGCTGGACAAGATCACAGTTAATATGGTGATGCCCTAGGTATTTGTGCAAATGCCCAAAAATGTCTTGTTTGTGAGGTTTCTAGAAAATACATAGAAAGGGGGTAAATTCAAAGTTGAAGCATGTACACCTATGCCTTAAATATGTACACCTGCGCCTTAAGCATGGTTCATTGCTATTTTAGCATTCGTATTAGAAAACATCTCTGTACCAAAGGAGTAGTACCTCTTTGTCAGCAATCTCCATGGCAAATTGTGTTAATTATTCTGAGATGCTTGCTGGTGAGAGGCTTCAGCCAGACTTTGAAGTGAAGGGCCTTTTGTTCTCCAATGTCCCCCCTAATTTTCTCTGTTTCTGCCCTGCCTTGGTTTTTTTTTTTTTTTTTTGAGTGATATTCGTTACTTTTCTTCTTAAACCACTCACTGTTACAATTTAAAATGTGTCCTTAAATGTATCACAGGAAACAGCTCATTCTCTACTTTTAATGATAGGAACAGAGTGACTTCGGGTGAAGAAACCCAACTGTATTAAATATCCTTTGTATTCTTGTCCCACTTATACTGTTTTTGTTTCAAACACATCAGGAGAAATAGATGCCTGATTGGCCTCGAACATCTTTTGTCACACTTATCCTTAACCGTTTCCCTCCTAAACTTCTGTTTTTAGTCACCATCTCTCTCGCTGTCACTGCCATCTGCTCCTTACTCTGGTTTGAATCCTTAAAGGTATTTGTGCTCTTCTGTTTTTACACAAATACAATACACTTTCATCTCTTTTGGGATCTGTTTGTATGAATTCCTTCATGTGCACCTCCTCGTCTACCCCATCCCACTATCAAAAATTTTAGAGACATCAGTAGCTAGCTAGCTATAAGGTTTTGAGATTTTTAATATGGTGTAGAGAGTAATAGGATGGGTTTCAAGCAACTTATTAAGAGCAATAAAATAAAATTTGGGCATAAATTAACTTTAAAATAAATTAGGGAAGTTTCGCTTTATGTAACCAGTATGGGAAGTTAGTTCAATGTGTCTCTATGAGCAAGCTTTACTGAGATAAGAGAAATGGATGGTGCTCTAGCTATCAAGCTAAGGGTGACAAATTACCTGGTCACAAATCCTGACTTGTATAGAGACAAGTGGCAACTTTATGTTGGATTGTGGTTAAACACAAGGTTTGACAAAGGAAACAAGCTATCTTTTCCCCAGTTTTCTGTTAGGCTATCTCACTCTATCTGTGGGCGTATGATCACCTCTCTTAAACAATATTTTTCTGATTATATGTTGAAGGACCATAGCTTTCCACAACAAATTCACACTCATCACATTGGCATGCTAGGATTTCCTCAGTGTATCCTCATTTCCTTGACCAAAGCATAGGTTCCTATTGATAATATTAATCAAGTATCTTTCTAACCAAAACTTCATTAGACTTCGTCGATAGCATTATATGCTGGCATAGTGCTTGTATTTCAATTCTTTATTGTTTCTGTATTACTGTGCATGGACTTTTCCATATATCTAAATTCAACTTGACCTTTAATCCTCCCCTCCTTTCCTAACAATTCATACAAATGCTGTTGTCTCCTGAAAATTAACATATTTTATTCTCTGTAAGATTTATTTATTTGTTTATTTATTTGGTCTGAGGAGGAGAAAGAAGAAGATAAAGTAGGGAAAGAGGTGGGGGAGAAAGAGGAAGAGGAAAATAAAGAGGAGGAGAAAGAAGAGAAGCATTCAGAGGTGGAGGAAGAATGTCAAACATAGGAGAGAAAAAAACCAGAAAGAATAGCCAAAGAAAGAGACAGACAGGTAGAGATACAGAGACAGAAAAACAGAGACATACAAAGAGAAAGATCTTCAGAAGTATTTGAAATAATGCTAGCAGAAATTATTTTAAAGGGCCAAGAAATAAGAAGGTAATTTTTCACAAAACTTGTGAGTAGCTAGTAAGAACACAGATTTGTAGAGAATGGACTCAAGTTATAGTTCAAGGATATGCTTCATCTGTGACATTAGACAAGTTCTCTGGCCTTCCATTTTTTACCTACAAAATAGAAACAGTTTCTCATACTGTCATAGGGTTTAAATTTGCACTCAGCATAATTTGGCACATGGATTTGAGTAGAAAAAATGAAAGCCCCTTGTATACAGTTAATTGTAGTTATGCTTTTACAAGTTTCCTTAAATCAAAAGATTGTAGGTTGGAAGCACAGGAAATGCCAAAATGTACAGACATCTCCTAAATTCCATTCCTCTTAAGTGACCCACGGCTGGGAAGCTGGCATTTCTGATCGAGCAATATCCTTAAGTGAAGCACTGTGGTGAAGCCAATGCTGGTTTAATAATCCTCTGGCATCTGTTTAGTAATAGCTTTTGGCTCTGCACAGATTAATTTCTCATCTATGGAAAGAGACCGCTGATGTCATAACAAATAACACAACACAGAAGAACGAATGCTGTCAATAATGGTAGATAAAAGGAACAGAGCTCCTCTGTCTCTCCCCATTCCTAATCCCTCCCCATCCTTTCCCCAACCCTGTTCCCTCTGTCCATTTGCCACCTATGACTATTTTATTTCTATTCTAGTTGAGATTCAAACATCCTAACTTGGGCCTTGCTTCTTGTCTAGCCTCTTTGGGTCTGTGGAATGGAGTGTGGGTATGCTGTATTTTATGGCTAATATCCACTTATAAGTGAGTACATACCATGCATGTTCTTTTTGGGTCTGCGTTAGTACACTAAGGATGATATTTTCAATTTCCATCCATTTGCCTGCAATATTCATGTTCTCTTTATGTTTAGTAGCTAAATACTATTTCATTGTATAGGTGTGCCATATTCCAGTCTGATTATTATGATTAAATATTGTTATTTTTATTGTTGAATAAATATTTTATTATGAATAAACATTGTTATTGTTATTATGCTATAAATATTGTTTAGCAAGTGTTCCTGTAGTACAGTGGGGCATCTTTTGGATATATGCCCAGGAGTAGTATGAATAGGTCTTGAGGTAGAACTATTCCCAGTTTTCTGAGAAACTTCCAATTTATTTCCAAAGTGATTATACAAGTTTTCACTCTCACCAGCAATGGAGATAGTCAAATGGTCATGAGAATAAATGGAAATCTTCAGCTAGCAGAGGGTTGGGGGTGCTGGGCATCTTGAGGATGTGCCAAAGACCTCAAGAACCAATGGGGATGACCTTAGTTTAGACTCACTGTATTGGGATATGGAACCTGAAGAGGCTACCTCGTGTAGCCAGGAAGAAACCAAAGTGGAGCAATAGGGACACAAACCTTCCCACAATTTTTTTTACCCAAAGATTATCCTGCCTACAGGAAATGCAGGAACAGGGGATAGAGCAGAGACTGAGAGAATGGCTGACCAATAACCTGCCCAACTTGAGACCCATCCCGTGAGGAAGCACCAATCCTGACACAATTAATGATACTCTGATATGCTTGTAGACAGAAGTCTAGAATGGCTGTCCTCTGAGAATCTCTACCCAGTAGCTGACTCATAGATGAAGAAACCCACAGTCAAACAGTGGATGGAGTTTGGGGACTCTAATGGAAAGTGGGGGGAAGGAACTCCACACGAAGATTAACAAAGTCAACTAACCTGGACCCTTGGTAGCTCTCAGAGACTGATCCACCAAGTAAAGAACATACATGGATTGGATTTAGCTCCTCGTGTAGCATATGTGCAGTTCCATCTTTATGTGAGTTCCTGAACAAGTGGATCAGGGGTTATTCCTAAAGCTGTTGCCTGTCTGTGGAATCCATTTCCCTAACTTGGCTGTATTTTCTGGACTCAGTGGGAGAAGAAGCAACTAATCCTGCAGAGACTTGATGTGCCAGGGTAGGGAGATGCCCAGGGGGTGATGCCTACCCTTTCAGAGGAGAAGGTGAGGGGAGAGTAGGGAGAGACTGTGGGAGGGGGGACCAGGAGGAGGGGCAGTGATTGGGATTGTAAGATGAGTAAATAATTTTTTAAAAAGGAAGTAACAGAACTCCCAGCAATATAATAGATTTAAAAAGCAAATATATGTGGTTTTATAAGAGCAGAAAGAACTGCC
Source organism: Tokudaia tokunoshimensis (assembly GCA_036184795.1). NCBI lineage: Eukaryota > Metazoa > Chordata > Mammalia > Rodentia > Muridae > Tokudaia > Tokudaia tokunoshimensis. The sequence continues at coordinate 66,943,272 of BTHU01000001.1, read as the reverse complement.
AAGAAAGGACTAGATACACACATATACTAGATACCAAACCATGACAGATCCATGTAAGGTCTTTTCTTCTTTAGTAACTCTTACTACTAAAGTTTGAGATAGTAGGAAAAACATCAGCAAACACAGTCTATTCTGCCTCATGTTAGAGTGGTGGAGGTAATGCACATGTGAATGCCTGTAACTCTGGCCAGTTCTCACCCATTCCCTAGATCCTGTCACTACTTTCAGTTTCCATGTTATAAAACTGAGACTGTAATATCAAGAAATCAGAAGAGTGAGTAGTCGTGGTGTGAAGCTGAGTACTTTAGACTCCTGTGCAAATCAACTAACATCTATTCTCCTTGAACCATCTCAGTGGTAACGTTGGATAGTAATATTATGCTTCCACCTTTTTCTCACTAAGAAATTCCATATCCATAATGAATGATAAGCATTTTGTCCATGCCTCACTCCTGTTATATTTATATTAGAAGTTCTCATTAAGGCTTTTCTGTGGAGTCAAACATACTATGCAGACTACAACTTGGTTTCTTCGGTTTAGTGTCAATCTTATGTATGTATATATGTATGTATGTATGTATTATGTATGTATGTATAATGGTTGAGCATAGGCTTATTATTGATAAATCAGGACTGGGACTGTCACTATATGCAAACAGTCCAAAAATCAAAATCCATCCTATTTAGGTAACTGAAGCAGGATGATCACATGAACCATAGAGGCTAGTCTGGGTAAAATAGCAAGAGCCTATCTCAGACAAAACCTTGTCAAGCCAAGCCAACCAAACACTCATGGGTCATGGAAGATCCTAGTATTTCCTTGCCTCCTCTGTCTCATCTGTATGACAGAGATTCTGATAATGCTTTCCTCATCTCCATTTATTGATCCCTTTACTCATTTAATTCTTTTATATTTTCCCCTACAAGAGTACACACATGCGCATGCATGCACACACACACAGACACACACATACAGAGAGAGAGAGAGAGAGAGAGAGAGAGAGAGAGAGAGAGAGAGAGAGAGAAAACTTCAAAGATGTTGATTAACTGGCTGGATAAATCAGTGAGGGAACATTTAAAAGACCTTCAATAACCTACAAAATGATTATTTACCAATTGTGACAGCAGGAAAGAAAGAAAAATCAGCAAACCTGAGATGTTACTTAGCTTCTCTTTACAAAAACTCAAAAGTTAGGAAGATGGAGTGCTTGCACATACTACAGCTGTTATCAAAGACAAAAACCTACAAGATGGAAGCCTGGTCCTGGACTATGGAGGGGATAACTATATGACCATGTCTTGCTACTGAAACTATGTAGATTTATCATTTGACTTTCAGCTGAGTTCTATTATTTCTAAAACTTAAAGATATCTTTTCTTACTATAACTAAACCTTTTCACAATGCCAATCAACTATGATTTTTATCCAGCTCTCTTTCCATGGCCTGATCCTTTAATAAATGCCTTTCTCATGGTCTATATTAATACATCTTTATTTCTCATGAAATAAGAGTCTGTCACATTTGCCTTCTATTGCAAAGAAGATTGTTTAAAAGAAGGGTATGGCATTCTGGAGACTTTCCATCATTTTAAATATAAGGTAAAAACTATGACATAATTGAGTTTAGAAAATAACATGTTGATTTTTTGATTATATACAAGAGACATAAATGCAAGGGTTTTCAGGTTGGAATATGTAACAATTCAGCAAGGAGTTACCAACTGTTCTACTATAAATTAAATGAGTTCTCTCTTATTTTAGCCCATATACTATATGTGCTAAATCATTTTCCTGCCAAGCTAACTGCATATCATCAGTGTTGATCTGATTCCATTTCTAAAAATTAAGCTGTGATCAGTATATCTGGAATCACTAAGATGTGTGTCTAGCCCAAGAGACCACTGTCAGCAAAGAGGATGATGCAACTTCTGTCCAAACAAAAGGACTTCATTCTTCATGCAAAAAGAGAGGGTTTCTGAAGATCCAGTGCTGGGATTAGGCTGTCTAAAATGTTGTGGTTTCATGGTAGACAAACATGAATTTCAATGAATGGATTCTCCATTTAATGTTTTTGGAACCACTGTAGCTCCCTTATTATCAGAGGGAAATAATAGTATAGAATTTAGCAATATACTGGGAGCACTAAACGAATGGATATAAAATGCTGAGAGAAGCATTCAGTACATTTATTAAATGTTGGTGTGGTTTTGGTCATTTCCATTCTCATCTTCATCAGTAGCACTTAATCTTCACTGTTGCTGGAACCAAGCAGTGCATCAGACTTCTGTAGTTACTTTTCTCCTAATTGTGACTCAAATTACTTTGGATCATGAGTCCAGAATTTTTTGTTTATTGTGGTAAAAGGTCTATGTTTAGGTAGCTAGGTTTTCCAACATCATGGCCAACCAGGAAGCAGAAAACACACCACAATAAGGAGTGGGTATGACATTCAGCAAACTAGCTTAATGACTGTTTTCTACCAGGAAAGTCTCAAGGTTCAAAAGTATCACAACCTCCTATAACAATATCACTAGCTAAGGACCAAGCATTCAATTCATAAGGCTGGAGAGCGATTCACTTTCAAACCACCACAGTCATTGCTGCTGCCATCTTTAGCTTTATTTAGAATTACATTGTTAGAGTACCTCCAGTGGAACATCTGATTTTTTCATTTAAGTTCCAAAGCATAGTTGTAACTTATCCAATTAAAGGAATATATTTTTAATTTTCAGAGGGCTTCAATTTCCTTAATGCATTCCTGTAGAGTTTTATCATGATTCTACTGTTGGGCTCTTTGGTCCTGACAAAGGAGGACATTTTCTGTGATCTTAAAATGCAACTGACACTAGATAAAGGAAGGAAGAATAGAGAGGAGCAGTGGCTATGATAAATGATATAAGAAGCCATGACTTCCAGTCACATTCTCTTTCCTACCAGGAATTTCTGTGAGCTTCAGAATATGGTGTGATGTGACCTAATAAAGGCTGATTCAAACCAACCAGAAGATGAGCACTGACTCATTGGGGACTGCTTTGTCAGAGACTCAAGTTTTCATTACTACATGCTTAAATGTAGTCTGCTATTGTCACCCAGTAAAAATGAGTTTTATTAAGCAGAATAAAGCCCCTGGTTATTTGGTATATGTAATGATGGATATGGAAATGAGTTTGTTTCGCAACCTTTTCCTTACTAATGTATCAGTGGTGCTTTTGACCACCTTGCCATCCTCTTTAGCTAGCCTTATACAAAGTTTGAATCTTAACAATTGCTCTTATGTTGGGGATTCTCTCATGCAGCACACATCCATCAGTTTGTAGAATGCTAAGGCAGATGGGATAAAGTCCCCTTGACATGCTTATCTCCTGATAAACAGTGAGGGTATATTGCGTCACTTAGATTGGTTGGAGTACTAGCCCTATAGCTCAAATTCTTCAGAGATGCCTTAGACAGCAGGACTATATAGGCCTAATTATAAACATTGGGTCTTTTACTTTTAAACTGAGAATAATAATATCCATTTTGATGATTTCTTGTTCATATGAATAAGAGTAATGGTTTAACACCTGATATTCAAAAAGGTGGCAGTTAAAAAAGGCTACTCATGTTTCATATTTCCCCATTCCTTTTATCAGAAACATACAATCTACAAAGATCATTTTCACTAAGGTATTTGCATTGAAAAAATTAACAGAATTCTGAGTCTTGTTACAGTCTAATGCAATCAGATCCACAACTCTATTTTGGGGGGAGGGAGGTTGCAGGTCTAAAGCAGTCAGAGTAGGCTTTAAAATCATTGTGGCATGGAAAGGGCAGAGGAGACTTCTGTATCAAAAATTATTCCCTTTTTAGAAATATAAAGCTAAACCAAAATGAGATAATAGCTTACTTGAGTCAGAATGGTTGTTATCAAAGACAACAGCAATGTGTGCTTAGGAGAAAGTAGAAGAAAATGAATCTTTGGAGCCCATTGATGGAAATGTACAATAGTCCTGCCATTACAGAAAGCAATAGAAAGTTTCTTCACAAAGTTAAAAATGATACTGATAGGGATTGGAGAAATGGCTCAGCAACTTAGACTAGTTATGCCTGCTGAAGAGGACACAGGTTCAGTTCTAGCACCCTCTTCTGACTTCTCTGGGCATACCTGTGATATACATACATACACACAGGCAAAATATTTACTCACATTAAATAAAGTAACTAAGTTTGAAAAAAAAATTATCGCATTACTTATGGCCCAGCAATTGCACTTCTGGGCATGTAGATAGTTAAGATGTTATAATTTTCATCACCAATGCAGCACTGTTCTTAATGGTCAAGTAAAATAAAAAAGCTAAGTGCCCATCTTTTGATGAATGGATAAAGAACATGGGGAACATACACCAATGGGATGCTCTTTATTGAGAAAAAGAATGAAATCCTACAGTTTACAAAAACTTACATTGACCTGGAAAGTGATAATGTTAAGGGAAGCAGCAAGACACCGAAAGACAAGTACACATGATCTAACACACAAAGGCTGATGCCACAAAAGTGGAGAGTGGATAGGCAGCTTTACAAGGGCACAGGGTCTGCGTGCTGGGTGGAGGCCATGACGATGGTTCTGACATAACTGAGAACAAAGCTGCCCTTGCTGCCACAACCCAGATGACTCTTCCTGCACTAATTCCACACATTTTCCAACCTTTTACATTTAAAGCTCTTCAGTGGCCTGAAACTATTATGGGAAAGAAAAGTTTCTCAATTATTTAGTATGTTACATTTGTCTCTTTGTCTGTATCCTTGCCATGGGAACATGTAGTCAAATACACCACACATCCACATACACCCACACACAAGTACACTCAAAATAATACACAGCTGTGGTGTGTGTGTGTGTGTATGTGTGTGTGTGTGTGTGTGATATAGCAATTAAAGATAAAGAGGTCATGAAGGAATGGTATGTATGGGAGTGTTTGGAAGGAAAAACTTGAAAGGAAAAAATAATGTAATTATATTATAATCTCAGAAAATTAGCTTTAAAAACAGTCACAGTTCCTTCAAACCTTTCCTGAAAATTTCCCCAACGGTTTTAAAATGAAGAACTATGATTCTGTAGAAGGAATCACGCTATCATCCCAGAGACACTTCCCCCCCTCGCATAGTTTAATATCCTACTATTGTGCTTTGGTTAGTTTTGCTGTTTCTATAATAAAACCATTATAGCTGAAAACTGTGAGGTCTTTGGTTCCCTGTGCATGATGTTATGGGGAGTTTGCTATGTCATTTTCCTTAAGTGTTATTGAAAACATCACCTTTGAATTGTAGAAACTCCATGTGCCCATGTTAACATAAGTGTGCCACGCTACCCAAAGCATAGGTCTAGATCATCATTTCTCTAGCTCTACTTTATTGTCCTACACACATTCAAAACCATGTGCAATTACATCATAGCAGACATTGACTCATTAAAGAAAGAAAGAACCATGTAATATTCTTTCATGAATGTAAATTCATTTTGGAATGTACCTGCTTTAAAGGAGGTTCAGAAATTACTGAGGAATAATGATGGCTTCATTATTAGATACATATATGTTGTCATAAAGCTTACAGTAAGTTTTTCAAGTTTCTATAGAACTCAGAGAACCTAAGGCAGGCACTGAGCTTCCTACTCTCACAGTCATTTGCTGTTGTTTAACTCATGTTAAACACAATCAGTGTCATTAACTTAACAAGACAGTTATAATGATCAGACCTTTGAACTATGCACATGGCCTGCTACACAGTCTATAGAATGCTTCGTTACCTGGCTCATGGAGGTGCAACTCACTGGGATGGTTTATAAAAGCATTGTAATGTAAGGTGGAAGTAAGAACATTACTGTTGATAAAAGCTCTGATGTCATTCCCGGTTAAAATTTTATGTTGTTAAAAATTATCTTTTTAAATTTCAGCATGCTATGTTTCCCAAAACTGTTATTTAATTTTCTATCTTACTTTGTTCTCACATGACTCATAAGCCCCCACGAGAACTGTGGCATGACATTAAATCTTATACTATATCATTGATGCCCAGAGTACCTAGGTAGGAGAACTGACAATTTTGGAATAAAGAATAATTTATAGACTGAATGTGGCATAGAAAGTGAACTAACCCAGAGCCAGAAAATTACAGTGAAAAGAAATAGTAGTGAATTTAGGTGTAAATTTTTCTTTATTTGTTCTTGTTTGTTTATTTGTTTGTTTGTTTGACATTGGGTTATGACTTTATCTCTAGCACCTACAAAGTCTACTAGAAAATCAGACTGCTAATGGTGTTTAACACTTTCATGTAGATTAAATAATAGACCTGTGTTATGGCAAAGGGTTAGCATCTTTTCCTTTATTTTCCTAGAGGAGAGATACAAGTAAATTGCTATGAGAATTCAAAGGAGTTATTATGTTCATTTTTTCCAAAAACAATATATGGATCAAGAGAATATTAAGCCATTACATGACTTGTCAAGATCACATAGCTAATAAACAATGAGCTAGGGCTTTCCCAAGTACTTGATGATTGCCATTACAAGTATGTCCAATGGCCTCTGTATTCCCAGATTTGGAATTTGGAACATGCTAGATCTGAGTATCTGCCTCGCTATCCAATAAAGAAGTGCCATCCATTTTTGTTTTCTATCAGCAATACAAACTGAGGACTTAGAGATTTGGAAGGCCATTAGGCTATCCCAAAAGATGAGTGCTACCTCCAAAGAGGACCCTTGAGGAAGGGCCTGAAATTTTAATTCAAGTAAAATTATAAGCTCATTTGCCCTCAGCATGGCTCACATATTTCTAATTAGAATTCTCATGACATGAGTTTAGGAGCCATGGAATTCATATAGAACATAATTATTATTTTGCATAATGAAATATGTCAACCTCCATGGAAATTAAAGTAACTAATCATGTCTTATCAGTGACACTCAAATGCCATCATACTGCCACTGAATGTTAGTTCTGAGCTGGCCCATTACAGATCCATGTTACCATGATGTGACAGTAGGCAGCCAGATAATTTTCAAGGAAGGAGACATTAAAAGGTATCCGTGCACTGAGTTGCAGTTTTTAAACTGGCAATCAAAATACACAGTACAACAGAGGACCAAGCACAGTACTCAAGGCAAGAAAATAATGAGCACAAACCACACATGAAAAGACAGTAATTGTCTACATGACAGCTCCCCACAGATTGTTTTCAAAGGTAGATCTGCTAAGTGAAGTGGAAGGCAGGATACTTTCAGCCTCCCTGACATCTAGTGTTTCTGCTGGCACTAGACCTAAAACATAATCACTACATTAGTAATGTTGCATGGTACTTAACATGTCCTATGTTTGAGTAAAAATGTCTCAGGAATGTATGTATGTATTCATTGCATTTATATTTTAATCCATAATAAAATTGAATCCTGAAGAAACTATGCCTTAGTTGTTCTTTAATGCAGTCAACGTACTGCCAACAGAATGGGCTCTAGGAGCTGTTTGAGTTCAGTGTAAAAACAAAAACAAAACCAGTTTCTGTGCAAGTGAGATCCTCTTCTGATCTAGACCATTACCGTCAACACTATCACATTCTTAAAGTTCTGGTGCAGCAAGAGTGTGCGGGGCCATCATGATCTCTAATCAGCTAAGTGATTTGATAAAGGTACCAGTCTAAAGCAAAACAAAGCACTGGGCATAAATAACAGGTTTTGCTGACACACCAAAGCAAAGCTCTCTTGTGCCAAAAGAAAGTTCCACTTTAAAAAATGTCATCCGTGAAATCCTGAGGTTACTAAAGTAAACAGAGAAAAGCCTAATGCCTGATATACCTAAAGAGCATTACGGAGTTTTCAAAACACGTTTCACGTAGTATTAGTTTTATACTCTTTTGAAGCATCATTGGAATTTTAGTACAAATTTAACATACATTCAAAGGGAAAAAAAAGGACAAAGGGGGCATTTTTTCTTTTGCTTTTTTCTTAGATATTTTGTTTATTTACATTTCAAGTGTTATCCCCTTTCAGAATTTCATTGCCCCCCCCAGAAACCCCCATCCCATCCCCCCTCCTCCTGCTTCTATGAGGGTGTACCCCCACCCACCCACCCACTCCTGCCTTCCTGCCCTCACATTCCCCTATATTGGGGCATCAAGCCTTCATGGGACCAAGGGTTTCTTCTCCCATTGATTCCTGACAAGGCCATCCTCTGTTACATATACCGCTGGAGCCATGGGTCTCTCCAAGTGTACTCCTTGGTTGGTAGTTTAGACCTTGGGAGCTCTGGTTGGTTGATATTGCTGTTCTTCCTATGGGGTTGCATAGCTCCTGCAGTCCTTTCTCTAACTCTTCCATTGGGAACCCGGTGATCAGTTCAAATCCCACGCCAAGTATCTTTTATTTAATCTTATAGTTTTTCAGTTTAAACAATGACGAATTAAGTGACATAGAGGAATGAGATGGCGAATCTGAGCTTGAATGCGAATGTGTGGGCACCAAGTGCAGGGGGCTTCAAATATGCTGTGAGAGAGCTGCTTAAAGCCACAGAGTATTAAGCATCCCAATGATACTGGTAATTTATACTCCTGTGATACGTCCAGTACAGACACATAAATGCTTCTTGTTTATTTCTTAGTACTTTAAGTACTTAGTTCTCTTTTTCAAGGATTGTAGCATTTTCCAAATATAATTAAGTACTTAGAAGCTTGAAATAATGAACCTTACTTACATCTGATGCTGATCTTCACTCTGACAAGAGAGAAGTAATTTAAGTTCTTTTAACCTTAGTTTTCTCATCTATGAGATGGAATCAGAATGCCTTCCTCATGAGACCCTGGGATAGCAACACCTGCCTCATGAGACTCTAGGATAGTAATGCCTGTGTCATGAGATTGTGGAATAGGAACAGCTGCCTTATGAGATTGTGGGAAGAATAAAATGAAGTCTTTAATATCTAAAATGATATCGGATAATGACAGGTTAGATCAAATAAATTTAATCAGCAAGAGCAAATTGGAACATGAAGACAAATTTGAAAAGAGCATAGACATACCAGACTGGTCAGCATCCTAAACCACAATGGTTATTCTAGAGAGATGAAAAAGCACAAGCTTAGTATGGAGATTGCAAGTGGGAGGCTCTGTGAGCACACACTCACAGCCCTGCTTCCTACACTGCTTGCTACACTAAATCAAAAAGGCACTTGTCCCATTATTAGATGAAAATGCTTTGCTAGGTCTAGAATAGAGCAAAGATGAACAGGTTTCTTTAAGCATTTTAGCTCAGCACTAAACAGAACAATTTGCCAAATTAACAATCCAAGTAGATACTTTTTTTCTCAAATAGCATTCTCTCTTCCTTTCTATTTAGTTTCTCTCAATGTTCTTCTCACCTACATGCACACATGCCCATGAGCATGAGTTCACATGTGCACACAGAGAAACTTACATTAAGCCTGAGTGTTTTAACATCCTTCATATCTGGCAAAGGAGAAAATGGAATAAATACAAGAGTTTTTACAGTTCAATTTAAATTCAGCTTCTGGTCCTCTGAAGCTATTGATCACAAGCAAGTTTTTAGGTCATTTATTTGTCTGTTCATTCACTTGAAATCACTACAGATGATGCATCTGGCAAATGTGGCCATATTTTCTGTAGGATATGGAGATGCATGCAGACAATGTCCTTGGCTTAAAAGAGACTGACATAATATACAGATAAAAATAATAAAAAAACAGATTATGATAAAAGATATAAAATAAATATGATCATGGTGTGCAGTGATTTAGAGGATGGTTATAAAACATATTGCAGGGAGGACATTCTGCTGGTGGCTCATTTCCTTCTAGATTAGCTAGCTGAAAGGTGTAACTGACAGCTCCCACCCAGGCACACAGTGGTTTCTATTCACCCAGAAGACTATGCCTCAGCCACGGCTATCAGATTTTAAAAACCATAAAACAATTAAAAATTTAAAAAAAGGAAAAGAAATGGGTTGGGTTAAATCAATGAGGGAAACAGAATTGGAAGGTAGAAAAATGAAATGCTTGACAGTTAATTCAAACATGGCACAAACAGGTTAAGTGCTTGGTATCCTGAGAGAGTGACCCTGCTGATGCCTTGTCAGAGCTTTCTGATTTCTGTGCTTTCACTCAGTCTGGCCAGGAAGGTGATTTAGCTTCTGGTCACCCGAACTCTCCCATCCCATGGCAGGGCCCAGTGGCTGCACTTACAGCTCCTAAGTATGGAGTACTTTGCACTAGGGACAAGAAGGTCAAAGCCATATGAGAGTGTAAATTCTCTCATACTTCAGTAAGATTCAAGGTCCAGGGCATAATGGAACTAGAAAGCAGATTCACAGTTGAAAAACTCATATTCAGTTGATTTACTTTGACCAGATTTTCCAGATAGAAGGAAAGTCTCCCTATGGTTACTCCAAGGTTCTTTTTTCTGTGTTTAAGAGGATATTTTAAGCAATTTTTGCTTATATTATAGAGGACACTACAAAAAAGCTCACATCTATACAGTATGTTGATTCACAGTTGATTTTACTAATACGATTTCAGACAATGAATTTTTGAAAGGGCATTCACCCATAACTTGAACAAAATTTTCTTCAGTGTTCAGCCCTTAATAGATTCCCCACAGAGGACAAAAATAATAGATTATGGAAATAATGCTCACAAATCTTACATATCTTACCACTTAGTCATTCCAATACAAAACCAATAATCTCTTAGCTTAAAAATCCTCTTTTAAGTATTTATTCATGAAAACAGTCAAGCAAATGAAAAATATGCCTATTTTCTCTATAGATTCATGTTTACATGGGAAATGATTAAATGCCTGGAAATAGAGAATCTGCACAGGAACAGGCTGTGAGCTGATCGTTAAAACCAAGTGATGGGGGTAGAACCCTCAGTGCATGACTCTTTGTCTCATCTATAGCAGGGGATTTATGTTCCCACCTGTTGAGAAACAGTTCAATATATGAAAACTTTCCAATATAACTTAAATATAATGTGCTTATCACTTATAGTGATATACTTGGAACTTATGTTCTTAAAATTGCATTGCTACATGGGGTTGGATAACAGATGTGGGGGACACAAAATACGTGCCAACAAGTTTTGTAGACACAGGATGATAAAAAATTAATAAGAAAAATCAAACACATCATGAATTTAAGGCATTCCTAGCTATGCTGACCTAGGTACCTGAGAATACATTAGTTGCTTTCTTAGTGCTGTGATGAAACATCTTGACAAAACTGACTTAGTGGAGAAAAGAATATTGTCTTAGTGTGATAGGAGAAACTGCCCATCATGGCAAGGAAAATATGACAGAAGACAAGGAAGGTTTGGTGGCAAGAGCCGGCATCTGGAAGGTCACATAGTGTCTGTACTCAGGAAGCAGTGTGTGAACAGGAAGTAGGGCCAGAATCTCAAGCTTCAAGGCCTTCTCCCAGTAAACTGTTTCCTCTGGTGAGTCTCTGCCTCTTAAAGGATTCACCACCTTTCCCACAAGCACATGAGCTGGTACCAAGTGCTCCAGCTGGTAAGCCTCTGCGCACATTTTACATCCAAATCATAACATCCCTTGATTGTATTGTAGCCTTAGTTCTGAGCATACATACTGCGTGTTCACTCGCCACTGAGCTTGCCATCACACCATGCAACAGCAACAAGCACTCCGGGAGACCCAGTGTCTTTGACCCGAGACCACTTTATGGTCATGAGTCACAGTGTTTAACAGTCTATGCAATTTGTTTCACTCATAGAAACACAATAGTTTAATAACAGAAAATAGACTTTTAACAGAGACTTTCCACCATTGTTCCACTGCATGTATTATATTAATATAGGCTTTGATTATTTTTTACTACAAAGTTTGTTTTTAAATTTTTATGTTTGAGTTGTGTAAACAATAATTTTTCCTTGAGAATAGGACAGAATTTCTAGCACCTTCTACAAGGGCCCTAAATAACCTTGGACCATTTTGTCCTCTGTGTTTATGTAAAATGGACATTCTCAGCTCTATTATAAAATCAGAATATTGGCTTAATATTTAAAAACATTCATGATTCTATGTGTCCTACAGCATCTAATACATTAAATTAATACTTAATATGAAAATAAATAAGCATATTGATGTTTTTAGGATGTGATTTCCCTTTCATCTTTAATACAATGTAAAACATTATATATCAATGATTTATTTAAAAATAAATAGCATAATTTATTATCAATAAACTGTATTTATCTTTATATACTTACATATGGGTGATCCTGTAAACATATCTAAGGCAAAAGTCATGATTGGAAGCAGTATTAAAGAGGAATCTTCTAAAATACACCTTAGATCTAAAAATATGCTTAATGGCATAATTACCTGATTAAGGCATCATAAAAAGTACTCTCTTAAGGAAAAATAAATAATACAATAGAAAGTTCATTATACAAAGCATAAAATAAAATGTCTTTTTAATTTTTAATCATAGTGATGCCCCTTTCACTACATATTTCTGTCCCTCACCAGTTCTGTGACCTCTGGCGACTTGGCTTCACTTCACAGTTTCATCTGTAGTAAATTGGGTCCATTAAAGCACTCCATTAACATTATTTTCTAATGATTATCTGAACATTCCCAAGGCTGTTCACTTACGTGTATGGAAATCACCAGATTACTCAGCTTGCAAAAGAACTTCTGTTATAACGGGGGTACACAAAAATAGCTAACAGAGGAAAGGGAAGAAAAGAGACTAAAACCTCCTAACTGGAAACCTGATAGTAATGCAAGCATGGTGTCACATCTTTGAAGAGAGTTCGCTTCACAGAGAACAGTCAGGGATAAATGCCTAATAAAGCAAAACTTACTAAGTTCATTGAAATTGGAGTTCATGCTCTAATAAGTCCTAAATATTCTTTTGAAAGTTTTAATTCAAACAATGACTTAACAAACAGGAGTGGTACAGAGCAAAGGAGAATTTGCAGAGAAGGTCAGAGCCAGATAGAAATGGCTTTCTGTGTGAGAGAGCTTCTGGGATCTTCTCTCTCAGTAAACAGAGAATCTGGGCAAACAACATGGCTGTATTCATCTTCGAATTCCATATACTATTTTACATGATTGTCTCAGGAACGAAGGAGTCAACAGGTGAAGACATATAATCAATTACCCTGAACTAATATCCCAGAAAAGGTTGTTGATGAGAAGAATACATGGGTGAAGACTATGTGGAGCAGTTGAATGTAATGCCAATCAGAAAAGACCACGAGGCCTTTGCAGGACAAACTAGACTTGCCTGAGTGCCTCTTAGGAGGAAATCTTCTAGTTCTCATCACAGTGTATTTTTGTAGGAATAGATGAGATGAGCAACTGTAGCCAATGCACACTCATCCCCAACAAAACAATCTGTCTTTGTCTCACTTTCTACCTCCCGGGCTAGACTGTCTGCTAAGTTAAAGTGATAGATGGCCTGGAAGAAAAAAAATCTGACTCAGCAGGTTCAAGAGTAGTTGTCTTACAACTTTAACAAAACCTCAGACATACTCAAAAAGCGACATCAGTGAAGAAATTGAAATATGATCCTATAAGCTTGACTACATCTTTCTTTTCATAACTTAGGTTTGGAAGGTTGTTTCCAATTCTGTGATACCTCACTTCTCATTCCTCCTTAGCAGCCTGAGATCAGGAGATGGTTAGTTTTTCTTACCGTGTATTTTGGTGTATCTGAGTGTGAGTCTAACAATAAGTTAATACCTGTAATATGCAGGTGGGTTTTCTGCAAACATGAGGTCAATATTATCTTTGAAAATGGTAACAAATACAGCTGCCAGCATTTGCTGAGAGATATCACACTGCAGAATCTATTCTGTGCTCTAATGTTATTTAATTTAATAAGTTTATTGTGTCACTTTTACATGGGGAAACTGTGGTTCAGATATGCACAATAAAGCACATGGAAATCACATTTCTAACTTTTTGTTGACATTGAGGGTCCACATCTTTCTACCACCCTCTACTCTGCAGAGGGAAAGGGAGCAGCTATTTCAATACTTCTTTCCTTCAAGCAAATAATAGACATGATTACAATGTCAAATTTTACCTATTTAAACCCATTGTGGGCATTATTAATTCTCAATTATTAATGAAATCCTTTTTATTATCAAACACTGTTATGACTAGATATTTTAGTTGCATAAATGAAACCTCATTACTTATTTATCAAAGACACAATTTAAGCTGTACTTCAAAGAGAAAAACCTGAGATTGTGTGGACATAATTGCCAACATTCTTTTTAATCTTTACAGTTTTCTATTCTTAAAACTCAAACTTGATTTAATTAGTCAGAACTTCTGCGGTATTTTTCCACGGTTTCAAGCCAACATTTTGCAAAGCCACTTTCAGTACTGAAGTCTTTCCTGAGTATTGCCTCACACTAGAAATCTAAGCAATGACTCAAAAGATTCCCTATAAAGAGTGGAAGCTGAGATTTTGAGTTCACAGGGAAAATGGCCCATGCAATGATGTCAGCAGCAGCATCTATAGGTTAACACTAACATGTGATTGTTCCTAGACTGAGCGAATAATAACAGATGACTTTAAACTGAGCTCCTCCTTAACACAGGCCATATAGATCTGTCTTTGATACTGTGCAATAGCATGGATAGCATGCTTATTGTCCATCTTCCATGTTCTATGATACTGAATTAATAAACAATACCAGTAGATAGGAATCCAGGACTTGGATTCAGGAGACTTGGATTCTATGTGTGTCACACTGGGATCTAGAACCCGCACACAAATTCTGTGGGTGCCTTAAAATTGAAGGGTCTCATTACATAGCTCAGGATGTCTCAAACTAATGGCTATCTTGCCTTTGCCTCCCAACTGGTGGGATTGATGGTAGGCATTACCACTACCCTCAGCTTTCTGGGCATCTTTCTTTGTGACAGTTTTCTTTACCTTGGTTATACACACAGTGAATTAAGTCCTATTTGCTGCATGTAATTAGTACTCATGCATCAAGAAAACAAAGATAATTAATGCCTTTCCTGAAACGATATAAGATATCAATCAAACTGAATGTGCAATTACACAACTAAGAGTACTGTTTTGTAATTTCATGATAAACCTACCTATCACTGTAGCAAACACATAGACTATATGTAATATGCTGTGTGTTTTTACAAGAATAATACAATGCAGGTACTGCTATTGTTTTGAACCAATGCCAGCTGAAGCTTGGTAAGGATAATAACATATTTAAGACTTCAAACCTAGTCAAATTTCTGAAGTTATCCAGAGACGCTTAACTTGAATTAAAGCTACAATGATCAGTGGTTAGGTAGCTATGAGCATTTCTTCAATTTTTATTCTACATTAGAACCCTAATTTTCAAAGCAACATTCATTATAGGTTATAAATAGCATTGGATGTTCCTATAATATATTTATATGCTCACTAATAAATTTACATTCATCATTATGCTTCTACCACTTAATATTAGCACTAATACAGAGAAATGTGAAGAAATTTTCTTCAGATGTGATGCAAAACAGCCTGTAAAAACTAGTAATGGAGGCCAGAGGTTGTGCTTTTGCATAGATTACAGCTCTGTATGTACAGCTCGTATTTCTTCTTTGGGGAAGAAAGAAACTTCTGGTTCTATTTTACAGAGTATAGTATATGTAGAGAACTATAAAGTGTGTATCAATCCCATATAATTTGATATTTACAAAAGGATTTGTTAAAGCTTATGCTAGGTAGAATAATAGTCTCCCCAACTAGCCACATTCCAATTTTTGAAATGTATAAATATGTTGCCTTACATCACAGGAGTAACTTGTAGATATTGCTATATTAGGGACACGTATTTGAGATGGCTTGGGGGATTATTCAGTTGGACCTGAGGTAATCATAGGGGTTCTTTGAAGAGTCAGAAAAAGACATAGGAGGACATAAGTGAATAAGAGAGGAATTGCAAGATGCTATGTTTCAGAAGGTGAAAGATCATCTACCTCTAGGTGGATAGGTAGGAAAATAGTCCAGCAAATAAGAAATGTTGTAAGAGCCTTCTTAAGAAACAAGAGAAGGCAATGAGCCCAACTTTCCTCTGAGTCATAAAGGCCATTTTTGCTTTGATGTTAATCCAGTGAAACTTACTTTGTATTACTAATTTTCATCCATAAGACAATAAATCTGTGCTGTTTCAAGCCAGTGAGCTTGATGAAACATATTATACACTCAACGTGTAACAAATAAAAGGACAGTGGGTAGTGTACAGTGAATAGAGTAATATACTTGGTACCCAAATGGAATAGAGAAAATAGAAACAGAAGAATTCATTGCAGTATCAAACACTGTCCCAGAGGGGATAATATACCTGGAGATCACAGGCAATCATTCTGTGCTCTCTGCCAATGCAGTCTTCCTTACTGCAACCAGCTAGCCATGGCTTTCAGGTGTTAGTGACTAAGGTCATGCTATTGCTCTATTATTCATTTTTGTTCCCCCCCCCATAATCCTGTGGGTGATAATCTGACTGCTCAAACAGACATTTCTACAGGAAAGTCTGGATGAATAGCCAAGGAAGCATTCTCTTTTCTCAGGAGAGTTAGCTCTCATCTCAGACTGATCACTAGCTTAAGGTTTTGCTTTTCCTTCACTCACATAAGCAGTGAGTGTCCATCCAGTCCATCATACTGTCAGTAAAGTACTATCACCTTACTAATAAGATGTGCCTCCTACCTTCAAATAGTTCTCAGTCTAGTAACACAATTAGGGTGAAGATTCATAAATAATGCAGAGTGGTGAATATTAAAATAGAAGTCAATAATAGTACTATGAAAATGCCAAGAAGATAGGTAGTTTAATTTTGAGAGAATATGTAGAAACTCTGAAGAGTGTTAAAACTCAGATTTAAAATATTATTTTTGTTTACATTAATCAATAGACTGAGCCTGATTAATTTGGAATGTAGAACAACAGTGAATCCTTGTTTTCTATCAAGTTTGATTGTAGATGCTAAGAAGTGATAGTGTAGGATGTCTGTCTGGTATAGCCATCTCCTTTGACATTGTGATGTATCTTTCTATTTCTTGACTCTTCTATCCTTTTATTAACTGAAATCAATGTGAATTTCATAGTCTATATCCTAGAGATATTCATTTTTCATCAAGGAAAGAATTCAAAAGAAATCACGTGAACCCAAAAGGACATGCATGGTATATAATCACTAATAAGTGGATATTAACCAAAAAATACAGAATAGTTAGAATACAGTCCACAGAACTCAAAAAGGTTAACAAGCAGAAGGGCCCAAGTGAGGATGCTTCAATCTCACTTGGGAGGGAAAATAAAACAATTATGATAGGCAGAGGAAGGGGGGATCTGGGTGGGAGAGGAGAAGGGGAGGAAAAAAGATGAACATGATCAGGTATGGGGAGGGTGGCCACAGGAGAAGCTGTGAGGATCAGCAAAATGAAGTATGCAACCTCAGGGAGTGAGAGGAAGGGAGACACTCTAGAAAGTACCAGAGACCAGGTAGGTGAGAGACTCTCAGGACTCAAAGGAAAGGACCTTAGATGAAATGCCCAACAGTGGAAAGGGAGAACTTGTAGAGACTCCAGTAGAAAGACAGCATCAATTGGAGGTTTAGGGTTGCCATCCACAGTCAAAAACTCTGACCCAGAATTGTTCCTGTCTAAAAGAATTGCAGAGACAACAATGGAGCAGAAACTGAGGGAAAGGAGGTCCAGTGACCGGCACAACTTGGGATCCATCTCAAGGGGAGACTCCAAGGCCTGACACTATTACTGATGCTCTGATGTGCTTACAGATAGGAGCCTAACATGGCTGTCTTTCAAAAGACAGATGCATATACTTACACCCAACCATTGGCCTGAAGTCAGGGACTCCTGTGGTTGAATTAGGGAAAGAATGGAAGAACCTGAGGACGAGGGTGACCCCATAGGAAGACCAGTAGTCTCAACTAACCCCGACCCCTGAGATCTCTCAGACATTGAGCCACCAACCAGACAGCATGCATGAGCTGGTTTGAGGGCCCCGGCTCATATACAGCAGAGGACTGCCTGTTCTGGCCTCAGTGGGAGAAGATGTGCCTAACCTTCAAGAGACTTGAGGCTCCAGGGAGTGAGGAGGCCTGTTGGGAGCAGGGCATTCTATTAAAAGCAGGAGTGAGGAAGAATGGGATAAGGAACTGTTGGAAGGCAGACCTGGAGGAGGCACAATAACTGGGCTGTAAAAAAATAAAAGTAATACAAAATTATGAATATTGAAAAAACTTTAAAGTCTTTAAATAAATGCAAAAATATTTGTTAAAAGAACAAAGAAGTCACATGATTTAAAGATGTTTCCTAAGGCATCAAAAATATCAATGACAATCCTTGTAGTTTTAACAATCATTATTATAAAACTAGATTTCTCTTTTATTAGAAATGACTATATTTTTATCTAAAGGCCTCAAGTAAAATTCATTCTAAGTGATTGGGAGAAGATAAAGGGCCCTAATACTTGGCTGGAAAATCTGAAACCAATTTGGTTTATAAAACAATCTCAGATCTATAAATGTGAAGCATGATTAGATTATGCTTTTCTACTCTCTTTTATGCTGAGCACACAAAGTGACAATATTTGATGTCTGTTATGTAGACATAAATAGCCTATTCTCTATAGAGCAGCCAAAGAAACACTTTTCAAATGATAAATGACATCATCTTACTCCACTGTTCACAACCCTCCACTTGCTTTGCATTTCATTATGAAATCACATCTTTATTCCAATTTCTAATATACATGGAAACTGATGGTCCACCCACCTTAATCTCCTTGGTACCAGTCTAAACTCACTTTCTACTACACCATAGATTGATGAGTCTTTTTTGATGTCTTTTTTTTTTATTTTCTAAGTTTTTTTATTTACATTCCAAATGATTTCCCCTTTCCTGTTTCCTCCCTCCCCGAAAGTCCCATAAGCCCCCTTCACTCCCTCTGTTCCCCATTCAACCCCCTCTTGCTTCTCTGTCCTGGTATTCCCATACATCCAGTCTTTCCAGGACCAGGGGACTCTCCTTCCATCTTCTTGGAAATCTATAGATATGTGAATTGTGTCTTGGGTATTCCAAGGTTCTGGATTAATATCCACTTATCAGTGACTGCATACCATGTGTGTTCTTTTGTGATTGGGTTACCTCACTAAGGATGATATTTTCCAGTTCTGACCATTTGCCTAGGAATTTCGTGAATTCATTGTTTTTAATTGCAGAGTAGTATTCCATTGTGTAAATATACCACATCTTCTGAATCCATTCCTGCGTTGAGGGACATCTGGGTTCTTTCCAGCTTCTGGCTATTATAAATAAGGCTGCTATGAACATAATGGAGCATGTGTCCTTATTGCATGCAAGGGAAGCCTTTGGGTATATGTCCTGGAGTGGTATAGCCGGATCCTGTGGGAGTGTCATGCCCAGTTTTCTGAGGAATCGCCAGACTGCTTTCCAGAGTGGTTGTACCAGCTTGCAATCCCACCAACAGTGGAGGAGTGTTCCTCTTTCTCCACATCCGTGCCAACCACTGCTGTCTCCTGTGGTTTTGATCTTAGCCATTCTGACTGGTGTGAGGTAGAATCTCAGGGTTGTTTTGATTTGCATTTCCCTAATGACTAAGGATGTTGAACATTTCTTTAGGTGTTTGTCAGTCATTAGATATTCTTCAGGTGAGAACTCTTTGTTTAGCTCTGTACCCCATTTTTAATAGGGTTATTTGGCTGTCTGGAGTCTAACTTCTTGAGTTCTTTGTATATATTGGATATTAGCCCTCTGTTGGATGTAGGGTTGGTAAAGATCATTTCCCAGTTTGTTGGTTGCCGCTTTGTCCTTTTGACAGTGTCCTTTGCCTTACAGAAACTTTGTAATTTTATGAGGTCCCATTTGCCAATTCTTGATCTTAGAGCATAAGTTATTGGAGTTCTGTTCAGGAAATTCTCCCCTGTGCCCATATGTTCAAGGTTCTTCCCTAGTTTCCCTTCTATTAGTTTTAGTGTGTCTGGTTTTATGTGGAGGTCCTTGATCCACTTGGAATTGAGCTTAGTGCAAGGAGAGAAGAATGGGTCAATTTACATTCTTCTGCATGTTGACCTCCAGTTGAGCCAGCACCATTTGTTGAAAAGGCTATCTTTTTCCACTGGATGGTTTTAGCTCCTTTGTCAAAGATCAAGTGACCATAGGAGTGTGGATTCATTTCTGGGTCTTCAATTCTGTTCCATTGATCTACATGTCTGTCACTATACTTCAGTAAGCAAGGCTCAGCCACAGGGCCTTTGCAGAAACTTTTATCTTCATTGGGATTATCTCCCCCAATGCATACATGGCTGACATCCTTTTTTCTTTTAGGCTTTTGTTCAAGCACCATCTTAATAAAAGTTTTTCTCATCTTCATACCCATAGAGTCTTGAGCTTTTATGCTTCTCATTACAACTTCTTTCTATTATCTCTCAACTTTTCTTTGAATCTCCATAACTCTTGTCATATCCTAATTTATGATTGCACACTTCTTTCCAACTTATTTCCATAGGGTTATGAATGGTGTAAAGAATGGAGCTGGCCCTATTGAATTCACTGTTAATGTCTTTAATGCATTCATTTGTTCCTGACACAAAACAAATACCAGATAAATGTTTGTTGTCAGCTAAATGCTTACATATAGATAACATGGAATTTTATAACTTCATTTTTATACATCTTTTATTATACATGCATATTGCTAAAAGTTCAAGTAGAACCTAAAAAATGCCGTTTACATGGGGCTACTTTGTTAATCAAATAGCAATTAGACATGGTATCTTGTGTAAGGTAAAGCAGTCACCATGGAAGTCCAAAATGTTTTATTTCTCTGCTGACAGTGAAAGGAAAAACTACCATTTCATGTGTGGTGACTATGTGTCTGTTACCACACTAGAGTTGAACTTAAAAAATGTTTTTTCTAATATCCAATAATTCTCAAGACCATATTTGCCTCATAAATAATATCTTGTTTAATGATGCTATCAATAAATGAAAGTGTAGTGGAAGTTTTTTAGCTGCTCCACTTTGAGCTCCCAGAGAGTCACAGGTGTGCAACTGCCCAGAAGTTATTTCTGATTTGTGCAAGAAAGAAGCACACACATTTGCTCATCTTTATCCTGCCATACTGATTCAATGGCTGGGCTCTTCAAAGCCTCCCATGGCTAGTGTGCCCTTACCTTTACTCCTTGTTCAACACCTCTAAATCTTCCCTCAGCTTCATTGCCTGGTTAACTTCTGTGAAACCCATTGGTCTTACTGCCCCGGATGCATTTGGGTTGCCTCTCTGTGGGCTGCTTTCTCTTTCTGCCTACATTTTGGAAAATCTCCCCTGTAGCTCTGAATCTGTTCTGTCTCTCTCCCCAAAGTATCTTGATTCTCCTCAACTTCTTTACTAGCCTGAGAGAATCTGTAAGTACTGTCTCTTTCTTTCTGCTCAGCAATTGGCTGATGGCATCTTTGTCAACTGATCATGTACCAGCAGGGGACAAGGACCTTAGTGTATGGACACAGAGATTCCTGATCAAAGCATCAGAACCACCTCTCTACATGAAAGAATCAAAAATTCCTAAGAGTTTTGATTACTAAGTAAGAAGATCCCATACTTATGACCAGTTTGGGCTAAAGATGTAGATCCCATCTCAAAACAAAACAAAACAAAACAAAATAAAATAAAATATAAAGCAAGGCAGAGGATATACATAGAGAATAGTAAGATACTTTCTATGCCTTAGGATATTTCTAAGAGCTTATGCTAAGCAGTTACAAGAATTCAAAATAAAAATATAAACTGTTTATTGAACTATAAAGAAATTATATAGTACAAGACTCTGTTTACTCATCTATAAAATGGAAAATCTGTAAAATAGTACTAAATTCAGAGAACTGTTGTGAAGAATTCTTCTCAAATGTAGGCAACGTGTAGATTGGCACATATAAGATACTCTTTCAATCCCAGTAGTTCTTGTTACCTACCATGAAGGCACTGAGAAGTCACTCATATCATAAAGACATCCTCCCCTATCTATAGCACTCATAGTAGAAATTCTATTGACACTCAGTTCATTATTAAAGAGGAAAAATAACTAATGCTCATACCATTTACCACAAACAACAAAATTTTGTATTTTATGAAGTGTTCTCTAAGTCACATTGTATGTCTTCAGTTCTGGGTACAGTGAAATAAATCAATGGCTTCTTCTTTAAATCTTTTTAAAAATTACAATATAATTTCATTGTTCCCCCTTTACTTTTCTTCCTTGAACCCTTCCCATATATCACCATATATCCTCCAAGCTAGTTCTCTCTCAAATTCATAGTCTCTATTTGTTTCATTGTTGTTCGAAAATATGTAAGTACAACCAGCTTGGTCTGTGTAAAGTTACCTTTATGTGTACAGATTCAGGACTAACTACTTGGTGTTGGATAACCAATTGAGGGCTTCATCTCTAGGGAAGACTATTTCTCCCACTCTCAGCATTTCTTAGTTGTTTGTAGTTCTTTGTCTAGAGTTTAGGTCCAATGAGATCTTGCAGGAGAAACTAAAAGAGCCACTTTACTAAACCAGCATAATTCCTAACTACATAAATTCCTAAATATTTATCCTTCTAAGCACAAATCAGTACAGGTTTCAACTCTCATTAAAGAAATGGTCTACTTGAAACAGGGAGAGACCATTACAGAAAGCAGTAACCCACCAAAATGCAAAGAGGAAACACATGGTGCCTTGTGCAATATATTGTCCACTCAACTCTTATACCTAAGGTGTGGGTATCATTTAGGAAGAGGTGGTAGGCAGGGAAACAGGAAGTATGCTGTGAGATTGTGTCTCCTAGAACTGTCAGAGAAGCAATACCCATGAAATCTGACTAACATAGCTGCCTAAACAATATCTGAACAGGAATGATACAATTTGACATGCTAACATGAAAAGGAGCAACAAAACTGTACTTTTAAATAATAATTGTCATTGTCTCCTAAACTTGCCTGAAAATTTTACTGTTATACAAAATTGATTCCTACTGCTTTAACCCTCACAACATATGACATGGAATTACTGACAGGCATACAAGGACATCTTTTAAACCACAAGAAGCCATATATGAAAAAAGGACATATGTATTATGACCTATTATGCATATACAAGCACAAACAGACTATTTGCCCTCATTATTATGCCTGCTGTACAGTACCTAACACAATGCTTGTGCCATATAAATCAAACTATGCCTAACAACCAACTTGAACCTCAGTTTTTCATATATGACAGCCTTATGGCCAATCTAAGTTAATTCTCATTTATATTTCACAAGGCTATTATATCTACGTTCTTGAGTAAGCGTGATCTGTAATTTTCATTTGCATTGAGTTGCTGTGAAGAAAAATTGCTTCAGTCTTGACTACTCATATGAACATGAAATTATTTTTTTTAATTTTACTTTCTATATTCTTTATTTACATTTCAAATGATTTCCCCTTTCCCGCTTCTCCCATCCCCGAAAGTCCCATAAGCTCTCTTCCCTCCCCTTGTTCCCCAGTCACCCCCTCCTGCTCCTCTGTCCTGGTATTCCCCTACACTGCTGCATCCAGTATTAAATGAAATGCACAGTTATGTCAAAAAACAAATTCACAAAGTAGTAGACTGGAAATGTGAAAAGGCAAAGTCAAGGGAGACCAATGACCTACCTCAAGGCACATGAAGAAAACCTGGAAAAGGTCCACACAAACCATATTTATTTCATTTTAAAGGTCTCATATTTATCAGTTAATGTGCACTTGCTAGGGGTAGCCCAATAGAGTAGGGTTCTACTGTTTCTATCCCCCCAAAAAGAAACATAATTGACACAACTGATCTCACATAAAATCAACCTTACAGGAATTAAAACTCCAATAAGAGGGCACAGTACCTGGCTGTGGTTCAAGGAAAATAGATTTGAAGAGAACGCAGAGGACAATTTGTGATGTCATTTTTATGACCACAGACAACACTTCAGAGAAACAGATAGCTTTTCTTGTAGGAAAGAGAAAGAAGCAGAAGCAAGCACAAGACTTTGCTATGCACCCCTCTCCTTGGTCCTTACAACAAAACCCAGCCTCACTGTCCCACATTCTATGCTGATACCTATGGACTCAGACCCTTAAACATTTCTTGTACATGGTGAGACCACACAGCCCAAGCTTCAGGCACTGCAGGAGTGATTCTGTCTCAGACTTTCAGCAGGCTGGGGCTTCCAACTCAACTCACTCCTATGAAAATCCATAGTGTTTATATTTATATATCTAACAGTAGGGTATCTGATAAACAATATTAAGAAAAAATTCCTACTGACCACAGGTACAAATAAAATAAAATATTTAGACATTCATTTACCCAAGGAGGAGAGAGACTCTTAAACAGAAAATTGTAAAATATTTGATAAAAGAAACTGAAAGAGACACAAGTAAATGGAAAGCTATTCTGCATCCTCAGACTGGAAAAAAAAAATCTATTGGGAAAATGTCCTTTCTGCCAAAAATGGTCTACAGATACAATACAATTCCTTTCCAAATAAGCACTAAAATCATGCTTCTGAGAAAAGAGTAAAACGAAAGGACTCATGCTTCCTGACTTCAAAATCTCCAGCACAGCTCAGAGCAAGTAGCTTAAAGATAATGGTACTGGCATGAAAACAGACATAGACCAGAGGAGCAGAGTAATAACTCCGAAACACTGTTACAGCCAAATGATATTTGTAACAATGTACCAAGAAGTTACAGTTGGAAAAGGACAGTCTTTAAAGATGGTAAGGGAAATACAGATATTAATTTTCCAAAGAATAAACATTGACCCTTATCCTAAACTACCTAGAAAACTTAACACAACATGGATAAAGGCCACTTTAAGAAAACACACAGACACACACATACAAACTTTGTGAAATTTTTCTTGGTGAACATCTCTTGGATTTTTTTCATATGACCTCAAAGGCACAGACAACAAAGCAAAGCTATGCAAATGTAGTCATATCACCCTAACAGCTTCCACACAAGAGAGAAGCAATCATCAGGCTGGAGAGAAAACCAGGGACTTAATATCCAAAATCTATAACGAATTATTATTTTGTATCAAGAAAATGAATAACCTCATTTTAAAAATGAATACAATACTTGAGAAGTCATTTCTTTAAAGAAGATACACAAATGGCCACACTGTCATATCCCAGCTTTTAAAAAGCAGAAGGACTATCATCAAGATATTAGGCAAGAGAAGATGTAACCCAGTGGTGGAATCCTTCCTAGCATACAAGAGGGCCTGAGTTCAGTCACACAGATGGAACAAAGATAAAGGGTAAATGCTGGTGCAAATGTCTTGGAAACAGAACCTTTGAAGTGGAAGTATAATGTGGAAATGTAAAATAGTGTAATACAAATGTAAATTTGTAGTGGAAATGTAAATTAACAAAATGATATGGAAACAGTTTAGAGTGTCTTCAACCCATAAACACTAAATGTCACTCCAATCCCACCCTGAATTATTTGTCCAAAGAAAAGAAAATCAGTATGTCCAAGAGATGTTTGCACATAAATGTTTTGCTGTGTTATTCACAATAGATATGATATGAAATCAATATAATGCCTTTCTATTCATGCTTGTATCACAAAATTATATATATTATACACACAGTGGACTATCATCCATTCATTAAGAAGAAGGACATTCTGTCATTTGCAAATACACTGATGATCCCGAGAGATGTTATTTTACTAAAATAAACCATGCACAAAAAGGCAAAGCCTACTTATCTCATACACAGACTTTGAAATAGTTTACCTTACAGAGTCAGAGCAGGTAGGAGCAGTTACCAGAAACCATGGTGTTTGGGGGTGAGGCTCAAAGCTGCAAAGATGTTGGCCAAGGGAGGCAAAATTACATTTATTTAATAGGAACAAGTTTAACAGATCTATTGGATAACAAAATGATTATAATTAATAATATATTATGTTATTGGAAATTCTAGGAAAGTAGATTGGGAAGAATTCTCACCATGAAAATGTTAATCATTTAAAGCAACATGCATGTTAATTGGCTAGAGTTAGTCATTCCACAAGTGGCTATCCATTAGAACAATATGTTATAAGTGGAAAATGCATCAAACTTTGTAAATATACCCCAAGTTCTAAAGTGTAGAAGACGATAGGAGGACTGAGAGCTGAAAGGCTAGAGGGGAAAGCAGAGTGGTTAGGTATGAGTATTAAAACACAACAATAGAAAAAAATTGAACATTCCGTATAAAATATGCTTAAAACCAAAATGCTTTCTTTCACATAAACATTGACCAGGGTGGGTGTCTTTAAAAACAACAAACAAATAAACAAACAAACAAACCTCAAACAACTGCATAATCACTTCTTTCCAGAAATTTCACTCCTGAAGTGATATGGGCATGTCGTAAGCTCTCCGGTCTGTCATTATCTGCTTCACGAGGGCCCATTTCACGTGAGCATTTATTTGACAGGAAATCAGCTCTGTTTTCTGCTTTTATTCCCCCTTTAAATTGCTGAGATTCCCCCCCCCCCCAGTTAAATCACCAGGTGACAGCACCGTTTCTATTAGGCTACTTTCTTAGCACAGTCAGAATGCAGGAAGATAACAAGGAAAAGCTAGCTGCTGCATAAATCACTGTGAGGAGTGTGTCACTCAGTGGCTCTGGATCCAACCCATAACCGTGAAATACAAGATGACACTGGACGCTGAAGTGAAAAATACCAACTCCATTTCTCTGAGACTCAGACGTTAGTACTCAGCCACGTTTTATATAATAGTCTGCTCGGAGCATGAGTGAAACAGCCTGCACAACCTGGAAAGCCTCCTACCCACATTAAGCTAATTGAGCTGGAGACTTCCAATTCATCATTTTTTGCAGCTTGATTTATAAACAGCTCACCCTGCCCTGGAGCAGAAAGGCAATGTTATGAGCTAGCTATCCTCAAAATTTCAGACCTAGCAACTCAGAATCTGTCAATATCTTTAATGGTTCAGAGAAAAGATGAATCCAATTCAAGTGCACCTCGGCGACCCTGATGAAAATAATAAAGATCTACCGTTCACTTTTATAGCTGACATTTCTATGAACAGTCTCTTCACATATTGGAAATCCTGTGTGTTGGGAACCTATAGAAACTGCAGCATGATTTTAGCAGGTTGATGGGGTTGATTTGAAAGCAGATCTTTACTGGGATGGGGCGTTTATTCAACATAAAGAAAACGATCCTAAGGCAGTTAAACTCCAAATTTAGGGATGCAGGCTGTCACTGCTCTTGGTTTATATCACCTGTAAAGGCTTCAGACAGTAACTAATAAACAGAAAATTGCCTTGGACGATACATGTAAAACAGAGAGAAGGGGAGCGGGCCCAGAGCGAGGCTCGGTTGCAGAGAAACAGTGTGCCCAGGTCCTCTGCCCGGAACCTTCTCTAGTTCTGACTTGTTGATCTTTGCACTTAAGGTCTGCTGTAAAGCTGAACGTACTTTGTGCAGACAAAGAGTTGGGAATGCAATTTTTATCTTTTTGACATTTACAAAGTGTTTCTTTTAGAGAATGGGGGAAAAAAATTCCTTAACCAGGCGAAAAGTCTGAGCCAGAGAAATGAGAATCGTAAATTCTCAGGGATGAAAGGGAACTTGAAATTCATTCCCTCCAGATAGTCTTAACCTCAACTCTGGTTCTTAGAGTCCATAAATGGCTTCATGTGATCCATTTCTCCCTGAAATTATATGCAAAATTTTGGTGTAGATTGTAAGTTTTACTTGACAAAAGGGCATAATTTTTAATTTCTCAACGGGCCAATAACTTAAAAGTGTTACATGTATAGTTCCAAATCCTATCACTCACCTGTTTTATCTTTATGATAGTCTGCTGGGCTTGCATGCTTGTTGGGTTTTGTAGCCTTCCTCCCTCTCTTCCTCCTTGCCTAGTTCTCTCCTGTCTTCTCTTGATCTCTCCCTCCCTTCCTCCCTCCCTCTCTCTATCACTTGCTTCCTTCGTTTTTGGCCTTTCTATGCTTCTTCCCACCCCACCTCTCCCTGTGAGGCAGGCTCCCATATATGCCAGGATGAGCCTGTCTTTTGTCTTCACTTCTGGCCTGGCTTTAACGCCATTTCAAGCCTGTTCATCCCTCTCTGGAAGAACCCTCTTTGGCTGCCATTCTCACTGACGTGAGCTTCTCAGTCCTAATTCTACACTCTGCAGCAATGCAGAACCATGTGTCTTCCCTTTGTTCTGGCAAACAATTCCATTGGTATTGGTGTGCCTACCTTCTGATCACACCAGTGTGTGAAAGTCTCATACACTCATTGTCTCTCTCATCTGTTGCTGCTCCCTCCTTACTGGTCGTTCTAAAGAGTGAGAATGAACAAAGGAAAATGGAGGACCGAGAAATCAGAGGCTGGAAAAGAGTTAGTCATTGGGATTTGGTACAGCTGTGGGGGACTTTCATAAGCTGATAAGCAACAGCCTCCTTTATTCTAATGACTTTCTAAGTGTGTTTATTATTATATTCAGGGCACACATGTAGACTCTGGACTCAGGGCTATCTAATTACTATTCAGCTGACACACTTACCCTGAGAACATCAGTCCTTACCCATAACATTTCCTCCCACCCTACTGCCCTGCACTAAAAAAGAAGCATATTAGAGAATGAACCACATCAGCCCTTCACTGATGGGTATGTGTCCATTTAGTCACTCAGTCACACCTATTTATCAGATTGCCTGCCCTAGAATTGTAGCACTTATGTTCCAATAACCATTATTCTGCTTAATAATGGCCCCAAGCCACAAAAGTAATGATGCTGACAATTTTATTACAAAACGCTGCTGTGGGCTTGGTAATGTATTTTATAACAAATACATGATACGTGCTCTATTTTATTAGTTTTTTTTTTTGCCTCCTAATTGTGCCTGATTTGTAAGTTAAACTTCATCATAAGTACTATATACAGGAAATCCCAAGAAATACAGGCATTTAGATGAGGATTTTGTAGACATTCCCAAGGAACAGGCACACAGCAGTGCTACTGGGTGTTGAGTGGACAGCAACACTTCAGTTTTCAATGCTCTTCAGAAAGAAATTAATCCTCATTTCAAAAAGCCTATTTTAAATTTTTGTGTTACTTATTTATAATTAAAAGCTGGTCATATAGGGGTCTCATGGTTCACCAGAAACTTAGACCACCAACAAAGCTATTTATTATACTGAATAAAGTCATTCACATACATTAGGAAGGGTTGAAAATAGAAAATCTCTACAGTGCCAGTTCTGATGTTCAGATATTATTTCAATCTGAATTTCATGTGTCCTAGTTTTCCATATGTATCCAACTGTTTATTGGACATTGATGGACACCCTGGAAGGATATTTTCCTGAGTGTTATGTACACAAATGGACTTTAGTATAAGTAGCTATTTAGGTACTTATTTAGACATGCATAGGACATGACACATGTATGAAGGCCAGAAGACACCTTCTAGGAATCAGTTCTTTCTTCCCATCATGTGGGTCCTGAGGATAAAATTCAATTAGTTTTAGCAACAAGCACTTTTACATGCTGATCCATCTTGCTGACCTATATGTAAATAGGACTTTAATAAGCACTTCTGAACATATCTGAAATGAGCTTACCTTTGATCTAAAACTGGCAAGAAACCCTAACATACTCCATGTTTACTCAACCCACAAGCAACAAATCATGTTCCTTCAGAAAACTTTTGGCAAGTCAGCTGACCTAGGGAACAGAGCCCAGAGCACCACGTGTGTTAAAACAGCTTACAACATACATGTAACTCCTTTGAGATGGAGAACACGTCACTTCCACTTTCACTATCATATATTTTTATATCACACACACACAAATACACACACACATATATATGTATTTTCTATTTAAAAATTTTTATTAATCCTTTGAGAATTTCACATAATGTACCTTATTATATTCACCTTCACTTCCCCCAGTTGTCTCTTGGATAAACATTATGTGATTTTTCTTCAAATACTCCTACAAAGGAGAGCAACCAGTCTCTGAAATGCTATTTGCTCATATTCAGTTTATATAGCTTCTAGTATAAACGATTTTCACTCATCCCGTTGTTGTGCCTGATGGAATTTAAGTTCTTCACAGAACAGGACTTGGGGCTTACTTATTTTATTATTTCTCATTGTGTACACAGAGTGCTTAGCACATAAATGGCAATCACTCTGTAAATAGATTTTAGAATCCAGAGGTCTCCAAAGTAAATGTGCAAGTCACAGACAAACGTCTAGGAATATACAGCCTCATGCTAGAAGAAGTAGGATGGGCCATTTGGAAGATTCAAATTCCTATTGAAGTCAGAGAACTATGGCTTTACATAACGTAATCATCAATAATGCAACCATCAGAGATACCAGAAAGAGAAGTCCCTTATAAAGGGAGCACGTTCAGCAGTGCTGGTCTTAAGCAATGTATATTTGAGGAATCCTTTAGCTTCATTCTCTGGGCACAATAATTTCATTCTCTTCTCTGCCCTCATCACTCAGAGCATGGAAAGTTGGGACAATTCAGTAGCCTTCTGACATCCTTACTCTCCTCATAGCAAGGAATGCATCTGGCAACATGATCTGGTAAATATCTACACACTGATGTGAGCATCTCTTTTATGGTATATTCCATTTTTTATTCTACTCTTTAGTTGCTCATTAGATTTATTTTGCAATATTTATGGGTCAGATGACCTGTGAAAAGCCTGACTTTAATTATTTTCATTGTTCCTTCTGTCTTCAGACTGTATGACAGTGATTTGCTGGTAATATAACAATCTGAAACTTGGTTGCCACATTAGCAGGATTTATGCGCAATGTCTCTCAAGTAATAACTTTGAACACAGAACTGCTTCCTAACTTCTGTATTCATTTTCCTCACCCATAAGGAAAGAATAATAACACATATGCCTTCATATCTCTCAGAGTTTCCAAAGAGTATGTTTCTTGGAATACTCAAAAAACAGTTGTATGCCCCCAATTCACTGACTGTACTATTTTTTGACCTAGCCAAAGTGACATCAACTTGCAAAGGAAAGATGACTCTTTGGGTAGTACACATTTGCTTATTTGAAACAAGACTATACTATAATGTCATTATCCCAAGGACCACAAAGATAGGGAAATGATAAGAACTAGCATCTATTTATAGTACAGAATTTATAATGTTAAATTTTGATTGTTTTCACATGTGTCTTTTGTGTTTATTTAATGCAAAAATAATTATAATTTACTGGGTACCTGTTAGGTGTGAAGGGCTATTCTAAATACTTCTCATGTAGGATATTTAGTAATCCTTATTACAGATTGAGTCTTGCCTTATTATGTACTGTAGGGACTATGTTATTATGCTTCATAATAGGTCATACTAGCCAGTAACAGAGTCATTCTTGAAACACAGAAAATATTAATCTCTTTTACTTCCCCAAATTATACATGTGTTTGAGTTTTTGGATTAGCTAGCAGAGAACTAAAAAAAAAAGGTTTACTCGACTCAATCAATTTTAACATATATTTATTGTCTAGAGTGCTGATTTGAAATAATTTATAGAGAACTTTGGAAAGGAGAAATAGTTGACAGCACTCTTACTCAAAGTGCACAAATAGTTTATTGTTTAAAGGGGAGGATGGTTTAGGAATTGTGGGTAACTTAAGGGCATCAATCACACCAGGATCACCACCAGCAACAAGAGGTATCTCACATGGATGGACAGCCTCTTTAGGCTTTAGTAATGTTTTTTCTAATTGTAACAGAAACCTTGACAATAATGAGAGTTTAGTTTTCAGAGAAGTTATAAGAATAACTGAGTTAACTCTTTAGGTATATTTGTGTCAATGGTCGCTGTTAATCTTAATTCAAGATTATTATAGGAACCTTTGGGTTTTAAAATTGGTGTACCTTTGATATATACATATAAATAAAGCAATCTAATATCTCTTTAAAACCATTGTTATTACTTTTATATAGATGAAAGATGCAGGAAGTTTGAGTACTATACTCTAATCCATTTTTCAAAAGCCATATTCAACCCATTGTGGGCTCCACTCTATTGACATGTTTATCGAAGCCCGACAACTTCGGGATTGCCATGAAGCTCTGCTTAGACAGAGTCTCTCACTGTAATAGACCCTGTCAATCAGGAAGGTTCACACTGATCAAATTCATGCTATCATGCGTACAAGGCAAGCTCTTTCAGCACGGAACTATCTTTCTAAACCCTGGAGAGAATTCTTGAATTGTGAAAAGCAACGGTAGGTTTTATTTGTCTTAATATTTTCTTTATTTTCAACATCTGGCCTAAAGAATTAAGATATTCAGAAAAAACTGCCATGACCCTTTCCAATTTTTAGGAAAATTAAGGCCAGATAGATTTCATTTGCTCAGAATTCCAACCAGGAGCTTTTGTGCTCTGGTTCAGTACAGATATTTCCAGGCCATGTACCACTCAGCCACCTCCTCTTACCAGGCCTAGGCACAGAACAAAATGCATTATCACAAGTGTGCAAAATTCTGCCAACCCCTTCTGGTGTCTTTCTTAACTACATGCTTTTCAATTTAGCCTCATAGATCTCAGCTTCTTCCCACAAGAACAGATGTTTGTGGAATCATCAGTTCAGCTGCTTCCACCATCTAGTGGCAAGAGACAGAAGTGAATGGGTTTTGTATTTTGGAATTGCTAATGCTGTGAAATTGCAAGAAGCAGCTTCATTTTTCAAATCACTGGCACTACTAAAAAATGCCATGTCTAGAAATGCAAATGAACACTATTTTTTTTTTGTAGCAGCTGAAATTGAAGACCTCATGACTTCTGGCATTCACGTGCAGCTTTTGGTTGTTTTCAGTTTGTCTTTTTGTTGTTGGTTTTTGTTTTATTGTTTTTTCATTTTTATGGTTATACCATGTAACTTATGAAGCAGCTACTACCTGACCAACACAATGTTTGGTGGAAGGTTATATTCTTGTACACAGAGGACCTGACTCCCTTTGATGAGAATTACTTAGCCTCAGTTATAAACTGGAAATATCACTACCAGCCAATCATTGTGATGTGATTTGCTGCTTCCTGATCTCAGTAGGTTCCTCTTTCTCCACAAAGTCCTAGATGCTGAGAGTGGATCCCATATCTCCATCTTCTGTATTCCTCCTCTTTTTGAACAACCCTACTCATATTCACAACTGGCACTAAGATGCCTGTGTTTTTAATTCTCTATTAGACTCTTCGTCTTCCTCTTTGTTTTTGGAAAGAGAAAAGCAGGAATCATATGTGAGGCTTCACAAATGCTATACAACTGCTCTATTAATGAATTTCATGGGGCAATTTTAATTCATTTCATATATGTCTTTACCCAATTAGTCAAAATGAGAGCATTATTTAATCTCCATCTTCCTCTCTTCTACTTTCATGATTTAGTGTATCTCAGAGTCCTGGTATATGAGACATCATATATTTTCTAAACAAACTGTCAAATGCATGGTTTCCATGCTTGGTGCCTCCACTTTATCTCCGAGCTCATTACCTTGCCTTCTATGAGATGCCCTTGATTCTGATCTCACTCTTTTCCACTTTTTCTTCAACACCACATGAATAATTGCATAATTTGTAAGTAGGACTATGTCATTCTCCACTATAAATTTCTCAGTCATCCCTTATTACTTACAAGGTGAAGTCCAGTCTCCGCCAAAGGTCATTCTTTGCTCTTGCCACACATCTGCCTTGCTCTGTCACATGCCTTGCACTCACCCAACTCTCTGTACTTTGTGGTCATCATTTCACCTCTCTTCCCTATTCAAGTAAGTACCTTCAGTTCCCAGAACTCTTGAATACTGACATGATTATTGGAGTTAAGGGCAACTTTGACCTTTTGTCCTAAGCTTTTACGAATCCCCTCTACAGTTCATTCTCTGAACACATTCACTTCCTATCCAGCCCCAGGGGAGTACAAAACCAAAATTATTAATTTGAGGTCTTGGGAGGATATATGACATTATATATATATATATGTGTGTGTGTCCTTCTACAGCATATAAGAAATCGGAGGACAAGTACTTTGTAACTCAAGGCACAATATAGAAAACAATATATAGGATGAAATCAAAGATGATTAAAAGAATGAATCATTTAACGAAACACAATATTTTTCTTAATATATAGGTTAGTGGCATCTCAGAAATGCTGACCATTTCCCCTAATGTTACACAGACTGAAAATGACAAATTGGGATTCCCAATGTGTATTTGTTTGGCTCATATAACCACAGTAAATTTGGAATGAATATAAACAAAGACTGAGTTAGCTGGGCACAGGTTCTGTGACACAAAGGTAAAAGTCCAGGAAATTGCCTCAAATTTCTAGTTTAGATTATTTCTATACTATAAATTCACACAACTCAATAAATAATAAGGCAATAATGAATTCTTCCCTTTTTCTTTATTTCCTCTTGTGAAGAAGTTCACATTAATTTATTTTTCTTAAATGTGAAAGAAGTATATGAAGTATATGAGCACATAAGATATTTTTTACATATAAAGAAACTGAGGCTTATCAAAGTTATACTTTGAGTATGCTCATATATCTAGGAAGTAGAGGACTTGGTATTTGAATCTGGCTACTTTTGATTCCAATACCAGAATGAAGCTTTATACCATACTCGCTTATTGTTCCTGTTAAGCAGTCTATGTGCATTGATCATGGTTTTTCCCAGGCCATATCAGTCTAGCCAAGACATAATCGAATCCCGAAGAAAAAGTTTCATGGATAAATGTATTTAGGAAACACATTTATCTAGCCATATCCCCAGCTCAAATGTTACATTGCATATTATATTAAAAGCTCTGGGAGAAGACTGGAGAAATGGCTTAGAGGTTAAGAGCACTGACTGCTCTTTCCGAGGTACTGAGTTCAATTCCCAGTAACCACATGGTGGCTCATAATCATCTATAATGTGGTATGGTGTCCCCCATCTGGTCTGTATACACAATAAATAAATAAATAAATCAACAAATAAATAAATAAATAATTTTTATTGACTACATACTGAACCTTCTTAAAAAACAAAACAAAACAAACAACAACCAAAGGAGCTCTGGGTGATCTTATGTCAAGTTAACACATTTTACCATCCAGATGTGTTGGAGCATGCATGCTTCTCCTTTTCCATATACTGCTGATGAGATTCCAGCAAATATACCTGTGAAGATGCTTACCTAGTTTCACTGTAGATGCCAACAGTGATATAGAGGAAAGTGAAAATGCCATGCAAACAACAAACCACAAAATTCAGAAAACAAAAATGGAGGACAGTACAAAGCAGGTCACATGCTTACTGATAACGACTTCTACCAAGGATAGTATTTTACATTGGTCAGCAAAGGGTACTTAGAATAACCAAATGAGCATTTCCACATGATAACTGCCATAGAGACATTCTCTGTGTTAGAGACATTAACTCTGTGTGTTATAGGCTATGATGACCTATGGACAGAGTCAGAACTGAGAGGGAGGCTCTGCAGAAGGAAGGTCTCACAGTACCTTCAGCTTGTGGATCCCCAAGAGCGAGCCCCAGCCACTCTAGGAAAAGGTAGCAAAGTAAGGAGGATGTGGAGGTTTATCTGCCTCTATTTATTTGTGCCAACATCCTTCGGTTTGAGATACCCTGTAAAATACCCCAAGTCTCCATTGTCCAGAGGTTTTCCAATGTTTTCCCATAAGTGTTCAACCAGTGCCCAGTTGTCCAAGTAATAAGCTCTCTCTCCAAACTCACTAACCCGAAATTCTGGTAAAACTTTTCTTGATTCTGCTCTCAATAAAAACTAGGACTATCAGTTGTCTAATATAATTTCCATCCAATTTGTAAAAGATAGCTTTAATTTTCATTGTCAATGACTGCTGATTCTCAGACGAATATTAGAAATTTTAATGTACCCTAGAAAATGCCATCAATTCTAATTACAAGACACTACGGATATTAGGACATGGCCAGATTTCAGCTACATTGGTACATGAGATTTCAGATACACCGATACACAAGAAATCATGAGATTAGGACAGTGAATCTGTATCTGTTCTTGATTGGTGAAAGTGAGGCCATGGAGAGTAGGACAGAAATTAATCGTCGCTTAATTAATTAGTACCCTGGCACCTGAGGTGTGACCTTTTTAAGATAGAAGGCTCTGAATTGTGCAGATTAAGAAAGACTAACAAGTAATTTTAATTCAACTACCCAAGAAAGCGATGCACATATTTAAATTCACACTCTTCGCCTCACCATCACTAAGTCATCCAGCTGACCCTAGTTTATACTTAACAAACAGACATAAGCTAGAAAGAACACACCATATGCTTTAATAGAGGCCAGTTTATTTGTGGCTATCAGCTGGTTTCTTTTATGGAACATTCTAGGTACTAACTGAAGAGAAAGCATCCCCATCTTGTGGCAAGGAAAACAAATTCCCTTAAATTCACTGCTAAATTGCACTCTCTCCCCAAACCCATGCTTCACACTGGCCCAAGCACTTTAAGGAAAACTAACAAAGCAAGCTCATTTATCACCCAGGCAGCTGGTGTGCTCCAAAGACAAGGATCTTAAGACTAAAGCATTAGGTGATAGGAGAAATGATATCAAACCTGAAATGCTGAGATTTGTCATCTGAGTCGGAGCATGCTCAGTGTGGCATGTAAACTGTTGTTCGACCATCTCATTTGTTTTTGACATGTTGTACGCAAATTCCTGATTAATATCAAAGATCTGCCTGGTTTACTCAGGAGGATTCTGGGGCCATTCTCTGATTGTGTGCTTTGCCTCCTTTGTCTGGTCTCTTTATAAATATTTCACCCAGGAACAGTAGACAGATCAGGAGAGGCAACAAGTTTGAAAACATGACAGTTCTAATTGAGAATTTGTACCTGCTTAGCATTTTCCTGATTTTAGGTTTCCTTTGTGTGAAAACAACACCGGGTGTTTAAACATGGCAGGTTTTTCAAACACTACATGTGTGATAATGCAGTTTACCACCTTGATGAGGAAATACGTCCTGCACCTATGGAGATCTGTGGGTTTAGACCTGATGTGCCTGGCTATAATGGAGCTATTCATAGTAGTAGGTCATTACCTATTCCAAAGTATCTTCATTAGCTTAAGTCAGTGGCCTGAATCAACCATAATATGCATATTATGCCACTGGAAGACCCCATAAACAGGGCTGTTTGCCTTTATAGGTATGCATATTTATTAGTACTGCTGTGAGAGGAAACAGTCACTGTCTTTTCTCCCCGACTCTTCTAAAAACATGTCCTGTTTAGTACAACTTTTGTAAGACACTCAAGGTAAACAAATCATGGGTTCACAGGAGCTACTTCATGGTCTCAGAATAAGTCTTGGGCGAACTGATTTGTCCTTTTCAAAATATCTTAGATACTCATCCTGAACCTATAATTCCAACAAGAGGAGAAAAAGCATTTCTATCCTTGGCATTTCATATAAGAGGTTTCTTATTAATACACAGCTTCTTTAAGATCTGGCCTGTGGTAACTTCAGTAGAAATCATCACTATGGTACAATCATGAAAACTAATAAAAGTAGAACAGAATACTCAATAACTTATAAGATAAATGAATCAAACAGAAAACCCAAAGTAAAACTGTTGTACTTGGGTTGGTAACAGAGCTCAGTGGATAAAAGTGCTGGCTATGCAAGTCTAGTAACCTGAGTTTGAGCCTTAGAGTCCAGCTATAGGTGAAAGGAAAGAACTGACTTCCCTGATCTAAACACACACACACACACACACACACACACACACACACATATATGCATACATACATACATACATACAAACATGTTTTGTGTGGCAAGTACTTTATTCACTTTACCATTTTTCCAGCTCTTCCATGGAGGTTCCAACAGGGAGTTATTCAACCAGTTAGGAATAATAATCGAATACAAGTTCTCGATGCAATGCGGTCTCCCATTCCTACCATGCTTCAATTTATAGGTGCTTGTATAAGAGCTGGAATAAACTAAGTATTCATCTGAACATAGCAGATTGTTCCAGTCAGAGAGAAATTTAAGGACAGCTGTGTTGACTCCTTTTCTGGAGAACATGCAGAATTCTCTCTACTAAACCGCTGCTGAGCCCTCATTCAGTCCCTGATTTCTAGGAACAAGAATAAGGAGGCAACACCTGCCTGGAGTAGTTCAGGCCGAATCTCTAAGTTTACAACGACCACAGACGAGCATCACTGGCATGTATGCATAGTGGAGTTGTGTACGGTTTAGATGACAAAATGTCGTGGTTCCTACCTGACAGGTTTTGATATAGAACAGTAAGGCCACATCCTCCAACCCTAAATGCTTTTTTCTTCAAGGTTAAACACTAATTTCCATTTGTTAGCATCTGATGCAACTGGAAAGATGCATCACATATGCCAAAGGCACCATTTTGCACATTTTTATACATTCTTTGATATTTTCTGGGATTTGACAGTGGACTTAATAGTTTAACTTATTGGTCAAAGTTGTAGCTAGTTCAGTTGACAATAGATGTTTAAGGATACTAAAGTATTAGAAATTTAGCAAAAGTTGGAATGGTCTTGAACATAGCTTGGTTGTTCTTTCATATTTTTGGAAATTACATACATAAAATAATAGTATATGAAGTAATCATAATAGAAGATGCATGAATGGAGACCAATGGGCAAATGAGAGAGGGTTGAGGAAGGAAAATAGAGAGAAAAACTTCTGTAAGTATATTTACTTCCAAAAATAATAAAAAATAAACTATTTTTTGTGTTTGTATATGTATTCATGCATTTGTGTGTGTGTGTGTGTGTGTGTGTGTGTGTGTGTGTGTGTAAAAATGGATATGTGTGTTCAATAGTATATTTGAGAGTCAGAGGACAACCTGGGGATGCCAGTCCTTTCTTTCCACCCAATTCATTGGACCCCAGTCTTCTAGGGATTCTCTAGTTTCCACCTCCCATTTCCCAATAAGGGAACCATGATTACCTTGTGTGGTGTATTTAGCTTTTAGTTGGTTCTAGAGATTTGAACCTAGTTTCTCACGCTTGCAATCATGAACTTTTACTCACTGAGCAATCTGTTCATCCTCTACAACAGTGGTTTTCAACCTTCAATGCTAGTACACTTGAAGACAGTCTCTCATATTGTGGTAACTCCCAACCATAAAATTTATTTTCATTGCTAATTCACAACTGTACTTCTGCTACTGTTATTAATCATAATGTAAAAAATCTGTGTTTCCTGATGGTCTTAGGCAACTCCTGTCACAGGTTTGCTTGACCTTCCGGGAAAGGGTGGGGCTCATCACTCAGATTGAGAACCACTGGTCTAGTACAATTTTTATAGTTTTATATATTATATATACATATAATATATAAATATATATGTATATATATATTTAAATTGTTGTAAGGATACATGGAAATACTAGGAAGACAGTGATCTAGATAATAAATCAAACCTTCCTTGTAACTGAAGGATCAATCAGCACAATTTCTTTTAAAAATTACTGAGTGCTTACAAGCCTTTTATTAAAAAGCACACAATTGAGTAGCATTAATAAATAGCAACCAAGTAGTACAGAAAAGTCTTGTTCTTATTGAATGTTCCCTTATCAAAACACCAGTTATCATAAATTGTATATAATTAAAATTTAAAAGGCAGAAACTGTTGGTGAAAGCATGATACCAAATAGAAAGACGCCTGTGGAAACCATTTCCCCTGGAATAAAACCGAGGTGCTGAGGAGTCAGCTTACACATTTTCCATTGTAGTTTAGACAGCAGTGCCATCAGTAGGTGTGATTAGGATAGCTTTCCTTCCTTTGTTTCATCTGAGACCAGGCACGCTGGCAGAAGGAGCACGTTTGAGCAAGTCATGGTGTGCCACTGTGTTTTCTTTCTTCCCTTGATATGGTTTGATTTCCCTGTCAAGTTTTCACTCTCAAACTGTTGCTCTGCCCTTTTTCAGCAACTAAAAGGCTTTTCCAGGCATTCAAACAAAGGTAACAAAAATATTTCCCAGAAATACCAGGTTGGGTTCCAAACCACAGAAAGCATCTTTATAACCAGTGGCCACAATTACGGTTTTCAAAGTCTCATTTAATCAGGCCCACAAGAATGCCTTTAGCAATCAGGACTGACAACAATCAGCGGTTATAAAGTGTAAAGAGTAATCTGACCGACCTTCAGAGGAGAAATGTGAGACTGTAAGACATATCCGTGGACATTTTCTATTTGAGAGAGGTTCTTTTCCGACACATGCACCAGTTCTGGACCTCTTACTTCATGAGTTAGCCGAGGCAAGGAATGATCATGTGGACCGTCCTCATCTTGGTATCGATACTTCTGGCAGAAAAGAAAAGAGGGAAAGGATGTATCAGTGTTAGGAAGGGATTCCAATAGTTTGAACTTAGCAGAACATACTGTATGACTCCTGTTGGCATTGCCAAATGTTGGCTGTAAACTCTTTCAGTGGCCACTGAAAACAAGGTCAAATACAAGTAAAACTCTATCAATATTAGTTAATGCTGAACAATGTTTTTTGTCATGACAATATACTGTAATTCTGAGACAAAGAAAAACTGGTAACAACTAATACATATATATGTATAAATGGGAGGGTCTTGTTTTATCCTTTTGATTCTGCAAATAACTGGAGTAGCTACATGAGTGCTACTACACTTCAATCATAAGTAGAGGAAAAGTGTATGGAGGCATACATTAGAACTCTGATATATCTTACTCATACGCTTAATTTTGCTGCAGGACCCATCAAAAGTTTAAAATCTCCCTGATAATGAAGAAAAATTTCCACCCACAATGATTCTATAAGCTCAAAAGGGAAGATAATTGTCCTGACTTTAGTTCAACCCCAACAAAGAACACTGATTTGGGCTTGTTGTATTCTAGGATAAAATATTATAATTTTGAGGATTTAAGCTAATTTTTAAAGAACTTCACAAACAAAGCAAGAGTCTGCTTAGATGCATCTAGAGGGTGAGAGTACCATTTCCTTATCTCTTGTTTTTTTTCCCCTCTTCATGACCTATTTCTCTGTATTCTCATAACAGGGAGAGAATTCCCTGGCAAAGGCCATTGCTAAAGATTTCCATGCAAATCTCAGAAAGCTGGCAAAGAGAGAAAAATCTCAGGACAAGAAATGATCTGAGGGAGCTCACTCCTTCTTGGGAGTTCTCCATCTTCAGCCTTAGTTTGAGTCTCAAAGGCTTGACACCCTATTTCTTGAACTCTTCCTGGCCTTCTCTTTCCATAGCTGTCATTTTGGGGTAGTACCCTGTTTCAAAGTGT
The DNA here is from genome assembly GCA_036184795.1 of Tokudaia tokunoshimensis. Classification (NCBI taxonomy): domain Eukaryota; kingdom Metazoa; phylum Chordata; class Mammalia; order Rodentia; family Muridae; genus Tokudaia; species Tokudaia tokunoshimensis. The sequence goes on along the minus strand of BTHU01000001.1, from coordinate 66,901,816 downwards.
TTGGCCATGTAGGAAAAGAAAAGGAGACAATTTTGCCTTCCAACCCAGCTAATCCACTCTTCCAATGGTCTTGCTTGGTCTGTGTGTCCTATGTATTACACAAGGACATTGGAATCAGGATCCAGATGATGTCATTAGTGCCTTCTCAAATTTCACTCTACATCAAAACTGTTCCTTTCTTCTGTTACCACACCCAAACAAGAAAACTGTCTTCTTCTGAAGATATTTTCACTTATTTTTTAGATGAAAAAAATATGTTGCCTTGGAAATCAGTTTTCAATGAGACTCCTGATTTGATAACAAAAAATACCCCAGGGTTAGTGATTCACTTTGCCATCCATTCTCAGAGCTGATTAGTATCAATACATGCATTTCTAGGGAGTCTATGCAATGTCTAATGCATTATCAATCTCAAAGTATAAAAAGATTCTATAGTGTCATAAAGGCATTTGATAAAGGACTCCCACAGTCTGCTTCCATTACAGTCATTCTTCTGTGATGTTACATTTTACCTGTGACAAAACTAAGGTTTTTGGAAGTTAAGATAACTTTTCAAGATCATCAACTATAGGAAAATTAGATATGGGATCCAGTCGAGATAATTCCAACCTGATCGTCTTTCTATTACCTATAATCCATTGTTTAACCCCATAAGGAGATGAAGTTACTTCTAGTGATTCAGTTGGGAGCCTGATAGAAAAATACCACTGAGAATACACACTGAGATGAGGTTTAAACATTTCTGCAAAACTGTAAATATCATGATTCTGGTTTTTTAAATGCTATGAATAGTTTGAGGCAATCTCCCTCAGAAGTATAGGCTAACATTTCACATTTATCTCAATCAGTTAGGTTTTCTCTGGGAGAAGACAAATGTCATGCCTGCTATTGCCTGCAGAGTTCAAGTTTCCTTCTGTGATGAGCTGTCAGTACCACTGCATGAGCCATACCTCAGTAACTTCTGAATTTTTCTCTCTCCATTCTCACCTAAGTAATTGTGAACTACAGCAACATCATAAATAGACTTAAGGTATTCACTTCAGAAAATTATATACAATATAATTTTTATTATCTTGACCATTTTAAAGAGTATATGGAGTATCCAGGAATGGTGGGGGCAGACGTCTAATAGCAGGACTGGAGAGGTGGAGACAAGAGAATTGTTTGAAACAAGCCCAGGCTCTTGGACAGAAGGCTACATAACATAGAAAGACTCTGTCACAAAACCCCACGTTGTACTGTAGAGTACTGTCTCACATGTTCTTAGAGTCACCTGATTATGTAACAGTTGTATATAACTTTTTTTATCTTAAAACTGTCCTCATAGCTTCTTGTGCTTGAAAAGTTATAATCCTTTATGGTATAGGTGTTCCCAATTTTTCTACAAATCTGTGTTAATATCTCAAACTCCTTAGAGAAGTACCTATCATTTGTTGAACAAGTGTTTGCTGAATGGAATTGTTCATTCCTTTTGCGGAAGTGGAAGGAATAGGTAGGTTTTAGCATATTGAGATACAGAAATATTTGCTAGATGTAACTTCTTTCATTATAAAGCATTATAAAACCAGGTTTAAGGACAATTACAACAATATTGTTTGTTTGATACAGTTTTGTAGTCAAGAATGCTACGAGATTTTAATTGAGTTATACATACACACAGTTATACCATTATACACAGTAATGATGACCACATATAGAATCAAATTCTATTGGAAGCAACAATGGAACACAATCAACTTTGCCTGAAGCTTCTCAGCTTAGGATGGGATCTCGAGGATATATAATGAGAACTAAAATTTTATACAAAACACAAAGGCATTCAAAGTTCACAAGTTCATGGCCTGCCTTAATTATACAGTAACCTGGACATGAGGAAGAAAAGAAAGCACATGTGTAGCCGAAATTAATCACAAGAAAGAAAAGTAACCATGTTGTCTTGGTGACTGCTGAAATATGACCCTGTTGCCCTACATAAACACAAAGAAATATCTTTTCAAATTTCATGTCTGTTCATTTCTTGGTAAGATATTCTTTGGCTAATGTAAAACACCTCTCTCTTATGTATCTAGAAGTTACCTGAAAAACTAACCCTGATATTAAGAAACTGGACCTGATGTGAAAAACACATTGCCAAGATGTTCACCTAACAAGGGAGATTGAACAATTCTGTTGGGCTCACAGCTTTATAGGAGATTCTGAGTCATCTTAGTCATCTTTCATTTCTACAGATACTTGGCTAGTTGCTAATGCTGGACTCCTTTGGGTGGTTTATGGTGGTGACTAAGAAGGGAGGCTATTAGGAATATGGCCTCTGATATGACATCTGTTCCTTACTCTTCTTAGCTCCTTGCTTCAATGTGATCTATTTGAGAACACTCTGTCTGAAAACTAAACAAAACAACAAAACAAACAAAAACCCCTTATCCTCTGTCAACAAACATTCCTTCCTTTATCTTTAGTGAGAATAGAGGCAGGAGCAAGGCTACTAGCTGGGAGTTCTATGGCACCATCTAGTCTATGTCAATTTTATTTGGAGCATTTTGTCTCTATCTTCAGGATTCCTTCTCCCTAATCTTAAGGTTAAATGTCCATTCAACACTGGATTCAAATAAATAAGCTTTTTGTAGCTACAATAATCAGATCCAAGAAGGTGCTATGCACCTTATTGGAAGCAGTTCCATGGCTTAGGAATGTCAAGGTATCTTCCTCGTATCTTCTTGTATGTCATATAACATTCTACACTGATTCTAATCAGTGAATAACAGCTATACTACAGTTACTTGCCTATGTATCTACAGTCCATGATAATCTGGAAATCAGATGGAAACATATTTATGTGTTGGACATTTCAGTGCCTATATGACACAAAAATCAGAGATCCATATCTGTGAGTTTAACAGATTTGACGTTAAATTATTTAATCAATGTTCTGGTCTATCTAATCAATGACCCCACCAAGCAGAAAATGCATGCAAATGTCTTTGTCTTTCTTCAGTTACTGCTGTCTCTCATGTGAATGGATTAAAATTAAGAAGTCTTGCTAGGGTCTGCATAGCACATTAGACCTTAGTGTGTGATCAGAACCATCCGGAAGTGCCCAGAATTCAGAGGAGCATAAACATTCTTGATCCAGCACAGGAGATTCTCTGACAGTCTGGAAGGTAACGCTGTGTCGGCAGAGCAGATCACAGTTGATCCAGAAGTTGGAAGTTTGCCGAGTTCTCATAAATAAAAATCTGTTTATCTTTTGTTGAACAAAAAGTACTCTACTCTCCTTTCCAACTAGCAGACTGGGTTGGCACAAGACAGAAGAGAGACAAAGGAGAGAAATATGGAGATAGAAATAGAGGGGGAGAAAGATAAAGGGGGGTGTAATATAAATCCAAAGTCAGGGAAGGGCAAAATATGTTTGAGTGCTTCTGAGTTCTTGATACCATGACATCTTACATCTAGAAGATGCAACCAGAAAACACATTGCACAGAATATGAAAGAGGTTTGCTATTTAAGGCTTAAAGCTATGCTGTGAAGTAGATTTAAGATCAAGAAATAATGCTGTTTTTACACCAGCCTGATACATAGGAATTGCTAAAGTTGCTTCTGTTAATTGTACAGAAAAGCAGCATTCTCTGTTAAATCTCATTTCCTTCTGTCACCTAAGCTCTCCAAGGCTCGAAAAGCAAATCTTTACTTTTATCTCCCTTAATGTTCACCCAGAACACTACATAGTCAGTTGACTGAGGGACTTTGCTGAGAGAAAACTTCTTTGAAAAAGAAGTTATTTCGCAAACAGGAAAAACCTATTTCAGGAGAAGTGTAGAGTCAGTGAGAATATGAAATAAATAACAAATCTGCAAAGGAAGTGATGATTCCTAGGAAATATGTGAATTCAACCCAGAACACAAAAAATAACCAACCGGGTGAAGGAAGCAGGCTCAAGAAATGAACTGTGGAAAAGGCTTTCATTTCCTCTCCAACCAGGTCTGCCACAGTTGAGAAGAACTGCCGGTCTTCTCGTGTTAAGTAACATGTTATTTGTATAGTTTGATCATTGTAGGCATTTTACTTATTTGAGGCCTGTGAGTATAGAGCTGGCATTTTTCCAGCTCCTTCCTATTTTCCTCAGTCGAAGTGTGGCCTTAACCTGTGTCTAGCCATGCCCTGCACCTGCAGCAGCCTTCCCACCTTGCTGCATTTCAGAGATTAACAAGTAGGTAAAGCAGGGGGTGGGGGGGTGTTATGTATAAAGTGGAGGCAGACAACAAGGAACAGACAGAAAGAGGAGATGAAGACTCCTCAGTGTAATGAACAGGTCAGCTCACTGATTCTTTTCTGTGTGCTCACTTCATTAATTTAAAATAAAGTCTTGAATGGCATTTTGACTAGATCAGGGTTCTCTTTCTTTTTTCTCAAATATGATGGGAAAGAAGGAATATGGAAAGAGAAAGGGTGAGACAGATATTACATAATTTTCACTGTTTCTCTCCTGAGTCTCCACTGCACTGCTCCTTCCTTTATAAATCTTTCAGGGGGCAACATTTCTGTGACTATTTTCTTGATGTTTCCTTGCCCCATGGACTGACACTTGTGTAGGAACAAGGCTCCTAATTCTTTTGTTCAACCCTGACTGCAGTACCTGATATGGAGTGGGTCCTCACTAAATGTTGAATGAATTGTCTGGCCCAGTCTGTCTGCAAATCTATTATTCAAAGACTTAAAAAAAAATAGGTCAAAGCTTACTGACCTCTCTCTGACTCTGTCTGTCTGTCTCTCTCTCTCTCTGTCTGTTGTTTGTCTGTCTCACTCTTTCTCTTTCTCTCTCTCCTCTCCACCTTTTAGGAAAATAAGCATCACGCAACCATGCAGGCTAGCTCAGTGAACACTTGAAAGAAGTCTTTTTTTTTTTTTATCAGATTTGGAGCAGAATATAAGCAAAAACACTGGAGTGAGAGATGAACCACTCTTCCAGGCACTTCGTTTGAATTTTTTTCAGACAAACTCACGACTAAAAGGAAATACTTGCCTGCTTTTTGCCACAAAGAACAGGACAAGCCAGGATGTTAATTAAATTACAAATCAGCTGTCTGTTTGCAGCTGACAGAGCTTTGTGTGCTTCCAAGCAACGTCAGATATTTTAAACCCTCTGTAATTACCTACAGTGGAGAAGCTGCCAGGAAGGATGCCTTCATGAATATTTAATGGATCTCAAGATTCTTTTTAAAGCACGGATGATTTGAATAATCAAGAGAGACCCCACTGTTACTTTGGGCTGCCCTCCCTCTGTCCAGAGAAGATTCTAGATCAGCAGATCACACATAGGTGAGTAGCAATCTCAGGTAAGCAGGCAAAAACATACCTAAGTGTATGAATGGAAGAACGAAAGTCGGGGATGATAAATATTAATATGCTGATAGTGGCTATGTCCAGGTGACTGTTAATTCCATACTTGAGTTATATGTATTATTTAGATATTACATAATTTTCAGAAGTTTAAAAAACAGAACATTTAAGCATGATTAAGCATTGGTGCTGAAGAAAAGAAGGCCCAGTGTATTTTGTGCAAGGGAATGACATGCTCTGGCCCTAGGAAATTCTCATTCAAGTTCAGCTTAGTTAATGTGGGGGCTGGATGAAGCTTGGAGACCAGGTTAGTCACTGCCAGCTTAGAAATAGAGGAAGGAGAACCCACTAGTGGATTTACTGTGGAGGATCAGCTCTTGACGTCAAGTGGCTCCAATACTAAGCCATCAAAGTGATGATTTCAGAAAGAGCCCAGCAATTAGTTTGCCCTTTTGAAGCAAAACTTCAAATACTATCTGAGTAATGCTCTGTGGCTCACTGCTACTGGATTCATTGGAGAACAGTAAGATCCCGTGGGCAGTCTCTGTCTGACTCAACCCACCAGCTGCGAGTCTGCAGCATCAGTGAGAGGCACTCACCACAGAAGAGAGAAGCTGACACTTCTCCGGAAGCTTTGGAGCCCATGAAAAGAAGAAATGTTCACTTTGGTGATTGATATGCTCAAACAAATAGTGGCAAATCCCTGCACCTCAGAGTCCTGGGATTCAATTCTCTTTCTACCATTAACAAGCAATATGTCTTTGGGAAACTGTGGAAGCTCTCTGAAACTAACTCATGCTTTATAAAACTCAGGGTTGGGACATGGCAGTTAGTGCTATAGGAAACCAATGAGATAGTAGGAATAAATGTTTTGTAACCTAGCACTGTGTTGTATAAGGTCATTTTTATACAAGTTTGTATTACACAGTGAACATGTAGCCTCCTATACTACTGTATCTCCCTCCCTCTGCAATTCTCCCCCTGGTTTCATTTATAATACAATACAGATTTTATACATCAATATAAAATATTAGAACAACAAATGATGAAAATATGATGTTTGTCTTTCTGAGACTGGCATTAATACAATATAGCTTCAAATGACTGCATTCACTGAGAAGTATGTACATGGGGGCTGGAGAGATGGCTCAATGGGTAAGAACACTGACTGCTCTTCCGAAGGTCCTGAGTTCAATTCCCAGCAACCACATGGTGGCTCACAAACATCCCTTATGTGATCTGATGCTCTCTTCTGGTGTGTCTAAAGACAGCTACAGTGTACTTACATATAATAATAAATAAATCTTTGGACCAAAGCAAGCAGAAGTCCTGAGTGCAATTCCCAGTAACCATATGATGCTCACAACCATCTGTACAGCTACAGTGTACTCATATGCATAAAATAAATAAACAAATCTTAAAAAAAGAAGTATGTACATTTTTGCACAGGTCCTCACTCCTGGTACATGCCTAGGGACTCTAAGTATATTCCCATTTTTATATCAATATCAAACAAGTACCACTATTAGAGGAAATCCTACCTAGTGCATCGTAGGTAGGCCTTGCCAGTAATAGTGGTAGCTGACATCCATTAGGCTATAATAGACATTTCAGAACAGTTAGAAAATAGCACAAAAACCACTTGAACACAGGCATACTGGCATGCCAAGAATGTGATCTCATCTCTTTTTTAACCTATCTAATGCTGTGACCCTTTAATGCAGCTCCTCGTGTTGTGGTGAACTCCAACCATAAAATTATTTTCATTGCAACTTCATAACTGTAATTTTGCTAATTTTATGAATTGTAATGTATCTACTTCTTCCAGTGGTCTTCGGTGACCCTGTGAAAGGGGCAGTTCACCTTCAAAAGGGTTGTGTCCCCACAGGTTGAGCAACACTAAACGTGCAGTAGGTGCTTTTCTATTTCTTTTAAATGTAAGGGATTCATATCTTCTCTGATCATGCTTGCATCCTCTGCCTATGATTATTAGGTATGCTCAGAACTTATGTATGGAGTTAGTTTGGTTCATGCACAAGCCTTCCAACCATATCTGATACCCCAGAATGAAATCACCTAAACCTAGCATAGCTCCTGGACTCTTTTGGGCAGGCTATGTGCCTACGTCAAGTGTATTCCAGGTATCCATTTGCTTGTGTTTCCTCTGTGACACTCATAGACTAGCATTCATTCAACAAAATATATATTATCAGTGGTCACTAAATTTAAAATTTCAGGAATGCAGAAGTTAATACAAAGGAAGAACTGGGAACAATTGGGTTCATACTTCAGGTGAACTAGTTTGACTCTTTGTTTCTTTGTCCTCAGCAGGAGTTCTAAGAAAGCAAGCCAGCCAGCCAGCCAGCGAGCAAGCAACCGAGAGAGGGAGAGAGAGAGAGAGAGAGAGAGAGAGAGAGAGAGAGAGAGAGAGAGAGAGAGAGAGAGAGAGAGAGAGAGAAAGATGTGTGTTATTCTTGATCTTCCCTCTCTCTCTGCCCCCACAGTGTGCACATGTGCGTGTGTGTATGCGTGCGTGCATGTGTGTGTGTGTAGGTAGGTAGGTAGGTAGATGTTCACCTGAGGGAGGTGTCTGAAAAGACCAGAGGTATTGCATTTCCCTGGAACTGGAATCATGGGCACTTATGAGCTTTCCTATCTGAGTACTACGAATCAAACATGGGTAACCTGCAAGAGCAGTTCACACTTCTTACCACTGAGCCTTCTCCTAGGACATCATCATGCTTTCTTTACCAGTGTGCATCATCCTGTACAATGGGGAAAATACCAAAGCCAGAGAACACAGGCTCTCTTAGTTTTCTATGGTGAAAACGATGTGGTCCATTTGGTGTTCTGACCTCTGTCCCATAGTTTCTATGAGACATAGAAATGTTGAATGTTGGAAAATGGAAGGTCCAAAGATGAAGGTGAAACTGTAATGCTGGCAATAGATTCCAAATAAAAAATAGTTTTATAAATAGGCCATTATATAGATGTCAGTATTGCCACAAATAAATTTCTTCTTTATGATGATATTTAAATATTTTCCAAAGAAAACAATATGTAATGTAATGTCTTTGGGAATGCATTTTCTAACTGATTGAGATGTACAAGTAGGTAACTGAATGATCTACTGAAAGGAATGATTTTGTGTGTACTAAAAGTCTTTAATATATCATCCTCCTATAAAAACTTACATGAGTTTCAAAAGCAGATACTATTTTATTTCCTTTATTTTTCTTTTAGCAACATAGACACAGAAATAAAGTAACTTTTTTATATCACTAAATGGAGTTCCTGGAACATGACTTTCTATCAGAGTGAAGCCAAGTTGATTCTATGGGGCTGAGCGGCCAGGAGAAAGCAGTGATGTGCAGCACAGCCATCCCAGGACCCTTCTGACATGCAGTAAAAGAACCTCACATCAGTCATTTGGAGTCCATTTCAGCAGGGATTCTCGCTCTCTTCTTGGTTCATTTCCACTGTTAATTCTCCCAGCAGGCTCTCATTTATCTCCCAAGAATACCTGAGTTTGCCCCTGCTTCCCTTTCTAAACACAGTTTGAGCCTTTTTCTACCCACCCAGCTTCTCTTCTCTACTTCTTCTTTTCACATCTCATCCCCCTCAAAGCACAGTTAAACTGTCCCAAATTATTTACAACCTAAGTAATTAAGTCTCTTCTGGAGCAATGCACTTGATATGCCCCCCAGAGGCCTTTTGCCATCTCTTCACTTTGGGGATCTGATAGGGTCATGTCACTTCTCATGAGCCTCCAGGCTCATTAACCACTTCACTCATTAGAGTGGAATGGGACTTGGGGTAAAGCTCACAACAAACTTGTGCACATACATAATGTTTTTGCTTTCTGTTGTTTTGGTTTTTGTCTATTTATTTGACTGTATGTTTTTCTTGGACTGATCGTAAGACCTTGCAATGCTGTGATAAATATTTAATAAATGCTAAATAAATGTTTGTTGAATGAATAAAACCATCCAGTAACTACTTTTTGACTGATATCTCTCCGTCAACCAAACCACTCAACAATCCCTTGATGTTTCTTTAAATAAACATGTGACTATATCAAAACCTTCCAGAAGTTTCCTGCTATTCAAGAATAAAGCACAGGTACATTGGCACTGTATACACTGGGTCTCATGCTGAAGTTCAAATTCCTGTGTTCTTTTAGAGACAAGTTATCACTATGTAGTCCAGAGATGGGCTGGAACTCATTACTAACAAATCAAGTCAAGGTTTGAACTCTTGATCTCTCTGTCTCATCTTTTACAGTGCTGGAATTGCCTCTCCCCTCCCCCGCCCTTCCTCGATATTTCTTTGTATTAACACTCCATTCAAACTAGCTAAGAGGCTCTTTTCCCAAAGCCATTTGTTATTTCCTACCTCCTACCTGTTGTTCTTCTTGATGTTTAAATAGGGTTCTCTAGATAGTGGGTTGGTGTATGAATTTTTGGCTTTGTTGTTGTTATTGTTGGGTTTCTTTGTTTTATATAACAATTCCCACCTCTTTCTTCCCAAATGGTGGCTTCTCAACTCTTTGTTTTGCCTTACTTTGGCAGGGAAATCGGCCAATGCTGAGTTTGTAGTGTTAGATTCATCTCCCCTTCCACTAAGTACTTACAATGAGTGAGTAAGTCTGGCAGTATTCAGAGACAACTCAGGATCCAGTCCTCACTAAGCTCCCTCTTTGGCACATGTGACTGAAAATTGTCAGTCGGGACAATTTCAGAAATTCTATATTTAACACATATATCTCCAAAATGATGAAAATACTTAATAAAGCATGTAATGTTCCCACAGAGGTACATTTAACCTAGTACTGAGGTTATAACAGGGCGGTTTCCTCAAGAGTACGACACCTCAGATGACACCTCAGATGGCACCTCAGATGACACCTCAGATGGCACCTCAGATGACACCTCAGATTACTCTTAAAGAGCAAGAGCTGGCACCAAGCCAGCAGGTCCCAAGTTGTGTAAATGAGTGATAGAGCATAATTTTCCTTTTCAGAAACCAAGATGGTGGTAGATAGGTCCTTATATTGGGCTCCATGAAACTTCTTAGTATGCAGTCATAAAAGTTGTATTAGAATGAAATTAAACTTTACTTTAGAGTAGTTTCATCCCTGTTACAAACTCAACAGCCTCTTAAAATTTCCAATGTTTCAGCAAACCTTGAAAACTTGAGAGAAATATGTATTTTAAAAAAATGAAATATTGTGGATAAAATCTAATATCTAAGTGAGATCTGTATGATTAGAGTATTTTATACATTGTGTGTTCATAAACTAAAAGCTCCCACCAGGCTAATAAAATTCACCTAGTGTGTGTTCCCAACATCACAAAAAATTTATCTCTAAAATCCATGAACTTCTGCCCTCTCCTCAAACATATTATGGACCAGGTAGTACATAGTTATATTACTATTTTTTCATTTCTCTTCATCCTTCTATCTATTGAGTAAATGCTTTATCTGGCACACAGAATTAGTAAGCACAGTAGAACTTCCCAAATGTAATATTCTTTGTCTTATTTTTCTTTAGTCCTCCCTAATTTGATTAAACTTGTTTAACCATGAGGGAAGAATAATCTAGGTTAGGAGTGGTAGTCATGAGTTACTTGGATTCAAAAAGTACATAAGAAAAAATATTTTTTTGTGTATAGAACTTTAGTTGTCAAAGTTATAGAAAAAAACAAAAGACAAAAACCTTGTTTAACAAATTAAAGGAATGAGAAGATACTCCAAGAGAGTCCCAAAGTAGACTCTTGTTCATTAGAAGATGTGGGGATATTGTCCAAAGGGAAGGAATGGTACTGAAGAGGATACCTCTTGGGAGCAGTTGGGTCAACTGCATTAAAAGAACTCAAGGTTTTTTCATGTGTGCCAGGGTTAGGAAAGACTTCAATATGAGCCCAATACTGATGCAGTGTGCTGATGAGGGGTGAGTGAAGGCAGATGACTGTGAGGCAGGAGAGCTTCCCTGGAAGCAGGTTGCATAGATGTGCTTCTGGGTGTGGAACTTAAGGATGGAAAATAGCACCCTGAAGAGATATGTGCAGGAGGAGTCACAGTAGCCAAGAGAGAGGAGCAACTCTGGTATGTGTGGGTTGATAAATGGATATATAAATGAAGTAAAAACATGTGGATGAGGAACTCTCATTCAGAGTTAGAATCAATGGATAACACCTTCTTCAACACAGATGAACCATGGGGATAGTAAAGTGAGCCAATAGACAAATAGCAAGAGACAACTGCTGCATCATTTTACTCATGTGCTGTAGCAGGAGTGGTAAAATGAACAGACAAGGTTAATAGAATGATGACTACCAGCATCTGGAAGAGGGAAATGTGGAGAGTGAGTTGCCTTAGAGTTTCAACGTGGATATAATTAATGCTTCTGAATAATGCATCTGAAATGGTGAAGATGGTAAAGATCTCATGTTACGTGGTTTCTACCACAATGTAAAAAACAGCTCACTCTATCTGTTGAGCATAGAAGTGGGGTAGAGTAGTTGGGACTACTTATAGATATGTTACAGTCTTCAGGGCACTGAGATTTGCCTCTGTCCAACTTTAAGGAAGGAGAATTCAATGAGAGCCTAAGTGGTTTCCTGCTTTGGGACAGAAACCTTTCAAATGCTCACACATCTTATTCCTTTAAATGTCCCACATCTTTTCTCAGAACAGATCAAAAATAATTAAAAAAAAAAAGAAAAAGAAAAACTGTTAGTAGCTAGTGACTAAATCAGCTCCTTCTTGATGCCATCTATCACCTGAGAAAAAAGAGGAAGGGGTCTGGGGCAGGTGGGCATTGGGAAGCTCTAGGCTCAGGTCAAGGACTCTGTGAGCAGTGGGTTCTGGAGCCCCTGAGGCAGTCATTTCATGCAAATGGTCACTATTTTTTCTTAATGAATCTGAACATCTGTGTAATGCTGAGTTAGAAACCTTTCTTCTTGACTCATGGTTCTGTTTAGATTCACAGGAAGAGCCTTAAATGGTTAAAACCATTGAGAACAGATGGAAGAGCCCCAAGTTCCCAGATTATACAGGGAGAAGCCCTCGAGTTTCAGAAAACAAGTACTTCATATTGTGGTAAAAATCAATTGAGATTCATTATAAAATGATTCATGTGTTTATAACAGTCCTCCACAGATATATAAGCAACAGAGAATAAGATAACATAAAAATAAGTATGCTCAACAGAGGCCCCTTCACACTTGAGGGGTGTGACCTTCAACAGAGGGTCTTCACACTTAGTCTTAACTCTTTAGTTTTATACTGAATCTATAAATGTCTACTTATGCCAATGTTTTATTATATTGGTACATATTTATGGCATATCTGTGCCTTTTTATATTTTAATTTTTATTAATGTATTTATATATGTGCACTCATGTACACACACATACACACACACACACACACACACACACACACCTTGCACTGGTGCCTGCTGAAACTATGAAAAGGAATCATATCACCTGTAGCTGGATTATATGTGGTTGTGATCTTCCTGACAGATGTGCTAGAAATTGAAATTGGATCTTTTATGAAAACAGCAAGAATTTTTTAAAGGTTTATTTGTTTTATGTGAGTACACTGTGACTGTCTTCAGAGTCACCAGAAGAGGGCATCAGACCCCATTACAGATGGTTGTTGGGTACTAAACTCAGGACCTCTGGAAGAGCAGTCAGTGCTCTTAACTAATGAGTCATCTTTCCAGCCCTGAAAGAATTTTTAATGGCTGAGACATCTCTCTAGCCTCAATTGAAATGTCTTAAATCTGAAATTTCTACAATGAAGAATAAACCTCTCAAGGGATTCTAAACTGTCTTATGGATTTTCCAGACCTGTAGCCACAAAAGACAACTATCTGAAATAGTTACATACTGTCATTTTCAGAGTTTCTATTGCTATGATCAACATAATGAGCATAAGAATTGTAGAGAGGAATAGCTTTACTTTAGCTTACACTTCCACATATGAGCCTATCATCAAAGGAAGTCAGGCAATGGGACAGAAACCTGGAGACCGGAGTTGACACAGAGGTCACGAAGGGTTGCTGCTTACTGACTTGCTCCTAGGGACTTGCTAAAGGTGCTTTCTAATAACGCCCAAGACCAATAGCCTAGGTGTGGCACCTTTTACCATTAGATGGGCACTCACTCACACAACTATCACTACTTTAAAAAGATTCAGGAGCTATCTGACAGGCCAGTCTGGTGGAGGCCTTTTACTCAATCGAGATTTCCTCTTTCAAAATTACTCTAACTTGTGTCAAGTTGACATAAAACTACTTCTCTCTCTCTCTCTCTCTCTCTCTCTCTCTCTCTCTCTCTCTCTCTCTCTCTCTCTGTCTCTCATACACACACACATATATACATATAGATATATGTATATATATACAGCACATAAAAATACAGCACACACAGAGATAATAGATTAGATTAGATTAGATAGATAGATAGATAGATAGATAGATAGATAGATAGATAGATAGATAGATAGATAGATAGGCAGGCAGGCAGACAGACAGACAGACAGACAGAAGGATGGATGTTTCTCTGAACCTTGACTAATATAGATTTTTTAAACCCATGTTTGTAAATATGTCTAAATTTGTCTGGTTCAAGCTTGTACATAAGCAGAATTGTTGTAGCTAAATTTCATAATATTACATAATGTTACAGAGTTCACTCATGTTGATATGTGTAAGTCTAGTTAATTTCTTTCAAATTTTGTACAAGATTTCATTATTCAGTTTACAATAATGCTCTCTCTCTCTCTCTCTCCTCTGCTGAGAACATATGTACTATTTCCATGAATTTTCCCTCAGGAATAACAAAAGTTTAAGATGACTTCTGCAATATTCCTGCCTGTGTTTCTCGGTGCATGTATGGAAGAGTCTCTTTAGGCATGTGTCAGAGGGTGGAATTCTGACAATCAAATTTCTGTGGTGTAGTTGGACAATGTTGGCTGAGACATTGTTTCTGTTGAAATCTGTGGTTACTGGTTACTTCGTACTCTCAGTAAAACTTGGTATTATCAGACCAGTGAGATGACTCATAGGGTAAAATCTCCTTCTATATAAACTTGGAAGCTTATGTTGGTCACATGATTCCATGATGGAGACCTCTGGGGAAAGTTGTTCTCTGACCTCCATAAATGCGCCATGTCAGGCTTGTTCCTTATTGCACTCACACATCATAGACCCAAATGCATACACTGATAAATACAAAATTTTAAAACTGGCATTATCCAGGAATAATATCTGTAACCCAGTTAATATAAAGATTAAGACACTTGAATCAACACATGAAATATATATGGGTTTGAGAGAGCAAAATATCATCAAAGATAGTTTGTGATTATCTTAGTAGTTACTGATATTTATCTAGGAGTGATCTTTCTGCTAACTCTTTGTCTCAAATATTTGTGATATATATTTCACTAACTGCTTTGGGTTCGGTTTGCCTACAGCATTAGTTCTTCTGTGGACAGGATCCGCCTTTGGCCACAAGGTGGCGAGCGAAGCTCGTTCAAATGAAAATCTCCACACAGTTCTAAATGCACGGGAGTTAGCTAAAAGGGTTATAATCAATAGATTTCTTTTATGAATGTGGTACACATGCTGCCTCTTTCTTACACATTTTAATCTCTTTGTATAATACCCATCCACCTCTATCTCTCTTCTATAGGAAAATAAAGGTCTGTCTCCTCCCTCCCACCCCTTTGTTGACCTTTGGAGCCATCAGTGATCACTTGCTTTCTCATTTCTTTTCTTCATATTTCCGCACACATCACAGATTCCTTGTCCTCATGTACAGAGCCTTCTTCATCCTGCCGTGACTGTGAATTCTCAGAGTTTCCTTTTCTTTCTCCTTTGCTCCTAGCACCCACCACCACCACCACAACTGAGTTCTTCCACTTTTCAGTTCCTAGGATACTTACTGCCCAGTTGTGCTTAATTTCTCCCCGATTGATATACCTTGATATTCACACTTCCATGAAGGGCACTGACTTTGAACTTCTGCTTTGTTCCTGTTTCACTGACTTGCAAACTTGAATCTATGGCTTTGCTATAGTCCATACAAAGACTTTTCGAAGTACCCTCTCCTAACATGTTTTCAAACACAAATGAACTGCCACGATTCAGTAAAGAATTATTATTATTATTATTTTACATTTTCATCTGTCTCTTTTCAAATGGTTTCTACTATAGAATAGCATCTACTACCTATAAGGTGAAAAGGCAAATGTATTAATTTTGAACAATATATGTAGTAATTAGCCAAGTACTTATAAAAATTGTACTTTTCCTTATTATTGTCATTATAGCCAAATCACTTAAAAGTCATTTAAAATAAAGTGTGGTGTTAACAAGAGATAGAAGGTGATGCTCCTGTCCTTCAGCACAAGGAAGCTAGAGATGGCATAGCTTGGGAAGTAATGTCGCTGCAATGTATGCATACAAGAGTCATTATAATATACCAATATAATGAAGTAGTTCACTTAATGACTATGCTTAAATAAATAATCAGACTCAGCCTTTGGCAAGAAATGCCACAATTCAGTTGAGTACTCAAATATTTCTCTCAGCAAGCATACTATTGATTTCCCACCAAGGTTATAATTTAACAAACATGTAATATTGATTTGTTTTTTAAACTTCATTCTAGAGCTGTGGGGATCTCAGTGGAATTGTAATTCCTTGTAATTAAAAGCTTTCAAAATGCAAATACACGCCATAAGGCACGGGGCACCATATGCTTCACTGTAATCAAAGCACAAACTTCACCTCCTAAGTTCTGAAAATATAACTCTTTGCTGATCGGAATTTTTTGTTATGCCTTTCATTGACACTTTTGGTTAACTTTTATAAGCTTTTGAATTCTATTTTTAATTTTAAATTAATTAAATTACAGTTATTGAGTACCTGTCTGGAACAAGGCTGAGACTCAACAAGCTGCTTTTGACGGATGTCTTCTTCTACTCATTTTTAGCCATCACACTGATGGAGAACTATGCACTGGTAAAGACAGATAAAGGTAGATATTTGCATACATAAACTTGTAGGAAGAAGAACCTAGCTCCAAAAGATTTATCACCGTGGACTTAGCCATCTTGCATAATGGTGGGAAACTCACGGGGAGAAATTAGTCTCAACACCCTTTACAAATTCTTTTTAAGATTCAGAGAACATCAGCTACAGAGCTATATATAATCTGAGCTCCAAATCTACGGGTGTCATCTTTTAAGTAAAATGCAGTAGGAAGGCTACACAATATTGATTTCAGCCAATGTTCTTCAATGGAGCAACTTAAGTCAGCATATAAATTGCTTGTGACTATTATTGAATGCTCACAGTGTGCTAGGCACTATTAATTCAGCTGAAACTCATTAATCCAATGACTAACTAGGTCCCCATTAGGAAGGTTCACATTTTACAAATGACCAAGCAAGAGCAAAACACCCAGCTGAAAGGCAACAGAATTGGCAGACACTTTCATCATCTGCTGTTAATTGGAAGAAGTAGAACTTAATTTTATTCAGAAGAATGCTTCATCATGGCCTTGGGAAGTAATGAAGTCTCAGGGGATCTGACTGGACTCCTCTAAGAACTTTCCAGGAGAGGTGGCAGCTTTCTAGAAGGAAGGGGGGAGGCCTATGTGGTTTTGTATTTCAAATTCCTAGAAAAAATGAAATGAGTCTATCTATACTGTGTGCCCAATGATCCAGATGAAGAACGATTAACACCATGATACTATTTTGTGTAGACATGCACAGGTTGCTTGTCTTGAAGCTAATTTATGTACAGGAAAAATGGAAGATTTATTTAGGCAAAAAGACAGGAGGGTTGCTGAATTTAATTTTGAGGGGAGAGGGTACTACTTCAGGTCTGGGTTACTGACTTTGCTGTCAAACAAAACGAATAATGTTCGGGAGCTGGAGTACTCATATGTTTCCAACAGGACTTGATGCTGTGCTTTGGCAATGTTCCCTCATCGCTCATTATTAAATCCAATGATCAACACTCCCACCCTCAGCAATCATTTGCTAGGTACAAATGTTGCGTTCTGTACTTGGCTATGTTAATCAAAAGAATTTTTCCCCTTCTTTCATGGACTTGGTAGTCTGGTTGGGTGTGCATATATTAAATGCATGAGTATACATAGTTACCCTAGTAAAATAACAGGTTAGTAGAAGAAAGCACACACTGCATTCAGTGTACATTGCCACTAAGTAGTAAGGCTCAATAAGGATCATACGAATTGACAGGGACAGGTGATAATAAATGTGACAGCTGCTTCTATGGGTGCCTATTCTATCTGCATGAGACCTTTTTGTATAATTTATTATCTTACATATCTGAGACTCTCATAGTATTCTATCATAGATAAGGACTCTTGCTCCTAAGGACTCCATGGTGGCATATACCACCACACATAATAAATTGGTTGGTTGTAGCATGACAGTTGTCATTGTTTCAGTCTATATTATAAGACATAGGACAAATGTCACCTTGCTTCTGAAACTTTTCTTATGACAGCCAACATCCCCTCTTCCAAGTGTTTCAAACATCTGGCTTAAATCCTAATAATTTGAAAGGTAGTTGATCTATTCATAAGTCTGACTACTCACTGAACTGGGATCTTCTTGAAGAAGCAGATCATTATGTTCTGTGTTTGATTTCTTTAGAGTCACTGAATCTAGGAGTTCAGTGCTTGACATTTATAGGTCCTCAATAAATATTTACCACATCATCAGTGAGGAAGATAAAATTTGCTCTTACATCCTACAACAAGAAGGCAATATATACTAGAAAGTATGGGTAGCATTTCACTTGAAATGCTCAGGAAATATTTGAAAGATAAATTATTCATTAAAACATTCTAGATGAGAACATATACCTGATTCACAATACATACCAATTTGCAAACTTACAATGGACTTATTTTCTTGCTTGCATTGATGAATATTATGAATGTAAAACACAGTAATAACTGGGTTTCAACTGTACAAAATCTATGTGGATAATAAAGATGTGTACTTGTGTACTTTTACCAATCACAGTAAAAAATACACATTAATAAAGATACAAATTCAAGTGTTATTGGAGATATCTATGAGCTAAGATACTCCTTCACTGATCTTCCAGCTGCAGAAGGACCCGTTTAGGTATGATAACTGTCACTGGCTGAGCAATGGTTATATCCTGTTCCCCTAACTCCTAAATAATGCGTTTTTCTCATGGCTCCATAGAACTTTTTTTTATTTATTTTCTAAGTTTTTTTATTTACATTCCAAATGATTTCCCCTTTCCCGTTTCCTCCCTCCCCGAAAGTCCCATAAGCCCCCTTCCCTCCCTCTTTTCCCCATTCAACCCCCTCTCGTTTCTCTGTCCTGGCGTTCCCCTACTTCCAGTCTTTCCAGGACCAGGGATCTCTCCTTCCATCTTCTTGGAAATCTATTGATATGCGAATTGTGTCTAGGGTATTCCGAGATTCTGGGTTAATATCCCCTTTTCAGTGACTGCATACCATGTGTGTTCTTTTGTGATTGGGTTACCTCACTAAGGATGATATTTTCAAGTTCTGACCATTTGCCTAGGAATTTCGTGAGTTCATTGTTTTTAATTGCAGAGTAGTATTCCATTGTGTAAATATACTATGTCTTCTGAATCCATTCCTCCGTTGAGGGACATCTGGGTTCTTTCCAGCTTCTGGCTCCATAGAACTTTTAAAGCACTAGAAAATGTAAAATCACAAGGAGGAAAATATAGGTGTACTTTCTTGGTTTTAGACAACATACTTGGTTTCAGAGGAATAGCCCAGTGCTAACTCTTCAAGTCTGCATACAAACTTCTAAGGATGTTTGTTCCCTATCACTTACTGCTCAGAATCACATAATTATACCATGGTCTTTGGAAATTGTGTTTGTGTCACTTATTAAATACGACTCTAGAAACTACATATGCCTTATCTTACACTAAATTTTGACTGCAAGTTTTTCATGTTGTTGACATTCCTCCAAGAAACAATAATAGTTCATGTGTTTCAATATAGTACACATGTACACAAGTTAATTTTTAGTTATTCAAATTTGGTCACTAGAAGAAATTATTATCTACCTCTTACAAGCCATACCTTATCTTAAATGTGTCCTGTGTGACACCTTTGTAAAAACATGACTCAGATCATGTCACATTCCTAGTGCTGAACATAGTGACTAGTGTGACAGACTCTATTCACGTAGCAAAGGGAGGGAGCATTCAGCTGGCGTTTGCAAGCTTTTCAGGCACATCTGAGGCTGAGTTGTCTTCAAAACCGAAGGATGATGGCAAGTTGAGCGAAAGATCCACATGATTTATGTTTTTCTGATGTGCACCATAAATGTTGACTTTTTGATTTTTTTTTAGGAAAGCCCTGACATTTTTTGAGGCCTCCTTCCAACATAATTATGAGAAGCAAAGACTGAATGACATTTAGACGACAATCCCCCGAGTTGGAAGAAATCATGTTTTTTTTTTCCAGAACTTGCCATTCTAGTTGCAAAGAGCAGTACTGAGAGAGTGCTGCAAAGGTCATAATGTTTCAGCGCATAAGGCAATGTGGTCCAACTGCTAGAGATGCCGTGCATGTTTCAAACTAAAGCATGTTATGTGCACAGCATCCAGCCAGTCTTATTCCTACTCTTGCTCAACTCCTGCACAGTTGGTTGTTACTTCCAGAAAGCCTATTAGAAAGGTAAATGGAGATGATAATTTGTAGAGTACCATTCCTAGCTCAATCTTGGCTCTGACTGCATGATGCTGTGAGACCAGACAAAAGTAATATACCTTCTTTTGGTAGAGATTTCCTCATCACCAAATTAGTTAGGAAAAGATGATATAGCAGTAGCTCTCTGCTTTACCACCCTCACTTGTTAGGAGCATTACATATAATGAAATTGAATATATTGAAGAGACAACAACATGTGATCTCATTCACTTGCTTCTGATATATTTGCTTTAGAGAAACAGAAACTGTGCTGCATATAACACAGTAATAAGAATGTAACGGCCTATTTGATGTAGGTTAGAACTATTTTGAGGGAGCCTACACATGTTGTGACATTCATGGGTGGGTCCCATGTTGTCTGGAATATTTTGAGAGATATTATAATAACTTGAATGCTTGAAAGAATGAGTCAATACCTTATATATGCCATTAAGGAAAAAAGTGTTGAGATCTTTTGATCTCAAAAGCTAGAGAAAGTCGCCATTAGCAATTACCTATAGAGATCTGGACCAAGGTATCTGCAGAACTTCTTTCTATAGAGTGTTTGAAGACACGGCAAATGCCCCAGTAGAGAGATTTGCAACCACCCAAAAGGCCCCAATTAAGAACCTACTATACATTTATTTGAATAAATGGGAAAAGAAAGATGTTGGTTGAGAAAGAATACTAAGACAGAGCACTCTTCAAAAATGCATAAAGGTTTTTTTGCTTTATATATCTCTTCAATGGTGCCTCTATGTCTTATTCTACATATAGCATGATTAATAGATAAATGGATTTTTTTATAAGGAGCTATTCTCGTGGAGTTATACTGATCCATGGCTATGGGTCTCATATTTTCCATAACTGTGAATGGTGTGGACAAAGTATTACCTAGAGTACCTCTTAAGGTTATGAATCAGAGCATTTTTTTTCCTCAAATAGCAGTGGTGGGTAACTGACACAACCATCTGGTGTCACGTCCATGAATTATAGTCATACCACCAGCTAGTCATTAATTATTATATCTAGGTTTGTTTGTAGTTTCTACCCAGTCTAATGAGAGCACTGCACATTGCAACCCTATGACTATAAACGTTGAATTTTCTCTAGTGTAATCTAGTCCATATAACTTTGGGTAAAACATGAAAATTTTGTTCTCTCTTTTTAAGGAAGCTGAAATATATTTCCCACTTTCTTACAACCCTCATGCTTTGTTTAATCACACAGTATTCCTCAATATATTCATTGCTCCTTTTCAACACACTTATCCTAATACTCAACTGTAAAGCACAAGTATTTTTTATTTTTGTGAGAGGAACTAAGAGTAGAAACCGTAGTCAGGTTGTTTAGGTACAAAGGTGACACGTGAAATAGTGCTCGGATGGTATCCTGAACTCAAAATATTCATCATGTGCTTCTCTTAGCTAAAGTGAAATGTAGTGCAGTGATAAACAATAAGACTATTTTGTATTTAAACTATTTATGTATTTACACTATTTGGGTTTAATATATACTTATTTGCTGTACCACACCAGGTGAATTATTAGAGTTCACTGAGGTGATTTTCATCTGTACCTAGGAATAGAAATAATCCTAGCTCAAAGAGTTTCAAAAACAAAATTAGAATACAATATTGTGTAAAAAAAATTATCCAAATCTGTAAGGCACACAGAGCACTATGTATGTCTCTGAAAAAGATGTCTGAGTTCTGGAAGCTGATTACAAAAGCTAAAGCACTGTCTGCACTATGTGTGCTAAAGAATCTGTATGTAGTCAAGGTTATCTCAGAGGACCGCTTGATAGGCTTTGATGCCAGAACTCAAATTCAAGTGGTGATCCCAATGGGTGTTTATGAGAAGAGTACACAGACCATGTGACATTGTGCTGTGGGTTACCTTACATTGTTCTCATGTTGACTTCCCCTATAAGTAAACAACTGCTTTGAGGGCAAAGGCTTCCATTTTAGTACCTCCATATCTCCTATATAAGTCATAATCATCAAGAAATATGACCCATTTAGCAAACATTTAATAATTGAACTGGGCACTGTGAATCACTAACATAACCACTGTTTATATATGAAATTTTCTATGAAAAAAAACACAACTGTCATTCTCTTGCATCTAAGAAAACAAAACTCAAGCAGAAAACGGAAGAATGTTCTTTCATAGAAACTACTAGTTTGACTTTTAGTAAAATAAAATAAAAGCTTTGAGCTTCCTCAGAAGCTACTTCCTATGTGCATGAGTCAAAAAAATGTTTGTATATCCTTTGAATAATATTTCAAATTCTCCTCCCCTCTTACACACATATGCACAGGGACACACACACACACACACACACACACACTCATACACCTCTCTGTCTCTCTGTCTCTCTGTCTCTCTCTCTCTCTCTCTCTCTCTCTCTCTCTCTCTCTCTCTCTCTCTCTCTCTCTCTCTCTGTCTCTCTCACCTGCTCCCTTGCAATGAAACTTTGTATAACAGATATAAGGGAAGAATCTATTGGCAAAAAGTTGGCTGTAGAACTAATTAAAAAGGTAAATTAAGATGCCTACTCCTCTCAGGATTCGAGTTGTTACAGAGAATGTGAGAGGAAATCCTCTATCATCACAGGACAGATCATATCAATAACAGCTTATATAAGAGAAGTGTGTCGAAACTGGACTGTGTAGTTTCAGAATAGCACAGCTGCTTGTACTCAAGAGGAAGGCCACCATGCCTTCATAGTTCCTCTAACCTTGTTCTACTTTCAAGTGGATTGCAGGGTAAATTTTGTCAACTGTGTTCTATAAAAACCCTGATGCGGTCCTCGCTCCAGTCTGCAGAATGAAGAGGGTCAGCTTCGCTTAAGTGATTGGCTTCCTGTTTTTCTTAATTATACAAAATGAGGACAATGCAAAACACAGCTGCTGGGAACTCAGATGTTGCTCAGAGCCTCAAGCACATAACCACTTATTGCTGAGAAACACAGAAAATACTTGCTGGTGCAGGGAGCATAGTGGCGACACGTTTGCAGTGGTGTGCTTACTATAGCTGAAAAAAAATGATTTCGCCTAGGCAAATGAGAGAAGGAAAAGGTACTGCAGAGTACAAGTGGTAGCTTTTGACTTAAACACATGCTTTTCTCGAAAGGACAAACAGGTAGAACAGAAGGAGGGCATGAGGATGTGTATGGAAGAGTAAGTTGATGGGTCATTATGATGACAAAGCATAACAAGCAAAGAGATTATTACTGCTGTATGTATGAAATCTCAAACTAGTCCAGCAAACACACTACAAAGTGCATTACTGCAGTACTCATCAGTGGTTGTGATGAGGATAAGGTGTGGCTGAAGAGAAGCTACATTGATTAACTAGGATTGAGACATAAATAAAGTGCTGATTGGCATTAAAGAAACTACTGATGTATTTGATGAGTTCCCTGGTAGATCCTTATTTATATTTTAAGGATGAGTTCAAGTATTAACTCTTCTAACTGCCTTTCTCATTAGTTGATTAAATAAGACATTTTAGTACTTTCTTACTGTTATCTAGCACTTTTCAAGCAATCAAATTTTATGTTTCTCTACTATACTTTGAGATTTTTGGAAGTAGGGACTATTATTTAGCCATTTTCATAATTCCCCAGCAATCAACCTCATGCAAGTACTTAAAGAGAACACCATAAATGTTAATTGAGTAGATTAATCGATGGAAATAAGCCAGTTGTTGAATGTATATGTATTTTTATGAACTTGACGTCATTATTAGAGTGTGTGTGTAGACACATTCAGCACAATCTATTTTCTCATGCACCTAGTATGTCTGTTAGGTGTGACATGTATGATAATAGAATGTTCCTGATTATCAAATTTGAATTTAAATCCTACTGTAGACCACTGGACATTATTGAAGAGCTGACTTCAATAACACACATGGCTTCCTAATATTCATATTGTATAAAATGTACCAAATGGCCTGGATTGGGCCATACTACCTGATTTCCTTTTTTGTATGTTGATAGGATCCCAAGTTGTGTGCATATAAAGATATAGCAAGAAATTGCTTTTATAATCGTATCAAGCATGGTGATATAAAAATGGAAACCTAGAACATGGGAGATGGAACCAAAATAATTATGAGTTCCAAGTCAGTTTTGATTACACATCAAGATAAATTTCTGGTCAACCTGGGCAAACTAAAAGAAGTAAAACAAATTTTTACCTATGACAGAACTCAAGACAATGTTAGGAAGGATACAAATACACTTGAAAGAATTGCTAATATAGCACTGTCAGTAGTCCCATGTGGTATAGAACAGGTTCTCTATGTTTTAGGTTCCCTGCTGTTTAATGAGAATTGCAAAGAACTTGTAATACTACTTGTATTGTAGTATTAAAAAGTTAGTCATTTGCCTTATGTCTCCTTTTTATTGTTTCTTGTCTTCAATTGCTGCTATAGATGACCAAAACTAAGCTATATTTCCCTAGATTTCTGTGTTGCTGTATGATACGCTTAACCAAACAGTATGAACAGAAATATGTTGTGTCAGTTTCTAGCCCATTCCTCTTAAGATATGATGCACACTTCCTCAGATCTTTTGTGTCCTGTAATGTTGACAGAAGACTCTGGCTGGCCATCTGTGCTAGAAGAGCAAGATGAGAGAACTTGGTAACTAACCCCCTGAAGTACCAGAGCCTGAGACCGAGCAGCTGGGCTTTGCTGTGGGAGAGAAATGAACTTGTACTGTAGTTAAGCTAAGCTATTTTGGTTTGCTGTCAGCTGTCAGCAGTGTAAACAGCTGTGCTAACTTTTCTGTTCTTAACACATTGTGGGTAAGATGGGGTGTTGGGCAGGTGAGTGAATATTTGGATAAATAGTAGAACAAGACTATGGATAATGACTAACAGTTAATTGAGGACTTTATAATGTGTGCATAGCTGAACACAGATGAATTTGGTGCTATGGCACATAGATTATTCTCTAAGGAGACTAGCCTCCCACCCTCCAAATACGCAAATAATCCCTCTCTCAACTCAGTCATTTTTGTTCCATATTATACCATTAAATATGTAGCTCTCTTCCCAATTTTCTAATGTGATTTATTTTTTCTTGTTCAACATTCAGCTTGCGCATTATCTCCTGTCTCCCTTCCAGAGGTCTGGTAGGGTACACCTGTGTTCACCTATGGTACCTGGAACACATTTGACTTAATTATTCTCTCATTTAACTGTAGATATTTCTCTTTCAGTCTATCTATCCTGTCTAAAGTATAAGCTGTTTTGGAAGATGAGCTAGTGTTGTGATAAAAAATTCAGTATCTGACACATAGTAGGTACCACAGGATACATATTAGATACAAAGATGTTGATACCATTTTACCTTCCTTTTTATGTGAGATCAGCTACCTACTTTCTAAGGCTCATATCTTTCTTGGACCCTATAGCAGGAAGCACCTGGATTTCCACTACTCCTGCCTCTAAGGGCAACTTTTCTCCTTTCCACTTCTCTTGACCATCTCAATTTAGAAAATATATTTCAATGCCTATTTGGCTAGATACAGACCAGACTAAGAAAGTGTCAAAATTAAGTTGTCAAATTTTTCTTTGCTTTTTATTCTATTCATTCCTGGCAAAGTCTTCATAGAGTAAAGTTATTCTTGTGACTCAAAGCTTGAAGACTAGGCAAGGGGGTTGGAAGAAAATCTGTCTTTTGACATTTAAAAGATATGTGCTAAAATTAGAGAGCAGTTAGCACTTCTGTTAATAGTGAGATGAGGCCACACACACATTTATGAACACTCCAAATAGCCCAGGTCTACATTATTACTGGGCACAAAGACAGCACTGTGAAGAGAGGCACGTGGAAAGCAAAAAGATGCTTGGCTCTGTTTGTGATGCATTACAAAAGTCATCATGATTCTATCATGAGATAAAGCCCTATTATTTATATAGTTTATTATTATATTTTCATTACCCATGAAAGGAAGCTGAAGTGATGTGCTTGCAGTTTGAAGCTATATCTCAAAATGGGTCTTCTTTATTAGAATCATGCAAACAACTGTAGGCTAGTCTGCTACAAATGAAGGCACCCTGGGGGAGCAGAGGGCAGCAATCTCAACTATGACTCACTGGACCCATGAACCTTATGTGAGGACCACCAGGCCTTGCCATGATCAGTAGAAATGAACCAAATTTCACATGCTAACCTCCCAAAGTTCAGAAGAGTATTTAAGGCCATTTACTGAGTTCTCAGAGAGAGTTCTGTCATACCTCAACATGCAAAAAGTGTAAAATAATGATCCCTCTCTTCCCAGGCCATTCCTTAGAGCTGGATTTTATGGATCAAGTCTGTGAATACAGTGTGATCAGCAAGTCTCCTGTTCCTGCCACCATGCCATTTCTGCCTGTTGCCATGTCTTCACCACTATAGTGGAATATATCCCTTTGGAACTGTATGAATAAAACCTTTCTTTCTTACGTTATTTCTATTAGGATGTTTTATCATAGCTATAGAAATAAGCTAACAGAATAAGTGATAGACAGGTGTGTAACATAATCTATGACTCATATAATTTCTTTAACTTTAACTAGTATTAGACCGTTAAGAATATTTACTGATCTACTTAACATTAAGATTTTAGTTTTAAATTTGTAATACATGTATAAAATTGAATTAAAAATTGTATCAGGAAAACATTAAACATCATTCATGGTGCTACACAAATGATTAGTTTCTATTAAACATTCCATCAATCCTTTGTTATTGAAAAATAAAAATCCCAGTGATGGATGCACCACAAAATGAAGAACTCATACATCTATCTGTACATATTATACTTCAAATACCATTGAAGAAAAAAAGCTACTCAGCTTCAATCTTTAAAATATTCTTCCTCAAAATAGTTCTGATTTATTAAAAACATGCTAATGGGACTATAAACATATCCCTGGAGCAAACAGGATTGTTAACGCAAAATGAAATTTGTGTCAACAGAATAAAGCCAGATGCTGTAGGGAGGAAAAGATACTCGTGAATCTGGGCATTATTCTTTTAGTATTTTTTTATTTGTGAAAATGTTAGCTTATGATAATGGATCATTTTCATGTTCCAGGCTGGCAAACTCTGAGTCACTTACAAAGATACTTATGAACAATGCATGGCTATGAGCATTGCTCAGAGCAACTACATTGAAAGAATCATCAAATAGCATAGCCTGGAAGGCACTCAGTGATCTATTCAACCAACTCTTTTACTGCACAGGAAGGAAAAGGAGAACTAGGAAGGTACTTAACTTGTTCTAGGCCACACAGAGAATCAATAATGAGTGAGTGGACATCAAATAATTTTTTTCAACTGTCTGTTCAGCTCTTTTCTATGACTCCTGGCATGTGGTTAATGTGTGATGTAGAGTTGTGCTATAGTTATAAAGAGACTGGGGTTCAGAAAAAATCCAGACATTATCCCCTAAACTGTTGTACCTCATCAAAGAGAAGAGAAAAGCAGAAAACATCTTCACTTTAAGTACTACATGGCTGTGTGTGTGTGTGTGTGTGTGTTGGTAATGATGTCACAGTTATATATGCCTTCCCTAAACTAATATTGCCTAAAAGTAGTAAAAGAAAAAAACCATTTATTTATTTATCTATTTATTTAGTATTTATTACAAAAGGAGTGTTCACCTGGGCTAGGGAAATGTATCAGCAGTTAAAGTGCTTGCCATGTAAACATGGGCATGAGGACTTGACCAGAGTTTAAATTCCAATAACCCATGTAAATGCTGGGTAGGCATGGAGGCCGCCTATACAGTGCCCAGAAGGCATAAACAGGAGAATCTATCTATTTAAACTAGTGGTATCAGAGGTGCTTATGGTTCTGATTGAGAGAGTGTGTTTCAATATACAAGTCAGAAATTGACTGGAAATCCTGTAAAGGTCGTTGTCCAGCCTTCACATGCACCACATACAGACAAGTACTTGTGTACCTGCAGATACATGTGTGAGCATACGTGTGGGAACTTGAATGCTCGCATGCGTACATACCAAACACACAAAAGGAAAACAAAGCTTGCAAAAGGAACATAAAGTAATCCTTCGCTATGGCAATACTTAGCTTTTTCATTTCTTTTGCTTTGGAAAAGGTTTTATCAACATACATTGTAAAAGTCACATTTTAGAAGTTTAAAAGCAATTTTCCTTTCATTTTTATATAATTGCAGAGTGACTCTAAATCTCTAAACCTCCCTGTTGGAAATTTGATTGCTGTTTATAGTGATCATAGGACCATAATGATCTAAAGAAGTCACACTGGTATGTACCTGGGACTACACTGAAAGATCCCCAAGGCAAGACTCCTTCAGTTAGTCTGCTGCTGATCCGCTCAGTGAGCTACTGACACTCCAGAAACGATACTCCAATATGGTGGATATTCTCTTCATGAGGTCTTTAACAGAGCTGGTTTTTCTCTCTGCTTTGCCCTTGTCTCTGATGCTGCTTTTGCAATGATGCTTATTCTAATCTTTTATTTAATCGTAGCACCTTTGGTTTTCCATTTTTAAATTATTTGATTAATAGTATATATCAATTATGAGTGTTACACGATTAACACTTTATTATAAATGTTATTTATTTCTGGCTCCCCAAATACACATGGTAGATATTATTCCCTTCACCCCTTCCTGTACTCTTTCTCCTCTCTAATAAAAGAATTCAAAATTTTATGTTTGCCATTTGTTTTAGTAGCAACATATGTGATTTTGTTTTGTTTTGATTTGAATTTAAGTGGAGGTGGTTATTTCCTTATGAATCAAGGAATACTCCCCAGAAGAGCTGATGAGTATATGCAATGGGGGAGCATGTTTAAAGACAAGAACAAAGCCCATTGCTAGAATGAAATATCTAGGTAAGCAGAAATCTGAAAGTTCAGTAAATGGCAGCTAGTAAGGTCTGTGCACACCAGAACACTTTTCTGGTGGAGTGAATAGCAAGAACACCAAGTCAAGGGACTGAGCAGACTATGTGGAGATGCATGGAGATAATGCTTGAAAAGGTTGAATGTATGAATTAAAGTTTTATTTCTTCTCCTTTATTCTTTCTTATCCTTTATTATGATATATTTATTGATTTATTAGATATTTTCTTTATTTGCATTTCAAATGTTATCCCCTCTCCTCATTTCCCCTCTGAAAACCCCTTATCCCATCCCCACTGCCCTTGCTCACTAACTCACCCACTCCCGCTGGCATTCCCCTACATTGGGGCATCATGTCTACAAATGTTACAAATACTCTCTACATGATTTTCATATTCTTATCTTATGTGTGTATATATATATATATATATATATATATATATATATACATATGTCTTATGTATATGTACACATGGTGACTATCTCTAACATCCATGTTGCCCATCTCTTTCTTGGTTTTCACTATTATTAATTTCTTTGTATGTATGTTTTACATAATTCACTGTAACATGCAGTACTACAAGAGTATCAGTGTCTCAATCACTTCCTTTTATGATTGTGGTAATATTGTATAAGCAATATCTATAAAGACTATTAACAAATATTTCTCTGATAAACTAACTCATCCAGAGAAAAGTTTTGTAAGTATCCATAATGTACTAGACACAATGTTGGGGCACAAAAATTGAGTTCAAACTCCACTATTAAATTCAGAATGGAGACCAAAGGAATGATTTAGAGTCAGTGCTCCACTCTTGACAGCACAGTAGAGTGTCTATACTCTCAGAGGAGGCACATCTAATTCAACAAAATGGAAAGATGGCTCAGGGAACACTTTTGTAAAATGCTACTGTTGGTATTACTTTTTCTGAACATAAAATACATACTAGACATTTTTAAGGTTTGCTATAGAATTCAGCACCTTAAACATGGTAGGGCAGTCCTCTGCCATTACTATGTTGTATATTTTATATAGAACTAAAGTAAATTTAGATAAATATTCTCATAGTATGATTATATACCAAAAGATAAATTCTCATACTACAAAGGTATGCTAAAATGTATACAAATCTATTAATCGCATACATTGGATGAGAAATAGTATTTAACATTTCATTACATCTATCTATCTATCTATCTGTCTGTCTATCTATCTATCTATCGATTGATCTATCATTTATCATCTATTTGTGGCTGGTATTAGAAAGAGCATTGTGTGCCATGGCACTGAAATAGAAGTGAAAGAACTGTGCTTAATGGTTCTCTCCTTCCATCATGGAAACCTGGGAGTTGAACTCAGGCCATTGACTTTGGTGAAAGTGCTTTAACCTAATGAACTACAAAAGCAGCCTGAATTTTTCTTATTAGACCTTAATCAATTATTCAGCATACATTAAAAACTAGTAGTATGCACCACCAAAAGCTTATATAAGAAGGAACATGGAAACTACAGAAACTTTTGCTAGAGTAGAAAAATAATTTCATCCAAACTTTTCTGAAATTAAATCAAGGATTAATATTAATTGACCACAGAAAAAAATGAAGGAAAGAAAGTCATGCAAGGATAGAATATATGTGTAAGCTCCAAAAGCATGAAAATCAGTACCACTGT
Source organism: Tokudaia tokunoshimensis (assembly GCA_036184795.1). Lineage (NCBI taxonomy): Eukaryota > Metazoa > Chordata > Mammalia > Rodentia > Muridae > Tokudaia > Tokudaia tokunoshimensis. Next base: position 66,871,141 of record BTHU01000001.1, on the reverse strand, counting down.
GGGTGCCCTTGGCATATGCAGGTACTGGCAAAGTGAATCTGTGAGATAATGGATGTGATACTAATGGTACAGGAATAAGTTTGGATATGCTGGGGAGGTGAAGTATATAAAGGGTAAAAGGCTGTCACAATAAATGTATTAGTTAAGAGGAGTAGGGTAAGAGAGGATGATTAAACGATTCCTATAAATGTAATTCAGGCAAGAGAGGAGAGAGTGCTAAATTAAATCAATGTGAGGGGAGAGAAAAACAGATGGAGGCATATGTGACAGGACTCAGTGGCTGATGGAATGTGGGGGCTGATAGAGAATGAGACAACTGGGCTAACTCCCAAGTTTCTGGTTGGAGCAGTTGAGTGCCTGGAAGGTGCCACTCACTATGAGAGTGCAAGACAAGGCGGTGGAAGATGAGCAAATTTGGGTATGTGAAATCTGGAGTCCTCTAAAATATCAAGATGAAGATGACTTGACAGACTTTTAGAATCAATGGGAGGAATTAGGCCAGAGATGTTAACGGAGAGCTAGTGTGAGCATCCAAGATCCTTAAGACCCCATCAAATGTTTGCAGTATTGTCCTAGGGGTTTCACTAAGACATAGAGGTTTTCCTGAATCATAGATGCACTTAAAATATGGCAAAAGTGTGTAGTTAAATACATTGAGTATCCTAAAGCATGGAGTATAAATACTGCATGGGATGTTAGGAGAAGAAACTAATGACCACACTAATCACAGCCTCTGTAATTCCTTCCTATAGTCTTGGACTCACAATGCATGGCCCTCTCACTCAGGTCTGCAGAGACATATAGGCATCCTGTTCTGTCCTTGGGTTTGTGGGGAAAACATTTAAAGAAAACTGAGTCAAACCACTTCAGAGACTTTGTATGAACTGGTGTTCTGTGAGCAATCATTCAGATACCAATCTAGAAGAATCCAATACTCCCAGCTTGGAGGAAAAGTCAGCAAGCTGTCACTGTGCTCAGTTGGCTGTATGTCATAATAACAAATACTGAATCACTGTGGACACATTGGGAAGGAGAAAGAATCAGTAGGCTATTTGAACATTACAGTCCTTTTGGATGAATGTTGGTCTTAGTTCTCAATTCTGTTCTTATTCTATGTAAGTGAAGCCAATTCACTTCAGTTCACACTAGGAGTCACATGCTAAGAGGTCAGACACTTCTTTTCTATTTGGTTGCTACATGCTGTCTAAAAATCACACACTACAAAGTACAGAAAATTGTTCCTGCTATCATGTAGTAACATCAGAAGAATTTTTAGTATTCAACTGTCTTATGCACCTAACCCTCAAGAGACTGGAGGCCCCAGGGAGTTTAGAGGTCAGGTGGGGTGGGGACATCCACGTGGAAAAAGGGGTTGGGGAAGAGGTATGGGATGTGGAACAATTGCAGGTTAGACAGGGGAGAATAAAATACGGAGTGTAAAAAATGAATAAATTAATTAATTAAAAAAGAAAGTGAGCAATGAATAAGGAAAGAAAGAAAGAAAGAAAGAAAAAAGAAAGAAAGAAGGAAAGAAAGAGAAAGAAAGAAAGAAAGGAAGAAAGAAAGAAAGAAAGAAAGAAAGAAAGAAAGAAAGAAAGAAAGAAAGAAAGAAAGAAAGAAAGAAAGAAAGATCTAAAATTCAGTCAGGGGTACTGTGTGTTTTAAAATCAAACAAAGCATCTTTTCTCCACTTATATACACAGCTGCTTACCCCTTTTCTTTTGATGGAATTCATAATTTTATTTCATTTTGTAAGTATTTAGAGAACAGAAGTACCACTTTTACAAGAAGAACTTATGAGAACTTGCAGAGAGAGTGTGCTTTAATTAAAAGCTGTTTGGCTTTTGACTCATGCATGACATAAACAGTGACTTGAATATAAAGAACATTTCATGTTATTCCCATCACATTCTCCTGCTCATAGCCAGGGTTGTCTTAGTAAGAGAAAATCTCATCACCATGTGATAAATTTATTTCCTCTGTGAGGCATCATTACCGTGCTCTTTCCTCTAGTAATAAGCCAATACTTTTTGTCCCTAAAGTGAGATGAAAACAGGATGAAAATTTCAGAAAAACTGCACCATAACCATAAGACAATTCTGCTTTTATAAAATGTAACTTTACTTTTAAACTATGTTAAATCATATTTTTATTACATGTATGCAGTCATCAAAGAATAAATATAATAATAATGATAATTTGGAAGTTTACAAAGCATGGTAGATATTATTACCCTAATTCAAGCTTAATCTGTATAAAAAGTTTTTTTTTTGGTTTTCAAGTGATTTAGGAATCAAGTAGCAGCAACTTTTCAAAGTGAGGTCTATCTGGTGGGTGGGAAAAAAAGGGCTGGCTTGCTGTGATAAAGTGAAGCCAGATGAGTTACAGCTTTAAATTACAGTCTAATAGGCTCAGTTTGCTTGAATATGTATTTATACTCCAAGTTAGGTTCTTCAGTAAAAAAGAAATGTACCAAGCATTGTATTTTAAGAATATTCATTAGGCTAATCAGGGACTTGGATCACAAGGACCACATTTATATTAACCTTGCACGTGATGAAGAGATTTTGAAGGAAACTAAGAGGTTTTGTTTTCAACAATGAAATAAATAGAATTAAGAATGACACCATAATTTACAAAGAAGTCAGCAATACATGATGGATTGATTCCTTAACTGTATGTACATATGGATAAAACTATCTGTATATTCATGTCTGTATGTTCAATGATTTGAGTCAGCAAAAGAACTAAGGGATGCTATTTTACAATATTTCTGGATACATGGATAAGCTGTTTCATAAATGATAAGACTAGTTACTCTCCTCTGTAAGGATATAGGTTTAAATGACAGAACATAGTGTGAAGAAACTATACAGTTCATCCACATGGACCAGGGGAGGCATGTCCACATATTTTCAGGAGTTTGGCTAAGAAACATTGGTCCTCCTCATTCCATTTCATTCCTGCCCCAGATGTTTCCAAAAGTACAGGATACAAATTTCATTGATTGCTTATGCTCAAGCCAATAACATAACGAGAACTTGAAGCTTCCTTTCAAGGTCTGTTCTACCCATGTGATCTTCTGGGCTTATGTGTCACTTCGATATCAAAACTCTTATGGTGACTGCTCCCACAGATAACAGTTCACCAGTCCCAATAAATTTCAATTTCAGACAGATAGGCTATTCTTAAGCATATCTGAAAGGATTTTGGTCGATCTGCTTCACACAGCAGAATTTGAATAAGCATTTGCTTCTGATTCCACCCACCACTGCTCTCTCTCTCTCTCTCTCTTTCTCTCTCTCTCTCTCTCTCTCTCCACCCCTTAAAGAGTTCTTGCTTTATTTGTTTTTTGACTTTTTGAGACTGGGTCTCACTATGTAGCCTAGCCTGGCCTCAAACTTGAGAGTCTCCCAAGCCTCTTTTTCTTTAATTATTGCTACACACACTCACACACACACACACACACACACACACACACACACACACACACATGCACGCATGCACGCACGCACTAGTATCTAAATATATAAAAGCAACTTGTTCAATCTGTTTAATGTTACATTACATGAATTGCCACTTGATAAGTCTTTCTGTGCTTCTTAAAAAGATTTGTTTCTGTTTTGAAGCTACCTGTATACATATGCATCGAGTGTGTGTGTGTGTGTGTGTGTGTGTGTGTGTGTATGTGTGTGTGTGTGTGCCCATGGAGGTCAGAATAAAGCATTCGATCCCCTGAAACTGGAAATACAGGTGGTTGTGAGCTGCCTGATGAGGGGGTTAGGAGCCAAACTTGGGATCTATAGGAAAGCAACCTCTGGTCTTAACCAATAAGTTATCTATCCAGCACCTAATTGGAGGTTCTAAAAGATACCATTTTTGGAAATGTTTGTAATTTTGTGTTCTACATTATTCAGCATATATATATATATATATACCACAGAATTTAAGCATCTATTGTATGATATTTTGATCACCTTTTCTAATTTTATTTAACTTGGGAGTAGTCTATCATATGACTAGAAATCATGGATCTTTTCATTTTCCCATAACGGTATTAATTTTTCATTTCTTAGCACAATTGAGAGATACCTGATAATTTCACATCTGGATGGTAGTTGCCATAGTGTCTGTATACATATTACTTACTTTGTTGTTATATTAAGAACATTTTAAATTTATTCAAATTCAGAGCATATTTTCATGAAATAAATATGTGTGATCATATCAAGTTCTTCATTAATACTAATTATCTATTATGCCTCAAAGTTAATTTTTCTGGTATTTCTACCTCAGTTTTATTTTATGTAAAATTTTCTTTTTTTTATTTATTTTCTAAGTTTTTTTTATTTACATTCAAAATCATTTCCCCTTTCCCGTTTCCTCCCTCCCCGAAAGTCCCATAAGCCCCCTTCCCTCCCTCTTTTCCCCATTCAACCCCCTCTCGCTTCTTCTAGTATCATTTTTTATATTATTTTACTTTCAAACCTTATATCAGAATGGCTAAGATCAAAAACTCAAATGACAGCATATGCTGGTGAGAATATGAAGAATGAGGAACACTCCTCTATTGCTAGTGGGATTGCAAACTGGTACAACCACTTTGGAAATCAATCTGGTGATTCCTCAGAATGTTGGAAATAGATCTACCTGAAGACTCAGCTATACCACTCTTGGGTATATACCCAAAAGATGCCCCACTATACCACAAGGACAGGTGCTCCACTATATTCATAGCAGGTTTATTTATAATAGCCAGAAGCTGGAAACAACCTAGATGCCCCTCAACCGAAGAATGGATACAGAAAGCGAGTTTCATTTACACAATGGAATGTTATTTAGCTATTAAAAATGAGGACATCATGAATTTTGCAGGCAAATGGATGGAACTAGAAAACAACATCCTAAGTAATCAGACTTAAAAGGGCATTCATGGCATATACCCACTGATACGAGGATATTAGCAAAAAAAGTACAGAATACCTAGCATACTACCCACAGACAGCATGAAGTTTAACAAACAGAAAGGTCAAGTAAGGATGCTTCAATTCCACTTAGAAGGGGGAGAAAATAATCATGGGTAGCAGAGGGAGGGAGAGACCTGGGTGGGAGAGAGGAAGAGGAAGGGAAAAGAGGAGCAGTATCAGGTATGGGGGTGGGGAACAGGAGAGAAACCCAGAGGGCCAGGAGAATGAATGGAAATATGCAGCCTTGGGAGGTGGAGGACCCTCTAGAAAGTACCAGAAACCTGAGAGGTGAGTGACTCTCAGTACTCAATGGGAGTGATATTAGCCAAAATGCCTAATGATGGAGAGAGGGAACTTGAAGAGTCCACCTCCAGTAGATAGACACAGTCTCAAGTGGAGGGACTGGGTTACCAACCAACAGTCAAATTTCTGACCCAGAATTGTCCTGTCTAAAAGAACTGCAGGGACAAAAATGGACAAGAGACCAAAGGAAAGGCGGTCTAATGACCCGCCCAACTTGGGATCCCTCCATCTTATGGCAGGGCACCAAGGTCTGACACTATTACTGATGCAATGATGTGCTTACAGACAGGAGCCTAGCATAGCAGCTGACTGAGACAGATACTTACACCCAACTATTGAACAGAAGTCAGAAACTCTATCGTTGAATTAGGTAAAAGATTGAAGAAGCTGAAGGGAAGGGTGACCCCATAGGAAGACCAACAGTCTCAACTAACCTGGATCCCAGGGAGCTCCCAGAGACTGAGCCACCAACCAGGCAGTCTACATGGACTTTTCTGAGTCCTCAAGCACATATATAGCAGAGGACTGCCTGGTCTGTTCTCAGCGGGGGGGAAGATGTGTCTAATCCTCTAGACTTGAGGTCTCAGGAATGGGGAGTTCTCGAGGGGGAGCACACACTCCACTCGGAGGTAAGAAGGAGGAGGAAATGGATGATGAACTCTAGGAAAGGGGACTAGGAGGGGGCAATGACTGGAATCTAAACAGAAAAATAAACAAATTAAAAAAATAAAATAAAATTTCCTAGTATTTTTTTTTACATTATTTTACTTTCAAACATTTTATGTACTTAAAATTTAGAGTTTTTTTCCCTATCAGATGGCATATTAGATTTCTTTTGAAAATTATTCAAATGTAATTTTTTTGTCTTTTGACCAGATGTTTAAAAATACCTGTCTGATTATTGTTATGCTTGTGGTTATTTTTCTATTAATTTGTATTTCTGTGTTATTCTGCATTTTCTTTCTATTCTTTATTGACATTCTTGGACTTTTCAGTAAACCATGAAAAAATCATTTTCTTCCTTATAACTTGAATCTTGCAACAATTTACCAATCATTGCTTCAGTCCAAGTCACTATAATCACATCATGCTTCTGAATACCTAGGTGGTACATTTCCACCTGCTCAGCTAATAAAAAACAAGTCTCAGCTCTGGTGACTAGACCATAACAGAAAGAACTGAGTTGTAGAGAGCCAGGACAACCTGAATTTATATTTCTGGCTTATGTGTTAGCCGTCACTGGCCATGTCCACTTATCCCCACCTTCCAACTATTTGTTTTAATGAGAAATCTCTAAATAAAATAAATATGCTCATGGTTTTCTAATTTTATCATCACACCTTGATTTGTGCTTCTGTTTCACATGGTCATACTTTCTGGATGTGAAAATGAGCAAGGCACTTACCATATGATCTTATGTAAGGAACTCAATAATGTTCAAATCGTGTAGTCTAAAATATTACAAAAGTGGAATTTATAATTAAACTTACTACTTATTTATTATTTATTCTCTATTAAAACAGTAAATCAAGACTTGTGGTATATATAGTCTAGAGCACAGATACTTTTATGCCTCTTACTTTGTCTCTTAAAGTTTCATTTTCACATACAAATTATTTATTCTAGGCAGAATCTAGATTTTTTTTTAAAAAATTAGTCTTTAAAAATATAGTTCTGGCATTAAATGGGAGCATTGGAATGTCCCCACTGGATCTGACAACTGACCTATTGTAAACAAATTCTAAACTTAACTGAGTGAGTTCATTCCTGTGTAGGATTCACTCCTGCGGTGTTTGCAAACATCCTCATAGGATTTGGCTTCTGTCTCTGTGATTCTAAGGAATACAGTGGAAACTCAGATCCATTGAATTATGCAACTTTTGATATTTATCTGTGTCCTGACTGGTAGAAAAGTCAATCGTCTTTTTGTAAAGAAATGAGAATCATTTTCCTCAGAAGCCCTACTACTTCATTGTCTTCTTACAGACCACCAAGGTAATCAATATCAAATCTGATTTTGCCACTCCCTTCTCCAGAATATTTTCTGTTCTGGCAATGTCACGCATTGATTTAACAATCTTAAATGTTCCTCGTGGTTCTCAGAATAAAGTTCAAGTATTTTAGAATAATCTGTGGAGCTACACTTCTGTATGAGCCCTTGAACTTAGATGTGTTTGTCCCTACCCTCCTCCTGCTACACACACCGCTTAAGACTTGTCTATTATTTTACTCAGTGTCTATTCAGACTATTGCCATTATATATATAGTTTCACAATTCCAGTTCTCCTTCAGCCAGTATTTATTGAGTGTCTATTATGTTTCAAACAGGAATGTAGAAAATAAGCAGATGCAACTTCTTTCTTCTATGTACACCACTACATCATTCTCTTTATCTAAAATAATCTTGCAGCTCCTAGTAGTCCTCCACAGCCAACTCTACACCACCTTATTTTTGTAACTCTCTAAATGTCCTGTAGAACAAGGTATCACTCTTTTGTGTTCTTTGTAGTTCTATGATATATGGCATCTGCATATTAATTATCACCAAACATGGATGGATTTTTCCTGAGGTTGAAAACATAATCAACCTAAAGTCATAGATTCCAAAACCCCTTTGAAGGCATTCTTCTCAGTGCCTTGATTTTGGAAGAGGATGGGGAGGCTGTGACCATTTATAGAAAGCACAGAAGATAGAGTACTGTCTGCAAATCCTGGGAACTAGACAGAAGAGATTATAGGGACTTCAGAAGAAAGTAGAGGTCTGTGGATCTGGAGAGACAGTGAAGCTACAGCTTTGCTCAGGGAGTGCCTATAGAGAACCTTAATCCTCAATAATTGGAAGGGAAAAGTAAAGGGAAGTATTTCTGGGTTCTATGAAATAGATAGGAGAGATTATAGATGTTTCAGAAGGAAGTAGGGGGTCTGTTATCTGGAGAGATGAGAAACCTTGATAGTGTAAAAGAAGTTCCCATAAAGAAGCTGAATCCAAAAGCATAAGCTTTCCAACTCCAAAAGGTGAATTTCATGTATGTCAGTGAGGAAGAAAAACATGAGCTCACAATCCACTTTTTAAGTTCATGTCATATATCCTTGTCTTTATTGAAAGTACTGCATGATTTTAATTGGTAGTTAAGAAGCTGATTCTGTGAAATCAATACTATGGAATCTTGAAACATCTACACAGTGTCAGGAATGTCAGAAAGACAATGGTCTCCCAAAAGTGTCCAACTAGTAATACTCGCCTACATGAGTCCTGAATGCTAACACTTCGAAGGATGATATAGAAGCTCAATGCTTGGCCGGGCGGTGGTGGCGCACGCCTTTAATCCCAGCACTTGGGAGGCAGAGGCAGGAGGATTTCTGAGTTCGAGGCCAGCCTGGTCTACAAAGTGAGTTCCAGGACAGCCAGGGCTACACAGAGAAACCCTGTCTCGAAAAACCAAAAAAAAAAAAGATGCTTAATGTGCACTTGTTGTTGTTGTTGCTGTGTGTGTGTGTGTGTGTGTGTGTGTTGAGAACATCCATTATTAATATTCATTAATTTGTTCTATAATTATATTTATGTATAATTTTGGATATTGAAGTTTTAAGAACAGAAATCATGTACTCAAATTAATCATTTGTAAAACCTCATGTCCTACCAGAATTTTGCATAGTATAAGAACTCAGTTTTATATATATTATTAGATAATATATTATAAATAATAAACATATGATATATGATGTAAAGTATATCATATATCATATATCATACACATACACACACATATACAGTGTAGCAACTGTAAAAATGAGCAATACAGACAGAAATATACACTGTGAAAATGAAATATGTTTTAAAATTCTCCTCTTGAGGTATGGCTCCATACTTCCATACATAGACATATATATGCATATATGCATGCTATAGTCTTTTTTTTTTTGGTTTTTCGAGACAGGGTTTCTCTGTGTAGCCCTGGCTGTCCTGGAACTCACTTTGTAGACCAGGCTGGCCTCGAACTCAGAAATCCTCCTGCCTCTGCCTCCCAAGTGCTGGGATTAAAGGCGTGCGCCACCACCGCCCGGCTCATGCTATAGTCTTTATTAGTAAAAATATATGAGTTTTCATCTTTGCTTAAGGTATGTATATAGTCAATGCACCAAGCATAGTGATGCACTTTGGAAATGTTCACTGTCAAAAAGTATCTTAGGATACAGAAAAGAATTAAGCTGCCAACTTTTAAAAGCAGCGTAATTCCTCCTTCCCCCCAGAAGGGTCATGGAAAACATCTAGATTCGCATTTAAACTTCTAGTTGCACATAACAATCACTTCAAGGCAAATAGTAATTAGTGTGTAATGAACAGTGTACAATTGGGATTAACTTTCGAATTACCATCTAAATGTGGCGACAGCTGAAAATTTGCCATGATTATCACTGCCCAGCTTGCCCCAGGAGAGTCCATTACTGCTAAAATCTTAAGATACTTAGCACATTTTTGTATCCTGGTTCTTAAGATGTCATTGGTGTTTGGTGCTTCTTTTCTGCCAATTATAGCAGCTCTGAGGTGAGCAGACACATCTTGAACTTTTTAACATTCCTAACAGCTTGATCTTTCATTCTTTGTACTAGGACAGTCAGGCACTGTGTAAGCACACATTGACAAATTAATCTGCCAGTATCCATAGTAACTAAAATAATTTAAACAATGTCTTGTAAATATTTGTTTCCTTTTATTCTGGGAGTGGGAGGTTTGGGTTCACAAGAGAAGAAATGGGAAATAAAGATCTAATTTCAATCTCTGTGATTGATGGCAATGGTAAATGCTGGTCTTTAATACATGGTAGCGTTTGTTACCTCTGCACTACTATGCATCACCCAATACATGAAACATCTGTACTTAACATAGCCTTGGAAATGTGTACTTAAATAATATGGAAGTCCTTCTTTAATGCATTTATAATCTTAAGATTGGTATTATATATTGTTTAACCAAATAATAGCAGAAATTTGAAAACCTATGATAGGACTCAAAATGGCTCAGCAAGTAAAAGCACTTGCTCGCAAACCAGATGACCTGAGTTCAAGCCCCAGAAGTCACATACCAACATATGGTAGCAGGAGAGAACTGACTACTGCTACTTACCCTATGACATGCATACAGGCAGTGTGGTATATGTTCCTTCTAAACTATACAATGAATGAAGGTTAATGTAAAACTGAAAACTTAGGTGTACAATAATCAATGGTGGAACATAGAAAAGAATGGGCCTTCTGAGAAATTCAAATTGGGAAAGAAGTGATGTGACAAACAGCTGCATTTCATATCTCTCTGATTCAAAATGTGTGAGACTCCAAACTTCTTTTCAAATAGTATCCACTGTTTATTTATTCATGTCACTTCCAACGAACCTGATGACTTATTTCATCCCCAATCCATTCACTAATATATTCTTCCTCAGAGAGAAGTGTTTTCTTCATGGTAAATTGTCCATAATGGAATCACCACAAAATCTTTCTTATTAATACTAATCACTTAGATGGATTGATTAGTATTTTGTTTGTGACTCCAAGTGTATTACAGCAGCTTGTCATATATCTTTCCATATTTTAGAATATATTGCATATATTTTTTACTATATTAACAATCTATGCTATGCTGTGCTGTGCAAAGCAATGTAATTCAATACAATACAATATATAATGTTGTGTAGTACTGAGAATTAAATGTAGGACTACATAATTACTAGCAAGGTCTCTATCACTGAGCTAGATCTATTCTCAGCTCCTTATTTCTTTGTCTTCAACAGTTTAAAATTAGGATAGATGAAATGTTGAATGAACTGCATGGCCTTACAAATCTCACCACCAAGGCCATATCTATAGTCTGAATGGAAGGCCCAAGCAGAAGAATTTTAAAGCTCAGTAGGTTATCACAGGAGGGATTGCAACTTAGAGTCACTAAGCTTAAAGGTTCAATGAGTCATTGTGACATCCATAAGCATGTTCTAAGTCTGTGATGTGTGACTATTCCTAAAACTCACTGAGTTAAGGTATGAGCAATGAAGAAGAGAAAGGAAACCACACTTAAGTTAGGAAGCTCATCATCCTCTTCTTTTGTAGCACTGGCATTCATGGTAACCACTGAGAGATCATTTCACAGAGACACTGTTCATCCAGTTGTTTTATTCACTACATTCTAAACTTATTCATAATACAACCTAACAGAAACTACCTGTTAATCTTACAGAGAGATATCAATGCAGACTTTTTGTTGCATTTGTTCAAGACATTAAGTAAAACCAGGACTAATGCTGTCATGCTGTAGTTTAGAGGAAGACAAGAATGGTTTTGAGAGGCTTTTTATTTCACTAGAAGAAAAACTGGGTCATATTTGCAGAATGGAAAGGGAGAGGAAAAAAAGGAGGGAAACATAAAAAAAATGCTAGGAAGAATAATGGTTCACCAATTCAGGTCTGCCGAGAATTGCACCATTTATGTGCGAGTAGGTCTGATTTTCTCAGGGCTGTCTTCTCTATTGATAGCCTCAAACAAAAGCAAGACAATACAAGATACTCTTGATTTTTCCAAAGTACCACTGGATCATGGCTCATATGTTCTTAGCATCTTCTGAGTCTGGTCTGTGTCTGTATGTAGTAAAAGAGGTAAATGCTACAACTGAGATGTCAGGAAGACACATCCAAAAACTTCTTGTCAAAGGTGGATGAAAAAATTAGTAGGAAGAGAAAGGAAAGTATGGCAAACGTGAGAGAGTGTAGCTTAGCACAATTGTATGGGAGGGGGTGCTGGAGAGATGGCTCAGTGATTAGCAGCACTGACTCCCAGGTTCAATTTCCAGCAGCACCCACATGGTGGCTTACAAGGACTTATAACTCCATTCCAGAGATCCAATGTTCTCTTATGGCATGCACAAGCACAATTTGCCTTTAAAGCTTAGACACGTGTGCAGACATAACACCTATATACACAAAATAAATAAAATTTAAAAAATGACGTGACGCTGGAAAATTAGACAGAGCCACAAACATAAAAACTCTGAATGGCATGCCCAGAGGAGGTATAAAGTAGGGGATGGCATTCTATATCTGTACTATAGAAAGATACTTTTGACAACAATGTGATAGACTGGAGGTGGATAGACCTGTGATGGAGACCAATTTTTAGCCCATTTCAATTATGGGACTGTTGCAGTTTCCAGGGATACAACTAGGCATAAGGACTATTTTTTTCAGCCTAGCATGGAGCATCATGTGCTATTTAGTGTTTTTAAAGCAACCCTCCTAACTCAGGACTCTCAGGCACATTTCCAAAACATAACACAACTGCTGTTCCATAAGTGTTTTTGGGATCATAATACTTTATGAAAAAAATAGATCATAGAATGTAGGTCATTAAAAAATCACAGCTGAGCTCTGTAAAATGATACTCATTTTAGAATTATTTGAAAGGATGTTACAATTTCCTTGCATGCAGACATTTGAGAGAAAAAAATTTGAAATGTCACCCATAGTATCATAATAGAAATTTTAGCTAATGTCAGAGCTACTTCATGAGAGGTAAAACTGCTATATAACAGATGGTTTTCTTCTTGTTGTTGTTGTTTACTGTTTGTTTGAATGAAAAAACTAGCAGTGCAGTTAACTCTGTTCATGTTCAACACAGAGCTACACAGACACTGAAGAGGCCACCTCTGAAGACCAGTATGACAAAGGGCCAACAATATTTACATTCTTGACTTAAATTAGGAATGATTTTGTGTGGTAGTTCTATTTTAATTATTGCTTTATTCACATTGGTCAATGGAGGGTTGAGGTAGTTGCTTTAACCATAAATGAATATACACACTCACACACACACACACACACACACACACACACACACACACACACACACACCAATGTAACATATTGATTCAAATATTCTGATTATTTTCTTGGTTTTTAAGTCACAGATTAAAGACTAGTTTTTATGCCAGGAGATATACTTTGGTGTTATTCTTATGCATAATTTTAAGTAAACTCTAAAATCTAGAGAATTAATAGAGAGTTAAACTAAATTAAACCAAATAAAACTGCAGTGCCTTCAGGGTTAAAAAGGATATCAATATGAGAATAAAAGGCAAGCCATTGAGAAACCTGACTCGGATTTTATAGAAGAACTGACTGTTTGCTGTCTTATTAGCTTCTCTTCATAAACAGTTAGAATTGGATACTATTATGGGAGAAACAATGTTTATGAAACACACTACACTTGTCTTTCATTGACTGAAAGAAAGGCCAGCTTGAGTCTGTTAACATGGATGTTGCCTGTATCCAAATCTCAGACAAGCTTAAGTAAATAAGTGATTGTTTGTAATAGCTGGCATTGCTAGGAGTGGGTAGCAGCTGAAATTGTTTATGCTCCCCTTCATGGATGCAGCCCCATCATAAGCTACCAAACAATTTTAAGTATTTTATGCATCCCTGATGCTCTCTAAATCATTTTTTAATTGTGCGAATATATTCAAAAAGATTAAATCACATAATTAAGTCTCGTTTGTATGAAGTCCATCACTTTAATAATGGCCCATTTCAAGCATGTTGTTGTAAGATGTTTCTATGTAACAGGAATAAGCTAGCCACTAAGGAGCCAGTGATGACAGATTGCAACTCTTGAGAAGATGGGGCCTTAGAGTTCAACAGGGAGAATGAGTAAATGTTACAATGGAAGATGAAGATGGGTGGGGCTTATGTTTCTCCTCTTTATATTTTTACACAAATATCTTTTTCCCAAACAAATAAACAAACTGTCATTTCAAAATCAACTACATTTTATTCCAACTATATTATACAAAAAGAAAAACAAAAATTGTAATGAAATGTCTCTTTTACATGGGAATGAGATTGTTGTTTGTGGGAGTGATGAGAAGTCAAAAAAATATAACAAATGTATACACCTCCAGTCCCTGGTTTTTGTATTATCTGTAAAATTCAAGAGGAAGCACAGATAGCATGAATTTGGCTGTCATGAACGATGAGGGCAGTAGCAGAGTAAATATAGAAATCTCGCTCCAATATCTCAAATTTGAACTTGCTAATAGATGGATTATGTTGATAATAATAAGTCTAATTTTAAAATTATAACGCTATTAAAACGAGAGAAGACATTGTATGCAATAAGAAGACAGCATCACTTAATATCTCTAAAAAAAGATAAAATAATACTTTAAAAATATCCAATGAAATTCAGCCTATCGCCATTTATAGTGGTTCACAGGAAGAAATATAAAAGAAGAAGGGAGACAAAGTGAAAGAGAATACTGGAGCAGCCACAGCCAAATTCAATGTGAGAAATTCTCTGGTACATGAGTCCCAGGCTTTTTTAAGTGCATATAGTAAAAAAGAGGAGAAGTGGGCAGAGATTTAAGGTTATATGAAATAGAAAGAATAGATTGATTTTGATGAACAGTAGTTATGTTAGACTGTGAGAAAGGTGTTTAAAGACATTTGAGAAATACTGAACAGAAACTTGTTTTGCTCATTTCAGTAATTATATTTTGCTCATATTAAAATGATGTTTTAGAAAAGCATACTGAGTTGTTTGGAGAATAAGATGATATGATTTAAATTATTCTAGCAAGAAAACATTTAAATAAGTGGTAAGGGGTGGAGAGATGAAACAAGGAGGCGAAATAGAGGACTGATTAGTCCATTCTCTCTGCTTTGGGCATGTTTGAACATTTCCCTAATAAAAGGTTCTTTAAAAGTGCACCTCCCTGGTTCTACAGGCACTCCAAGTGGAAGACACATCCCTGTGAATTCACAAAGGCCAGGAAGGTAGGAAGGGAACGTGAGGCTTTAAGGCAGGAGGAGCATATCCAATGTGATGAGTAGCAGCAAGGTTAGGAAGAATGAAAAGGCTTAAGCAGAGATAGGGTGGGAGGATAGGGCAGAGGGTGAGCAATGGTGGAGGAGGAATCAAAACTAAGAATGTATTGAATATTCATAGGAAAACAAACTCTTTCATAACTTTAATTTAAAATATAAAATTTTAAACAGAGTTTAGACAAATGTATCCTGCATTTGTGGATAACGTTCCACCCAGAAGCCAGAGTTTTTTAAGCAAAAATCTCAGTGCCAGGAATGGGATTCTCTCTCAGGGATACTCAACAGGCATCCAAGATAATACAGAGTATTACTGTTTGTGTTTTCAGCAGTGCTCATGTTAAGACTATATTGATAAAGACTTCCTCCATATACAATTGTCACTGGACACAACTCTGCCTTCATATTATAAAACAAAAATAGATATGTAAATAGAAATGTAATTCATCCACTAAGTCAAATTCTTTAATTCTAAGAATTTCTTTCCAAGAAAAAGGCTTAACCAATAAATAAATAAATAAATAAATAAATAAAAATGGTAAATGTGGTAAAAATAAAAATATGGTAAAATTATATATATGTACACATGCACATGCATATATTAGCCTGCAAAGGCATTCAACTGCCTTTACCTATATTTTGGCTACCTTAAGGAACAGATGGATCAGAATTTATTGAGCCATACCAAACCTGGGTCTAGTAACATCATAACTATCCACTCCCATGTTGTTCCTCCTTCGTTTCTGCTTCTGTGGTACAGACCAATCTAGGTATAGATGGCTTTCTCCAAGAAAATTAAGGTGCCATGCTCTTTCTTAATCTTGTGCTTTTTTTCTATTAATAACCAAACAGAGAGTACCCCTTAGACTGAAACACTTCATCCACCACACTCACTCTCATTTTTACCAGCAACCCTAAGGAGAGAGTAAAACTCTTGTTACTTCCTACAGATTAATTTAGGATTAATGTTGCTAAGCAATTTGTTTCATAACATAAGCTGGTAGTGAGGCCAAAGAAAGAATAGTCTGTTTCTAATTTCTATACATTTTTGATGCAGGTAAAAAGGTCATCATGCACACATATATTAATAACTAGTGATTGACAGTGTCCCACAGTTTAGCAAAACTATCCTAGAACTTTGGATATTCTATCCCTACCTGAGTTTAATATTCTTGCCTATTTCTCAACAACAGAAAAAAATTTCACAGACTAGAGAAACATGCAAAATAAAATCAAGTTTTACAAACATTCATTAAAGTATCAGTCAATGGGAGGGCATTTTTTTATTAACATTCCAAATGATTTCCCCTTTCCCGGTTCCTCCCTCCCCGAAAGTCCCATAAGCCCCCTTCCCTCCCTCTGTTCCCCATTCAACCCCCTCTCGCTTCTCTGTCCTGGCATTCCCCTACATCCAGTCTTTCCAGGACCAGGGATCTCTTCTTCCATCTTCTTGGAAATCTATCGATATGTGAATTGCGTCTTGGGTATTCAATGGGAGGGCATTTATTACCCAAATCTTGGTGTTTGTGCCAAGTGCTCAAGAAATGTGTGCATGACTGGAACAGAAGCTCAAATGCCCAGAATAATTGGCTGCATAAAGGTTAAAAATTATTATAGTCAATAGTAATTACATTTAAATGATGATTTCTATACCTGAGTGATGTTCAACTACGCTGAATGTATTACTGCTCTTATTTTTATGGAGAATGTACACTGGCAATCAGCATGTATTATCAAACAAAGATAAGGAGAAATGATGGCTGAGGTTGACAAGTTATTTCTGGGAGTAGAGGACCATTGAAAAATTCTAGTGACACTGATTTTAAGTTAAAGTCTTCAGGTGAGAAGTAGATAGTGCTACTATTTGCCATTTGGGAGCTTTAAAGAGGACTTAACCTTTGAACTCAATAGTTCATATCCAATAATTTATTCTAAGTACTAAGATGACATGGCAAGCAATTATGCATAGGAGTGCTTGAGAGAGTATTATTAATGACAAATAAAAGCTAGAAAAATTACCTAAATTTCACAAATTAAAAAGTGGAAAGATTTGCTATATCTGTAGAATTGAATCCTAACAATCAATTAACTAACTTGAAGGAACTGATTGTGACAATATAATTATGGCAATATTTTACAAAAATACCAAAGAAAGTGCAATTAAATTATGACTATGTTTATAGAGTGATTTTTGAAACATATGTTTTGTTTTTAAAGGTATCATGTAAATTCTCTCTGAAGAAGCCATATCCTATAGCCTGGGACGAACTCCAGTGGAGCAATAGGGACACCAACCCACAAAACTTTCAACCCAAAATTTATCCTGATTCTAAGAAATTCAGGCATGCAGATAAAGCAGAGACTGAAGGAATGGCGAAGCAATAACCAGCTCAACTAGTGAACCATCCCATTGACAAATACCAACACCTGACACTTACTAATGCTATGTTGTGCTTGCAGACAGGAGTCTAGCATGGCTATTCTCTGAGAAGCTCTACTGGTAACTGACTGAGACAGTTACACATACTTACAGCCAACCATTGGGCAGAGGTCTAGGTCCCTTACTGAAGAGATAGGTGAAGGATCACAGAGGTTAAGGGGATGGCAACCCCATAGGAAGACCAACCTTGTCAACCAACTTGCAACCCTGGGAGCTCCCAGAGCCTATGCCACCAACCGAAGAGCATGCACAGGCTGGTCTGATGACCCCAGCACATATGTAAAAGAGGACTACTTTTTCTGGTCTCAGTGGGAAAGGATGCACCTAATCCTGTAGAGACTTGATGCCCCAGGGAAGGGGGATGCCAGAAAAGTACTCTCTTTGATATAAGGGTGAAAGAGCGCCCACCATCAAATACTTAAACTAACACTTTTTGTGCATTATCTCAATGACCCAATGATATACCTAGAATTCCCTCAATTCTCCATTTTACTATTAGAAAACAAGAGAACCTATGGAGTTTAAAATAACTTAACCAATCTCATTAAGTGGTAACAGAAAAGAATTAATAAATAAGTAATAATAAAAATCTTGTGCTAGTAAGAATTTTATTCAATTTTCCAAAATTTCTTTATAAGACAGCAGCCAAAAGATTCAGCAGATTGCCATTAAACTTGTCTTTCAACTCATAAACCTTACGATTCTAATTTCATTCTAAATTTATTCCAGTGCAACTTTTTAATCTATTAAAACAATGTGTTTTCCTATTAGCACCAAGTTGAGGGTGTCATTTTATTTTATTTTTTATGTCTTTGAGGCTCTGGAATAATCTCATTTTGGTTTTACTATTTTTTTTTTAAAGTAAGCATTTTGGATAAAGCCTTAAAGTCTGCTAATTGTCACTTCAAACATTAATTCATTCAGTGTTTCTTCATAGCAGAGAGTTGCTGTTACCTAGATAAATAAAAAAGTGCCAAACAGTTTACAGGAACATAAAATCTAGAGCTAGATGACAGGCATGCACTAGATAATGCTCTTTTGTAAACATAGTGATGGAAATAGAAAATTCTAAAGTAGAACTCAAGTCTAGACTGTCTTGAAAGAAAATAAATGGAATAAAATACTGGAAACAACCAATATAGATGTGGATGTACATAGCCAAACATTGAACTGAGCCTGAGGACCCCAATGGAGAAGTTAGGGCAAGGACTGTACGAGCTGACGGGATTTGCAGCCTCATAGGAAGAACAACAATATCAACCAACCAGACTCCCCAAAGCTTCCTGGACCAAACCACCAACCAGAGAGTACACAAGACGGTACACATGACTCCAGCTGGATATGTAGTAGAAGATTGTCTTATCTGGCATCATTGGGAGCAGAGCCCATTGGTCCTGCGGAGGCCTGATGACCGGGGATAGGGGAACACTAGGCCACTGAGGCAGGAGTGTGTGGGGGAGCACCCTAGTAGAGGCAGGGGGAGAGAGGAGGAGGTAGGGGACTTGTGGAGGGGAAACTATGAAGGGGGATAACATTTGAAATGTAAATAAATAAACTAACCAATAAAAAACAATGAAAAAAACAAAGCATAAAAGTCCAAGTCAAATAAAGCATCATTTGAGAACTGTGATTACTTCACTGATAATTCCCTTCCACTGTTTGTGGTACTCTTAAAGCATGATGAGTCTTGTTTTCTGCCTTGAAGTTGAGTGTCTGTACCCATAAGCATGGGCTGTCAAAAGGCTGTGCCTTTTTTATATCCCAATAGAGTAATGATGCTCCACACAAAGACACCCTTTTCTATATATTTCAGAAAGGTGAATAAATGATTTATATTGCCTTTATTTTCAGTTTGGAATGTGACATTTTCTTTCCTTAAACATAACCTGGATAGAGCAAGCTATTTTCATCAAAATTCTCAATTTGCTCACTTGCACAAGTACTTATCATTCTGTACTTATGTACAATATGAAGTTTTGATTGTAAAAGTACATTGTACCTTTACTAGTCCTATACAATGAAATAATCATTAAGCGTCAAGAATGGCCAGGGTTATTTTGTCTTTTTTATTCCCCTCTTAATGGATTTCCTAATCTTCTGGTTCACTCTCCTTTAACCTTGAGTCATGTTTGCTTCTCATTCTCTACATTGCCACAATCAATAAAATTTAATTCAATTAAAATATGACACGGATCAATGAGCCCTAACTCATTCTACAGTGAAGAAAGTTTTCAAAAACCATGATGTTGCCATTACCATAATGAACAAACTGTTCATGTGATCATTACTGTCACTCCTCTTTTAATAGAACAAGAATGGCTACTGTGTACCAGAAGCTACCATGAGTATTTTTCACATGTTAATCATTTGTCCTCATAGCAACCAAGTAAATAACCCAACATCTACTGTACAAAATCTGTGACTTAGGTATAGTCCATAGAATACTCTGTTATTAAGGGAAAAACAGGGAAAAAAAAGACCTCCAATATTTAAGTCAGTAAGAATAACTTAGTCTCAAGGTCTAAGCTCAAAGAGCAGGATACAGTAAGGTAGTTTTGAATAAAGTAAAATGTTTAATGATCTTGTTGGAGTGAGATGGATAATGAAAGTAGAGAAGTTATCAGGATCTAAAGTATGTAAAATCTTATGCAGAAAGCCAAGGTGTTTGGAAATGATTTCAAATGAAATTGCCTGTACTAGCCATTCAACTGGCACTTACTTCATTCAACTAGCTTATGGGAGTTCCATTACACAGTATTCTAAGTGCTAGAGACTAAGATGGGTAAACAAAGGTCCTCAACCTTAGCAAGATAAACACACTACACAGGATAATGCGTGGCTAAGGGCTACAAGTGACAGAAAAGGGGGCATGATAGAAAGGTACATGGTCACGGACCGATGACAGGAAAACCATTTCTGAGGATCTCTTCCATGTTGCGTTGCTTTTAACTAACTTATATTCAAAGCCCAAAGAAAAGTAATGTTACTGATAATAACTTATTGACAATTTTAGCACCTTAAATATTATATATAAATACATTCATGAATTACTTGTTAATACAAAAATTGTGTGTGATTTAAATAAAAGAGAAATTTGTTTTTATTTTTGCTTCATCCCTAATTGATTATCATTTTAACTTCTTGATTTAATACCAATATAAATATTTTTCTTTTGTGTCAATGAGATCAAACTTTCTACTTGGGATTCATTTCAGCTTATTTTTAACACATGGCAAATAATTATTCAAGCACATAAATATATAATTGATCCTGTTGAAAAACCACAGGTTTAAGCACTTTTTCAAGGTTTAGCCCATAAATTATTTAAGACACTCCAATTAATGAGTATGCCAATGTTACAGTACTAGACAAAAATAGTGTGTATATATATATATATTTATATATATATATATATACACATACACACACATATATATATGTGAGATATATGAGTGGTTACTGCAGCAGCACATATTTGAGCAGCACTCAAAGAATGATACAGAGAAAATCAGCATGGAACTGTACTAGGATAGTATTACATAAGATCATATTTTTTCATTTTTGAACCTTTCTCTCCTTGATTTTAGGATATATATTAAGAAGCAGAATTAACAGTAGTGAGAGTACACAAGACTTTAATACAGATGTGTGTTCTTGTCATATTGTTTATTTATTCCAAGTTATAATCTCATAACTATTTAGAATTTACATCAAAAGATGCTAATAGCTGCCTTGCTCTCCTTTGTCCATATTGAACATTAATCTTTAAAACTCTTTGTCATTCTAATCAGTAAAGTGTAATGTTGTATTGCTTTAATTCACAGTTTTGTATTGTTAGCAAATATCTCTGCCCATAAACATCTGTTTATGAGAATCAAGCTGTCACACTCTGTTATCATCTGTAAAAAAAACACAGAACCTTTCACTTTCTCCTAAACACGTTTTCAAGTCCTGTCACATGACATTTGTTGCCTACAGATCACAGTTCACGTTTCATGCTCCTAAACTGCGCTATCCTTACCAGGTTCATAAATTCATTGCAAAAGGGGCTTTTTATTAACATTTAATTATGCTTTTTTCTCAACTCTGTACTTGTGATTATATATAATTATTAACTCTGTTATTTAATTGTTAGACTACGTTGTGCCTCTATCTAAATGCACTGCCCTAGTACCCCAGTCACAAAGACCATGTCCTTGAACTTTCTTTTTTTTTATGACATATAGGTTTTATTTTTTTATTTATTTTCTAAGTTTTTTTTTAATTTACATTCAAAATCATTTCCCCTTTCCCGTTTCCTCCCTCCCTGAAAGTCCCATAAGCCCCCTTCCCTCCCTCTGTTCCCCATTCAACCCCCTCTCACTTCTCTGTCTTGGCATTTCCCTACATCCAGTCTTTCCAGGACCAGGGGTCTCTCCTTCCATCTTCTTGGAAATCTATTGATATGCGTATTGTGTCTAGGGTATTCCTAGATTCTGGGTTAATATCCCCTTATCAGTGCTTGCATACCAAGTGTGTTCTTTTGTGATTGGGTTACCTCACTAAGGATGATATCTTCAAGTTCTGACCATTTGCCTAGGAATTTCGTGAATTCATTGTTTTTAATTGCAGAGTAGTATACCATTGTGTAAATATACCACATCTTCTGAATCCATTCCTCCGTTGAGGGACATCTGGGTTCTTTCCAGCTTCCGGCTATTATAAATAAGGCTGCTATGAACATAGTGGAGCATGTGTCCTTATTGCATGCAGGTAAAGCCTCTGGGTATATGCCCAGGAGTGGTATAGCCGGATCCTCCGGGAGTGTCATGCCCAGTTTTCTGAGGAACCGCCAGACTGCTTTCCAGAGTGGTTGTACCAGCCTGCAATTCCACCAGCAGTGGAGGAGTGTTCCTCTTTCTCCACATCCTCGCCAACAACTGCTGTCTCCTGTGTTTTTGATCTTAGCCATCCTGACTGGTGTGAGATGGAATCTCAGGGTTGTTTTGATTTGCATTTCCCTAATGACTAAGGATGATGAACATCTCTTTAGGTGCTTCTCAGCCATTAGATATTCTTCAGGTGAGAACTCTTTGTTTAGCTCTGTACCCCATTTTTTAATAGGGTTACTTGCCTCTCTGGAGTTTAACTTCTTGAGTTCTTTGTATATATTGGATATTAGCCCTCTGTCGGATGTAGGGTTGGTAAAGATCATTTCCCAGTTAGTTGGTTGCCGCTTTGTCTTTTTGACAGTGTCTTTTGCCTTGCAAAAACTTTGTAATTTAAGGATCAAGGACCTCCACATAAAACCAGACACACTGAAACTAATAGAAAGGAAACTAGGGAAGAACCTTGAACATATGGACACAGGGGAGAATTTCCTGAACAGAACTCCAATAGCTTATGCTCTAAGATCAAGAAGAGACAAATGGGTCCTTGAACTTTCTATATGCTTTTTCTGTTCTCCTCTTAAGCCAGTGGTAATTTACTCTATTACTTTCTGAGTGAATGTTTAGCTAGAAAAAGCCACCTTACCCAAAGAACCTAGAACACAATGGGTGCTCAAATATATCTAAAATAATTATTAATTCTACACATTACAAAATCAGAATATATATTTAAAAAGACAACCCCCTAATTAGAATAATGAAAACAATAGCCAGAATTCATACCAAACAGTTGAAAGTGCATACATTTAAATGCACATTAGAGAAGTGACTGCATAAACCAGGGCAAATTCATGAATTATATTCAAGCAAGCTAATAATAAAATACATAAAATATGCACAACATCAGTTAAAAGCAATATAAATGAAAAATGACAAAAGCTGAAGAGAAATGTTCCAAATATAAGTTGTAAGTGTATCTGTTTGATGGACCCAGGACACTAAGTAGTTTTCTGTGTATGCCTCTATACATTACACATTTTCTATATTAAGCAAACACTATTTTTATTACTTCTTTTTTGAGATTATGATCTATTACATCATTTTCTCTTTCTCTTTCTTCCCTCCAAGCCCTCCCATATGCTTCTTCTTGTACTTTTTATAATATATGGGCTCTTTTTCAATAATTGTTTTTTATGCAGATATACATACTACTTTAAATCACCTCCCTTCTACATGCCTTTCAAAATAACAACTGTAAAGCTACACGAAACAACAGTGAAATTAATTAATGAATAGAATTGTAATTGTGACACAAGTGAAACTAAGCTCCTTTTTTAAGGTTGACAAGAAGATAAATACTTGTTGCCATGCCAAAGCGAAACAGCTGCACTAATTTAATGCAAGGTTTGTGGGGAAAAAATAGCAAATGACCTCTCTGCTCCTGCTGTAGAAACAAGGACAAAAGGACAGGATCACAGGAGATTGCAATGACTTGAGGTTTTCTTTGACTGGTGTGGCATTCATCCTTTACAAAGCCTTGTTGGTATTTCCACCATAAGGACCACATCTAGACCCTCATTTGTATTGGACCGTGGACATTCTTGAAATTCTATTGTCCTTATAACTACTGTCTCTGAAAATGAGGTGCTATTATTTATATTTGAAAGTCCAACATAAACACATAGATCTGTTCAGAAAGCTACAAGTGTCTACTTCCATCGTGTAAGGTGAGACAACCAAAGGAAACTCCAAAGTTCTCATTTGTTACCATTTTAATTTTACACACTTATGGGGCCAGTGATAGTTTGATAGATGTATACAGTATGTAATGATGGCTAAGCAGATGGACAGTTACTTCTCAACATTCAGAGCATGAACAACAACAGCAGGCTACCGAGATGTCTTCATATAGAAAGTCTAAGATTATTTGATGACAGAATAGTAAGTGTTTACAGCAAAATGATGCCAGTGGATTTTTAAGCCCCAGTGGCTTAAGACCCTCATTGTTAAAGACCTTAATTAGTATTTCTATTGTCCTAAATTCAATATTCTCTTTCTTTAAAGTAGGGATAATTCCTACAACGGAGCTATATAGATGAGTATTTATATTCCACACTCTACTTCCTGGTCAAGACATCTTCATTTAAGATTATCTGGTTTCAGCTTTTTATACCCAAGGAAGCAAATACTCACTGTTACAGGACTGAGGTGGGGTTATGGTAAAATAATGTAATGTCCAGCATACTTTTTGACCTATCCCAAGTCCTTCAAAAATGTTGGTGACCTTGCATCACCATCCATAACCCCACATCCCTTTTCCCCTAGGATGAGATTAACTCTTTATTGCAGACAAAAAAAAAAGGGACTCTAGAAGCCACTCTCTCTCTGAGAACCTTTATCAGGATGTAGACACAGAGTGGGATAATGGCAGACAATGATTCAAGCATTAGTGCAGACTTGGGAAAATAACCCTCTGACCCCTAACTGAAGACGGTTCCTCAGAACAATTTTTGTAGAGGCTCTGATCAAAACGAGGCTATGCTGGTTTTAAAGGCCGGACCAGAATCAAATTCCTTTGGGTCCCCAGAGCACACATCAAACAGACTGCTGCCTATGAAGCAACAATACTAGGGATGCGACCAAACTCATTCAAGACAAAATTCTTCTTGAAGATTTTACAATAGGAATAGAGAAAAAGGATGACTCGTGCCATCGTTCCCTTTGTGGGTTTGTTTTCCTTTGGGAAGCAGTCCCCAGAGAGAAAGATAATGAAGCTACAGCAATGGCCCGCTAAGGTACTCTTCACTCATGTATCTGCCAATGCAGTGACTCATGAAATTCACAATGTGCTGAGACGCAGTGAGCGACGCTTCATATAAAATTAACATAAGCGAAAGGTTACTTGAGGAAACTGCATTACTTTTTTAGGTGACCCACTTATGGCTAAATTTGGAAAGCTGGCAAGGCAGACCTCATAGAAACAAGATACTATGAAGCCTGGGGCCCAGATCTTTACCAGGGCTCATTATGGGCGGGGCCTCTTGGCCATGCCTGGTGCTATAGATATGTCTGGTCACCTCAGGTTGCCAGTGTTTCCTCGAGCAAGGGGAATGACAGAGCTCAAACTATGAATGATTTCACAGCAACAACAAAAACCTTAAGTAGGGTAAGTAGATACCAAAGACTTTCTTAAATGCTATGGAAATGTTAATTTCTGTAGCAAGTGCATATAGTAGCTACTAACATTTTCTCCATAAAGAGACTCAGACACAGGGAAGCTGGGCGTCTTGCCATAGGGCTGTACTGTCTATGGTAGAACCTCCATCAAAAGAGAATCAGTTTGGCTTCAGAATTTATGTTTTGACCCCTACCCTGATTAATGTTACATAATATTGTTACATGGATAATTATCTCAGAGGGAAAATATAGAGGAATGTTTGAAAGTGCTGGTTTCCAAGCAAACTGGGTTGGATTCTGCATGTGCTCCTGTGAGCTGTGTGCACAGACAATTTAACCTCTCTGCTTGAGTTTGCTCACCCAAATGTGGTAGGTACAACAATACGCATCATCAGTGAACTTGCAGGAATAAATAATGCAATGTCTCTTAGAATATTGCTTGGCAAATATAAACAGGAAATATTTCCTAATTAATATTATTCATTTAAAAGGGAAAGAACAAATTGCTTACTGGTTACTCAGAGACGTACTAAAATGCCCAACGACTTTTATGAGATGTGTGCACTGGAAGAAAATCAAGTTTGTTACGAGACAGACATCATGTAAGTTCTCACCTCTAACTCAGGCTGGTTCTGATCTTACATAAGTCAATCACTCTGAGGTTCAGTTACTTCATGGATAGAATGGCTTAACATTCCTTTGTCAAAGCTAAAGGGAGAATTCAATGCACTAATAAGTATAAAGTAGATAAAGTTGAACCTAATCAAAGAACAAAATAATCAATTGAGATTATCGGATCTCCTGACTTGTGTTATGATCAGAGTTACTAGAACATGCTGGTAAATTTTCAACTACAGTATCTTTTGCCAACCTTAAACTATTCAGCAATTAATTGATGGGTCTAAAGTCATCTCAGGGTTCAATATTATTTTAAACCAATATTTATTCAAATATATTAATCTTCTATATAGAAAAATTAAATTATTGATATGTGTATATATATATAAAGGCTTATTTTCAATAAGTCTGGACAAAGCAATGTTAGTCATCCATCAAACTGCATAGTGACTGCAGTGATAGTAGATGGTGCTTCTAAATGCTTAAAACAGATTTCAACTTTCTAATAGCAGTAAGAATATTATAAGTTATATATGAGAAAAAATTTAGAGTCTGGAGAGAGGGCTCAGTGGTTAAGAGAATGTGCTATTCTTGCAGGGAACTAGTATTTTATTCTCAGTATTCACTGTAGGTAGCTCATAATTGCCTACAACTTCAGTTCTAGGAGATCTAACACCCTCTTCTGGAATTGGTGGTCACCTTCATTTACATGTGCATACCTATATATAGACATACACACACATGCACATATGATTAAAAGTACTAAAAATAAATATTTTGAAAACAATTTTGGAATCTTATCTGTGTTTAACATCTTCAACTGAAGAACAATTTTGTTTCAGAAAATAACAAGTAATGCTTATAGCTCCTTAGTGAGGGATAGAGACTGGAGAACTCTTCCTCCTCTAGACCAGTCTTTTGGATGGCCTCATACTAATTCAGATCTTGTGCAAGTAACCTTAGCTGCTGGGGTTTAGAGGTTTATTTAAAGACCATATGAATTTGTTTAGAAGATACAAACATGTATCAGAAGGTAGAAAATGGGGAATATATGATCATGTTTCATTGTATAGATGAAATTGCCAAGAATGAAGACAAAATAATAGTTAATAATTTTTAAAATAAACTTAGCATCCAGTAATAGGATGCCAGGTGTACAAACACATGCTTGGGTACAAGTTATTTTAATGTATTCTTCTAGGATTGCAATTCAGTTAAACAATCTATCTTGTGGCATGCTAAGAAGCATGTGGAAATAATCATCATTGTGATGGTATTTGTAAAAGAGTAACAAAATAGTCATTAGTGAGCACCGATTACATCCATGGAGGTTCAGATGCAATGGATGTGTAGTTGATAATAAATAAAAACATTTGACTATGCCTCCCACAAATACTGTTATTAATGTTTGCTTTCTTCTTAATGTTTTCCATCTTTTCTATTAAAATTTATATGAAGGTCATAATTCAAGTTGTCACTATTCTATAATGAAGAGATACTAGTTTTACAATCTAAAATAAAATAAATGTTTTTACAAACTGTTAACACTGATATAAATGTTAATTTTCATAAATTCTTAATAGTGTGTGCGCGCACACACACACACACACACACACACACACACACACACACACATATCAACTACAGCAGTAGCTGCACCAAAAGAGTCAACAACCTTAGGTCACCAAAAGGCTAAGAGAATTACATGAAGCAAAATTATCTAAGGAACAAAATTGTGTGCTTTTCTATACTGTATACTTCAAGTTAATAAATTCAGTCCACAACTGATGAAAAAGGAGAGACAGAGAATGAATGACAAGAGATCAACAGCAAGGTCAGCTGGTGAAGCCTTAGCTTCCACACCCTTATTTTCTTAGCCTTTTCAATCCTGTCTTTATAATTTCTTTCTGCTCATGTTTGCTGGGTAAAGTAGGTCAATCCAAGGGTTGAGTCCTTAAGTATGTACCCTAGTCACTTATTCAGACAAACACTACAGGTGTATGGAGACCTGGAAGAATGTTGCATCTGCCATCCTGGAATACTTCCATGCTATTTAAAAATAGTGAAAACACATATACTCCCTATAAAATACATTATGAAAACATGGAAAATAATCCATGCATACAACAGAGAGAATTAAGTAAATAATAGTACACAATAATGAGAATTTTTTTACAAAGGATAGGCCATTCAGTTTTCATGTCTTTACCAATTTCTGATTACAGCAAAATACACATATTTAAAGTGTGATGTACCTGTGATGACAGCTGTTTAGTCAATCTACTGAGAACATCTATCACCCTAAACTTTGCCTTTTGACCCTCTGGAAGTCTTACTTTCTGTTTTTTTTTCATCTTCAAGTAAATAAATACCTTGCAACTGTACATACTTTATGGGATATTGGAAGAACCCACAAGTAATTATAAATTAAGAACTTGTTTTATCTGGCTTTATTCACTTGGTGTGCATACTTTGATACTGACAAATGCTGTTCCTGGTATTAAAACCCTATTTCTTTCTGGTGTTCAATAAATATCTCAATATATAGAGGAGTTCAAAATTTATCCAAGAAAATCAGCTGATATCAATTTGGGTGTTCCCCTATATTGCTGTTATAAATGAAACACCCGTGAACATTTAGATTCAGTCTCTAAGGACTTACATGGGCAGCTACATGTATTTCTCCTGAATAAATAACTGGGCACAGAGACAATGAATAAGTAACTTAGTAGCTGAGGTCCATGATGACTAACTGTATGGAAAGTATTAATGGTAGGATTTAGTTCATACAAGAAAAAGGGGGGATACTTTAAAATGGTTTGATTCATACAATGAACTCTGTTTTGTTTTATTAATTATTTTATTATTTTAAATTTTAAGTGATATCCCCCTTCCCAGTTACCCCTCCACAACCCCCCATGCCCTCTGTCTTCTTTTGCCTCTTTAATGTTGTTCTTCCACCCACTAACCCAATACCATTTCACTGCTCTAGCATTCCCCTATGCTGGGGCATCAAATCTCCACAGGCCAAGGGTCTCCCCTTCCATTGATGTCAGATAAGGCCAACCTCTGCTACATATGTATCTAGAGCCATGGATATCTGCATGTATACTCTTTAGTTAGCAGCGAACTTTTATTTTATCTTATATACATTTTACTTTGGATTCATTAATTATGGCTGCATTATTTTAAAACAAAGAAGAAAGTAACAGTTTTCTGTACCTGCTCTCGGTCTCTGTCTCTCTATCTCTGTGATACATATATATGACTTTTGATTTCACTCCAGATCTAACTTGTGGAAAATATTTTTTCTCTTCAATATATTGCATGAATTCTGAATCATGGTAGTAGCTCACATGTGCTTCTAGAATGAGGTAGGTGGGTGGAATAATCTGATTTCCTGGATGCAAGTATTAGAGAGTCTGCACTGCTGTGCTCTGTGAGACAGCTGGGCTGAGGGAGAACATTGCAGCACACAGGGGACTGCTCTGATCTCATTTCCATTCCTCCTAGCAACACTCTTAGGGCAACTGCTTTCTCTCTCTCTCAAGGTAACTAGACTTCACACAATGTTCAGGATAACTAAATCAGGGGAAAATATGGGTATTTTCTATCCACTGTAAGTGGATTCAAAATACTAGATAATTCTTTATCATAAAAGTCTCTATGATTTACATCATTAGAGACAAGACTAGACCCTGCTTAGTTAATCTGGGGGTTTTATATCAAACCAGTGGCCTTAGCCAGATCTGCTGTGAAGGCCCAAGTATCAGCATGTTCTAGCTACTCAGTCTGCATAAATAATGGATGCCCTCTGAAATTTGATCAGTTTAACTACTGTGTGCAGTAAAATAGTACCTATTAAATCAGTAGTCTTTCAGTGTTAATTGAAGAGGCATGTACAATGAATTTCATAATGCCATGTTCAAAGCAAGTGTTCACTAAATGTTACCTTTTTATTATTGCCGGAGTTACACTTTCTAAGTAAATACCAAAGTTTCGATGCTTAACTGTCAGAATAAAATAATAAGCAGACAATGGTTCAGAAAAATGTTTGAGTGTTTCTTTGGAATTTGCTAAGCTCTTTCAGAGCCTACTACTCTAAGATTGTCTATCTCAGGCATCATCACAGAAAAGAGGGAATGATCACCTCCTAGGACATCCACAGAACACTCTTCATCAGGTTCAAGTGACTTCATATAGGTATACGATAGAGGTAGTCATTTATTGTTAATTAATACATTCCACCTTTGTCTCTAAAATGTACCTGCCTTGACTCTGCTTCAAGATATTTCTGTCAAAAGGACTAGTGGATATGCCTGCATTTTAGCAACTGATTAGAACTTAAAAGTATGTATAAATGGCTTCAGCTAAACTGAGGAAGGAAAAATAGGACTGCAGGTAGTCTATTCACTTTCAGATTATTAACAAATATATTTTAAATATAATAGACCTATATAAGCACATATAAATAACAGCGTAGACAAAAGAAGAGAGGTATGAACGTCCAACACAAGAGCACATGTATGCCCTCTCTCATGTGAGTCACATGTTCTACTTTGCCCTCCCTCCCATGATTACCAGAAGTTTCTGAAATCAGGAGACAAAGTTAATCCCTCATCCCTTAAAGAACAGCAATGCCTGACACACTTATAGAAAGAGAATAACTAAAGTTGATGGGAGAGTGCAAGGTAACACTACATCATCATTTACTTGCAGACCAATATTAGAGCGCTTGAATGTTTGCTCATACTAATGGAGATAAGGATGTTGCATAATAGAGAAAGCAGGCTAAATTTGCAACTAGAACAATTTCTGTCAGTTAAGTGAGCCGTAGTCAAGGAAACGAGTTGCCTTGGATTTATGGAAGTAGGTGCTAACTAACTATTTCTCTAAAATGACTTCCTGTCCACTTAACAGCAGTATAAGGACACACAAACACACAAGCATCTTAAGAAAGATTTATATGGTGAAGAGTGCCATTTCTGACAATGTGTGAGGATTTGTGCTATACTATTCTGCCATCTATGGCATCTGGACAATCAGTTCTCCAGAGGTGAAATCAATTGTGCTATGATCTACATCGGATGTTGTAAGAGTTTCAGAAATGGCTTCATGAGCCAGCAGTGGTGCCTCCTTTTCATGACTTAATCCAGCAGGAAGGCAATGAACATGAGGGATAGAACTTTTCAGTGAAAGCCACACTTAATTACCCAGCCAGCCATTCAAGCAAACACCCAATTCAGAAAGATGATCCAGCCTTAATGAAGCAGTTAACCCTCAACTTGTTCTGTCACTTGTAATTGTGCAGGTCACAGCAGAATAAGAGTTTGGAAACACTTTGGGTGTGACGATTGTACTTCTGGGTAGAGAAAGCAGATGGAAATATGTGAAACCTCAGGTTAGTTGATGACTTCAGTAACCACAGTAAATATAACAGTCAGTTTACAAAGGTGATGTTTATTGGCACATTACAAAGGCTATACATATGTATATATACATATATATACCTACACATACATATATAAATATACATATATGTATATAGCATGCTTTCAATAAATAGCATCATAGAAACAACTAGTGTCAGCAGAATAATCTAACACAACTGATTACTGCCCTTGGTCACTTGAGATTTCAGTTCAAAATTGTATGAAAATATCTGGTGAAAAGTACCTACTTCTACAGAACTAATCATTCTCATATTTAGGAGAATGATATATTCCTTAAGTAAGATATCACTTAGAACTGAAGGTATCATTTCCAACAGTAAGTTAATTATCATTTCTTTAAATAGTTGTTTAGATATAGCAATATTGTTTATAATTTATCATTATAATACAGACTCAGTTAATAATCTTTTGTTATTATTGTTCAGAGAGTATAAAATGGAGTCAAATTCCAGAGATAACTTCCAATGATATCCTTCGTATTGCTATCCAATAATAAATGAATATGAGTAACCTGGATTAAAAAATTGTTAAGATAATTTATCCTCATATTATACTTCCCCATCCACCTCTAATCTAAGAGAAAAAATAAATCTCAAAGTTATGTCAGTTTCAAAACATCTATTTAGCAAAATAACAATAGCAGTTTCTACTATAGGGCCTACGATAGTCCCAGTCATGGGCTCTTGATGATAATCAACAACCGTTCTGGATATGTAATTCCCTCCCACTGAACAGGCCTCAAACCAATCAGAAAGCAGTTAATTTCCTCTAACAGGTGCTGCTATTGCACCTATAGGTACATCTTGCTCAGTAGGTTGATATTATAGCATACTGTGTCCAGCACTGGCTACCACCATCAGTGTCCTTTTTTTCCCTCCAGAATTACTGCATAGCATCTTCCAGCATGGTGAAATTTAACTGGAAGAAAACAAGTTTCCCAGTCAAAGACTGATCACTCTATGTCTTTCAACCAAAGTGTATAGTATCTATGTCATAGGATCCTACCACGAAGTTCCACTGAGAAATCAAGGGTTTTGTTTTGGAGATCCCTTGTACCTCAATGAATAATAACTTATAGGGAGGTTCCTCATGCCTTACACTGTCATGTACGTTTAACAAACTTGTCCATTTAATGAGCAATATCTTCAACACATGTAAGGTAATTCATTTGGAATTGTTTTTGTTGTTGCTGCTGCTGTTTATTGTTTAATAAATGTGCCTATGGCATCCGTGCCCTATAAATATTTACCCTCCTACCAATAGACATGAATTGCTTTCAAACTTGCTCAGAAAATTTCCTTTTGCAGTGAGAAGAAGTTAATGGAAAGAATAATAAATGGTTAAAGTTCTAAAAAGAGAAGATGGAGTTCTCAGTACTAAATACACACATATACTAATTCCAGCACTATAAAGACTCTGGGGACATTATGGAAGAGGATATGGAAAGTATGTTAGAGTTGAAGGATATGAAGGAATGCTATGAGATACTGTCTTATGGATGCCATGTGGCTATTACACTCATGATATCATATCAACTGCACAAGACCTACACAAGACCAAGCTAGTGGAATGTTTGGCCTTGATGAGATAGGCCAAACATCCCACCACTTTCTGAGGAGCTATTGAAAGAGGAGAGCTGCTATGGTAGGAATAATTATTCTTTTTGAAAGATTTGGCCACCAGTAGGTTTCCCCTGCTCCTATGAATGACCTCACACTTACTCACATATAGCCATGTGCAGTTGAGAGAGAAGGAGCATGTGAGGGAGTTGGAAATTGGCAAAAGAGAATAAATATGATAATATCACATTGTGTATACATGTGAATACCTCAAAAATGAAGGGAAAATATTCAATTCATTCATCTCATGCCTTTTTCCAACCAAAGGATTATTATTATACAACTTTAATTAAATATGCTATATACTTTAACTTTGAAAATGAAGATAATATATGTATTAAAGTACAAAAGGGCTATTGGATCTTTGTGTGTGTGAGTGAGTATGTGTGTGTGTGTACATATGTATGCATTTGTGTTAATTTCATGTTTAATATGTTAGGAGCCATTCGTCTACAGACAAACACACACACACACATACACACACACAAACACACACACACACACACAGTCTTTTATTGGCTTGCATTATGATAGACTTAATAGCCATGAGCTCCAGGGATGGGCCTGAAATTTTATAAGGGTTCTGGATGATCAAATGCAACTCCCATGCTTCCCTGACAAACACTTTAATGACCAAGCTACCTTCCAAGTCCCAAGCATCATGTATGTAATGAAATCACAGTTCACTGACAGAGATTAAAAAAGAAGCAAACATATTTTTCATATGCTAAGATAGAGAAAAACCATGCTACTCTAACTGGACTGGGGAAATGGTATCAGAGAAGATGAGCTCTACAAAGGAGACTTGAATTGTTATACAGAATACAAGCATCAGCAAGGTAATGAGATAAGACAGCTTCAGGATGACTTTATGTCTCGAGTTTAAGGTATGAAAATATGGTTTTTGTAGCTACAGACAACCTAATGAGTTAGACCAGTTACTTCTCAACTTAATAACCCCTGAAATGGAAATAGAGTGAAGGGTGTTGATTTTTTGAATTGGTTTTATGTAAAATGGAGCAGATTAGTTCAGTAAACAAATTGCTTAAGATAATTTCGCAGGCTGTAAACTTTTAGGATATTGTTTCTGATAATAAAAAATTATGAGAGTGATTTTAGCAGCGATAACTGCACTACACAGTGGGTATCCTTCTGTACTTTATAAAACACTTTCCAGTAAATCAGTTTATTGAAGCGTTTCATAAATTCTGACAGTCATGATGAGTTAATGTGGAAAGAACCAACTCTGAAGTCAGAAAACCATAATACAGGTTATTATAACTTCTGGGCTATGCAGTCTTTAATACACTACTTAAGCCCTGACAGTCTGTATCTTATCTAAAGAGAGTGATGACGACAGCAGTTTATTGGCCTACTTAGCACAGTCATTACAAAGATAAATAAACATTTGTCAAGATGTTTAGCAAACCATACTTTGTACTACAATGCATTTGAGTCACTATCTAAAGCTTCATTTTGAAATAGACATTTACCTTGGTTTTCCCATGAGAAAATTCTCTTTTTTTACAGCTATAAAATATGCTACAAAACATAACCTTTTTAATGATTGACTCTAGATGAAAACAAGTAATTTTGCCCTTTTCCAATCCATTTTTCTAATTACAGCCAGCCTGATTTTGTAAAAGTCGAAATGTGATTATGTTAGTCCCTTGATAGCATTCTATACCCTCCATTTGATTAAAGGTCCTTTGATTCCTGGCTTCCTTGCAAGTGTCCACAAGTAGATATAATCACAGAAAAATTAGACAATATTTTAGAAATATGCCAGGCTTAATCTTCCAGCTTCAAATTTCTCTGTGTCCTCCTCTTCCCTCTCCCCTTCATTCATTCAACCATTTGAATTTTAGGATGGCCATATACTTGTCATCACTTTCAAATGTCCAAGAAAGCACTAGTCCTAATTATATAGAATAAAAAGTGACAGCGATGACTCACTCCAACAGGACAATACAGCTATACAAGGAATACTCTAAAACAAACAACACATTTTGTCTTCAGAGTTTGGTGGAAAAAGGGAGCAGTGAAAGTAAAGCAACCATGTAAAAGTTGAAATATATATGCATAGGTTGTAACAGGAACTTGAAAAGGGGACACTTAAAGTGCTCTTTGGAAATGGAAGACCATGGAGTGATCTACACACTGAATGCTGAAGGCTGAGGTATTCAGGAGAATGTTGAGGTATTCAGGGGAATGTTCCCTTTTTTTTGGTATTAACAAATGATAGTTATATGTGGCTGAAAAGAGGCAAAGGGAGTGGTAGAAGTGGGAAGAGTATGATTTTTTAGGACCTAGAAGATTTTGCTAAAGTGAACATGAATAGAAGTTTTGCCCTGGTTCTTTCTCCCATCCTCATGCTTCCATAAATAAAACTCATACTCAACATATATTTACAAATACCTTGGCCATATAGCTAGGCTCTTCTCTGACTAGATATAACTTAAAATATCCCATTTATTCTCACCCACATTCTGCCACATGGCTGGTTGCCTGTGCTCAGGTACCACAGGACCAACTCACCAAATCTTCCTTCAAATCTCCCTGCCTCACTCTATTTCAGAGTTCTTTCTCCTCCCAGATGTCCCATCTTCTATTTCCTGCCTAAATAATAGTTCATAGGCTTTTTGATTTCCAGGTTATGCATCCATACAATACACAAGATATTCTAGCTACAAACATACTTAGTTCTGAGTGATACTGGGAGATGTTAAAGTAGTAAAGTAACATGCTGGAAATGTAAATTGATATGCCTCCATTTTCATCAGTATACCACACAGGCCATTGCTAGAGGGGGACCTCCCGTTATACAGTAATGTCCTTAGCAAATTATATCATGTCAGTTTTAATGTATCACAGTCATGAAAGAATGTATGAAAATCAAGAAAGTCCACTTAGTAATACATTTTAAAAAAAAAAACCTGTCAACCAAAACCTAAATAGTGGTCTGCAAAAAACAAAAAGTCATTGTATTCAGGGGAAAATAAGGTTTAATAGATCAGAGATCATAGAATCTGAGATTTTAAAATGACAGGGGGGACTTAAAAGAGACCAATGGAATCCTAGTTCAAAACAATCATTTGACTTTAGTCAAAAGAAAGCCTGAGCAATCTGCATAATGTTTCTTGTATGTATGTTTTCAGGCCTGACCATTTTGGTGTTGGGAAACCAGTAGTGTCTTCTACCCTGGGTAGACTATTTTTCTCCTCCAGCATTCCTAAATTGTCTGAGGTTCTTTGTATAGAGTTGAGACAGCATGTCTAGAAGATAACATTGCCCACTTGGTTTCCAGACCTCCCATTAAGTTCTATGAACATATGTGGGCATCAGAAAGAGAAAAGACAGTGAGGACATAGCATTCAGAACAAGCTATGTATATGGACTCAGATAACAGAATTATTGTCTACATAGCTTAACATGTCCATGTGAAATTATTTACTAAATATGTGGGAAACCGGAAATTTTAACATCATCAAAATGCAAGAGAGAAACTATCAGCAGCATTCTTAGTCATTGGTAAGACAGGTAGATAAATTTAGTGAATTATGGATTTGAAAATCATAACTGACTACCCTGATCTCATGATTATATCAAAAAGTACATATCCAAATATCATAGAATGTTTATTTAGCCAAAGAATATTAGTAAAACATTGTTCATATTCTAGGTAAAACTGTATTTCGATGATGCATTGCCATACCATGTTACTGGACATTGTCTTTTTAAAGATGAAATCAATAGCAAGCATCTAAATATACATTCTTTTTGAAATTAAAATAATATATTAAAATAATTCTTGGTTCAAGGTTATACAAGAATCTTCATAATAGGTTATGTTTGAATGTTGATACTGTACAGTACTATAGAGAGATAATAATAACAACATACTTAAAATATTTTGAAATCTATTTAATGCTAATAGTTTTGAAGTGCTGCAGCCCTGAATTTTAAAATGTATTATTTCATAAAATTATTAAATACAAGACAAAATATATAAAATAATTATAGAATAATTAAATTTAAATAATAACAGCAAAATAAAGTGAGAAAAAATTATTTACACCAAAAAATACAAAAATAAGTTGATTTAATTCTCACATCTCAATCTATCATATTCACAGAATAAGGATGAAATATCAGATGATCCTCTCAGTGGACAGGGGGCATGCATGTTCAAAGAGATAATGTTAATCATTATCAACATTTGGTAGATATACTGGGTCAGACCAGTCACCTTCAAACACTAACTTCAACGAGTTTACAGAGGCAAACACATGAGCCAAAAGGCAGAGGAGCTCTAATTGTACAAAAACTTATGGGCAAAGAACAAGAATTACAGAAAATAATGGCTGTTGTTGAATCATTTGTAATAGCCAACTTCAGAAACAAGCCTAATTATTTCTTAACAAAAGACTGAATAAATGGCTAAATAATATCCCAAACAATATGCATCAGTAAAAATGAAGAGCCCACCACAAAAAAAAAAAACCACTACTTTAAAAATTACTGAATGAAAACAAATTCCCCCAAAAAGTCAGTAAATACAATTCTGGAAGTAGGTACTAGTATCCCTTTGTAATTCTTACTTAACAAGAAAAAGTTCATGAGAAAAGATTCATAGTATTTATTTATATAATGGTTTTGGTTCTCATATGTTTCATTTTAGTTAACAAAGAATATATGACTTAAAACAAACTAAAATATCCCCCTCACAGACAAACCAAATCAACATGGAAACTGAAAAAGGAATCACACTGGCCTCTGTTCTCAGAAAGAATGGATACAGAGGGAGCTGGAAACACAGATTGGGAAATTATGCAACCCTATAGAAGGTACATTACCTAAACAGTAGTTTTGAGTATGTAGAAGAGGTATACACTATCTTATTTAGTTAGAAGGATCATTTTGTTTCCTGAAAAGTAAATGGCCCTCCCAGGTACACTTCATTTTCTAACCCTCTCATTGAGTCAAATGTTTATGTGGCATCAAAATTAAATTAGGCCCACAGAGAAATGTGCTTATTGGTCACCAATAAGTGTTTAGAGAGAAATAAATATGCAAGCAGTTTAGAAGCAAACTAAAAGCAGTATCTATTGGCTGGTGTACTGAGGTCTTGCTCAGTTCCTACCCAGGGGCATTTGCAAATTAGCTGGCATTCTTCTAATCCAAATCAGCAGCCTAGGAAACTGAAACTGATGGGTATCTGTAGTACCTGCATCCTAGAAACATTGAGGTGATGAGAATGGGCATGAAAGATGCTTATGGGAATTTTTTTCCTGAAAATGCTATCATGTTGAAAGTCATTAACACAGAATACTGAAAACAGTCCTACCATAAAATCATCTGAAGCCTTAGGACTGTTCTTTCTATGAAACCTCAAGAAAAAGAGCAGGTCAAAATTTACTTGTTGAAATTGTGCATTGGAAAAACAATATTTTGAGGTTATCGTTAGTCTCTAAAGGCCAACAAAAATGCAAAAGGTGTGGACCTACATCACATTCTACCATCAAAGGTGATTTCTCGATATATAATTTATCAGGTGTCTGTAGAGAATGGGTAGATCTGTGTTCAGAGATTTTGTTTCAAAAGCAACCTTTGCAAAATACAACATGAGAGAAGACAAAAAACTGCCTTCCTTTGTAACTGAGAAAAATAGTTATATTTCGCAAGTAACTTTATCTTGAAGAGTTCTCTCGTTTTTTACTGAATTAGAAAGATAAAATATCCTATATTCCAGTTTGTTATGCAATAATAGCCTTTTTAGACAACATGTATGACTGCACCTCACCATCTACAGCATTGGGCAGTAATACCAGGTATTATACCTAGGAGCAGGCTAAATATTGGGAATCTTGGATAGGAAATCCATATCCTGATTTTGTACATTTTTAAAATTTATGTGACTGTATCTTTATCTCTGTGGATGTATGCCACCTATGTGTAGGTACTGGCAGAGGGCAGAAGAGATAGTCGGCTCCCTTGGAGCTGGAGTTTCAATTGGTTGTGAGCTGCCAGACATAGATAATAGGAATCAAAATCTGGTCCTCTGGAAAAGAAACAAGTTCTACTAACTACTTAGACATCCCCTAGTCTCTCCAAATCTTTATTTGTTTACTTATAAACCCTTGAAAAGAATCTGATCTCAAAATGGGCTATAGATTGCACACATTGCTTTGATGAATAACTGTAAGAGATGTATGTCCCGGATACCTTTGTTAACTGTTTTGAGTTAGTGGAGGGGATACCATTACAAAGTGGGTTTCACAGTGAGTACAACTGTTAGGCTTGCATTTAAAGAGCAAAGACACGCAGATGAGTGGTAACTGGGATTCCCAGAAGAAGAAATGAAGGGTAACAAGATTAGGGGTTAGTTACTATAGCTGTACAGACAATAATTCACTAGAGGATAAATGGTGCATTGATCTTTGAATAGAGGAAATGTTAAAAGCCTTTCTTTATCCATTTGATAGGACATTTTTTTCAGTGCAACATCTATGGTGGCTTCAGAGGACTGTAGGGCATGCATGAATCAATTTCTGAATATTCTGCAAGTATGCTATTACATATCCACTTTTTCAAGCCCTGTAGCCTTGCCAGTCCAAGTCTTGTAAACTGCAGTCTCCATTCCACTTAAATCCATGTCTCTCTCATCCATCTTACCATATGCAAATTATTCTACAAAATGTATTTTCTTTGGTTACAATGCTCTTCTGCATAATGTTGAATGGATTCCCTCTGATTACATAGCATGATACTAAAAATTCCTATCTATACACATGTACTTACAATAGCCATGTAGTCCATGATCAAGAAGGATCTGGAAGACTTTCTGACCTCCCACACACATTGATTCAAATACTTAGTATTATTTTTTCATAAATTTCACCACATATTTTCAGTTATATGCAATAAAAATATTCAGAGTGCATCTATCATGTTCTAGATTCCATAGAGTATGGAATCCATGAAAGAATACCAGAGTTAGAGCACAAATATACTTGTACATTCCTAGAGATGATTAAATGATCTGGAAAGTTTAATGACCTATCATTCATTAACCATGGAAATTCTGACTCCAAACATCACTTTTTAAATTCCATGGTCATGTCACTTGACTTGAGTTATTAAAATGACATACAATTTATAATAATTAATAATAAAATGTAGTATTTTAATACATAAACAGTATTTTATATGCAAACTCAGTCCCAATCCCTAATCAAATTGTTAGATTAATCTGAAACAGATTCTAGCCTTGTCATAAGTACCATAATTAAAATATTTTTCTACATGGATTACCCAATCATCGGAATATTAAGATCTTGTGATATTACATTATAATTTATTTCCTTTGTTGTCATTCTTTCTCTATGAGGTCTTAAATAGAGGCTGGAGTGCATCTACCCTTCTATCTTCAATGTTGTCATGAGTGTTCCTAGTCAGCCTTCAGGATGTATTCACTGAGATTCATACTAGTACTATGAACCATGATATTAATCACTGAGTAATTTCTATCACCAGACATCTCTGCACTTACTTTACTTCACTGAGTCAAAGAATTAGGGATGATATAGCTTCCTGTTTTTAAAAGACCTTAGGAAAAATAGTGTTGTTTTTTCCATAACTATACAGAGGACCTGAGGTATTAACAAAGCTATCACAACAATCTTGGTAATACTACCACTACTATTGCCACAAGCAGAATCACCATGTCTATAGCTGATTCCAAATTGGGATAATATTTTACTCCAATTAACATCTAACAAATGATTTTTGTAATTATTTCTGTAATTGTGACTACTAAGTAAAATCAGGGTGACCACTGGGATTAAAAACACCCACTAGATCTCCACATACTGATTGAATAATGGTTCAGAGATAAATGGGGTCTACCAAATACATTCTTATTGACATAAAATGCATCCAGGTTGCCATTGTCACACAGCAGAGATAGAAACAGAATCAGAGATTTTCGAAGGCTCTTCCCCTTTGCCTCTTTATTGGCATTTTCATGATGCTCAAAGACCAAATGATATGTTGCTTCAGACCCACAGCTCTCTCTCCATGTAAGAATTCTCTAGGTGACATAGGCAAACAATACAGTTAATGTTTCTAAAGAATCCAATTTTCACTCAATTCTGAAGTCATTAAAAGTTTTCATAATGAAAAAAAAATACTAAGGCTTAATATCACTATTTGAGTGGATACTCTTAAAATATCATCCTTCACAGAGAGTTTTATTCCCTGACCGTGCACGATGAGCTGGAAAGAGCAACTGTGCTGGAGTGCAAAACTGTCTCCTCTAATCATTCTGCACAGGGCTGCTTGTGCATTGCTTCCTTATGACTAGTTACCACCATGGCTTGGTTAATTACGCAGTTTCCCTGCTCAAATTACACTGTTTAAGTGTCACCTAGAAATTAGAAATCTAATCCATTCTAGGATCTCTTCTGAGAGCATCTGCTTGAAAGTATAGGTACTCAGAGAACACAATTTTAGGACCCACAAAAGCCAGACCTCATTTCTACTGAAGAGATGTGATAAAAATACTAAAAGTTCAGACAGAAACACTTTTGGCCTAGATTACCATTATTTAAGATCCAGTGACAGACACTTTTCCAAAAATACCAGTGTGCAGAAAGATATGAAGTCTGAAGTCACACACAGTTTTGACTGTTTGCTTGATCTATTAAACCTGGCACCTTTCCATGATGAACAAAGCTGCAGTGTAGTATGGAAGGTAACTGATTTGGAGACCTAGATGGTTGTTCAGATTACCATAAAGGATTAATGACAAGCATAATGCAGAAACAGTATTAACATTGTCTACTTGCCTTACATTTTCATGTAAAGTTTAGTAGCTCTTTGGTTCAGGGATGAAGGACTAAATGTCAAATATACTATATTGTCTATGCTATTATCACCCAGAACAGTTGCTATAGCAGTGACTGCTGCTATATATTTTGAAGCATTTTAAGAGCACCTGTGGGTGACTTGGATACCTGCTATTTTATTATGATGATTTTCTACATTGCAAGTAGATTGCCTCTCCTTTAAATAAAGTGGAGATACTTCTATTTCTCTTTCTTTCTTTCTTTCTTTCTTTCTTTCTTTCTTTCTTTCTTTCTTTCTTTCTTTCTTTCTTTCTTTCTTTCTTTTTCTTTTTTTGTGAATCTAGAGATTAAACACAAGATCTTGAGTATAATGGGCCAGTGCTTTAGTATTGAGCCAAATTCTCTTCCCTGTGGTCTTTTAAAACCTATACCAGTTCATTAAAAGAAGAATTTAAACCCATCAATAGTTTACAAGTTTATATTATGTGAAAGAAAAGACCCATCGTTTTGGGTGTGAGTTTCCCCCCTTTGGTATCCCTGCAAACAACCTATCGGACAGAATTCCTTTTTACTTTCAATGCTTGACAGATGGGGTGGGAGGAAATCATGGGCAGCCTGTGCAGGCAGTGGGAAGGGCCATAGTTGCTGGAATCCTCCTCCACATCATTGATTCACCACGCAAATGTGCATATTTGGAAGTATGTGGGACCCAACGCCGAAAGCTGGGGGAGCCACTCTCTGCCCATGACTCAGAGCTCTGAAGGCTGCACAGCTTCACGATGTCGAAGAGGAAAAAGTGCTTTGATTTGAAATGAAGAAAGCAAAGGTATGTGTGTGGTGGGTGGTTGGAGGTAGAAGATCTTATAATAAAAAGGGCACTATCTGGAAACACAGCCTGACGGTTCGTGGAACCCTGAACGGAAGTTAATCTCTGTACTAGCCGGAAGTGACTATGAGAAAGCAACCAGTGCGTGAGCAACAATCCCCTGACACAACCCAAGGCTTTCTAAGTTGTGCTTTAGAATCGCTCTCTCCTCCTCACTTGTTATATTTATAAACCATCTGAGAAGGCCAAGTGAATCAGCGGCTACACATTTAAAATATCCAGAACACACTACACCAGTAGCCTAAAACTGGCAATTTCTGAAGTATTTGTTTTAAATACAGCATAACACGAATCGTTTATTCAACAGTCTTATTTGGTATTCATATAGTTTCCTGTATCATTACTAACAGAATGTTGATGAATGTAAACCTTCCTTTACTCAGAAAGTACAGGAAAAATAATTTCCAACTCCATCGGAGTCCTTACAGAATTGGCCATATTTACTCCAGACATCAAACATAAAATTTGTACTTGATTGTATCATTCTTTACTGTTTTGTTATTGTAAACATTATAAATAATGGAAATAAAAATCTGAATGTATACTGACTACAGTCATATACTAAGAATTAACCATGAATACCCAATTTCACAGCCAACTTCTTGGTCTTCAAATCTTTCCACGCCGACTTCCTGGCAGTTCCCTAAGCCTTAGGTTCAGGAATTGAGTTGTACATGTATCCAGTGGTGCAAGTCTCACCATAATCAGCTATTTTCTCTAATTTTAGTAGCTGTGACTTTCTGTAATAATCTTTGTTGAGTTCATAGAAAAGTTTCTCTGATAAGAGTTGAGAACTTCACTTATCTCTGATCATACAGGTAAGTGTTTAGAATGGATAGCATAGAATTCTGCTGGTTTAGTAAAGTGACAGTAATATGTTCTCCTCTAAGATCTATAACCTTTCTAGAC
Source organism: Tokudaia tokunoshimensis (assembly GCA_036184795.1). Classification (NCBI taxonomy): domain Eukaryota; kingdom Metazoa; phylum Chordata; class Mammalia; order Rodentia; family Muridae; genus Tokudaia; species Tokudaia tokunoshimensis. The sequence continues at coordinate 66,827,189 of BTHU01000001.1, read as the reverse complement.
ATGGGTGTTTGGGTGGGTTTCCAGAACCAGACATAGTAGGAGCTAGAGATTAGTCTTCCCTGTGAATAGACCCCTAATTGGTTATTCAATATCAAGTGATCAACCTTGAACCATATGCATATAAGCAACCCTAAATTGACTCAATAGATTATATAGTAAATATAGACACACACACACACATACACACACACACACATACACATGCATACATACATACATACATACATACATATGGAAGTAAATGATATAACTACATTCTAATTTAAAAATTAATTGACCAAGGTAAATTCTTTACTCTCCAAAGCTAAAATGTGTGTAGGTTCTCTGCAAACATGACAGTAAGCAGAGTGTCAAACCAATGAAAATCAAGAAGAAAAGAAGGTTTAACATTACTCAGTAGTTGCTTTTGGTTCACACTGCACGAGTTTGACACCAGGTAATTAATTTTAGGTATATTTGAGTATAGTGCAATTTTGAAGAAAAGTTTCCTATTGGTAATTAACTCAATCCCATGTGTAAAACAAAGTTTAAGACATGTCTACATCAAAACTCTTGTAAAGTACTAGTAACATATTCCATCAAGGTAGGCTCTATTGATTGACCAAAGAGGCAGGTTCAAGGTAAACAATGATCCTGATAAAGATCTGAATAGGATGATGCTGTAGCTCCACTGATGTAAACAGGCTAATGATAAAGGTCTGGAGAGCAGGAGAGGTCTTGCCATACAAATAGCACAGAGATCACCAGGATATTAACTGCTCTCTTCTCAGCCTTCTGGGTAGAAAACAGGTTAGACATCGTTGTATGAAGACAACTTTTGAGTGTTTAACATTCTTGGTTTCCCTCATGCTTAGTACCTACAGACTTTCTAAACAAATGCCAAGGTGTGTATCACTTCCCTAAACCCTCCTGTGAATATTAATTACCCAAATGTGTGTGTTTGCACATAGTGTGAATGTGTTTTGTATATGTGTTTGCATGTATATAAACATACATGTGAGCATAGGTTTGAATGCACATATAAGTATGCATTTGGAGGCCTGAAACTGAAGTCAAGTGTCATTACTCCAAAGCTCTCCTCCTTTAATTATTCAGAGAGTCTGGCATGGAGGCTCTCCTAGTTTTGGCTGCTCTAGCTAGCTAGCTTTACCAGGCTCTCTCCTATGTCTTCTTCTCTGGCATTGAGACTACAAGTGGCTGACACACCTGCCTAGCTTCTTATGTAGGTTCTGGGGATTCACACTCACTCTGGTTCCCATGCTTGCTTAGTAAGCAATTTATTCAAACAACCATCCCTTAGCCTGAGAAAGTGTTGTGTGTCAAGCACAGTACTTGCAGGCAATGCTAGGAAATTGTGGCATCATCTCTGCTCTTGGAGGACTCGTTGCCCTTTGAAAAGCTGATCCATGAGTAAGTTGTTGATTGAAAATTCTTTTAGTAAGGAAGTCAGTAATTTATCTGTAACTACTAGTTTATCCTAGGTATATCTTGATCTTGACTATTTACTAATATAAACTATATCAGATATTCTTATTGCAAGAACTATATAAAATTTTTGATCCATATGTTGTTTTCTGCTTCTGCCTGAATATGCTACATCTTCTACCTAGAATGTTCTCCATTTAATATATTTCTCATTTTTTTCTCTAAATCTTACAAGTGCACAGGTTATTGAAGAATCCCTACTGTCTAGTTTTGGAGGGACCCATATATCTCTATCTCAGAAGTCACAAGGTATATAGGAGAGCTGCTGCCTCACCTGTCCTCTTGATAAAATAGACTTACTGGAAGAAACAGCTCCTATTTGCTTGTGTTTCTGGGCATAGCAATGTCTAATGACAGGAATCAGTCAATAGTGGGTAGCACAAACCTGTAATCCCAGCATGTGGGAGGTATAAACAGGAGAATTAGAAGCTCAAGTTTACCTACACAGGAGGTTTGAGGCCATTCTGGACTAGATGCTTTTCTCAAAAATAAATGAATAAGGTTTTGGGGTTTTTTGTTTTGTTTTCCCCTATGGTTGAAGCCACATATTGAGCTTTCCTCTTTCCACTATAGCATGTCTTTTGGTGTAGTCTTTGTATTCATATACTTAGGAGTACAAAGTATGCATATGTGTACACACACACACACACATACACACAAACACATATGAAAAATAAGTTATAAATTTGAAAAAATCAGGGTACAAGGGAGGGCCTAGATAGTGGAAAGGGAAGGGGGAAATGATGTAATTATACTGTAATCTTAAAAACATAAAATTACAATAAAATGAATGAATTAATGACAAATTATTAAATGAACAACAGAAAGAAATTTTTGCTTTGTCTGGTGTGTTAAAGATAGCCAAAGAGAATAGATGTGGTTAAGGAAGAAACTGTTCTCTAGCTCAAAGAGCACACTTTGTCAGTTCATTTGTTTTGAACAGCCCCTAGCTTTCTGCACATTCCCAGGCCTTCTTTCTCTCCCCCCCACCGCCCCCGAATATGGGACTTTCGGTGAGGGATTCCCAGGCCTTCTAACAAGAACACTTGGTTTCAAATTATTCACAGCATGAATCCTTCCTCTTCTGCAACAGCCTATGAACTATAGTATAACCTTTGATCTGTTTTTACCAGAATCTCCCAATTCCTGAGACACAATAGCCAATTTTATTTAGTGATGATTTTCTGACCTTTATAAGCAAATTCTACTCACATCCTTTGGTTGCACATTTCTCTGTAAAAGCCACAAGTGTCGTGTCGACTCAAGAATCCAGAGGTCAGGGAATTATATATTATTTTAAGAATTATTTGAGAATAAAAATGTACTCCCTTCTGTTTCTTGATTTCTTTTCACATTCAATCGTCAAAACTAACCCACTTCAGTCAGTAGCTGTGGGATTGCTAGCAGTTGTCACTGGAGATGTCTCCAACTGCTTCAAACTGACAGCTCCTAGGGGACAACTGAGACCCTCCACTGCTGGGTCCATTTGATCATCTTGGCAACTGTGCCTAGAAAAAAGTTCCCAGTCCTTGTATGAAAACTTCTAAATTTTCAAGTTCTTTCTTAGGCTCTAAAATTCAGCAAGTTTCTGATAACCTCTTTCCATTCTCTAGTCTTATTTTTACAGGGAAGATATTGTAACTATCTTTTTCATTCCTGTTTCCTCATGCACAAAGAACTTTGACAAAGTTAGGCTCACATATATTCACACATGTTCACACACACAAGCATATATACCATGCACACTTATGTGTGGATGTGAAGGAGAAAGGGAGAGAGAGGGGATGAGGAGAGCTATAAAAGGGGATGAGAGAGTAGGTAGAAGGAAAGGAAGAGAGATTGAAAGGAGGAAAGGAACCCTTTAGAACCAGCTCCACACATCATTTTTTCATTAAGAAAGAGAATCTTCAAATAACAGAAAATGGAAGGCTGTCAAGGAAGATCAGAAGATAAAGGAGCTTGCACCCAGAGATCCCAAAACTCACTTGGTCCAAAGAGAGAATCTACTCCTGAAAGTTGTCCGTTGACTTCCACATGTGGACACACACACACACACACACACACACACACACACACACACACACACACATAAATAAATAAATAAATAAATAAATAAATAAATAAATTTGAAAAGGTAACTATAAAATAATAAAAAAACAGTAATCACTACTGTGAATATAAATATATATCTTTAGGGGCTGAAGGAGTGCCTGAGCAGTTAAGAATTCTTATTGCTCCAGGACAGCAAGAGCTACATCTTAGAGAGATACTGTCTCAAAAATCATAAGAAAACAAACAAACAAAAAACCCACACACAATAAAAACTAATGAAACCTGTTTGGGGGAGTTATTCTATTCTTCTTCTGAGTTCTGAGGTTATGTTCAAGATTTATTTTTTTTTATATAGTGCTATTGTTATTGCTTCTTGCCACAGTCTTATTGTAAGCCTACTTATATGTGGTTGTTGTTTCATTTTGTTAGTGCGGTTATATTGGCCCTCACATTCTTTCCTTTCATCCTTTTTTTTGAGACAGGGTATCACAATGTAGCTTTGGTTTGTCTCAAACCTTCTATGTAGACTGGTTGGCCCTGATCCCATAAAGAGCCATCAGCTTCTGCCTTCTGAGTGCTGTGATTAGAGGTATGTGCCACCACGCCCAGTGGCATTTACTTTCTTAATAGCATCTACCATAGCACTGACTATGTCATGTCCACTTATCTGTGGTAACTGTTGCAAGAACTTAATGATAAAGATTGGTTTAAAAAACAAATTCATTACTTGTCATTCAAGAACAGCCTTGATTCATTTTTTTCCTTAGGAATAATCTGAATAATACTGTCTAGCTGCTTTTCTTCATTGAATGGTGTATTTTGAAATGTTCTTCCACTAAAATCCACTTCAGCATATTTATTTCCAGTGTCTGGATTCTGCATACTCTAACAATTGCTTGTAGGGGTGAGGACATAAAGCTCTTTAGCTCCCATGTCAATCTGACTGTCTACTCAGTTTTACCTGTTTACCAACCACAGTCACGAGCCTTCCTTTATCTGAAACTGAATGCCAACCATTAAGATTGACACTATCATTTGCCTGTCTGTTGCAGGATTCTCATTGGTTCAAAATGGATTTCTAATATAAAACCACACATTTAGTTTTTGTTTTATCTACTTTATTAGAGTAGAACGGTAGAAAATGAGAATTCTAATGAAGCTAAAAACTGCAAAGAATTCCTTGTGGAGTCAAATTATTTTTCATTTGTATTTCTTTCAGACTTAAATTGGTAATTAGTCTACAAGACACAGTCAATCTATCTTCTAAGGTTTGTCTAGCAAGTGAACAAAAGTGACAGGTTGTTAAGCAGAGTGGATGCAGGATAGTCGAACTTCTTGACTCTCCTACCCTGTTATATAATTTCAAAAAGAATGAACAATTTGCTATAGAGAAAAGATATAGAATTCAGACAGAAAACCTCCAGTGGCAACATAACTTTACTAATATTCATTTGTTATCTACTAAATAGTTTCCAGAACAATGTCTATGTAGATCTATTATCCTAATGAACAGGAGCCATAATGCAGTCAAAAAGGGAACTCATGTCTTCAAGATGTCCTAAAACTCAGTAGCAAATATAACAATTCCAGTTCAAGTCTGTGTGACAAGATGACATGTCTCTTTACCAACTCTTCCTCAACACACATAAAATGATGATGAGGAGGAGGAGGAGGAGGAGCAGGAGGAGGATGAAGATGATGAAACAAAATAGCTTTCCCTAAAAAGGAAAAATTAAAAGGAGTTTCCAAGAACATGAGAACTCCTTCAAACACCATGTGACAGAAGAATGATAGAAGTGGGGGACACAGGTATGCATAGAGTTTGGCCCTGGGACTTCTTACCTGTGTAATTTTGGACAAGAAATTTTTACATCTCTGATACATTTTTTTGTCTTGTGAAATTCTGAATAGAGATATGTTTCTTTAGTTTGATATGAAAATTAAATAAAAGGAAGGATAAAGTCTCTACTACAGCATGTATTCAGTAAGAAGCTTGATTTGTCATACTTTCTCACCCATTGCCACATTCGTCAGTAAAAGGGACACATTTTTTTCTTTATATACTTAACAGTTTTGTGTGAGGTCTTGTACAGCATCAGACTTGAATATCAAAATACTGAATGGAAGTTTATTGTGTTGAAATATTTATACCAGATTTCAAGCATAAAAAAACCAAACCCATTCTTTCAAAAGCTTAGCTTCATGGACAAACACAGCACACACTGTGGAAATCCTATCAATTTTGCTCTTCCTTTTTAAGGTAAAACCAAACCAGTCCTCATCAATCACTTCACTGGAGTAGATCTAACCCTTACAGCAATATGTGCCAAGTAGGTTATTTCCTCATGCTTGAAGAAGTGGTATTATGAATACCATTTTCTATTGAACCTCCTTGTTTTAAAGTAATCTGACCTAGAAATGAAAGAGTGCTCATTGGAGACAAGAGTGAAACTCTGGGGGAGGGGACACAAAAATAGCTTGCAGATTTGACCCCATGTTACAAATGGTGCTAAGGGAGCAATAATCAGTGAGGTAACAATGTGTTCAGATTTATTTTTGAAAATATCCAGCTTCTACTGAATGAATCAGAGCTAACACTAGACACAAGTCACTCCTCAAAATCCACCACATTCTTGTAATACGGTTAATTCATTTTCAGAGATAAATATTGAAATGCTATGATAACTCAAGCTTTAAGGTTCATAACTGCTGTTAGTCTATTGGATTGCTACTAGATATATGAGAGTCTTTTAAATATCATTTTAAAGGAGAATATCATCTCTCCAAAATAGCTACTTTTCTCAGTTTACTACAGGCAAGGTACTGTCTTAGGGTAATTTATAATTCATGGGGACATTTCTAAGGTAAAACTAAGACACATAAGGGGACTCATCTTTCTCTGGGGCACTGAGTAAGTGTTAAGCATTAGTAAAGTGTTGTTAGAACTTGTTAAAATACTGTTGTTTTAATGGAAAGTTTTTTAAGTTTATATTATAAGCATGATATCCACTTTTTCTGTTTATAAGCAATGATGTTGGAGTGCCAGAAATTGGCTTCCTTAGTAACAATTGTTAGACTCTCTGTTATTTTCCTGGCTGTCATGAATGAAAGTTCTGTGTGTCAAACAGTCAACTGGTCTACTTGTTTGCCAGAATCAAACATCTTCAGCACTCTAGGAGTGCCTTGAGGCATCTCTGCAAAAGTTTGCAGCTGCTTTACTTGGCTCATGAAGGAACCACCTCACCCAGAGCTGTTTAAAACTGTTTGCATCAGACTCTTTTCTGTCACAACCTTGGATGAAATCTAGATGATGCTATAACCATTCCCATCATGGCCAGAGAAGAAGCACCTCCTCTAACGCTTTACATGAAGGACTACTGACTGCTGCTGAGAGGCAAGGACATGACTGGTAAACAAAACAGAACAAAACAAAACAAACAGACAGACAAACATCTCTAATGGCTAAGACAAATTGCTTCAAACACTTCTTATGCTGTATAGAAAGGCTGCTCAGGCTTACTCAGTGTTTCTGGACTATGCTACCTTAAAGGCTTCTCCTCAAGTTGCTATACTGGGCCCAAATGCTCTTGATCATTCTTTTCTCTGTTCTCTCATGTTAGCAAAGAGTACCTTAAGGGAGAAGCAGCAGAGACAGGAGAGCTGCTTCAGTAACCATAATGACAGGCAGAAGAATGGAAGCGGTCTCAATGGCTGAGCAATCAGGAGGCCAAGCTATGAAAACTCCAAGGCAGCCAGATAGGTGGCAGCTGAAGCGGGAACTGTCCCTAAAATGTCTCAAAAGTGCCAAAGCAGCTGTAATACTGATGGAAAAGTTGTCCTTATCCCTGTGTGGGCCTAGCATGACAGGCACCCTGAATCAAATGAGCCCCTGGCTAGGACAGTAGCCACCACTGTCCATCTCTCTTAAAAATCACATAGGATGCTCTTGCTTACACTGTGGTTCCTAAGTCCCTCAACTCTCATACCTAGTCCCATATAGGGAAGTACCCTCATTATGGGGGAACTGTCCACAGGCTCATCAGTAAAGCACACTAATTCAACCAAAGCAGAAGATCTGAACAAGGACTTTTGCAGAAAGCAAGCAGGGAATCCTTTGGAGAAAACAAAGTTTTTTTCATACAATCTTTAAATCAATCAATAAAATATATTACAGGAGGAAAAGAAGAAAAAAATCACAAACTTTCCATCCAAGTATTCTCAGAACTATATATATATATATATATATATATAATGAGGATACTTAGCCTCAAAGCACAAATTCTAGGAGAACGCAAAAGGATGAATCCCACTGCATGGCAGTTATCGGGAAGCTCACTGTAGCCTTGCTAATAAGAGAGCCACGACCAGCCCTTTCTTGATCCATCCTCAGCTTCATTCAGACTCACTATTTATGACAATCTACACATACTATATCCTTTTTATAATGGCTTGAGAATGCCTAAATAGGACACAACCTCCAGGCTCATGAGTATAGCTATTGCTTTCAAAACTTTAGGTTCTTGATTATAAAAATTCCTAATACATAATTATTAGTCAAATAAGCAGGAGTATAAATTAAGTATATGTACAAAGACATATAAAATACATTTCTTTTCTCCAATTATGCATCTCTCTTAATATTTTTCTTAATATATTCATTGTGACAAAGGGTGAAAATGGACAGCTTACAATGTTTTATAATACTAAGGCTCCTCATAATATCTTATGACTGACTTCCTTCATAAACTCCACAAACTTTTTCATTTAACATATTTGAAAACATAAGCTAAAAGATGCTCTCTAGAGTCTTTGTCCTGCAGAAGCAGGGTTTAATGTCAAGACCCAACATCCTGAACATCTTCAGCCTTCACCACACCATCATGCTATTAATTTTATCTTCATATACAAAAAAATGTGAATTGACATACTAAACAATGAATAGATCCTCCCTTCATTGAATGGAAAGTGAGAAATATAACAATTCAGTAATAAAGTGAAGGCATATAGCTTGACATGGTTTAAGAAAATCTAGAAAACATTGGGCAGAGTCTGAAAATTATGTGGGCATCCTTGAATAACTAAGGAGACTGCATATATAAATATCCTTCCATCTATGACTAATCTGGAAAATACACATCAGATTTGTTTGTTAAGAGATGAAAGTGATACATAGTCACAGCCTGCATAAGTGTGTGAGTACACCTTTTAGTTCCCAAGAGTGGCAAAATCAACTAGCTGTATCAAATCAAATTGTGTTTTAGATCATATACAAATTCAAGCACATCTCACAATTATTCTTTCCACAAAGCTTCTAAAACTTTATTTCTTTTTCAGGATAATAACCATTTCTATTGTACTCATATTATTCAATTATGGATTTATCTTAACATCTGATCTCATATATATATATATCATAGAAAGCCAAAGTAATTTATATGTTATTTGTGACAGTATGAAGATGATATTGGTGTCCAGAAGATTGGGGTTTAATTTTGATTCTTCTAATTACCAGTTATTACTTCTTGGTCAAGTGATTTAAGTCCTTGAAATATGGGGCTTTCTATCTGAAAATAACATCTAGTTTACAGGATAGTGACTATAAAACTTTTAGGGCCATGTAGAGTTACAATAGACTTAAAAACCTACAGTATCCATTATTCTGGACAATAAAAATATGATTTTCCAGTTCTGGATTATTTTTGAACTTTCACCTATGAAATAACCTTATTCATTATTTGTCTTAGTTCAAATATTATATAATTTATTCAATTAACATTTAATATTAACTTGATTTGCTAGGGTACCATACTGGCATAAAAAAATATACAAGCAGTTTACAGTCTAAAGGATACCCTCTCTTTAATGGATGAATTAAAAGATGAGAACTGTGAGAAATACTCAAAAGAAGATCCTGACTGATTTTAAAGGCCAGGAAGAGAGAAAGAGAAAAGTAAGTGAAGGGTATCTGGAGGAGGTTACAAGGAATTTCCTTAGTAAGATAACAAAAAGGGCTAGAACTCATAAATCAAAGTAATCCTCTCCTTTGAACGCTTATCGTTGTTTACACTTCCATTTTAGCATGCTTTATATTAAACAGAACAACCATTTGATTATTGCTTGTCTCTGCTAGTAGAAAGCTTGCAACATGAAGAGTGAGAAAATCTGAGTTTCTCTATAGAGCATTTACTAGTCACCTATACTGTGAGAATATGGCTGCAGAAATAATGCAAAGAGAAGAAATTAAGTTTTGCTCATGTTGAGATAGTGTGCTCCATGGGGTCCTATGTTCTTAAACAGAACTTCATGGCAACAGAATAGTGTCACAAAAAAACTTCTTCACTTCTTGGGTAACAGAAGGTAGACTGTATGAGGATAGGTTCATTGTCAAGGTACAAGGTGTAAGGACCAAGTGGTTTTCCTACATATGGTTCCTACTTTCTAAAATTTCCAGACTCTCTAAAACTATGTCAGTATCTGGAAGCCACCCCTTCAGCCTGCATGAATGTCTGTGTACTACCTGTGTTCAGTGATGCATATGCCAGAAGAGGACACAATGTTCCTTGGAACTGGAGTTAAAGATGGTTGTGAGTGAACTTATTTCCAGAAACCAAACCTAAGTCCCCTGGAATAGCAGCTAGTGCCCTTAGCTGTTGTTCCATCTCCAACCCCCTAAATAAGTCTTAATCTGGTTCCAGAGTTGTCCAAATTTTTGACATTGTAAAGTGGTTCTTTGATATAGCAATACTTGGTATACCATTCATGCCCATCCTGGGACATATGTGACTTATAGACCACAGGTTGGACCTATTTGCTATATTTTACTCTTTTGAAAATTAGGCATCCCTAGCACAAGTGTGCAGTACAGATTCCATTCTTGTAGTATCTCTTATCAAACATTTAACTCTTTCATGAGGTTTAGAAATGTTAGAAATTCAAGATATGTTAGCATGAGGCTTCTCTAGCTTCTAGTAATGACTGTGGCTTTCTTAGCAGCATTTCACTATAGTTACTTTCTCCACTATCCTATTTGTTTTGGAGAGCTGGTATGGAAATTTTTCTTTGCCTGTTTGGATGATTTCATCTTTGATTTAATAGCTTTAATCTCTTTTATTTTGATTCAATATAAGATGTACTTGTTCAATCCATTGTCTTGAAATCTTGCCAGATTAAAAATAAGCAATTTCAAGTGTAAAATAAATACATAAATAAATAAATCTGAGAAGGAGTAATAAATAACATCAATTGTAATCATGGCTTAACATCTTATGTGGTCTAGGTGGGTTCTTGGCACAGGATAGAGAGGGAAAGGAAATATAAAAACTTACAATGAAATTAAATAGTTAATGATACCACCATTATGATGAGAAAGAGAAATGGTACTAGCATTTAGTGTGTATATATTATGTGCTAAGCACTATGTCATAAGGTATTTATAATCTGAATACAACCCTACACGACAGGTATCATCTCCATTTTTTTTCAAGGAACAAGTTCAGACTCAAAAAAAAAAAAAGATTTAGGACAATGAGATAATTCAGCTAGAATAGGAACCCTTAACTAGCTGGTTTTAAAGATCATCCACTGAAAGTCAGAGGACATAAAATGTTATAGGGACCCCATAGCATCACAACATGGAACTTATTTTATTATCATCAGATATATTTTCCGTGTGTGTGTGTGTGTGTGTGTGTGTGTGTGTGTGTGTGTGTGTGTGTATACATATAAAAATTCAGAACATGGATTTTCTTGTTGGCATATTATTAACATTAAGTCAATTCAATTTCATTAATGCTTGAAGATATTTATCAGCTTTGTTGGATATTATTCCAAGTACATTCATTTTGAAATGCTGATGATAATTCAAGAAACTTCATTCCTATGCCAGAGATACTCAACCTGAGAACAGTTGAAAAACTCTCCTTGCAGTGTGCATGATCTTCATGTTTGCCATCATGAATGGTGTCCAGTTCAAGTCTTTACTCTCTCTGACTACCTAAGGTAATTATTCTGTCATCTCTGTCCTTTATTGTCATTCCCTTAATTAACCAAAATTGTGATAACTAGATTATAGACTCTAATATTTTAGGGGAAGACTTTCATTTTTGACATTCAAGCCTATTATAATTTAAGAAAAAGTGTTATTTTTTAAAAGAATTGTTCAGTGATCCATAGTTTTTATTTTATTGATTTTTTTGACAGCACATTTTGCTGTGTTCTGAAATGACAACACAACACATTCCAGATAATTGTTCTTTTCACTAAAATGTCATCATTTGGTTATGTTTTGCTTGCAAAGCTAAGGTATCGTTAAGCCTTCTGTAATAATTCTTCAACAAATAGTAGCTTCTGTTAGCTTATAATATTGACAAGTTTGACTTTTATCATATTTTCATGACCTCAGGGTAATAAATTTTATGAGGAACAGTTGCCTCTGTACTTTCAGGTACTGGTGACTGGTTATGCTATCTAAACTCCAATATTCTGGGAGTTACAGGTTTAAGTCTGTGTACTACTCAGTGTTACCCCCTGCATTGCTGAATTTGAATATTTTTAGGTGGCATTTTTCAAGTGAGCAAAAAGAATCATAAACATCCTTTCATTGTCCAATACCAGTAGGCCACATCATGGCCAGACCTGCTTTGCAAATAACTTTTTGTTTGTTTGTTTGTTCTTGTTGTTTGCTTTTTGAGACAGGGTTTCTTTGCATAGCTTTGGCTGTCTTGAAACTAGCTCTCTAACCAGACTAGCCCCAAACTCACAGAGATCCACCTGCCTCTAATTCCTGAGTGCTGAAATTAAGGGAGTGTATCATCTCCACTCAGTATTAAATACCATTTCTTATATGCTAAATGCCATTCTTGGATCTAGTAGGAAACCTTTCTCAACCAATCACCAAAATCCTTGTCTGTATTCTTCCTAATCATCCCAACTGATGATCTCTTTACTGGGATCTATTGCTTTCCTGAAAATAAGCAAATGAGTTTTATTGTTGTTGTTCTGAGAGGATTTACTTCTGCCCAACTTTCTCTCTGAGGAAATTAGCGAACCAAAACAACAGCATGCTGAAGAGGCGGAGAAAAGGCAGATGTTAGTGTGTTTAGAAAGCTTTATTGGATGGTCTCTCAATTTAGCACCATAATGTAGTGCTTAAGAGGCCAGGACCTGGAATCCAGCTCCCCTGGTCTGAATCACAGTTTCTTTCATTCATCTGCACATTCTTCAGCTAATCATCCCACCTCCTTATACATCAGTCTTATATAAAAAGTAAAGACTTCACTTGAGGTGGCCATTATTCAACACAAAGTGTTTAGAACGTGATTTATCCCATAGCGTATGGCCAATAAAAGTTCAATATCAGATACTACTAACTTTCATATAATATCTATCTAAAATTTCCTTCTCTTTACTCTCTGAAGACAGGTTTCTCAATGATTTCTTTCTTCTGAATTCATTCTTATTCTAGCTCAGACTCTAGAAAGAAAACTGCATGTTTCCAGAACAGTCAATGATTTGGACACAGAATGGACTCAGCACTTCCTTACATGCTGCTTGGTCTTGACCTAACCTCATAGAAAATTATTATTGAAGGAATATAAAGGCTCTAGAGTCAGATTTCCTGGGTAGAAATTCTGGTCATATTCTATTTTGCTGAGCTGTGTGATTTGGAGTCACTTTGCGCATATGGGGACTGCATTCATTCCAAAATTTGTACTAAACTGAAAAATTCCAGGTTCTTATCAACACTATGTGAGCTTGTTAAATAAATAGTTATTAGAGGAACTAATGTTATTTTTTGCTTAAGAATGAAATTGCCCATGTGGTAGTATGTGGGGCATATATGAGTGTATAAAGATATTATGATTACATTTTTGGACTATAGGAACTTAACATATTATATTTTGATCCTAAATTACTTCTAAGCCACCTTTACCAACCTTACAAAATAAATGTAATCATATCTACTTGAAGCAATTAAACTCTAAATCCTAATTTTAAGGCAGATAGTAGAAATGTTTATGCACAAAACTTACCTAAATTGGTAGTAAATAAATTTATTTGGGATATAAACTGAATAAGAACAGTCAATATAATAAAAAACTTTCGTGGTGATAAGACTACTAGTATTGAGTTTCCACTATATTCCAAAATACTGCTAAGTATTGGCTACTGGAGGAAGGGCAACACAGTACGGTTTTCTAGACAACTGCAATCAAGATTACAAGGAAACTGACATTAAAATCGTAGAGGTGCAAATCATAAAGATGACCGCATCTACCAACAGTGAGTTACAAAGAACATGTGTTTGCCTGCTGTGTAACCTGTAATGCAGGGCCAAGCTACACTGACTCCTCAGTCCCCGTATGGACAAGTGAAAAACTTGGGAATTGAAAAAACTAACTGTTTTCCTTTTTGATATATAATGTTAACTGAACAGTTGATGTATGGAACTTCATAACTGACCTGTGAAACAACAAAGAAAAGCCAGTGTTCTTTATTTTTCTATACAGAACACCAAGGGAGAAGCTCCAGATTGATTTGGTTATTGTAAAAGAATCATAAATGACCTGTGTGGTGAAAGAGTATTTAAGCTAATGCTACAGTCTCTCTCTCTGTCTGTCTCTCTCTGTCTCTCTGTCTTTCTCTCTCTGTCTCTGTCTCTCTGTCTCTCTCTGTCTCTCTCTCTCTCTCTCTCTCTCTCTCTCTCTCTCTCTCTCTCTCTCTCTCTCTCAGATACCACACATACTAAGCTTAATTCCACTCCATTAAAGTAAAGACCTGGTCACAATTACATTGATTTCCATTTCACTATTGCATAGATATCTGGTAACATAGTTAATGATGGGTTCACTGTAAGCGTCTAAGGATACAGGACTTATTCGGGAGCCAGGCTGGGTTGATTACACATTGAGATTGTTCTTTCCATGCTGGCCAGTTTAGGAATGGGGGTTCTTTTAGTGAATTCACTGAGACTGTAACTTTTTATAGGAAATGTCTCCAGTTGAGAAGAAACCAAAATAGCTTTTGTAAATTCCTCCTTGAAAACAGGTAATAGCTCTAATATATGCAGCTTCAGATCATGAGGTGTAGGGTTTAATGATCCAGCTGTAATGTCCTATATGCTGCCTTATCTCCATTACCTGACATATGGAAGCATCAACTAGATTTTCCTTTCCAGCAAAGCATAATGCAATTTACTGAAGTCATACTCTCATTGTATAGTTAGTATTCTCTTAAACCTAGAAGGTTGTTTTGGCTTAATATGGGAGATGCTTGCATCACATAGAGCAGAGATGCTACCCATACAATCAAAAGCAACATAGATCACTAGACATGTTGATTTTTAGCATCTGATACAGATGGAAACTTTTCTGAAGAGAAATAGCACTGCAGAGTTCCTCTTCCACTTGGAACAACAACAACAAATGCCTCAAAAGTCAAAGGGGGAAAATGGCACTTCTTGCAAGGCAGTGCATGCTATTCTTTATTATACAACAAGAGTGATAACTGTAATATCAGTCAGGTGATAAAACCACACCATATGATGAGGCATCATGCCAGGAGCTTTACATTTATGAACTTAATCCTTCTAGCCATCGATACAAGCATTACTATGCCATTTCCACATGTGAGGTGGGCAAAGATGCTCAATGAGTCAGTATCTTTTTCAGAAATACAGTTATTGACTAGTAGATGGGTTTTAAATAAATCTGCATCTGACTTTAAAGGCCAAGGTTCTCCTTCTTCACTAAGTGGCTTATTTTAATTGTAGATTCATTAATATTAAAACTCAGGCAATAAGGTTCTTTATAGAAGACCTGCTTTTTCACTTTTAGTCCATCCCAGTGCTTGACTAGGAATAACACCAATCAGAAGATTGATAACCCACTATCTGGGAGAAGTTCACTGGTGCAAGGTGCCCTAAATGTCCTCAAACTACCGAAGGCCACCTTAATTTCCATGTCTAACAAGGGTGTTGATTGGAAAGAATAAGGGGTAGGAAATGAAAGAAAAAGAAAACAAAATAGAGAGTGAGAAGCACTATAAACCTGAATGATAACTCTCTGGAATGAAGTGATGTTTTAAGAAGCGATGTGGACACTTGGAGACAGTATCGGTACAGCAGGAGTTGTGAATCATTTAAGCCAAAAACTTTCCCTTATTTTCAGCCAGTTTCAAGACTCATGACCTCACTTGACTTTGGGACCTATGGTCCTAAGGAAACACATGGCTTTCCTTTGAAGGAAAACCATATTGCAGCAACTTCTTGATGATCCCCACCCCTGCAGAGTCACATTAAGGGAGGTAACATTCTAGCATGGAAATTTTACCCAGGAGTTTCAAAACCAAGACTTCTAGGCACATCTATGCTATAAATTTGGTAGAGCAGAAGCAGCTAGAAGTAAGGGAGGAGGAGTCAGCTTTGATACTGCATAGGTTTTGTTCCTATGCTTCTTCTAGATATAGGCTCTGCATTCTTGAACAAACTAATGAATTTCTCCCAATTTCAAATAACTAACAACAAAATGGATCCTATAATATCTACTTTCATATGCATAAAATGAAATATATTTCATGGGCACTCTGCCATCTTTGCTCCAGTGGCCAGGTGGTTGGGACCGCCAGGCTCAGAGACAGACAGCCATGATATCGCTTGGGTCTCAGGCAGCTTGTGTGTACCCTGCTCCCAAGAGCTGGGCAGGTCTGCAGTGATTGACGCGCCAGCTCTGCTGTGGGACTTCTGCCTTGCAGAGGGACCCCCCACACTGGGTGGGAGCCTACCAGCTTCCCTTTGGTGACCTCTGTTCCGGTAGACTGCACTGAGGAGAAAGGTACTCAGGTTCCTCCCAATATAACATCGATTGGGACACGGCCTGTTGGGGCTTCAATATGCTCCCAAGAATGGGACAGTGCTGTGGTCATGTGGGCGCCAGCTCTGCTGCGGGCCATCCCCTCTGCGGGGTGACCTGTGCCCTCGAGAGAGTGCAGAGTGCGCTCCGCCATCTTTGCTCCAATGGCCAGGTAGTTGAGACCGCCAGGCTCGGAGACAGACAGGCATAATATCGCTTGGGTCTCGGGCGGCTTGTGTGTACCCTGCTCCCAAGAGCTGGGCAGATCTGCAGTAACCAGCACACCAGCTCTGCTGTGGGACTTCTGCCTTGCAGAGGGACACCCCCTCCCCCCCTCTGGGAAAGATCACACACCCCTGCACAGGGCAGGAGCCTAACAGCCTCCCTTTGGCAACCTCTGCTCCGGGAATCCACTACACTGAGCCTTTGGATGTGCAGGGACTCCCCAATATAACTTCACTTGGGGCAAGGCACATCAGGGCTCCAAAGTCACTCAGGAGCAGAGAAGGCCACAGAAATTGGTGCCAGGGGAATCCTGGTAATCCAGGGGGGCCAGAAATAGCTTTTCAGGCTCACAGGAAGTCCAACCAACAGCCAGTGACAGCAGGACCAACTAACACCAGAGGTAACCAGATGGCAAAAGGCAAACGTAGGAAGGTTACTAACAGAAATCAAAGTAATATGGCACCATCCGAATCCAACTCTCCAACAGCAGCAAGTCCTGGATACCCTACCACACCCGAAAGACAAGATCTGGATTTAAAATCAGTTCTCATGATGCTATTAGAGGATCTGAAGAAGGACACAAATAAATCTAATAAAGAATTACAGGAGATCATGAATCAATGGTTAGAAGCCCTTACAAAGGAAACACAAAAATCGCTTAGAGAAATGCAGGAGAACATGGATCAAAAGATGGAGGCCCACAAGGAGACAACACAAAAATCGCTTAAAGAAATGAATCAACGGGTAGATGCACTTTCAAAGGAATCACAAAAGTTGCATAAAGAAATGCAGAAGAATATGGGTCAACAGACAAATGCCCATAAGGAGGCAACACAAAAATTGCTTAAAGAAATGAATCAAAGGATAGATGCCCTTACAAAGGAAACATGAGAACTGCTTAAAGAAATGCAGGAGACAATGGATCAACAGATGGAATCCCATGAGGAGGAAACACAAAAATCGCTTAGAGAAATGCAGGAGAACTTGGGTCAACAGGCAGAAATCCTGAAAGAGGCAATGCAAAAATACCTTAAAGAAATACAGGAAAATACAAACAAACAAGTGAAGGATCTCAGCAAATCCATCCAGGATTTAAAAAAGGAAGTAGAAACAACTAAGAAATCACAAAGGGAGACAACTTTGGAGATAGAAAACCTTGGGAAGAAATCAGGAGTCATAGATGCAAACATCAACAATAGAATACAAGAGATGGAAGAAAGAATCTCAGGTGCTGAAGATACCATAGAAAGCATCGAATCAACAGTCAAAGAAAATGCAAAATGCAAAAAACGTGTAACCCAAAATATCCAGGAAATCCAGGACACAATGAGAAGACCAAACCTAAGGATTATAGGTACAGATGAGAGTGAAGATTTGCAACTTAAAGGGCCAGTAAACATCTTCAACAAAATTATGGAGGAAAATTTCCCTAACCTAAAGAGAGAGATGCCGATGAATGTACAAGAAGCCTACAGAACTCCAAACAAACTGGACCAGAACAGAAATACCTCCCGTCACATAATAATCAAAACACCAAATGTACTAAACAAAGAAAGAATATTAAAAGCAGTAAGAGTAAAGGGCCAAGTAACATACAAAGGAAGACCTATCCGAATCACATCAGACTTCTCACCAGAGACTATGAAAGCCAGAAGATCTTGGGCAGATCTCATGCAGACACTAAGAGACCACAAATGCCATCCTAGACTACTATACCCAGCAAAACTCTCAATCACCATAGATGGAGAGACCAAGATATTCCATGATAAAACCAAATTTTCACAATATCTTTCCACAAATCCAGCCCTGCAAAGGATAATAGGTGGAAACCGTCAATACAAGGAGAGAAACAACACCCTGGAAAAAAAGAGATAGTAACCTTCTTGCTTTAAACCCAAAAGTAGATAAAAACTCAAACATAAAGATAGCATCAAGAATAGCAGGTGGCAATAATCACTATGCCTTAATCTCTCTTAATATCAATGGTCTCAATTCCCCAATAAAAAGACATAGACTTACAAACTGGATATGTAAACAGGACCCAGCATTTTGCTGCATGCAGGAAACGCACCTCAGTGTCAAAGACAAACACTACCTCAGAGTAAAAGGCTGGAAAACAATTTTACAAGCAAATGGCCCCAAGAAATGAGCTGGAGTAGCCACCCTAATAGCAGATAAAATTGATTTTCAACCTAAAGTTATCAAAAAAGACACAGAAGGACACTACATAATGATCAAGGGAAAAATCCACCAAGATGAACTCTCAATTCTGAATATCTATGCTCCAAAAGCAAGGGCACCCTCATTCGTAAAAGAAACTTTACTAAAGCTCAAAGCACACATCACACCTCACACAATAATAGTGGGTGATTTCAACACCCCGCTCTCTGAAAAGGATCGTTCAGGAAAGCAGAAACTAAACAGGGACACAGTGAATCTAATTGAAGCCTTGGACCAAATGGAACTAACAGATATATATATGTATATATATATACATATATATATATATATAACTTTTCATCCTAGAGCTAAAGAATACACCTTCTTCTCAGCACCTCATAGTACCTTCTCCAAAATTGACCATATAATTGGTCACAAATCAGACCTCAACAGATATAAGAAGATAGAACTAATCCCATGCCTCCTATCAGATCACTATGGAATAAGGGTGGTCTTCAATGGCAACAAAAACAACAGAAAACCCACATACACATGGAGTCTGAACAATGCTCTACTCAATGATAACTTGGTCAAGGTGGAAATAAAGAAAGAAATCAAAGACTTCTTGAAATTTAATGAAAATGAAGGCACAACATACCCTAATTTATGGGACACAATGAAAGCAGTGCTAAGAGGAAAATTCATAGCCCTGAGTGCCACCAAAAAGAAACAGGAGACAGCATACACTAACAGCTTAATGGCACACCTGAAAGCCCTGGAACAAAACGAAGCAAATACATCAAAGAGGAGTAGAAGGCAGGAAATCATCAAACTCAGGGCTGAAATCAACCAAGTAGAAACAAATAAAACTGTACAAAGAATCAACAAAACAAGGAGTTGGTTCTTTGAGAAAATGAACAAGATAGATAAGCCCTTAGCCAGACTAACCAGAGGGCACAGAGATAGTATCCAAATTAATAAAATCAGAAACGAAAAGGGAGAGATAACAACAGAAACTGAGGAAATTCAAAAAATCATCAGATCCTACTACAAAAGCCTATATTCAACACAACTAGAAAATCTCGAGGAAATGGACAATTTCCTTGACAGATATCAAATACCAAAATTAAATAAAGATCAAATAGACCATCTAAACCGTCCTATAATCCCTGCAGAAATAGAAGTCATCATTGGAAATCTTCCAACCAAAAAAAAGCACAGGTCCAGATGGTTTTAGTGCAGAATTCTATCAGACCTTCAAAGAAGACCTAACACCAATACTCTTCAAACTGTTCCACAAAATAGAAACAGAAGGAACACTACCCAACTCATTCTATGAAGCCACAATTACGCTAATACCAAAATCACACAAAGATCCAACAAAGAAAGAGAATCTCAGGACAATCTCTCTTATGAATATCGATGCAAAAATACTCAATAAAATTTTTGCCAACCGAATCCAAGAACACATCAAAACGATCATTCACTACGATTAGTAGGCTTCATCCCAGGGATGCAGGGATGGTTCAATATAAGGAAATCCATCAATGTAACCCACTATATACACAATCTCAAAGAAAAAAACCACATGGTCATCTCATTACATGCTGAGAAAGCATTTGACAAAATTCAGCTTCCTTTCATGCTAAAGGTCTTGGAAAGATCAGGAATTCGACACCCATATCTAAACATAGTAAAAGCAATTTACAGCAAATCGGTAGCCAGCATCAATCTAAATGGAGAGAAACTTGAAGCAATCCCACTAAAATCAGGGACTAGACAAGGCTGCCCTCTCTCTCTCCATATCTTTTCAATATAGTACTTGAAGTTCTAGCTAGAGCAATTAGACAACAAAAGGAGGTCAATGGGATACAAATTGGAAAGGAAGAAGTCAAACTATCACTATTTGCAGTCGATATGATAGTATACTCAAACGACCCAAAGAACTCCACCAGAGAACTCCTATAGCTGATAAACAACTTCAGCAAAGTGGCCAGATATAAAATCAACTCAAGCAAGTCAGTAGTCTTCCTATACTCAAAGGATAAGCAGGCTGAGAAAGAAGTAAGAGAAATGATACCCTTCACGATAGCCACAAACCATATAAAGTATCTTGGTGTGACTCTAACCAAGCAAGTGAAAGATCTGTATGACAAGAACTTCAAGTCTCTGAAGAAAGAAAATGAAGAAGACCTCAGAATATGGCAAAATCTGCCATGCTCATGGATTGGCAGGATTGATATAGTAAAAATGACCATCTTGCCAAAAGCAATATACAGATTCAATGCAATCCCCATCAAAATCCCAACTCAATTCTTCATAGAGTTAGAGAGAGCAATTCAAAAATTCATCTGGAATAACAGAAAACCCAGGATAGCTAAAACTATTCTCAAGAGTAAAAGAACCTCTGGGGGAATCAGTATCCCGGACCTCAAGCTGTATTACAGAGCAATAGTGTTAAAAACCGCATGGTATTGGTACAGTGACAGGCATGTAGATCAATGGAACAGTATTGAAGACCCAGAAATGAATCCACACTCCTATGGTCACTTGATCTTTGATAAAGGAGCTAAAACCATCAGTGGAAAAAGATAGCCTTTTCAACAAATGGTGCTGGCTCAACTGGAGGTCAACATGCAGAAGAATGCAAATTGACCCATTCTTATCTCCTTGCACTAAGCTCAATTCCAAGTGGATCAAGGACCTCCACATAAAACCAGACACACTTAAACTAATAGAAAGGAAACTAGGGAAGAACCTTGGACATATGAGCACAGGGGAGAATTTCCTGAATAGAACTCCAATAACTTATGCTCTAAGATCAAGAATTGACAAATGGGACCTCATTAAATTACAAAGTTTTTGCAAGGCAAAAGACACTGTGAAAAAGACAAAGCGGCCACCAACTAACTGGGAAATGATCTTTACCAACCCTACATCCGACAGAGGGCTAATATCCAATATATACAAAGAACTCAAGAAGTTAAACTCCAGAGAGGCAAGTAACCCTACTAAAAAATGGGGTACAGAGCTAAACAAAGAGTTCTCACCTGAAGAATATCTAATGGCTGAGAAGCACCTAAAGAGATGTTCATCATCCTTAGTCATTAGGGAAATGCAAATCAAAACAACCCTGAGATTCCATCTCACACCAGTCAGAATGACTAAGATCAAAAACACAGGAGACAGCAGTTGTTGGCAAGGATGTGGAGAAAGTGGAACACTCCTCCACTGCTGGTGGAATTGCAAGCTGGTACAACCACTCTGGAAAGCAGTGTGGAGGTTCCTCAGAAAACTGGGCATGACACTCCCGGAGGATCCGGCTATACCACTCCTGGGCATATACCCAGCGGCTTTACCTGCATGCAGTTAGGACACATGCTCCACTATGTTCATAGCAGCCTTATTTATAATAGCCAGAAGCTGGAAAGATCCCAGATGTCCCTCAACAGAGGAATGGATTCAGAAGATGTGGTATATTTACACAATGGAATACTACTCTGCAATTAAAAACAATGAATTCACGAAATTCCTAGGCAAATGGTCATAACTGGAAAATATCATCCTTAGTGAGGTAACCCAATCACAAAAGAACACACATGGTATGCAGTCATTGATAAGGGGATATTAACCCAGAAACTTGGAATACCCTAGACACAATTCACATATCAATAGATTTCTAAGAAGATGGAAGGAGAGACCCCTGGTCCTGGAAAGACTGGATGTAGGGGAATGCCAGGACAGAGAAGCGAAAGGGGGTTGAATGGGGAAAAGAGGGAGGGAAGGGGGCTTATGGAACTTTTGGGGAGGGAGGAAACGGGAAAGGGGAAATTATTTTGAATGTAAATAAATAAAAAAAACCTTAGAAAATAAAATTTAAAAAAAAAGAAATATATTTCATGAAAATGAACATACCTCATACACAGAAGGGCTTTCAATAATCCATAGCTTGACAAATAGACAGTACCTCCCTTCTTCTGAGGGTCTTAAAATGCTCCCCACCTTAGATAGTTTAAACCATAGAGTTACTCTCTAGGATCACCTTTCATGGCCTCTTTGTAAAGTATGGTTATCACAGAGTTTTACTAATTAGCTTACTAATTAGTTTACTAATTGCCTGTCTCTAGTGGTTTATGTCCACAATTGGAAAGGGTATAGGAAATCTTTTTTTTTCAATACCCAGTCCAGTGAAGTGAATAACACTCACTACAATTTGCCATCTTTCTTCTACAAAGTTAATGATGTAAGACATACCCCTAATGATGTAGAGAAGACTATCAGCTTTGAAATAGCTAAGGCTTTTGTTTTCACTTGTTTTTCTTCTGGGGCGGTAGCTTTTGTTTTTAGTTTTCTGAAGAAAACAAGACTTATGCTGAGCATTTGATTGAATTCAAATCAAGTTTTCTTGCATGTGTATGTGATAAGCAAAGTGCTTTGCTGACATGCAAAATGTTATTTAGCAGATGCCTAATGAGAAGTCGTCTTTCCTTTGCACATTAACAAAACAAGTTATAGCTCAGACATATTCATTGTCATAAAAAAACAGAAGAGGATGGAGTTAGTGTAGTTATCAAAAGGCTATGAGGCATCAGATCATCTATGCACACAGTACATGGAGAAAGATAACCCCTGTCTCTTACAAACAGACTCTGTAAATATTAATGACTTCATATAGATTACTGACTCTACAGGATTTGACCACATCCAAGGCTGTACATGATGAAGGGCTTCTCAGAAGCAATTGAATCAGATGCAAATGAAAGATGCCAACATTTTTAGTAACTAGCAATTAAGAAAGTGTCTGTGCATAAGCAGAAGAAAGCTGCTTCTCCACATCTTTGGACTTGAATCCTCTGCTGTTTACTTGATATCTTTGTCAAGCCAGGCAGGGGCCAGAATAACTTCAGTCAGCTTCTCAGCCCCCAGAAGGCAGGCACAGCATGAACCATTTCCATGCTTCAAGTCTGAGACAAACAACCGGAATTCAATACTTCATTAATATATAAACTCTTGGAAAGCATTAGCTGGCAGGACAAGTGCAATTCTTTTGAGTTCAAAATATAGGATGTTATTTTTGAAAAGGGAGATAAAAACAAAGTTTCTGCTATGGACACAATCTGTAATTACCAAAAAAATGTATGATATGCATACAATATAAGTATAATATGATAAAGACTGTGCTGTGTTCTAAGAGACAAAATGTTGCATATGTGTATGTCTCCTGAGAAAATGTCTTTTCTTCCCACCTTAGCAGTACAAATGATAGCTGAGGCATATTCACCATCAATAAAATGTGTCAGTAGTTTTATATAAACTCTGCATGTAGACAAGTGAACTAGATCTAGATCAATATTAAAAATCATTTTACAATTTATAAAGGCTACAAACAATGTAGCATGCATTCTTAATAAGTAAATCTAATATACTGTATGATATGGTTCATAAATATCATAGGTACTGATGCATTGAAATGAGTTATGACAGTACAAAAGAGAACATTGATTGCACCTCAAGGAAAAGCAGAAGGGCTTCACCTAGGAAACACATTCCAACTATATTTAAAGTGTAAGTGCAACTGACTTATTTTATTTATTTATATATTTGTGTGTGTTTTGTGAATGTGTGTGTAGGCATGCATGTGCGTGTGCATGTGCGTGTGAATACATGAACCAGCAAATTAGAGGGCAGTCTGCAGGAGTTACTTCTTTCCTAATATGGTGTAGCAGGTCCTAGAATCAAGCTCAGGTTATCAGGTTTTCTGGCAGGTGTTTGTTTTCACCCACAGAGCCAACTCCCTGTCCCAGGTGTCTATTTGAATAAATGGTGAAAGAAAGAGTGTCCAGAAGAACTTTTAGTACATATGCACCCGAATAGCAATGCTGATTTTTCTAGATCTGCAGTTATACTCTTCACTAAATCAATGAGCCTGATGAAGTGTCTGATAAAACGTATTTTGCTATAATTTCTTCAGTGCAATAACAAGGAAAAAAAAGCATTAATCAGACCCTGGACCTTCCAGAATACAGTAATTCTTATCCATGCCTATGCAACAAAGAAATGAGATAAAATATTTTTTAAATAACATAATAGTCAAAATCGATCCTTTGTAAGAACTAAAATTCCAAGAACAATTCTGTGAATCTCTTCATCCATTTCTGTGCCCTTTCATTTAAACATCTTTATTAAACATCAATAGTGTGTCAAGAAGCCATTAGACTACTATGCCATAAGGAGCTATTGGGTACAGAACCAATAGTCTTATATGACTTGTAAATGAAAAATACCCTTTCTGTTGTATACATGATACCAATTCAGTATAAATATGTCAGCAATAATTGAATAAACAGAATTTGGGGTCAAAAAGGACCATACCAGGCTAATTGGCCTTTTCTTACTAAAATTCCACTTGCATTTGCAAGAATTTGTCTTTATCACATACTACATGTACATTTTAGTTGCCTGTCTGTTTTCATTGATACTAGTAACACATACTTTTTTATTGAGCCACCAAAATATAATAGCTATATAATTTTCATACTTATAGTATTTGATGTTCATAACATCATTTCATCCCCACAATAACACCGGATGTCAGGAATGATCAGTCTCTTCTATGTAAAGACCAGAAAGTAGAGGTAAGTTACCCACTGCAGCTCAGCTAGTGAGAACAGAGACTTAACTTTGTACAAATCCTTAGTGCTATTAGAACCTGCGCTCTACAATGGCATGGTCTCACTTGACAACTAAGGTTTTAAGTCCTTCGGTCAGGGGCTGCTTAGAATGATGCACATGTTAGAACTGGAAGGAAGGATACTGATGGACTTCTCCCCTACCCTCCTGGTAAGAAATAGCATGCTGCTCTGATGTTCTGCTTATGGGATGCCTATAGCAGCACAAGGAGCATATATATTGGAGATTGTTTATTCCAGTGGTTCATGAATTCAGGAAAGCTATCATGCTTCACAGGTCCTAGGTGATAAAAAAAAATTTTATGTCAAATTGAAATCCAAGGACAGGACTCTAGCTCCTTGACTTTCATTTTCTTTGGATTCACTAGTCTATTTTTTACCATGCCACCTCATTTTAGGAAAATCAATCACATTTTCCTATGAATTACTACTTCTGAAAACAACTAAAGTTATAAATA
Organism: Tokudaia tokunoshimensis; assembly: GCA_036184795.1. Classification (NCBI taxonomy): domain Eukaryota; kingdom Metazoa; phylum Chordata; class Mammalia; order Rodentia; family Muridae; genus Tokudaia; species Tokudaia tokunoshimensis. Next base: position 66,801,272 of record BTHU01000001.1, on the reverse strand, counting down.
CAATGTAATTGTTTTAAAACACACACTGCTTCCCTTTATCCTTCCTCCAGTGTGCTAGGCATTGTGCCTGAGAACACTCAATCTGGGAAAATTTGCAATTGAGCCTCTTTCTTTTTCTTCATAGGTTTTGTGCTTTGGTGTCTTCAGTTTCAGTATTGTCAAACACTCCAAATTTAGTTCTCTAAATAGTTGAGCTCTTCTGTGTGACCATGAACCAATCTCCCTTCTGAAAAGGAAATTTCTAATTCCCAATAACAGTTCCTTTGTAGAGTGTCACAATGTACACAAATCCCACTTTCAGAAAAACTTGTAATGGAGTATCAAAATGAATTGTGATACTCTGCAGAAAATACTAATTTTTGATAATAGGACCAACTCAGCATCCTATAGAACAAATCTCTATGAGGTAGCTATTAAGAGTGAAGGAGAAAGGCAGTAGATTGAATAGAGTGGTGAGGATTTCCTTGTATTAAATAAAGAAACTCGAGTGTTTGGTTTCAGTGTGTTGATGAATTATGTGCTAATGCATAAAGCTACTCACTGTGACTGATTTGTTGAGTTAGTCAGTGTTTTGTATTATATTTTTAAACAGGAAAATAAAGGCACTGTGTTTTCAAGAGGGTGCAAAATACTTTTTATGTAACTCTTTCTTTTGATAGGTTGGCTGCCTAGAACTGGCCTGCAGCAAAACAGCAATGCTGGGGAAATTTTGTTTAGTGTTGTAGTTCTTCTGAGACCGCCTGCAGCACGACCCCAAAGCCACAATCTAGCCCTGTGATTCTGCTCCTGAGGCTTATGGAAAAAATGGTGTGGTTATCCCTTCTCCTGTGAAAATTTCAATACCAGACAGGTTCATAAAGCTGCTTAGGAAGTGAAGCTCTCAAGGGATGTTTCTCAGAATCGCCCATTACCTGTTTTTCTCAAACTATCCCAACCACACTCTCGCAGTCCCTGGTAGCATCTCCCACTGTAGAGAACAGATAAGAGGCAGTAGGCCTAAAGCAGCTTACTTTCAATTGCTTTTTCCTTTATACACTGTAATGCATAGAGGATGTGGAGTCTAATAGTGTTTATTTTCATATGAGTATACCCTGTAGGTCAAGGAATCCTATCCATTCATTCTCACCTCAGTATCTCTCTCTCTCTCTCATGCACACACACACACACACACACACACACACACACACACACACACAATTTCTTCTTAACTCTTACTCACATAGCTTCCCCTAAAATCTGTCTATTCTTCTCTAACTCCCTCCTCATCTCCTCCTGAGTCCTTTGCAAAGAGCTGTCCTGCCTCAGTACAGCTTGCTGACAATCTTGGTCAAAAGAAACCTCCTTTTTCCATTTTGTTTTATTTTTTTTTGTTGTTGTTGTTGTTTGGTTTGCTTTTCTGGTAGGTAATAGGATATGAAAAGTCTGGACTGGGGTAGGAAATTTTTATTGCCGAATTAGTATTACTGAGAACATGGATATTTTAAGTATCAAATCAAGACCACTATTTAGAATATAAACATTCAGAAAGGCTAGGCCAAATAGAGTGGCCATCTAACTTCAAAAATGGTGACAGACAAGGAAATGTTTGCTTATTTTCATGAGGTCACTGAGACACAGAGCCATATAAGGTGCCCCAGGACTCTCTAAGTAGTGAATAGCAGGTCTCTACTCGGGAGCAAGTTGCTGTCTACTCAGCTTCTTGCCTATCCTGAATTTCTGTTTTCTCAATTATATCTTCAGACACTCGCATGATGACTGACTATTGAGTTCAGTGCTAACACGTGCATCATACCATAGTGTATAAACAGGAGGCATTTAACTAGTTCTATACTAGTGGACACTTAATTTATAATCAGTTTTTCCTAGAAAAGGAAAGACCAGGTTACATTAAAATGTTCCTATAGGTGTAGGGTTTATCCACCAGCTGAAGTATGCCTTCATAAAGTGGAGCTTCTGAGACACTCTGTGCCTTCTGAAAAGTTTGACTGACACAATACACCACAGACCTGGTGTTTGCATGGAAATCAACTTTAACTGCTTAGACTTTCTGGTCTAATGCTTTGTTGACATCCTCCTAATTCATGCCTTCATTGTCATGAAATTTTTAGTTTCTAGCAGATTCTCTATCTCTGTGACTACACTTCCTCAGTCTTTTATAAGGCATACTTTTCTTTCATCTGAACATGAAGGAAACATTGGTTATCACCCAATTGTATCATACCTGATATTTTTAACACGACTTGCAAATGCACATGTTAAAATAAAATCAGTAAACCTAAGCATTACCTATCTCTTTGTCACAGGATCTATTTTTTTCCAAAAGAAACTTTTTCATAACTTCATGTATATATACATGAACTTCATTTACATATGCACTCATGAAACATAGTAAACCTCATGAAATATACTCATATCCATTCCAACATTACCTCCTCTAATCTCCTATGGAATGTTTTCTCTGTATATTTCCATCATTTCCCTCCTAACTTCTGGTTTCATTCTTTTAAAACAAGCCACTAAGTCCATTTAGTAATGCCCATATGTATCTAAGTATAGGATCATGCATTGCATCATGTTCTGCCTACCAATGTTCATGCCCCAAAAGAACAATGATTCTCCCTTCCCCAAGCACTTATCAATGGTATTAATTCCTCATTCGGTGGTGGGGTCTGGTTCAAGATCTCTTAGATATTGCATTGACCATTTGAGTTCAATTATCAAAAGTTGACTTATCTATGAAAGTGATGTAGGGGAACGCCAGGACAGAGTAATGAGAGGGGGTTGAACGGAGAAAAGAGGGAGGGAAGGGGGCTTATGGGACTTTCGGGGAGGGAGGAAACGGGAAAGGGGAAGTGATTTGGAATGTAAATTAAAAAAATAAAATAAAATTAAATTAAAAAAAAAAAAAAAATAAAAAAAAAAATAAAAAAAAAAAAAAAAAAAAAAGAAAGTGAACACTCCGATGTTCAACCCATCTCCAAAGACAAAACCCTGAGGAACATTTTTATATTTCCCCACTTACTCCATATATCTAATCAATAGCGAATTAGTGATAAATTAATGAATTTACAAGTATAAGGACTAACACCAAACCCACTCACATTTCTTCTTACCTGCTCTCTACTAGTATGATGGGGAAATCTCCAGATATTTGCTACCTAGCAAACAAGGGTTTAATTTTTATTTTCTCATATTGTTATGATTTGAATACAAAATGTTCCTTATATATATGTACATTAGAGGGCTGGGTTCCACCTGGTGGCATTATTTTTCAATTTAATGAAAACAAGGTGGATATAGCCCAGCTAGAGGAAGTAAAGAACTAGAGGTGTGTTGTGGAATTTTATCCCTGGTGCCTGCAACATCTTTTCCTCTCTGTTGTCTGGTTGCATATATTCTTATTGCCATAATAATTTGTCTTCAGGCCCAAAGCAATGGATTCAGTTGACTTTTGACTATTCTGTTACATAAATGAGGAAGTTAACTAACATAGGGCTTACAGAAATCACAAAGGTCACTGACACTAAAGAATATTCAAAGCCTTGAGTAATAACTCTCAACCTGTCAACATAAGTTCTATAGTATCTGACCCAATATGAATTCTTCCATTTGAATCTAGATTCTAACCTCCTGTCACCATTTTAAATAATATGAAACCTGCCAGAACACAGAGGAAGTCCCTAGCATATTTTGGGGGCATTGTTGCTATTGTTGTTGTTGTTGATTTCTTGTGGCATATTACCATCTGCTGTGAACCCTAGAGACTTTTTGTATATATGGAACTCTCTGAACATTGTAAGAATAGCTGCAGAGTTATTTAAATACCATACAATGGTAAGGACAGAAAAAGGCTTCAAAAGAAAATGTATATATGTAATCACTTTTGAGGGCTTACCAAAATCAAAGAACCAGGCTTCACTTCTACCAAGATGATTAATTTAATGTTTTTACTTATTGTCACATAGTATTTGGTATCACCATCCACATTTTAAAGATGACAAAATTAAAGCATAACAGAAGGAGTGACCAACCAAGGAAGAGTCTACTAACATAAAAACTTTTTGTGAATGTTTGTGTGTATGGGTGGGTGTTTGTGTGTGGGGGGGTGTATACATATAATTATAATAATTAAGAAAAGTTGATAAAGTTGAGAGTGAGTTCAAGACAGGGGGAGCAGGAAGGGAAGAGGAATGGGTGAAAATGATATAAATACAAAATAAAAGAAAAGAATTTCAGACACTTCAAAATAAAGGCAATGACTTTCAACAAAAAACTAAAATATTGGAAAGCAGAGGTATAACACAACTTTTGGTTTCTCACTACTGAAATGTGATAGATTACAGACCTGAAAAAATATGTGTAACAACATCCACAGAAGGTCCAATTTAACCAAAGGGTATATCAAAATGTTCTGCCTTATATTACACTGAAATGGGCCTATTACCACATTCGCCCAATGCTTGTTCAATAATAAACAATGCCAAAATATTACAGTTATTTGTATTTATTGAGCAGTAAGCCTCCACATTCCTGCTTCAATTAATATTTCCCCTATTACCTTGGTATCTTATCTGTTTTAAATGAACATCCTCATTCCCTGTAGCATCTCTTACATAATCAGACTGCCTTCACTTAGGCACAGACATGTTTGAAATTCCTACTTTTCTCTGGCACTATCTAATCAGGAGAGACATCCTGAAACCTTAAATTCAGTTCCATCAAGGGTCCTCAGTAATGTTTAAGTTTTGTCTCACTGTTCAAGTGATATTTCTGCCTCACCCTCCCATGTTTGAGAGCTGTAGGTATCCACCACACATGTGAGGCATCAACTGATGGAAGACTGAACTGAACTACATCTCTCCTTGGGACTCTTTTGTATTTGCCAAGCATTTTTTGTTGTTGCTGTTTAATGCAATAATACAGTGGGGTGGGGATGGGGGGGCAGAATCGGTACTTCATTGCATGTAACATCACATTGCAGGAAAGGAATTTTTGTGCCTCAAATTATAGGATTCTGAGACTTTCTTATAGACGTCTCTGTCTTGAAGCTCCTCCTTCGCACTCTGTAGTGACTATTGATCATTTTCTCTGTGGGTAGAGGGCGGGACATCTTTTAGGAGAGGGTGAAGTAGTGTTTTACTGTATTTTCCAGTAGTAGCATCCACAAGTTACAAACCTTTGGTCCTCCTGAAGATTGAAATGCTTTTTCCTCCATTGCTATCACCAGCAATCTAACCATAGAATATCTTGTTAATCCCATTGCTCATGAAATGAAGTTTCCTGCGACTGTCACTTCACTTGAGCTCACAGTGAATCTCAAGGGTTATCTTAAATGTATAATTCCTCATTAGTTACTCTGAACCCTGTGAGGTCACTCATAACTACATAGTTGATAGTATCAAAGGCACAACCAAATCATTGCAAATAGCTATTGTCTTAAGAATTTGGAAGACCTTATCTTGGTTATTTTTCTCCAAACTACTAATTTTTCACCTGTCTGTGTGAAATCTTGTCAAACTACTTAACCAATCTGACCTTAGTTTGTCTTCTTTAATAGTCAATAAACTATTACTTACCTCACAGGGTCATCAAGAGGATCTCATCAAACAATGAACAACCAGGGAAATCTAGCCCAGGGTTACCCTTTTATAAGCCTTATTATTTGTACTATCTCTGCAAAGGAACACAGTTTTTGTATTGTAGTATTTGCTTGTTTCTCTCTTTGATCCAAGGTCAGAGACGATGTCTCTCATTTATGATTGACCCAAAGGAAAATTTTTTTTTGTTCAAAAATAACTTCACTTCAACCCTTTGCTTCATTGTTTCATGTTGGAGTACCTATTGGCATGAATTTGGTGTGTGTGTGTAGGGGGGGTTTCTAACATCTTGCCTTTATACTTCCTGGAAGAAGAAGACCACATCACACAGAAACCTTCATCTTTATCTCCCATCGTCAGACCATTACCTATTTCCTGATCACAACGTTTCCTGTCCTGATTACTTAAAGACCCTTAAAGATTACTTAAATTCCCTTCTGACAGTAACAGTTCAATTTCAGTGAATTTCACCGCTTATTGATGGGTAACAGTAACTTTACCCATTCCATCCTCCCTCTTTTTAGTTTCTAGCATCCAATGTCTCAAGAAAGTGAAAACATAGTGGCATATGGGTCTAGGATCTATCCATCTCAATTTCAGCAGCAAAATAGCCAGAAGAACATCAGGAAAACAAATGTCATTTGATTCAATCTTACATGTAGTTCATATGGAAAAGAAATCTTTAATGCAAGAACACAAATGATTCTCTACTTCATTTGACACATTGACTGAAATGTGCTGCTTCTTTTAATATTTTACTTGGAAAAAGAGCACATAATAAATCTCATAGGCATGATATTTTTGATCCCCAAATGGAAAGAAATAGGAAAAGAACATCTTGGGTCCACATTTGTGGAGATGTAGATTACAGAGACAACACCAGGCTTGATGCTAGAAGGCCTAAGAAGGACTGTTGGTTTTCTGGCTTCATGCTGTGACCTTGGGTAACCTATCATCTCTTCACATTCTTGTATTATTATCTAAAAAAAGAAAGGGCAAAACATGTTTTGTTCTATCTATAGGGCTGTTGTGATAGTGAGATATATGTGCAAATGGCAAGAAACCATGCAAATGTGACTCTTAATTTCTATCAGAGGGGCATTTCATCCACCCATGCAAATGTCTCAGAGCTAATGCTCAAATCTTGTGGATGGCATTCTGCCAGTTCATTTCCATTCACCAAAATAATCAGCATTCTACTAGAATATTGATCTGCACCTCAGAGTGAAAAAAACAAGACTAATTTATTTATGACTTAGTGTCAAACAAACAAAAGGCTTATTAAAATAGGTCAATTTTTACCATGTAGTAAAAAGGCAAAGGGACTATACTGACAACATACACAACCAAACCTATTCTAGCATACAATCTCTTCATGGAAAGAAACACATTCATATAAAACAAGAATTTGTTCTATGTGGTGAGTGATGACAGGCTGTAGTAATGATACATTCAGTTCCCACTCAGCCATCAGTACCAAAAAAAACCCATCCATTTGCAGAACCAGCTTAATCTTCCTGAAGTATTCAGAAATGTAGTCAACAACTGCTTGTCTCTGTTCCAAGATATTCATACAACTCATTCAAACCAAGGAAGAAAACAGACATTTCCATGTAACCACATAGATTATCTTGGTAAAACAATCAGTATACATTTTAAAAATATGAACTATCAAAACAATGTAAAATAATGAGAGCTCAGAAAAATAAAAAAAACTTTCACAATAGGGAGGGACAGAGAAACACTGAGTTAAAAGAGTGTAGAATAGAGAGAAGAAAAGACTGGCTGAGAGATGTAAAAGGCCCAGTACTCCACTCCTTTTTTTTTTTAAACATTGCAAAATACCGTACTTGAATTTGATTTCAAATCTTAGTTTGAGCATAAACTAATGCAAGTCACCTAAGGGTAGAAAATAGCTAAATTACTGGGTTCCTCATGCAAAGGTTTGCCAAAAAAAATGGAAAATTTTCATTTAAAATATATGGATTGGTATAAGCAATGAATTCATTTATATTGAAATTATTTTTCTTCCTAAAGCTAATGGCTACATTTATAATAATTGATATGTTTTTTTTTGAGCACTGACACTATGCTAGTTTGGCTTATTTGTAAGCCTAACCACTATCCCCTGAATATGTGTTATTCATTTCATTTTACAAATGACAAAGGCTAAAGGTCAGATCATAAGAATGTTTCCTTCAATTATGTAGCTAACAAAAATCAAAGAAGAATGCAAAAGCATAATATGACTGACTGAAATACCTAGTCATCTCTGAATAGGATTGCAATTGCCATCATCACAGTCACCCACCACTATCACACTCATTACCGTCAGCCTAACCCAATGGCAGGAGAATTCATAACAGGGGTGTTTCAGAAAATGGCAATGTGCTGACCTTAGCTTGAAAAATGTGTATGATAATTAATCAATTGCCAACAGGAGGGTGTAATGTAATGGTGGAAAATGTTCTAAGAACTCACAGAAAAAAAGCACAAGTCATCACCATAACAGTGACTAAATTAGCTGACCTCACTGAAAGTAGATATATCCTATGGTCTATACATCAGGCTAAACTTTGTCTTATCTTTATCTTTATCTTGTCAACTCTGTATTAGTAAAAGTCCTATAAGTCCTTGCATCCTGCCCTATGATGTGGACTCTGTGATATGCCCCTGGACCTCTACTGAGTCTTTCATAATTTCTTCCTAAGGATGCTTTAGCTTAATCTAAGTCTTAACTCAGATGCTATTTTGTTAATTTATCTTTCCATTTTTGTTGTATTCTAGTTTCAAGACTTCTTAATATCTCCCAAATTCAAAAATATAAAATTGACTACTTTTACAAGTTTTCCCAGTCTGTTGCAGGGGGAAATAGCAGGTAATGCTTTTGTGAGAATAGAAAGTAGGGAACACATAACTTACATACAGCTCACAAGAATTAAAAAAAAAAATTGACACTAGTAAAGTTTTAGTTTAGGGCCCACAAAAGACCACCCTCTCTTCTAACACCATTTATAAGTTTAGCAATTTTCCCCCAACAACAGATCAATGTTCAGAGTAAGAGGCTATCAAATGCTCAGATATCAGAAGTCTTTATCACACCCCTCCCCCCAAGGCTCAAGAAAGCATGCAGCAAGAAGATCTCTGGCTGAGCCAGAGTTAGAGGATGACTTCAGGAAAACAGCATTTTCCAGACACAACAGGACAGATGCACATGAGCTCACTGAGTCTGTGGCACACAATAGGACATGCACAAACCCAAGTCAGACAAGATTCTAGCACAGAAGAAAGGAAGTGAACATGAAGGCCACCGCTATTTAAAAAAAAAATATTCATAATTAACTGTTGTGACTCTTCAATGCAGTGACATTGGCTATATCAACTATATTTCAGTGAGGAACAAATGCTCCAGAGTAGTCAGCCAATATAATTGGACTCCACATTTTTGTTTGTTTAAGAAGGAGAGGATGAAGTTGGGTAGGTAGGGTGGTGCTGGAGGAGGTTCTGATGAGAAAGAATAGAAATAGTAAGATCAGAAGATATTGTGTGGAATTCTCAAAGAATCAGTAAAAACAATATTTAAAACTTGGGTTTCCCAAAGTCGACATCAGTTGTGATAATTCATCACGACAATGCATAGAACTGTTTTCAACTGCTCTGTTAATAATCTTGGCCTACTGCAGGAAAAGAATAAAGAATTTCTTAGGATAGAACTCCACTGGAAAAAATCCACTACAGGTACTAAACATTATCTTCCTAGGGAGTCATGGGCACCTCATGTTTACCTAAGATCAATAGGTAAACAATATAGTGTGCATTGTCACCCAGAAATCTCACCTTACCCTTGGTATTTACAGAGGAGTTTGAACATATGTTGGGCACATGACTGACACCCTTCAGCCTTTCTGGAGAGAGAACTGATACCAAGTGGCAACCAGATCCCCATCACACTGTTAGATTATCCAGTAGCCAAGGCCCTAAGCATGCAAAGATATTCCTGTCAGAGAGTATACTTCAAGAGGTTGGAGGATAATTCCCACAAACTGAGGGCAGCTGACCTTCTCATCCTCTCAGCTATAGAGAACATGGATTTGATCCTGACTGCTTCCATATTTCACTAAGCACATTAACAGCCCATTCTCTCTGACAGAACATCTAATTTTTATGATCCTTTTTCTTTCCAACATCTTTTTCATGAGATTGGTTCTGTCTTATCTCCAGATGATATCATGAGGCCTGTTCTGACATGTCTCTTGGATACAAATATGGCATTAACATGATGGGCAGACCAACCTGACCCAGAGTGTAATTCTAAAAGCCAGGTCAGGGAAACAGAGGGCAGCTTTTGTTGAAGCTTGGAGAAAGCATTTCCCATTCTGTATTGCATTGCAATAGTACACGCTGTAAGAGCAGGAAATCCAAATCCCACACCAGCCTTTTCATTTACTCTTTCTCCCATGAAAGCAACATTCATCAGCAGTATTGAATATGAAGAGAGATATAAATACACACATTGACCTAAGCAACAGAAAACATACCACAGATGCAGTTCTTGCTCCTGACAAGGACAAGGTGACTGCGTAGGCCTGGTTCTTCCTGTGACTTCCTGAGTCTATGATTTAAGTGAAATTGGGGCCATAAAAAGTTTCACCGCATGTTATAAATAAACTCTCTGACCTGAAGGACTCAAATTAATTTCAAATTGTACATCTTTATAAAGAATACATTATAGTCAGTTTGGAAGTGGGTGGATCTACTTCAATTCAGGCAGTGATGATTAAATTAAGAAGCAATACTTCTCAGGGTCTGTAGATGGAATATAAAATAAATTTGCATAACTTTTTAACTATATATATTTCCCATCAATGAGTTATAGAACCACTTCCATTGTTCTATATTGAAAACAGTGAGAGCATGCTGTACCAACTGTAAATATGTCTTTGCATGGAATGCTTATTATAACTTCATTGAACAGAGATGTTATTAGATGGTTTGTTGGCATGAGGATTCTCACATGGTAATAACAGACTATCTTTCCTTTTGGAGCTCATAAGACACATTTACCTTGTAGAATAGATAGGAAGTTTCAATGTTAACTCTGTGCAGTACTTATATTTAGCAGACAGAAGACCAGGTTTAAAAGTTAGGAGACTTGTGCTCTGTCTATGCCTTGAACTGCATAAGGAATTTGGGAACTCATTTGTCCAGCTAACATCAGCTTCTTTATAAACAAACCTGACAAATGACCACAATTTCCCTTACCAGGGATTATAAATATGACATATTTATAAAATGTTTCTTAGAAGCAAAAAATACCATAAGAATGTTAATTGCTCTTTCCTATGTATTAGAGATTGATCACTGTTTTATAAGTCACTGTTGCCTAAAACCAAAATATAAGCAAAGAACTTAAAATTTGACAATGTCCTTCTCTGTGAAGTACTCACAGTCTGCTATGCTTGTGTGAATGCACATGTGTATGTTTGTGGTGATAGAGATGGGGTGGAATATTAGGAGACATGACATAGACAAACTATGCTTCTAATTAGGTTTTAAAAATCTAAAGATAACTTGGAAGCACATGGTACAATCCTTGAACATTGAAGTGGTTCAATATAAATTTTAATATATTGATCATTTATCATAATTAAGAGGTTTCTTATATCAAATCTCCTTAAAGAAACCCATGGCATACTAACTAGACACTAAAGAGAAAAGGTACCAATTCACATTCTTTCTTATGGAGTTTTTGTATGTAGATTGTTTTCTATGTATTTTCCTTACAGTGATGTCTTAAGATCAGTTTGTGTTAGAGTACTGCAAATGGAAAGTTGTGTGGTATGAAAAGCTGAAAGAGGCAACCTTGTAAAAAGCCACCTAATTTCCATAGCCATTCATTCAGTCATGTCAAATAATGAGCCCTTAGCGACCACTAGTATATGAATCTCAATGTAAAGACAAATCTGTGAAGACAGGATTTAGAAAGTCCTGGTCAAAACTTTCTATTTAGGGATTAAATCTGAGATGAGTTCCATATAATATGAGTCATTAAATGAAAATCTCAGCACAAAACATGAGATCCCACCCTTTAGAAGATATTGGTCTGGACCTTAAAATAACATAAGCTACTGCCATTGACCTTGGTTACATATCATAACTGCATGCCAAGACCTTATTTATGAAGGCACCACATACTTTGGTTGTGAAATGGAAATAAATTGACTAGGAAACTTCCTCCCTGTCAGCTAAATTGCACACTAATAATGTTCTAAGGAGGTTGTAAGGAGGTTGTTTCTGGAGAAAAAAGAAAGAGAGAGAAGAAGAAGAGGGGAGAGAGAGAGAGAGAGAGAGAGAGAGAGAGAGAGAGAGAGAGAGAGAGAGAGAGAGAGAAATCAGTAGTCTTACCTAGTTCTGTACTCTGCGTGCTACAATCCCAACTTGCCAGGTAAGAAATAAGCACTAATAATATATTTATAGCACAGTTGTAATAGAGTAAGTACTTCTTTCTGGTTGGATTTGGGGCCTCTTACATAAGAGGTAATTCCGTGCTTGTTACTATAATCCTGGTCAAATGCCCAATGTCTCGGAAGGTCATAACAGTCAGGATAGAGAGACACTTCTATTGTTATTTGACTAAATGACCACATTGTCAAACTGCCTTCTAAATACTTACATTTATATCCCTCTAAGGTTTTCTCAACTTTGGTAAGAAAAGCTTCTTTTCTCAATGGGCAGCAGTCACTACAGAGATAAATAGCCAAAGTGCTGAGAACAAGATCTCCAGTGCTCAACCATAATTGGGGCATCTGTAGCAGTACTCTTTCCTCCAACATAAAAGCTCTGAGAACACTGGGGAAGAAGAGGCTGGAAGAATGTGACATCAGGGGGATGGGCTCAGGAGTTCTGTGAAATGTCATCTTGTATATAAAACCATTGGCCATTTTACTTATAAACTCACAGAAGCTCTGATTACCTGTAC